>OY787661.1:60262306-61462306 GCA_963678985.1 Spisula subtruncata
TGTTACAGTAAATTGCTTTTAGTTTTATGAGTTATATCTTCAGGGAAATGTTTTGGTTGCTTTAGTTACATTTATGTTTCCAGTATTTTTTTTTAATTCTGTGCTTCTGTAGAAATCAATTTATAATACTTATAAAGTGGAACTACATGGCAGATAATCAAGGGGTTCCATTGGTGACCGACTTGCTGTTTTTATTTTGAGAATTTGCATATCAGACTTGACCATTCTATAGCCAAAATACCTACAATATGAAAAAAAAACCTCTTCTATCAAAATCGTGAAGGTTAAAATAGGACTTTTTGGAAATTCTGGTGTTCAGAAGGTCTTCTCATGAGTCAAAAATGAATGGGTCTCCTTAAACCAGCCAACTTGAAGAAACAGAGAGAGTGTAGTCAAAATTGATTCAGTGGTCTTCATCCTAGCTAAATAAATGTCTGACGTATGTGAAGCAGAGATTTATTGACTTTTGACTTCTTTTTTATGTTAAGCATTCATTTGATTAGTTTTACCAGTATGGTTACCAGTAGTTTACAGAGATTTCCACAGGGTGTTTTAATGTCTGGGCCCAGTGCGCTTGGAATCCAAAATCCAGTTTGCCAGTGCGCTTACAATTTGAATTGCGCTTAAAATTGCGCTTAATAAGTCACATCCGAGCATCTGAATTATGTTGTATCAGTGATATTGCCCCTAAAACCTCCCAAATTTGCACCATCTCATCCCCTAATTTGATTTTTTTTCAAAATACGGTAGGGGACACCCCTCCCCTTCCAACCCCTATTGCGCTTTGTAAATTTTCTGGGGAAATCCCTGGTTTACATGTAGGAATGTCACATAGGAGAGATACAAAACCAAATTTTCAACTCCTAAGGTGGACCCAAAAAGTAAAAAAAGAATTATATTCCAAAATGTTAAGGACAGTATGCAGATTATTTTACACCCTGCACAACATATGATGTAAGGGATATACTTTTCAGCTTGTCTGTCCGTAGATGGATTCTTGTGGACACAACTTCTCCTACATTTTTTGCAGGATTTCCTTCAAACTTTCATACATATACCACCTCAACATGTGCATGTGAGTGAAGAAAAAAAATGTGCTGCAATGATTTTTGCCTGAATTATGGTCTTCGCCGGCATGGGTATATTAGTCTGCCGAATGGCGACAACTCTAGTTATTATTGCTGGCATAAATTGCAAATTATTATCGTCATTCAGTGTCCTGGTAATCAGCTATATTGCAATGCTATATAATTATATTTTATCAGGCAATCTCCTGCGACTAAGACTGGTGATGTATCCACAGTATGGTGGGTGTGGACTAAACAGATGAACAAGGAAGATACAGACTATCATAACATCAGATATAAAGGAGAACTCAGTCTGAAAGCACTCGCTCTATTTGCTAACGTTATCACTAAACCCAAAATGGTAAGTGGTATCACAGTCAACAGCGGACTGTAACCTCCATAGAAAACTTTAACCTGTGTTGTCAAGTGGATCTTCTCCAATATGCAGAACAATTTTATCAAAATTTCAACATAGTGACTCATTTCGTATCGCAAAAAAATGAGCTTAGATTTTTTATGGTAAATGTTTATGAGTATAATCTATATATAACATCCTACAAAGGTTCATACATGACAGCTTAATTGATAATTTGGCTCCCTTTCTTAGTCAAATGATCTGGGACTTGAGTTAGTCAGGTTTTGTTCTTCTTTAGCATTAACGGCAGTCATGTCCAGTTTTGCCCTCCACATGTTGAGAAGTTCTTGGTTACTTGCATAAATAAGTATCGATTTACAATTACTCCTAGGAAAACTGGTTAGGTCACCAGGCTTCCACAAATGAAAAAAAAAATATTGAAAAAAATGCAGCTGAAAACTCAATGAATAAAATTTAATATTCTAAAATGAACAATCTAATATAACAATTTGGTACCATGTGATTTTTCAGGTTGATGTTGTTGCAGAAGGAACAATGAATCCGTACCCCAACTTAGATATCCCTATCGTGAGATTTTACTATGATACAGCTAGTAGACAATTGGTGTATGAGACTGCTCATATATTGACTCGATACTACGGTGGTTCTGTGGGTGTTCTTCTCATTAATTGGTAGGTTAACATCTAACTCCATGCATAAGCATGTCCAGGGCTGTATTCAGAAACAAAAAAGCACAGAGGCAAAGATTTTCTAGGGTCTATTTGAGGCATTTTTTAAAAAAAACCAACAACCTTATTTAGGGAATTTCTCAAATATTCTTGTCCTAGTATGGCTACCGGTCAATCTATCATCTTGATTTTTATGTAGATGAGTTATGAGTCCGAGTGAATCACAAATTATGTTCAAACAACATAAAGATGGCACAGACTGTGTAACTAGTCTCTTATACTTGCTATACTGTAAGAAAACAAGTTGGGGTATATTGTCTATGGGATTAAGTTGAATATTTACAAACATAATTGAATACCGGTATAGATTTTTGTGAACACACTTAGACTAAGGGGGTCACACTTTTGACATTATCTTTCTGAATCATGGTCACATTGGTAATGTGTATATCATCTTGGTCAAGTTTGAAGAAGATTTCAACTGGGGTTGAAAATGATAATTGATCTTAGGGCCATTTTGGCCTTCTTGTTCAAACTATTTCTGAATCAAGACTGATAGATGACTATTTATTGATTATTACAGTGATGTTGAAGATGTGAAGATTGTTTATGAATACAGTGGAAAGAAACCAGCATTAAGTGTACAACATTCAGAAAATGTAAGTACTAGTATTTCTAAAGCCTACCGTAGGTGCTTAGATCTTCAAATTACAAAAGCTATAGTTTACTAGTCCCCAGTTTTCTTGATTTATAGTTGAATGTACTTATGCAAACAAAGGTTTTTAGATATTTTACTTAAAGACTGCCATTTAGAAGATTAGTTGAATCTTTAATTGCATGTAGTACCTAGTTATTGAGGCTCGCAGGTAAGACTGGCTTTGCGAAATGTGTTGCCTCATTAAATAAAGTCTTTATTATTATTATTTAATGCTGTCATTATATACCTTGAAACATGTGGTAGTGGCCACCTGAATTAAGTAACCTGTCTGCCACAGTCAAGGAAATGAAATATTTTCACATTCTAGGAACATCTCTAATTAGAAGTTGTTGTTTAGTATGGAAATGGTTCTGATATGTTTTAACCGTTGATAACTGATTCATTGAAAAACAAAATATTTGTTTGTTAAGCTTTGTACATGTTTTAGGGTCTATAAATAGTAATTTATGTAAAAAATATACTCTTTATCTGTGATACATTTACCTGTAGTTTCACCCATATATGGAAATATTGTAGGAAGTGGAAAGGTTTTTGGATGATGAAATGTTGACAGATAATGTAGCTAAGTTTATGGAGGATGAATTCGGTGCTGTAGAAGATTATCCTGGTGTACCGGAGGATGAGGAGGTCGGAACGGAGGACTACGATGATGGGGATGGACAATATAAGGAGGAAGATGATAGATACGATACTAACATTGAGGCTGGTAAGTTTGTTCTGATGATAGATATGATACTAACATAGAGGCTGGTATGTTTATTCTGTCAAAAGTTATCTGATTATCTTACTGTTTTAGGTTCAGATCGGGTGTGTTTAAACTTCGAAGGAATTAGGCAACATTAGTTTGCATTATCATAATTGATAACAGATTGGCAGGGGAAAAATACAACACATTTGGTCAGGACACTTAGTAATTGTTTAAAAAAATCCAACTGATTCAACACAATTTTAACATTTTTTTTAAATCGGCAAGCATGTAATTATGAAATCCTGTGATAGACCATAATGGATATAAGTTTATAAACCCAACATTCTCATGAAGGAGTTCTCAATTCAGATGTGGAATAAATTGCAAAAGTATGAAAATTGAACTGAAATATATTTAGTCATCCTTATTTTTGGTGGTCTTGATATTGAAGTGATCTTAGAATTGAGATTTTTCTTTTGATGTATAAAATTGTATATCTCATTGTCCGGTTCTGTTGTGTTATTTCAGTTGAGAAACAAGATGACAAAGTTGCAGAGTTTGTTGAGAAAACAAAGAATATAAAGATGGCACTAGATCTTGTACCGGCACTTACTGATATAACTTTCCCCAAAACTGTGGCTGAATCTGCCATTACTGTAGTCTTACATTACTTTCCATGTAAGTTGTTACTACTTCTGTGTTTTTAATCTTAATTTTTTCAACAGAAAACTTGTTCACTGCATTTTATCAGTATAGTAAAATAACAACTGTTCATTTACCCATTGATCATTGACCTCTCAGATATACATTCATAAGCCTAATTTAAGTGGAACATGGTGGGTTATATTTGTTCAGAGAAATTTAGCAGTGACACTGACAGGGATCAAACCTGGAACCTCTCGACCAAAAAGCCAGCACCATTCCATCACTTCACCACTGCCCTCTTGCAATTTTTCACTGGGTTTTGAAATTCGCATTATCAATGTTGATTGAGAATATAGCAAAATTAGACCTCCATGTATGATAATCACTCCAGCATCTGAATTGAAAACTTAACAAAGCTTGTCTGAGGAATGTCAAATACAGTAAAGTTCCGCTATTAAGACCACCACTGGGACCGACATAAAGTGGTCTTATTATAGAGTCGGTCTTATTAGCGAGACCGACCAAAATACCTGAGATATTGAACTCCTATACATGTACGAGGGCCATTCAAAAAATACGTAGACAACCTCGATTGTGAAACTATTTATCATCCGATTTTCTTCAAAATTGGTAGAAATCAGGTTCTACCGGTTATGAATTCAGTGCGTATTTTTATCACGAAAAATATATGTTACATTCGAAAATATGGTAGTTATAGCAACGTAAAATTGAACACACGGGATAACCCATCGATTTATCCCGTAGAAAATTGGTGTTGATTTCTTCATCCCGTCATTATCTTTAACGGTTGCGAAACCTTGATAGAATTACTGTGTGTATCCTTTGAGACTATATAGTTCTGTGTTTCAAATTATGATGTCATAATTAACAGGGTTACAGAGATATTGGTTATCATACAAAGTCACTCTTAAAAGCGGAAAGAAAACGTAACGTCGTGTTAAACCATGGGGGAAAGCGTAATCCTGCAATTATGTGTTGCGCTTGGTATAAACAGTTTTTAAACACACATAATAACTTGAATCGTGGCCGAAAATTGGAGATTTCACCTAGAGGAAGTACTGTAACATCATGTAAAACATACAGTGCCTGGGTTGTATATATTTCTTGATTTTGTCAGCTTAAACATGTCCCATTGAGTCCAAATTTCGCTTTTCTGGACGTCAAGACTTTGATATTGGCGCGATTTGGGTACGTGAGTGTAAAACTCGAAACAACAAATGAAATAGTAAATTCTATTTGTTTTTGTTTGTGAGTTTAATCCGTCATTGTAAATTGGTCATTATACAAAATGGTTGGAGTTGTACAATAAGTATTATTGTGAGAATTTAGAAAATGTTGTGAGGTTACCGAAACCTATGACGTCAACAACGACTGCCCCGCGGTCACTATAGGTACATTCCATAAAACATGATCCTCACTTAACCGTTGGTCCGATTTCTATGAAATTTTTGGATTTTGGCGACTAAAGGTGGTGCTACACCATAATAAATAATTATTGATTTATCTGAAAAAATTAGCTAGCAAATTGATTTGTCTACGTATTTTTTGAATGCCCCTCGTATATATACCGACAACACTCTTGTTGACGTGCTTTAAATATTCATATGTACATGTACCTTAGTGCATATTGTATTTCATTGAGGATTATTAACTGTTAGCTATTCATGTAAAAATAATCCGAAAACGTGCGACTGCCAGCCATCGGTCTTTATTCTCAACAAATCTTTAATTATGGTTGAGTTATTTGTCGCCGATAGTTTCAATTGATCTATTGTCACTGATAATCAATAGAATTTCGTTTTAATCCATGCGTATACACCAACAAGTGTCAATTTGTCAGTTTACATGTTTATTGTTTACACCTCGCTGATTGCCGTAAACAAGTCTCCGTGTCGTAAAATTAATTATACAAAATGACAAGCGTGGTATGTGGTCTGTTTATCGTGACTGCAATAAATTGGTCATTGGGACCAGAAATACTGGTCGTAATACGTAATATCGAGTCGGTCGCATTACCATTGAAATACAGAGCAAAATATTTGGGACCACGAAAAAGTGGTCGTATTACGCGAAAGGTCGGATTATCGGACCGGTCGTTAGACGGAACTTTACTGTAGTTTCCTTCCCATATATGAATGCTTTACAAAGTCCCCAGACCATTAATTAAGGTGAAGAATAACTCTGGTGGACTGAAGTTGAGAATGGATTGCCATTATAAACTTTGTATCAATATTTCTTCTATTTCACAGTTGATGCTATCAGTATGGGGAACTTACGAATGTTTGGAGAAGCAGCAGACATGTTAGGAAAGCAGACGACACTGAAAGTGGCTCGAGTAAACTGCTACGACTGGACGGATGTTTGTCAGAATGAAAAGATTAATATTTACCCGACCCTGAGAGTGTACAAGAATGGTCAACAAGCCTGGGATTATAAGGGACCACAAGATACTGGTGCCATGTATTCTACAATGAAATTGTGAGTTGATTATTTGTACATAAATAGGTTTACACTGGCTGGTACTTTACATTACATCACCTAGGCTACTCAACCATAGAATTTAATCCCCTATTAATAATAACACCGATGGATATGTCAAGTTTACAGTGATATTTGCCACAAATCCAACATCACCGAATGGTCTTTTTCACCAAGCCCACAAAACTTGGATCTATTGGAATTCATTTATTTTACAGTAAAGGGAAGTAACTCTGTTGTCTTTCTTTTATTCAGGTTAGAGTTATCCTCCAATATGTATGAAACAGATAGTGGTGAATTATTGAATTACATCACAAATAACCAGCAGAACGTTCTTACTGGTGTTACCAATACAACAGTTGTTGGACTCTTCAGAAAAGAAGATAAAAATGGTGAGTTCTTTCTCTTTAAGATAGGATTTTCTCCGACGTTGCCAATGTAAGATAGTCCCATTGATAATGGAAGAAAGATCTATGCTACATGGGCGCACACGCGACATAGCGCAGGATTTTTTTGTTTCAAGATTTACATGTTGCTGACAATATTTAGCTAACAAAAATATGCTCTATAACATTTAAGAAGTCTTTTCATGAGCAGAACATAACAGTGTAAACTTTATTAACGGCATGATTTAAGATTGTTTAGAATGCAAACATACGGCAAAATGTTCTATCTTAGTTAGGTGCTCTATCTTAGTGAGTGAGTTGCTATATTACAACCAGGTACTCTATCTTAGTAAAGTGCTCTATCTTAGTGAGATGTTTTCTACTTTCAGAGATGGAAATGTTCCGAACGTTCGCAGCAACATGTAAGGATAGAATCATGTTTGTATACTCAGATATAAAAGATTGCAGTGTCATGTAAGTAGATCTTATGTACGGATAGTCTTACTCATCGTTTCATGGATTTAGATACACCCCTCTAAAGATGAGGGTCACCTTAAGTGGCTGACAAATGGATGGGCAGCATACCTGATGTTGTCGACTCTCTAACTTGAAAAGTTATTTTAATTCAATAAAACCAAATTTTATTTCACTGTGGGATCATAAAGAGCAATATTTATTACAAATGGCTATGAAAAAGGACAAGGTTCATTATAGGCTTAATTTGACCCTGTCTTTTGTCAAAAATTAAAACTGTATTATCAAATTTATAAATCTGTCACCTTACACTACTTTTCAACAATGTAAGCAAACATATCCAAATTTTCCTCGTATTCTTTGACTGAAATATGTCATGTTAAGCAAAATTTAGCCAGTTTAGCCATTTACGTTGTCCTTTCAACCCTTATTTAAAAAAAATAGAATTTCTGTATTTTGTATTTATAATTTTCATTTCAGAGCAAAGACATTTGGTGCCAAGTTACCAGCAGTTATATTATCAAAGTATGATGATAGCATACAGCCACATGCCGTGTTTAACCAGAAATATACCATAGATAATCTAGAACAATTTGTCAACAACAACAAACTGCCCAAACTGGTAAAATAAAGGTTTAATTTTATTACTAAATATCCGTAAAGTTATGTGTCCCACACATTTTGATTTCATACTTGGATGGATGGATGTCTAGATCTCTGATTTAGTCAGCTTGTATGGATGTCTCTTCATTATTCTCATTGGTTGGTTGGATTTCAATGAAATTTCATATGTCTACATTGTAGCAAGCCAAGTTGGTCATTTTATGATGTATTTTGGGTCAGATGATTTTTACTGGAGATATGCATATGGTTTGTTGTGGGAGACATACATTTTTTTGTACAAACAAATCTTCTAGTTTATTAGTGAAGTTGTCTGTTGTATGGCCCTATGTAAAAGGCTGTTCAATTTGGTTTCTCAGTCATTTACTTTCCGAGCAGATTTACTATCCAACTTTATGTCTCGCATAAGGCAGGATCCTATTCCTTTGAACTTGCCAACTGATCCTTTATATGATAATGAACTGCTACCTGGATTTGAGGGCCGTTTAACAAAAGTTGGGCTTTATGATAACTGAACTGATGAAATATTTGGTATTTAATGCTGGTATATATATTTGATTGTATATTTATAGACTGTCCTGACACCACTGATGTTACCGGAGGTACGTAAGAAGTTCAGTGATTTAGTCATACTGTTTACAGACAGTTCAGATGATTCTAGACTATCCGAAGAGTCAGTCAGGGAAGTGGTCAAATCTCAGAAGTTCAATAATGTTTCCTTCAATATGATGCCTGTGTAAGTGAAAATATCATAGCATTTCAAGACTTAGATTAATTATCATATATTTCCAATACTTAAGTTTAATTAATTTTCTGGAATAAGTTTAGCTTTTACCAGGTTTTCCACAAATAAACCTTTGTTGTTTGACTGGCAAGTTTTGGGTCTTGTTTTTCTGGAAACAAGTTTCAGCACAGTAACTAGTGTATGTATACCTTGTTGAAAAACCTAGGTCTTTTTGTAGAAGATATGAATGATCAATTGGTTTAATACAATAAAAGGATTAAATTCAAATGTGTTCTTGAGAACTTTCTTGTTCTTGTATTTATGCCCCAGCATCTACTGATGTGGGGGCATATAGGGATGCACCTGTCTGTCCATTTGTTTGTCCTTCCATTCGTCGTCCCTTACAAAATGTTTAAACTCAAAAACTTTCTAAGTCCATCAAGGCATTGCTTTCAAACTTGGCATACTTGTTAACAATCATAAACGCAATATATTGTCAATTTGAAAGTCATGTAACACTATCACAGAATAACAATTTAACAGAATTATGGCCACTAAATGACTTGGCTATTTGTTATGGACAAGGCTTCCACCTAGGTATAGGCATTTACTGAATGCAGTCTTGTTTTCATGAGTATCATGATATTTACAACTTCCGTTTCTGTTATTTCAGACCTGATGAGTCGAGTGTAGGTTATCGTGTATTAAATCAGTACACACCAGAACCATACATACCTTACCTCTCATTGGTCAACTTTCAGAAGGTTTGTACATCTTTCTTATATTCATTCAGTTTCTCACTCACTTAGCAAAATTCAGCAGAAATCTCTGAAATTTCCTCCTACCATTATCTCTTTATCCATGGTGCAACTTTCTGACAGTTGACCTGCATTTGTGAACAAGTGTGCACAAAATACCAAACTGATTATTTTAGTAAATCCATGTATATTTAAATATCTTGACAATATTTAGTACTTTTTCAATGTCAAGGTCACAGCTGAAAATTAATGGAGGAATAAATAAATAAATTCAAGTTCTAGTGACTTGTGTAGCAATCTTGAAAAATGGTTGATGAATTATGGAGCTATAAGATTCCTGATACTGAGAATGATTATGTGTTAAATTGGTGATTAAAATCATGGTATTCAACTATTGCTAATATCATAGGAGGGTTTATCGTCCTCCAAAAACTAATGGGTAGCCTAATAGTGACCACTTTCTTTCAGATTGATTGGTGTTATATGTTTTGCCAGTCTTATCATCTGTTTTCCAATCTGTGAATTTTTAGGGTGAGGTGTATAACTTTGGTTTAGTCAGTGATACACCAGCTTTATCATCCTGGTTGTCCAAAGTGGTAGCTGGATCTACACAGCCTTCTAGTAAGTATAACACTGTTTATGCTGCAAAATAATAAATGGTCACAGAAAATGAAACTTGTGGATTGATTCTGCATGTCAACTTTTCATTGTTCATAAGCTCATGGATTTGAAACTTTATTATCATAGATCATGCACTAATATTCTGGCGGAATTGTTGAAAATTGACCATTTCATGATTAGTATTGTTAGCATATTGATGCTTCTTTGCTTCTGATGGTCTTACAATATTTTTGGTTCATATTTATTCAAATTATGCATACATTTCTTTGCCCTGATACTTCATTTTCAATAGAGTTTAATGCTAAAATGGTATGGGATGTGCTACTTGAATTGGTTATTACAAAAAAGTAAACCACTAACCAATGTTTTCCTACTCAAAAACTGCAATAGGTTGTGCTTTACAAATAACCTGGAATAAAAACTCATATTCATTTTATTTTCCCCAATTTCTTAATTATGGATGTCACAAGGTTTGTCAATGCTTTCTCCTTAACCATCAGTTGGTTTTCGAGGAAACTTTACATGAATATTTGGTACCAAGCCTAGTTGTGCAAATCGTCAGGAATTTAAAGTCATGTGTTTTTGTCTGACTTATGACCTTCTGTTGGAGATACTTTGAAAATTTGCAATTGGAATGTAAATAACGATAAACAAACTACCAAAGATGGAATAATGTTCATTTACATTTATACAAACAAGGTTTTTTTCAAGTGAAATGTAGAAAAAGTTCACATTATCAATATGTGTGTTATTTTATCAGCTACATTGAAGCAAGGAGAGTGGAAACCATTGAATAAAGGATATGAATTCCTGAAGATAATTGAATGGGAAGAGAAGCAAGAACTGAAGAAAGCGGGAAAGTTGAAGAAAGATGAGAAAAAGAGAGATGGCACAGATCTTACACTAGGTTTGTGAAGAATTTTGTCAACTTTTTTATACACCACCATCTTCTGATCGTGTACGACCAGATTCCACTTTATAACACAGGCACGGATCCAGGCAGTGGGCACGAGGGCCCGTGCCCCCCCCCCAGTTGGCTGAGATTTTTTTTAAAAACTTTGAATAAATAATAAAACAGATATTGAACAGACACACTTTATTTTGTTCCTGAATGGAATGGAAGAAAATAACTTTAAATACATATTACGACTAGTCTACAGAAAAAGAAGTAATTAATACTCCCTATTCCCACCTAAATCAAAGTTTGTGAATGGTACTTCTTACGACGAGCCCAGATTGTTCATTATTGCCAAATATTTATGTCACATTTGTGGTTACTTGTGACGTATACAACATAACCACTGGTGGCCGTTACACTGATTCAGGGGGGGCCCAAAAAACCTAAAGAATAATGTGTTGAAAGCGACTGCCACAGACTTTATAGGTGTACATCAACTACTATTGTTTGAAATGTGTTTTTATTCTGTGTCCTTTGAAGATTTTATGACTCTGGCGATAAAAACAACGTTTCTAAAAACGGAACTGATATAATTCTGTCTGAAAGACATATGTACATGTACATAGAACAGCATAGGTATCATTGTTCTATCGTATTATGTAGGTTAATTAGCTGACAGTATGTGTACAAAACTTATACGTATAACCTGTAAATATATATCTAGTAAAATATTTCACCAGAAAGAAATTAACTATTTTGACTAAGCGAATGAGCACTTACAATATACGAAAAATGCTTCTGAATGTCACAATTCATGGGTGTAGGAGTCATGGGACCTGCAGGGGTCAGGTCCCCGATGTCAGAACAAGGAGTCATACATATATCTAAATATTATGGGTACTTTTTCTTATGTTCTAGATGAAAAAGTATTTGTAAGATGGGCATTTTTCGTGCTCGCTACGCTCGCAGAATATTGTTAATATACAATGTACATGTATGTGTTAATACGTAGCTGTTGCATGACAGAAATCAATTACAAGAGAAATTTTGCCCTAGCTCATTATATTACCTTTTGACTGTTAAATAATAATTACTAAACCATTAAGGTTAACTGGCGGAATTAAGAAAAAAAAACATTTCAGGGCTCCCAGATAGGCTTAGAATGCACTAGATTCATCCATTGTATTGAAAATTTTCCCGGGGAGTATGCCCCCCGGACCCCCCTACTTATGTTATAATATTCCAATGGTCAAAAGGATGAAAGCTGCTATATAAAATACTGTATCTGAACACTTACTAATATGCACGAACATACACAATGTACATGTTGACGCTGATAACATAAAAAGGTAACTATGGATTTCCCCACATGTACAAATGTATCCCCTTCCTGTGCATTTTCACACACATATTAAGCAATGAAATTTTGCAGAAATGTTACTATTCAGATAAACTTTTAGACTGATTTTTAAAATTAGTTTCATTTGTGAATTACTTTTAACACAGTATTTATTGTTTTAACAGAAGAGCAGGAATGGCAATCAGGAAAGTTTATAGAAGATAGTGAAGACTCTGAAACCAGAAAAGATCTGTTTGCTTCAAGGTTATATCACCAAGCACCTGGACGAGTGTCTCACCATGGCAACCAGAATACCATGGCAACAAAGCCGGGCCCAGCTGATAGCGGTGAGAGTGGAACCGGCAAACAGGCTCAGCAGGAAATGAAGAAGAATGAGAAGAAAGTCGAGGAACAAAAACCAAAAGGAAAGAAACATGACCCGTCCGAATTTTAAGGCATTTTGCAATAATTTTGCTTGTTTCTGTCAAAGTCTGTGAGCTTTGAATGTTGGACGGTGCTATCAATATGTACTGATACTTGTAATTACTGTCTACCTAAGTTAACAGCCCTTTAATCAAATATGTCACTGGCAGTTTTACACCATAGAGGGTGTACACATTCTAGCTAGTGTGAAGGTATATTATATTGAAAATCTAGATTTCCAAAGATATGGGTTGATATGAGGACATTAGTTAGTTACATATCATTTACAGCTAGCATGTTGAAAAATCATATCTCATAGAGATCTCAAAGAAAAATAATAATTTTGTATATCAAGTTGCAATACGATTTGTTTTCAGTCTTACAAATCCAAACTATCTTATTTATTTTGTGATTTTACTTCAAACAAACTGAACAAAACTACATATTACTTGGATAGTATTCATCATTACTTTTTGTGTGTGGTCAAATGCTACAATTATTATTATTTTTAGGAAAATTGTTAGTTTTCATATGTACGCTATTCTGAGTTACTTTGATATCAAACATGGTTAGTTTATTGTATAATTTTTGCTGTTCTGAATAGCTTTAATATCAATAATGCATAATATTAAATTTGTGTTCTTAAAGGTTATAAACACAAATCAAAAATGTTATATTGCAATTCTTATGTGGAAGTTTTGTTCTGCCTATTCATATTACTTTCCAGTTATTCTTGTTACAACTAGACAGATGTTCAAAAACTACCCATCCATGTATCATCTTATATTCCACAATCAAATTTAATCTCATTGTCTTTAGTAATTATTATCATCATGAAATAATCATAGCTCATATTGAAGCTTTTTATGGTTATCATAGTTTGTACACTGCTTTACTGCCAATAGGTAGATAACTACAGAGAAATCTCTTTGTTTTTGTAGCCTTAAATTTCAATGGTTTGATGTAAGCTGCTGAAATAATGAGGAAAAATTGTTGTGTATATGCTTGAATAATCGGATTGATGATTTGTGTTTGACCTACTTAACTTAGTCCTTTTCATCCCGGCTGGGACATAGGACCTTCACCACAGCTTGCGATCAGACACGATCTTGTGCAGTCTGCTTGGCCTCTTTCTAGGACATCCTGTATCTTTGGAGCTTGGTGTTGAGGGTTCTTCTTCATGTCATGGTTGGCCTGCCACTCTTCCTGTTGCCTTGTGTGTTCCAGTCCAACGTATGCTTGGCAATGTTGTGTTAATATATGATTGCTTATATTTACTCTACATTGTCAAAAAATCTTATGCCAAAATGTCAATATATTATGCATAATGCTGTTGATATTTAGTTTTATTTGAATATCAAGGGCTCAGTGCAGATTTATGGCAACTACATCAATTTATATGGAGGCATGTACGTTGTACCATAGCTTTGAACTGAGCCCTCAATACCTTTGGAGGGTGGTTTCTCGAGGTTATTAACTAACTGGTCTATGTATAATTATTGTCTGGTCACAATATAATGAGACTCTAAGCCTATGCTTATACATGTTTAATGTGTCTCACTTTAATGTTATGTACTAATATGTATGTATGCTTGAAGAATTGCCTTGTTGTTTATTATTGTTATATGCTTATGTCTCATTCTAAGACCACTGATCTAGGGGATTCCTACAAACTTGTCTTTTAGGCCATGATAAATTAATTCTTTAAAATAGGTTATCATCAACTCAATTCGTTCCTTTATAACAAAAGGGTTTAAGATGGTATTTTATATTGTCCAAAACAATTGTGGCTTTCATTTCGGGCTGATTTGCATATTGATACTTTTGAAACTAGTTTTTATGATACATAGTTTGTTTTGTAGAAAATAAAAACGGTCCAACAGCACGAACTGACAGGGGTGATAATCCATGATTATTTTATTCTGGCCTGATAGATTCTGTATCATGTGGTTATAATCTGATTTCTATTTATTGTTGATCTTTAATGTTATAACACATTATCTTTACATACTTTAACCTGGTATTTTCTGACTATATCTATATGTTTCTAAGCACAATTTTATGCTTTTATTTTTGTTATCTTTAATTTGATGTTTACATAGATTTTATAATATATTTTGCTGCACTGGTTTATGGTGTATATGAAGTTGCACGGTGTATAATTAGTATTCTAGTCTTTGAGTCATTTCTGACATGGCCTGCTGTAGTTAACATATTCATGTCATAAACGCTTGCCATAGTTAGTTACACATTTATTTACCGTGGCTTACCAGAGCCACACATCTCTAAGTTATACATTATTACATTCCATGACATTATCATTGCCAATTGGCATACCCATTTCCTTTGGTTTTCTGTCGTTTTTATTTTCTTGTTTAATTTCCAAAGTTTAAGAATATCTTTTTAAGTTTTTCTTAGTTTCCATATACAATGTACTTTATGCTACCAATTAGGTTTAATCCTTAAAAAGATATCTAGGAGTTTTCGCATGTCAATTTGTGATATCACTATCTACAAGGACAGCAGGATTGTCTGTGACATCACCAGATTAAAGCAGCATTGTTTCTTAATACAAAACAGACTTTAGCAAAATATAAAGTGTCTAGTTTGTCTACAACTTATCTAAAAAAGTTGGCATATATAACACTTTTATGCCCCCTTATCGATAGATCGGGAGGCATATAGTAATGCACCTGTCCGTCCGTCTGTCCGTCCGTCTGTCTGTCCGCGCCAACTAAAGATGTTTGTCTGGTAAATTATTTGTCAAAAACTTGTTTAAGTGGTAGTTCTGGTTTATGTGGTTTAGCCCTTAAACAATTGTCCAAGTTTGTCAGAATGCTTATTGAGTGGTCCCGGTTTATATCAGGATCATTTGTACTTACAACCTTAATTATGGACGCCAAGTTATGTCCATTATATCGGACTCGTTTGCTGCATTAGTCTCCCTTACTCCAAGCACTATTTTCACATTTACGCTCTACTGCTCTCTGTCTTATCAGTGTAGGAGCTCTACCGTATGTAAACCACATGTTGAGAACTCGCTAGTTACCAATTTAAACCTTCTTACAATCTAGTAGAGGTTTATAGGGCTGACAGCATTCTTTCTACAAATGTCTAAGAATGATATTTATTGAGCGATATAGCTTTGAGTCGAAAACTGGAAATGATTATAGTATAATGATGGTAAAAACTTTCATTGTTATTAAAAGGTTAGATCAAATAAAAATTAAAACGGCAACAAACAGAAATTTTACCGATTTAAAGGAACATAGGTTACAATGTTGCCATCAACGTTTACACCATATCAAACATGCTTTTTCTAATGGTGTTAATTTGAGGTACTAGTATGTGTCTTAAACAACTTGTTAATTACAGCAGTTGTTAATGGTATCACATATATGTATAAAATGTATAAGTGGATGAGGATTAATATATAAATATAAACTTTATACTGTATTAATACTTATCTATCAACAATTTGATATCGAGTTGTGACAAAATTTGTCAATACATATATATCACTGTCACTTTCGCAAACTGGGCATGTCATCTCGTTAACATCAAACATAACCTTTTCCAGTGTTTATTCTTTTCACTGTAATATGTGGATATAACATTTACAGAAAAAACACATTACATGTATGATGTCAGCGCAGCCGCTCGAGCAATTTAATTTTGTAAATGCCTACTAATAAACTGTTCAAAATCACTATGGACAATTTTAAAATCTTATTTTGGTAGCTATTGTGTTTCCGGTGTGCAATAAATTCAATAGATTTATATTAGATAGCAGTAAACTGCCACCAGTAAATGCCTTTGCATGAAAGTTCACTGATAGTTTACCTTCTGTCAAGGACAGATGCCCTTCACTATGGTATGAAATCAATAATAATCTAAATAGTGTTTTTGTAGAATTAATTACGTACACATTGTAGAGAGTCACGGGTACCAAAATCTCTCGACACCGCCATATATCGGCCGTAACTTATTTTGGCTAAAATACTGTCATAAAAATGCTGAAGTTGACAAAACAATTTTATCTCATATTTCAATGTAAAGTGCAACCTATATCTTGGCCCCAATATATAATTGTACTAGGACTCTCTCTTGGCTTATAGGCAGGACTTTCATGTTTTTCCAATGACAATCTTAAAAATGGTCTTTTAGCGTGTGCAAGTGTGTGTTATGTGAGTGTGAATGTAAAACTGAGACATCTCCATCAATCAAAAGTATAACGGAATATCATAATGATATAAATAAAGCTTATGAAATGTTTTATGTCGAATATAAGGATATTGAAACGCCCCGATAGTTTGATAACAATTATTTGTAAATCTTTGAAAAACAGTAAAGAGAACACAGATATTAAACGCTTGAATGCGAACGTAACTTTTGAAACTTCGAAGATAATTATAACTAGCGCATGAATATTAAACATGGCAACTATAAGTTCTTTGAAGATGGTCAGTCTGTTAATCTTTATAAAAAGGGAACTGGCAGAAAAAGTAAGTAAATAATCTGGCCTTGGAAAAAATGAAAATATATAATCTGGTCTTGAAAAACAGTTAATAAATAAACTGGCCTCACTTTCAGCAAGTTTACAAAAAAACATAGTATCCTTCTGCAGACGTATGTAAAATAAACGTCTGCTATAGAGAGGATACAGGTAGAGGATACAGGTAGAGGGAATTCCAAACACTGATTGGCGAATTGTTTATCTCGGGCTACGTCACGTCGACAAAATACAGGTTATTTTTAACAGACGATATTTCTACGGATATAGATCTCTATTTAGTCTGGCTACCGACCAGATAATTTCTTTATCATACAAAATGTTTCCATTCAGTATCAAAGCATTTTGAGACTTGGCTGAATTATCTGGTCTGGTGAAATCTGCCAATGTTTTGAAATATGATACTCCCTATTGTGACAGCACAGGAGATAGTGAAAGTTTTTATATCTAATTTAGCTGTCAAGACTAATCTCTAATTAATGATCTACTGGCCAACTGTATTTCTCTCAAGTATTTTTCTTGAGGTGTGTTTCAGAATGGGTTTGAGAAAAGAACAAAGTTAATACTTTCCAATCCCGACAGTCAAGCCTTTGCAAACAGCTTGGAACCAGATCAGACACCGAGTTACTCGGCCGAGTAACTCGGAGTCTGTTCAGGTTCAAAGCTGTTTGCCACTCAGCCGACATTTCTTTCAAATTAAGTAAATTGGTAGAAATTTAAAGTCGAGCAGACGACAATTCAAGATGACGACAATTTACCCGGCAGGACACGGGTTAAAACATTAAAATTAGAAAGTAGTGATATTTAACACATTACCACACTGATATGTGTAGTATTTGAAAACATTGTGGCAAAGTGAGAAATTGCTCCTACGGGAGCAACAATTTCTTCCTTCGTCACAATGTTTTCAAAGCTTTTCAAATTCAAATCAGTAGCAAACTAGTATCCAGATCTGTTTAACTGTCGCGTATATGCGGTGATTGGTTAAAGAGACAGACATGCTAAATTAAATTAAATCCTATTTCTACACTTTTAGTTAGTCAAATCAATATTATTATCAATTCATTACTAACTGAAAACGTAGAAATACCATTTAAATTTAATTTAGCCTGTCTGTCGTTTAAACCAATCACCACATATCAAAAAATGTCATGAAGCCCAGTTTAGGACACTGTCTTCATCTCTCAGTCTCATTGATTCAAACTTTTAGAGTTATTGGCCCTTTGAATTTAGAAACAAATTGTTATATAATAGGATATTGTCCATGTTTCACTGGTCTGATTTGATTGAAACAAGCACTATAAGTAACACCGTCAAAAAAAGGCTCACAAAATTGAAAATGAAGTAAAATGATGTGCATCATCCTGTTATTTGTCCCCATTCACATACTAAGTTTCATGCACAAATATGACTTCGGACACCCATTGCTACACAATTTGCTTATAGAGTTTTATTTTAAGTGTTGGGGCCGTAAAACGTTGCCCCGACTTCATCTCAGTGTTGTTATATTTCTCTGGTCCTTCGGGATTAATGACTCCAATACTTTGTGTTGAGAATTGAATACCACTCAAGCCGGTGCTACGAGGCGTGAGAGATGTTGCACTTTCCATTATCTCTCATGAACCGACTCAATAAAAACGAGCTATTTTTGGCTTTATTGTTTGGTTTGGTTGCTCTCGAGGGATCAACTTTATCCAGATTTTTATGATTTTCTTACAGCCCTGCTAAGAAAAATCTGGATAAAGTAGATCCCTCGAGAGAAACCAAATTTTAACCCTTTGGTTCCTACTAAGTAAAAGAACACACCCTTGTATTGTCCATATACAAGTTTCTTTCTTAGATGACACTGCACCTAAATTGCTAAGTCTTTTTTTTTCGGTTTTCTCACAACAAAGCTCAAAATGGAAAAAAATATATGCACCATCCCCTCATTTGCTCCATTCACATACCAAGGTCTGATTTGTTTCCAAGCTGTTTTTCACTCAGCCAATATTTATTCAAAATTTTATGTAAATTGAAAATATTAAAGTCAAGCAGACGATATTTCAAGCAGACGACACTTTATACAGCAGGATAAGGCTTAATCCTCTGGAATAGCTTATGTGCAGTCTGAGTTGGCTGCTAAAATTAATATATTTTTTCATCTTTACTTCTCTAAAACGCTCGATGGACTGTACAGAACTCCAGTCTGGAAAAGTCAATGGTTTATATTTAGTGGAAGAAGGGTAAAGTATCCCTGCACTGAAAACAATTGTAATCAAGCACTTCATGTGATAAGCGACAAGAGGGTGTAATTAATCACACCATGGGTTAACAGGTGTTCAGAAATTCTTTCGCCAGAATATAGGCGACAAGCATACCGCATTTTACCAGTCCCTTGATTTCAGCACCAAAGAAAAGATAACTCATGAAATCAAAGGACGGTAGCCAGTCTAATCTCTATTATAACATGGACTTTTCTATCAGAACTAAAATTGCACTTTGTACAAGAAAATAAACAAAGGAGCTCTTAATTACAGATTCTAGATAGGTATCTCAAAGCCAAAACAGTAACAGCAACGTTACATGCAAAAAGGTATTAAAAATCATGCTCTTGAAGTTTTCCCGACCGGTATATGTAAATTGATGATTTATAAAATAATTCAATATATGACACAATCAAAAATAATCATAATTTCATTTTACTAACGACACGTTTCCCGTTCGATAATGGTGATTGGGCCATTATCGAAAGTCATCAACATAAAGAAACAAGCAAAGCATGAATTCTCAGACTGAACTTGAATTCAACCATGCTTGCACTCCTCAAAAACATATTCGGTAACCCTGTAAAGTGCCATAAAATGTTAAAATTTCAAAATTTAAATCACTAAAACGGCACGTGCGCATTGTTAATGACGGTTGATAATGACGGTTATTCATCTTTATTTAGCTATACATTTTGCATAACCAAAAGCTATCAAAAAGAACCTAGATAATCTTCATTCTCAGCGCTGTATGGAATGAGTAGTCACGAAAAGGGAAATGGTGCGCACGTGCCGCTTCAGTTATATCAAATTTTGTATGATCGATTCAAATCGGTTTTCCCAGTAAGCACTCGGTTAGGTCATATTTGCTTAAATTTTATTTTGAAAAATACGAAATTTAAACATTTTATGGCACTTAACAGAATGACCGATTATGTATTTTGAGGATTGTTTACAATAATTCCGGGATAATAATTTTAGTTTCATCTTTAGAATTTTGTTGAAAATTTCTAGACTGATTCAGTTTTCAGACTGATTTTACTTTCTGTTATTTTATAGTTGTCTGCGCTTCGAAGGCTGAATATCACCAAGCAAAAAATTATAATGATTGATATTTATGCCATTGAGTACGCTTATTTAGACTAGTATAGACTTTTCAGTAAACACCCATAAACAACACGGCTAAAAAAAGACACCTTTAACGGTGTTCCGGTGTTCATCTTTCATCTATAGTAAAGTTTGAATCCAAATTACATACATGAAGAGTGCAGTATTATATCTTTCTTTTTTCATATGCACTACGAGCATAATCCGTGTTGCCAATGAACTCATAAGTCAAATGATAGATCAAATATTCTGTGAAAATAAAAATTTGGCCTTCTACACATATATTTGTTCTGAGAATTTATCAATTTATACTATTGTAGTTTGTAGCTAAAGATAAATGCCAGGATGAAAAATGCATTTTCTACCTCTCTGTAAATACACAATTAGCTAGACTAGCTACTAGTCTGATAATAATTCATTATAACCAACTGGTCACATTTTATTTTCTGTCTCTGATACAGAGTCCAGCCCGTATTATCAGACTAGTATAATGCGACTCAGCCCAAGAAGTTTGATTGGCATTTATTACTTCTTAATGGCCCTTGTAAAATTCCCTTGAAAGATGCAATAATTAGATAACAGGATTCTGACCAGTGATTGATTCACTTAATGGCCTCCCTTGAATCCAGTTTGAACTCTGATAACAGATTGGGAGTTATAATGCATTTCGATTTTAGAAAAAGATAAGTACAGTACTGTGAATTGTTGTTTTTTTTGCAGAATTATACCCCTTTTTGGATTTAGAAAATTTGCGTTAAGGTTTTGCGTGCAAGTTTCTATCTCTGCAACCACTGAAGGGAATGGCTTGAAACTTCACACACTTGTTCACTGTGAATATCTAAGCTGATAGGGACAGGTCCCATAACTGTGAATCGTTTTTTTTCAGAATTATGCCCCTTTTTGGACGTTATTTTTCACTCCACTATCAAAGCCTTTATCATACTATAAAGAACTTAGATTAGTCGAGCGATGCTGTCCTTCCGACAGCTCTTGTTTTATGAATATGATATATAGTATATATGTGCTAATTATTATATTATTTATCGAATTAATTGGGCACTTCCGTCTTTTATGTCCCACTTTTTAATTTAACAGTATGTAAATATCTACAATATTTAAAAAGATTTTCCCAGAATACCAAAATACATTCAATAAATTTTATACACAGATTCAATTTACAACAAATCTCCACCTTGGAATGGAGTCATGCTTGGTCAGACTTGTGCTAAAATTATACAGTTATTGAATCTTAACGAGACCATCAGGGATCACCTTGGCAATAATCTTCTTGGCAATAACCACCTGACACTGATTTATAACACCGCAACTTTTTGAGGTGTAAACGAACGCATTAAACCAGTCGGTTAGTGTCCAGGCAGGAAAGATGTGGTACATTTTATGTGAAATTGCTATCGAAGTGGGCTTATGTGTAGTGACTTAAAATAAACACTCTAACCGACTGAAACCAGTCTAACAATTAGCAAGCGGTTAAGGTTGGAAGATAACAATTGCGATGTTTCCAAATTTTTTATTGGGGGAATCAAGCTTCTTCAAAATTAAATCAGTTGATCAGACGCATTTTTACCATTAAATCATGGCCAATTTGTATCTTCTATTACTGACTAGTCTGGCTACCGACCAGATAATTTCTTTATCATACAAAATGTTTCCATTCAGTATCAAAGCATTTTGAGACTTGGCTGAATTATCTGGTCTGGTAAAATCTGCCAATGTTTTGAAATATGATACTCCCTATTGTGACAGCACAGGAGATAGTGAAAGTTTTTATATCTAATTTAGCTGTCAAGACTAATCTCTAATTAATGATCTACTGGCCAACTGTATTTCTCTCAAGTATTTTTCTTGAGGTGTGTTTCAGAATGGGTTTGAGAAAAGAACAAAGTTAATACTTTCCAATCCCGACAGTCAAGCCTTTGCAAACAGCTTGGAACCAGATCAGACACCGAGTTACTCGGCCGAGTAACTCGGAGTCTGTTCAGGTTCAAAGCTGTTTGCCACTCAGCCGACATTTCTTTCAAATTAAGTAAATTGGTAGAAATTTAAAGTCGAGCAGACGACAATTCAAGATGACGACAATTTACCCGGCAGGACACGGGTTAAAACATTAAAATTAGAAAGTAGTGATATTTAACACATTACCACACTGATATGTGCAGTATTTGAAAACATTGTGGCAAAGTGAGAAATTGCTCCTACGGGAGTAACAATTTCTTCCTTCTTCACAATGTTTTCAAAGCTTTTCAAATTCAAATCAGTAGCAAACTAGTATCCAGATCTGTTTAACTGTCGTGTATATGCGGTGATTGGTTAAAGAGACAGACAGGCTAAATTAAATTAAATCCTATTTCTACACTTTTAGTTAGTCAAGTCAATATTATTATCAATTCATTACTAACTGAAAACGTAGAAATACCATTTAAATAGCAACGTGTAAAATATGGAGTGGAGTCCTGGAGTGGAGTGTTGGAGTGGAGTCTGGAGTCATATCTTGGAGTGGAGTCTGGAGTCAATATTTGGAGTGGAGTCTGGAGTCAAATGTTTGATTTGGAGTCTGTCTTTATAGATTTGGGAAAAAATTTGTTCTGAAGAAAATCAATGCGAATGCCTTCCTTACAAACCTAAAATGTTGAGATAATAAAAGCACATAACTGCATTCCTTAAAATGCTAGAGCTACTTACAAATTTGCTTTTTTGTACTTCAGCTTCTGTTGAAGATATTGAATTTTTCTGTCCTATCCGATTAAGGAACGCAGGTATGCATCCAACTTTCTAATTTTAGAAACACATTTGAATAAACCATGGCGACTAAATATATAAAAATGAACATGAACATTTATATGTTTTCATAAGGAAATGAAGGGAAAATGTAATGTTTTTTTTTAAAAAGAGGTAAACTCGTAAAATACGTGCATGTATGTAAAATGTATGTCAAGAATATAACTGCAGTAATTACTGTCATTTTATCATTGCCTTCTTATCAGGTCATATTTTTCAAATTTGAGCTCCTATTTAGGTGAGGTCAAACTAATTAATTGAAAGTCTCAAAGGTCCTATTTGAAAGTGTCAGATATTTCTCCCAAAGGAAGATCAGCAAGCATCTGGTAATTAATTCAAGAACTACGAAAGGTACTTTGATTTTAAACTAAACACTCATTTTATGGTTACAATGGCTGGTTAGTACTTACAATTGTACTAACTAGTACTTACAGTACTATAAGTACTAACAAAGTTTCTTATAAAACATGCATTATAAATGCATAAAGTACGACGAAAAATTTGATGATAATCGTCCAAACTTAGCGTTTTTGAAATTTAGGATTTACTTGAAAATTGATCATATATTGATTTTAGATCAGAAGGAAGTATAAGTATGGTTCCTATCAACCCTGACTTCAGACTCCACTCCAAAATTTGACTCTAGAGACTCCACTCCAAATACTGACTCCAGACTCCACTCCAAAATGCGACTCCAGGCTCCACTCCAAGACTCCACTCCATACTTTACACAGTGCCCATTTAAATTTAATTTAGCCTGTCTGTCGTTTAAACCAATCACCACATATTAAAAAATGTCATGAAGCCCAGTTTAGGACACTGTCTTCATCTCTCAGTCTCTTTGATTCAAACTTTTAGAGTTATTGGCCCTTTGAATTTAGAAACCAATGGTTATATAATAGGATATTGTCCATGTTTCACTGGTCTGATTTGATTGAAACAAGCACTATAAGTAACACCGTCAAAAAAGGCTCACAAAATTGAAAATGAAGTAAAATGATGTGCATCATCCTCTTATTTGTCCCCATTCACATACTAAGTTTCATGCTCAAATATGACTTCGGAGACACATTGCTACACAATTTGCTTATAGAGTTTTATTTTAAGTGTTGGGGCCGTAAAACGTTGCCCCGACTTCATCTCAGTGTTGTTATATTTCTCTGGTCCTTCGGGATTAATGACTCCAATACTTTGTGTTGAGAATTGAATACCGCTTAAGCCGGTGCTACGAGGCGTGAGAGATGTTGCACTTTCCATTATCTCTCATGAACCGACTCAATAAAAACGAGCTATTTTTGGCTTTATTGTTTGGTTTGGTTGCTCTCGAGGGATCAACTTTATCCAGATTTTTATGATTTTCTTACAGCCCTGCTAAAAAAAGAAAAATCTGGATAAAGTAGATCCCTCGAGAGAAACCAAATTTTAACCCTTTGGTTCCTACTAAGTAAAAGAACACACCCTTGTATTGTCCATATACAAGTTTCTTTCTTAGATGACACTGCACCTAAATTGCTAAGTCTTTTTTTCGGTTTTCTCACAACAAAGCTCAAAATGGAAAAAAATATTATGCACCATCCCCTCATTTGCTCCATTCACATACCAAGGTCTGATTTGTTTCCAAGCTGTTTTCCACTCAGCCAATATTTATTCAAAATTTTATGTAAATTGAAAATATTAAAGTCAAGCAGACGATATTTCAAGCAGACGACACTTTATACAGCAGGATAAGGCTTAATCCTCTGGAATAGCTTATGTGCAGTCTGAGTTGGCTGCTAAAATTAATATTTTTTTTTTCATCTTTACTTCTCTAAAATGTACAGAACTCCAGTCTGGAAAAGTCAATGGTTTATTCACGCCGGTCTCGGCAGAATGGATATATGCCAACTAACCCGTACCGGGCCGGATAACTTGATGGCTAGAGTTAACGTTCATTTTATACGAGGGTTGCATGCTGTTGTTTCGGTTCTAAAAAAAGTAATAAAATATCTTTCAATAAATAGATTGTCGATTTGCCTGGTTGGCAAAAGCGAACGAGCGGCAATTATCACAAAATTCAGTCATTTTCTATTTCAAACAATTAATTCATTTCTACAAGGTCTTTCATTTGAAAGACCTTGATTTCTAGTGCAATATTAATGTTTTTACATCATATTAAAGCTGTTGGAAATGAAAACTATTGAAATCCCGCAATGAAACTATTGAATCACATTCTAAAGATGTAAAAATCACATCTTTCAAGTTTGTTTTTGTGTTTAGTCTCTATGCGAGTGTTTAAACATGAAATGTCGTCAGTAAATATTGAACCTAGAATTTCGGAGATGTAATTCGCGATTCACAAATTTTATAATGATGAAAATAATAAGCTCAAAGTAGTTTCAAAATATGAATTTCAAGCGCTTTCTTTTGATATAAAAATGATTAAAATCAACCAAGAAATAAAACAGTTATTTATCAATAAAAAAATTGGCGGCTCTGTTCGCATATTTGTTTTGGTTTCTTTCTGCCAATAAGCAGTTGAAAACCCTAACAGGTGCGTGCGACGTCATTGCGCACCATCAAGAAATAATTGTTAAGAGTTTAAAGTATTTAATTTATTACCAAATTAAACAAAAACAAGGTATGTCAAGTTGTCACAATTTCATACTCCAGTATTTAATCATACCATGACAAAAGACAACTTTTGAAATCCCCCATGAAAAGCCACGCACAAAACACACGCCACGACAAGTTGACGTAAGCCGACTAAGCGGTCTTAGTTTTTTCATGAAAAAGTATGGGTCGACAAGAGCAACCGTAGCAATTAAGACCGCCTATGTAAATTTTTCGCAATAATCAATGAATCATATTATACTCCGGTATATAATCCTACAGCGATAAATTGAGATTAGCAGTCTAAATTTCTATTTTTCATGAAACAAGAGGAACCGTAGAAATTAAGACCGCTTATGTCAATTTGTCGCAATAATCAATTAATCATATTATACTCCGGTATATAATCCTACAGCGATAAATTGAGATTAGCAGTCTAAATTTCTATTTTTCGTGAAAAATTATGGGTCGACAACAGGAACCGTAGAAATTAAGAACACTTATGTCAATTTATCGCAATAATCAATGAATCATATTATACTCCAGTATATAATCCTACAGTGATAAATTGAGATTAGCAGTCTAAATTTCTATTTTTCATGAAAAATTATGGGTCGACAAGAGGAACCGTAGCAATTAAGACCGCTTATGTCAATTTGTCGCAATAATCAAAGAGTCATATTATACTCCGGTATAATCCTACAGCGATAAATTGAGATAAGCAGTCTAAATTTCTATTTTTCATGAAAAATTATGGGTCGACAAGAGGAACCGTAGCAATTAAGACCGCTTATGTCAATTTTTCGCAATAATCAATGAATCATATTATACTCCAGTATATAATCCTACAGTGATAAATTGAGATTAGCAGTCTAAATTTCTATTTTTCGTGAAAAATTATGGGTCGACAACAGGAACCGTAGAAATTAAGAACGCTTATGTCAATTTGTCGCAATAATCAATAAATCATATTATACTCCGGTATATAATCCTACAGTGATAAATTGAGATTAGCAGTCTAAATTTTTATTTTTCGTGAAAAAATATAGGTCGACTAGAGGAACCATAGAAATTAAGACCGCTTATGTCAATTTGTCGCAATAATCAATGAATCATATTATACTTGGGTATATAGTCCTACAGCGATAAATTGAGATTAGCAGGCTAAATTTCTATTTTATCGTGAAAAATTATTGGTCGACAAGAGGAACCGTAGAAATTAAAACCGCTTATGTCAATTTATCGCAATAATCGATGAATCATATAATACTCTGGTATATAATCCTACACTGCGATAAATTAAAATTAGCAGTCTAAATTTCTATTTTTCGTGAAAAATCATGGGTCGACAAGAGGAACCGTAGAAGTTAAGACCACTTATGTCAATTTGTCGCAACAATCATTGAATCATATTATACTCTGGTATATAATCCTACAGCGATAAATTGAGATTAGCAGTCTAAATTTCTATTTTTCATGAAAAATTATGGGTCGACAAGAGGAACCGTAGAAATTAAGACTGCTTATGTCAAGTTGTTGCAATAATAAATGAATCATATGACACTCCTGTATATTATCATACAGTGATAAATTGAGGTTAGCCGTCTCGAACCTTTTTAACATACATGTCTTCAAATTGAAAAGAGTAGAGGAGATAAACACTCACCCTGCCTCACGCCCAACATACATTTAAAACTTTTACTCCATTTGTTCATATGCTTTACTTTTGATTTTACTCGTTACTTGTTAATAGGACGAAAATACTGTAATGATAATACCTATACAACCAAAATTTAAGAGCTAGTCATCTTTTTCCAAGTTAGTTTTTTGAACGTATCTATATGAACTGATTAATAAGCCATGTTATTTGTTTTCTAAAGTTGGTAATATACACTATCAGGTGGCCCTTAAATATTTTTGTTGAGTACATAACTGATAAGACAATTTTACTGCCGGCGTAGAAATATTTGACTTGTATTTAGTGGAAGAAGGGTAAAGTATCCCTGCACTGAAAACAATTGTAATCAAACACTTCATGTGATAAGCGACAAGAGGGTGTAATTAATCACACCATGGGTTAACAGGTGTTCAGAAATTCTTTTGACAGAATATAGGCGACAAGCATACCGCATTTTACCAGTCCCTTGATTTCAGCCCCAAAGAAAAGATAACTCATGAAAGCAAAGGACGGTAGCCAGTCTAATTACTGAGACGCTTGCTCTGTTGAAAACTATGAGTATGCGCGGTGGAACAGACTACAAAAAAAGGAATCGATACATAAATACAGGGTGGTCCAATGAATGTGATAGGATAAATAACTTTGTCAAATGATGAGATACATAAATTGTTGAGCACTTGCTAGAAAGCCAACTGAAACAAATTTTTGTTCATTACACTGAATAATGTCATACGACGTTAAATTTACGTCAATGACGTCATCAATGACATCATCATTTCCAGACGTTCCAAGATGGCTGAAATCGAGAAATAATAAAGTTGTACTTGGAATCGGAGAAATAGCCATCTTTAGTAAGGCGAAAAGTGAAAAAGTTTAATCCCGGTACTACTGTTTAATCCGAGCAGTAAATACGGAGGTTGGTGGCCAAGTTTGAAACTGTGTCAAGGGAACCGTTCAGGATATTATCAGAAACCTGCCAGGTCAGAACAGGACGCCCAGAAGACACAGTTGACGAAGTCCTGCAGATACCTGAAGAAACACACAGAAAGTCTATCAAAAAAGTAAAGAGTGATATCACAAATTATAGTTTAGGTAATGCTATTTTTGGAACAGTGAGAAAAGTTTTTAAATATGAATTAAAACACAGGCCATACAACATAACTGTCATGTAGCACCTAAAAGATACCGATGTTAGTGTCAGATTAGCTTTCATTCAATGGTAAGATCAGAATGATAACATGGCCTCCACATTCGCAAGATTTGAACCCTTTGGACTTCTTTTTACAGGGATGTTTGAAAGATCGTGTATACACCCCCATACCCAGCAATCTACATGAACTAAAGACTTCAATTCGCCGAGAAATGCGCAAAATCAAGATAGACACATGTTATGTCACAATCCAGAGTTTCCGACGTCGCCTAAGGCTTGTTCCTGAAAAAATGGCGGACATATTGAGCTTTTGTTTTAGATACAGAAGGTGATATATCAAGAAATACTCCTATTGTGATAACACTTATACATATGTACTTCAAATACAAGCATTGCAAAATGAATCATTTCAAGTATTGAAAGAGCTATTAATATTATTTATCCTATCCATAATCATTGGATCACCCTGTATATGTCCCAGATGTTTATTCGGTCTCCACTAGCGAATTCAGGGGTGGAGGCGCACCCGACGCACGCCCAATCCCCTAAAATTTCCTGAGCATACATTTTGACAGTTATAAGTACATGTACACACTTTTTGAAAAATGATGATTTAAAGAACTTTTGGGTGAATGTGAAAAATATAATCAAGACATGAAAGAATCAATGGTACGATACCATAATCTATAAATAGACTTCAAATTTCTGTTACTTGGACGGGGAATGTTTTGATGGCGCCTGAGGTAAATATTTGATTTTCTATCTATCGAGAAGTGAGTTATCAAAACCATATAGCCTGTGTCATGCTGTATAATATATGCTGCTTTTATATACTATGATTTTTTTTTGCGAAACATTTCACAAATTAATCAAATCAGCTAAGAAACATATTAAAATGTACGTTACTAGTAACATTGATTCGATTAAAAGTGCTCCGCCACTCTTGAAAATATAACATCTGGTGCTCACTCGATAAAATAAATTTTGATCTTCGACCGAAACAAACAAATACTCTCTATATATTTGTTATTTCAAATTGCAATTTAGCTCAGTTTAAATGGATAGTGTGTATGTCTGGAAACTGTTTCATATGCCTGATTTTTGTATAATTACTTTGGTTCTTGTTGTACGAGTAACGAGCATGTACTATTTTTTTAACGTGCGTTGTTAATATTGATCTTTCTTAACTGAAGGTCATATTATAAATGAGAATTTGTCTTAATATGTTACCTTTATGAAATAAAGAGTTTCTTATTATTGTTATTATTATTATCATTACTAGTATTATCATCATTTTTATTATCAGAGATTTTATTTAAGAGTTCAATGACCAAGTGATAAGTTTTCAGATATTTTAATTGTGTGACTATGTCAGTTGCATATTTGAAGTTATTTATCTTTAAATATTGAATATATTTTTCACCAGCGACAAATATGGTTGTGCATTGGCAAAATGATACTTGCATGCTGGATAAAGCCAGTGTTAGACTATCAAACTCATTGCATCAAACCTCATAAATAATTTGTTTGATGGGCTATTTGAAAGAGTAACATGCCTGGCTGTAGCATCCGAAGGTAGATACATTTTATGGTCAAACTGTTTCATGTGACTTGCGAGAAGTCGCAAGGAATAGAACCGGTCCAATTTTGTAATCAAGTTTGATGTCACATTCACTGATATAGGCAAGATAGACCCAAGAATATGGTAATTTATTTGGTATTGTGACCTTTCTTCCAAGTGAAGCAGTATTCGCACTAAAATATCATGTAAAATGACAGTACTTAAGTAAGGGGACGTCCATTTAATGTTCAGGGGGGGGGGCTGAGTGAATTTCAAAATGAATAGTTTGTCGCTCATTTGAAGCAAAAAAAAATAGTTTGTCCCATACATGACTTGGAAAATAATAATCTGTCTCTTAAATTCCAGGAAAAAATAGTTTGTCTCTCATTCTAGCTTGTGTTTATTCTATAAAGAATTTCAAAGAAAATCGCATAAATGACATGTATCTATATAAAAAATAATTTTTGCTCGGCTTTAGGAATGGAATTGTCTGTAAAAAAAATGGTGTCATAAACAGGTAAAATGTGCATATAAATGGACGGACAGACAGTGACTACAGGGCACCAATACTTACATGGTGGGGACACAAAAAAAGGATGTGTGACTGACAGATAGACAGACAAAAGGACAAAGTGACTCCAATATTGACACTTTCATAGGCGGATTCAAGGGGGGCGCACCGGCGCGCGTGCCCCTTAAAATCTGTCGAACTTTCTTTTTGAATAGCCTAAAATCGAGCAATCAAACATGTTAGTAAAAAATTTCGCTTCGCTTCGCTCGCAGATTTTCAGATCAATACCATTTATAACTGCTTAATTGGTGGGACCTGAGTAAACAGTAAATCAAATTTGTCCAATGACTTTTTCAAACTAGTTTACTGATTCAAAGGATGAAATTGTGTCAAGTAGTGATGCTCTAACTATGTCAAATATACGCCAAATTGCACCATTTGAGGTATACTTTCCAAACATCCCTAGCACATCTGCGCAAAAATCCTGGATCTGCCCCTGATGTCCCTCACATAAGGTGTTTGTGTATAATAATTTCAAAGTACTTTGAAATGTGAAGTTGCAGACATCACCTTTACGCATACAAAAATTATCTCCTGTATGAACTTTCATATCTCTTTTATTTTCATTCTTTCACAAACAAATTTAAAAGAATTAAATTACATTGTTATGCGCATATAGATGGTCTCATTATTAACAGTCCGCAAAAAAGTCTGTCTTTGAGAAGTTGGGAAAAAAATAGTTTGTCTCAAGGCACTTTGGAAAAAAATAGTTTGTCTCTTGTTGCAAACGAAAAAAAAATATGTCTGAATGTAAACCCCCCCCCCCTGAACATTAAATGGTTGTCCCCTAATTCTTTTTCATTGAAATAAGTTCCAAAAAACCCAGAACATTTAATTCCACTTGATTTGGCAATATTTTTTGAATCATCGATTAGAAATTTCTATCTATAAAACATTGAAATATTTTACATTTAATGCTTCATTGATTTCATACTTGTATAATATTTCATTAAAAGACATAATCATTGCAAACTATTGTATGAACATAGAAATTCCCACATTTTTGTACAACACAAAACTACTTATTGATAAGCCATTGATGTACAAGCAAATATTACTGTATGTAGGCTTCTATTTCTTGAATTTGTAAATCTAAATACTCGACTTACAGGATAGGACATGTTCTATTTTCGTAATATTGTTGTACAGACCTCCCATGATGACAAGTAACAGATTGCCAAATTATTGCCTGATAATGGTGTAAATGAATGAAATTTCAGAACAATTAAGCATAAAATGTAAACATTATAGTAGTGAGTCAAAATGTCACAGTGGAATAGAGAGGAAGGAGTTGAAAGAATGATGGCCGAGCTGGTCTTGCTTTAAATTCAGACATCAGTCAATTTAATTAACAATAGAATTTATTTCATGTTGCACCAATTAATGTATACTTGCCAGATTTTTTTCTGAGAGGAAATGCCGCGGACCCCGTAGATATTATGTGCCCCTCTAAACCAAATTCCTGGAACTGCCTCTGTAAACCTTATGTTGAAAACTACATGTATTTAAAGACAGATTATCGACTTAGACGTTTGGAAACTTAGGACGAGGGACTAGATAAATTATAGACTGGGACTTTGTATCATTTTATTTTTTTCTTTTGATTACAATATTACATCACTTTTGTTTATACATATAAAAGGATAAGTTTAACCATGTTCCAAAACAATATACACATGATGTAATTATTTTCATTTTATATTTATTATTGAATTCTCTTTTAAGAAAAATCATTTAGGAGTTTAGGAGGCGAACGTGATGATTCATTTGATACAGAATTACCGTTTGAATGTTAGTGTTGTACTGCTGTGAAAATTGTACATCAATTTTCTAATTGATGGTGTACAAAGAATCCCTATCGTCTGTAATTAGTTTGAGGGACAAACTTTTGTTTTTGGTTACAACTTGTTTGAAAAACAATAAATCAGAGATACTGTTTAGATTTGTATAGTTGTGAGCTACACGTTCTTGTAAGGACTATGAATCTAATAGGTTTGATAGGACAAGTTTGATAGTCTAAACTAAACCCGGCTTTAAAGCTTAAAGCAAAAAGAATATACATTTAGTATTAATGTTATCAAAATATGCAAACTTGGTGAAGTGGGGGACTCCCCATGTTTAGATGTTTTGCAGGTGCCTACAATCTAGCGATAGAGATCACATTACTCGTTTCAAAGGTCGTCATGTCAACGCCCTGTCAACGGACCATATTTTGTAATTAATTTTTGAATGAAACTGGAACACACTCATATCTGCCTTGGATTCAGTCGCGGAACAATCTCTATTGAAATCGCAATGTCAGCAGCAAGAGAAAAAACAGGAAAAACAATAGTGTTTAGTACACTACAGGATCTAAAAAAGGCCGACGAACACGTAAGTTTGAGATTTAGATTTGATCTTATTTTTATAACTTTTAAAGCGAGTCACTATATATCAAATTTGTTTTCACGGCAAGACATACATGATACAAATATATATCGGGGGGGGGGGGGGCAAGGGGATTAATTGCCTGACATATTTCTAAAAGGAATCATGAATTAAATTTCTAAAAGTCAAGAAAATTTATAAAATTTATAAACATGATATATATTGGATGCGGTAACGTTAACGTTCGGGCATACTACGATAATCCGACATCGTTCTATTTGCTAAACGACCTTAGTTATTATCTTCATTTTTGACATACAGTTTGGCAAAAATGTGTAGATATGAAAAATAAAAGACTTCGTCGGTTTATCTCCCCGTTTCGTCATATAATATTTAAGGCCGAATAATACAATTTTCAACCAATACTTACAAAATTTTGACAACGCTACTCGATAGTTTATTACCTCGTTTGAGGTTTCACAAAAGTTGGGGAAAATTTCCATAACATTTTAACGACTGACGCGTGCATCGCATGTAAATGTAAAATCCAAACCCGGTTAATTCCGAAATAAGTTTACAAAACAAATCCGATAACTAATAACATCCATTGTGTATTATATTGAGGTTGAGCTCTTAAGTGGAGTGGTTTAGTGGAGTCTGGAGTCAGTTTTTGATGTTGAATCTGGCATGGATAATATGGAGTGTTGGCTTATCCGGGTTTATGTAATTAAATGTTCCTGTTGAAAAGAACTAATTTATCCGTTTTACAGTTAAAGTGATTTCAATTTAAGTGTTTGGTATAAATTTTTTAGATAAAATGAAAACAACACTCAATTTTAAATTCAATTGGTCAAAAAAGGTAAAAATTTTAGATGACAGACATATTTAAATTAAAGAATAATAAGTATCACTACCTTTGATGCATTGCCTCGCCTGGCCCGGCCTTGTCAAAAATTAAGCGGATCGGGCCAGGCTAGGCCAGACTAGGTCACGACAGGACAGGCTAGATTTTAGAACATGCCAATATTGAGGTGGATGTCTTAAAATAGGGTGGTTTATTGGAGTCTGGAGTCAGTTTTTGATGTTGAGTCAGGCATGAATAATATGGAGTTTTGGGTTACTTGTTCATTTTTAGCTCACCTGACCACAATGTGGTCATGGTGAGGTTTTGTCATACCGAGATGTCCGTCGTCCGTCGTCCGTCGTGCGTCGTGCGGCGTGCGTCGTGCGTTGTGCGTCGTGCGTCCGTCAACAATTTCTTCAAACGACTTCTCCTCCTAAACCGCTTGGCCAAATTTGATAAAACCTAACAGGAATGTTCCTTGGGTGGACCTCTACCAAAGTTGTTAAAAAAATTCCAGTCCGTCGCATAACTAGGTCACACAGGCTAAAAATAGATTTTCAAAAAGGAAACTTCAAAAATCTTCTTCTCTGAAACCGTAAGGCCTAGAGCTTTCATATTTGGTATGTAGCATCACCTTAAGGTCTTCTACAAAGATTGTTAAAATTATGTCCCTTGGGTCAAAATTGGCCCCGCCCCAGGGGGCCCTTAGTTTAACATAGAGTTATATGGGGAAAACCTTAAAAAATCTTCTTCTCCGAAACGGCATGGTCCAGGGCTATCATATTTGGTATATAGAATCAGCTAGAGGTTCTCTACAAAGATTGTTAAAATTATTCCCCTCGGGTCAAAATTGGCCCCGCCCCGGGGGCCTTAGTTTTACATAGAGTTATATAGGGAAAACCTTAAAAAATCTTCTTCTCCGAAACCGCTTGGCCCAGGGCTTTCATATTTGGTTTGTAGACTCAACTAGAGGTCCTCTACAAAAATTGTTCAAATTATGTCCCTGGGGTCAAAATTGGCCCCGCCCCGGGGGCCCTTAGTTTTACATAGAGTTATATAGGGGAAACATTAAAAAATCTTCTACTCCGAAACCAATTGGCCCAGCGCTTTCATATTTGGTATGTAGACTCAGCTAGAGGTCCTCTACAAAGATTGTTCAAATTATTCCCCTCGGGTCAAAATTGGCCCCACCCTGGGGTCACCATTTTACTTAGACTTATATAGGGAAAACATATAAAAATCTTCTTGTCTAAAACTACAATGCCTAAGAGCTTTGATATTTGGTATGTAGCATCATCTAGTAGTCCCCTTCCAAGATTGTGCAAATTATGCCCCTGGGGTCAAAATTGGCCCAGCCCCGGGGGTCACCATTTTACATAGACTTATATAGGGAAAACATATAAAAATCTTCTTGTCTAAAACTACACTGCATAGAGCTTTGATATTTGGTATGTAGCATCATCTAGTGGTCCTCTACCAAGATTTTTCAAATTATGCCCCTGGGGTCAAAATTGGCCCCACTCGGGGGGTCACCGTTTTACATAGACTTATATAGGGAAAACATATTAATATCTTCTTGCCTAAAACTACACTGCCTAGAGTTTTGATAATTGGTATGTAGCATCATCTTGTGGTTTTCTACCAAGATGTTCAAATTATTCCTTTGGGTGAAAATTGTGCAGGGTTTATTATCAGGTGAGCGATATTTGGCCATCATGGCCCTCTTGTTTCAATACTGGTTAATATTCTATATGAAACAACAATTTTGAAACTTTTATCAATTTATATTTTAACTGGACATCAAACATGCTTCAGATCATGCCATACATTAAATCTAATGATAACGGAATGCTGCATTAACGTTGATGGAAAGGGACCAACAATAAATATTGCTCTTATCAACCTATGAGATTCGAGGCTCCCCTGGTCAAGTTCAAGATAAACAGTACACCGTAGGACTTGTACGATTGACCTATCACTAATTAACTGTAATGGCTATAATGTGCTATCTGTATCGTTTACTCAAGCGACTCATTATGATGATCTGTTTCAAATATGCTTGATTTTCTTCAGACAATTTTAACATACAGCTTTCTTTTTTGAAAAGCTAACCTATTTGGATATGAACGGTGGATGTGAAGGAGTATGTGCAAGTATGAGTGCTAGTCTCAATAATTCGACTTCAAAAGCAGACCTGTTTTACATTCTGACATTTTATAATGGTCTGCGTTTTATATGTCACCTAGCAAAAAATATAATGGTATTCATTGCATTGAGTATAATTATTTGGACTAGAATGAGGGTAACAGATGGGCAAGAAAGTTATGAGGAAGGAAGAATATATAAAGATTCAATACAAACTTTACTTTTAAAACTCCCCTTCCATATTTTAATTCGGCTCAATAAAAAACCCAATGCCACGCATTTACCTTAATTAAGCCCTATAGGTCTTTACTTGTTACAAAATTATTTCAGTCAAAACTAAAACCCCCAAGACTCCAACTCTAAAAACTACAGTGCCCTTTCTGATTAGACTACTTTCTGATATTAAACAATACGAAATCCACATGTTTTGCCTTGTGTAACACTTTATAAAATTTCGACATTGTGTCATTTGTTCATAATAGCAATCATAGCCAGATCAGTCTCCCACGCTCACTTTTCCCTTAAGATGAAAATTAAATTCACATCACAGTGCCAAATGAATGCATGTGTTATCGTAAAGAACTAGCTAAATTGCATCGCATGTGAAAATAGATAGGAGCTTGGATTCGACTTTACAGTATGTAACACCCCGGTAAAATGGTGTTTTTATGCGACGTTGATCAATATATGAATTTGGGTTTTATCTAATTTTGATACATTAAAGTAAAATACAATACAGCATATTCAAATATCTGAACAATGTCCAGTTTGAACCATAAAATCAAGTTTATGAACCAATTACAAAATATAACGTCGGTTTCACAGTGCAGAAATGCCGTCAAGATGTATCATTAGTACGATGCTATACTTTGTATTGTGTGTACAACGTTTATTTTAAAAAGAAAATAAATGACTAATAATAGAGTTGTATAATAATCGATAATACGTCTTTTTAGGCTGCTGTGGAAAAAATGACGAAATTTAGATTAGAGGACACACGAATGACGTTCAGCTCAGATGCGGGCTCAGATGAAGAAATGAAGAACATGCAGAAATTTTGCAAGCAGCAAAACATTGCCATCAAGATAGAATAAATGTAAGTTGAAAGTTTAGTGTGTCAAAGTAGTTTAAAGAATTTTTGTCCAAGTTGTGAATGAAATGAATGTAATATATCAAGAAACGGTTACGCATAAATGTCAGACATCAATTTGTTTGGTCGATAGAAAACCACTTTTTACTCCAACAGTCTGTTCCTACTAAATAGTTACACACAATTTCAGACCGACCGTGCTTATGGGAGTAATAAATCAGTTGAGCAATTCTTTATGAATCCCCGCTCTTTTAGTTCTCTTCAAGGCTACACTTATTAAACTACAGGGGATAATTGTTGCGTTTCAAGATGTCTAGGAACAAGCTCCCGTCTGGTCACTGACTGATGAGAGATATAAATACGATCAGAACATACTTGATTGCAGATATTTTTTCAGAGAGCAATATATAAAATTGAAGGTTTAGATAGCACTGACCGACAGTTTGGTGGAATCTTAATTGATTAAAAGCATTTTTTATGATTAATTAAACTGTTTATTTTACTGATATTGGATAATATAAGAATGACGCACATTGATGGGTGCATTTTTAAAAGACAGAGTTAATTAATTATACATGTATTTAGCGAACTTATCGAAATAGAATGACTCAGTCTGTAGTTTATTTGTTGAAATCCTTTTTTATTCAATACATTTTTTTAAATGTTATTTGAGGGAAAAGTGTTTTATTTCATGCTTACTGACGAAATATTCAGATTTATCGATGAAGTGTAAATGATATTTCACTGTTTGAACGGGAAAATAAACGTGAACATATCAAATATTGTTCCCTGCAAATGTATCAAGGGAAATCAACTTTTTCAAAGATTCACGGTACATTTATGTTTTGGCGCCATTTCAGTAATGTGTGACCGATTTTCTTTTTTTAAGGCAAAACTAAAGCAAATTGCATAATTTTTTTAAAAAAATATCGTTGAATGCGGATTTTTCTAAACTGGTTGATGGACTGTACTTTTAATCATAGGATAAATGGAGAGAAAGAATCTAGTGAAATGATGTCAAAAGAAATACATGCAAGGAATAAAAGATTAAAATCACTTAAAGTCTTTGCTAAAATGTTTCAAACTCATAATTTAAATTCTAAATCAAACTTTCATTTAGTCAAAGACAAAATATGATGTAATTCACACTCAGCTTATCCGGAGACATACATTTGTTCAACAGCAGCAACCTCTAAGATAACTTTAGGAAGGTCAAATTTCATCAATACTTCAACAATAAAGTATATCTTTTAAACAATAGACATCCACTGAAAAAAATGGGTATATAAACATGTTTTACCCTATATACCCGAAGCAAATCTGAAAATTGTATGTTCGGCAATGAATAAGAACTTACTTCTTAGAAGCTAGAAATGAGTTTATCAAAACTTTTGTAAAATATTACTCATTATATGGTATCGAAATAATGATTGGTGCCACGGATTATGGATATATAATATCTTTCTTCGATTTTTGTTGCAGGGACCGGTGGATCGACATGGGCCGAGACGACAGCTACTAATACAGACTTAAGTATATGATGGCAACCGATGGACACTGTAATACTTTTGATACAAGTGGTATTGTGAACGACAGCTATCAATTGTTGATAAAACCATAAGTCATATAAACATAAATGTGTTGTTGTTAACTGGAATTTTTAAAAGCTGCAAAAAATCAAGATAAAACAGAAATCGTATTTTTTTTCTGTGTGTTTGGTTTTGAAAGGCACGTACAACAGTCGCCGAATTTTAATATAACAATTGATTTATTGACATACATGTATTTGTTTATAACACTTAACTTTCAATATTCCATATGCATATAAATATAGGCTCATCTGTGAAATGTTTCCCTTAAACGCATGATCTAAATATCTGTATTCATATTCATGACCAAAGCTGGTTTCAAGATGTTTATGCTATTTCAGTTTCAAAAACGCAGTTTTTTTTTACTATAACAGCATAATTTGTGATTTTGGCCCAATTTTTTAGACATAAGTACATTTTATTTCTCTCAAAGCTGAGGTGTATGCCTAGTACATGTAATACGCATTTGTCTCGTGTCCATGTCGACTTTTCCCCTGATTGTGACTTCTGCATTGTCGTGCATATTCTTACATCGTACTTTATCGTGCAAACTCCGTTAAATAAATAATAACGCTCCTGGATTTAAGCACAAATATTTCAAAAGAAAGAAATGTTTTTATTGGATTGAATAGTTACTGTATGTCCATCTTTGAGTATTATTTCATAATCTTATAAAAAAAATGTTAACAACTCGTAAACTGTCTAGATCAGAAGTTTTGTAATACGAAAAGTGATATCTTGTTTTTTTTGTCTCTTTTTTATTTTGGTGTATATAAGTCTCGTATTTAGTGAATCCGCGGCATTTTAAAGGTATTTACCGCCAGAAATGGGTAAAATGTTAATTTTTTCAAAAATCATTTGTACAAGGGTAATCACGAACATACGTTTTAGTATTTGTTATTTTCTAGATATTTCTTATTTAGATTTGTCGGAAAGTGCCTTGACCATTTTAACCATTAAAAACATCTATATGTAACTTTAGTTAGTTCGCTTCTGTATCATTATTTAGTTTGCTTCTTTTATTATAAAAAAATACAAAACATGTTGTTTGTCTGTTTTTCAATGACCCCAATTAATTAGCCGTTAAGTCAGTACGCCCCGTATTACATTCTGTTGATTTGCAGTATTAGATGTTGAGAACGTAACCACAAACTACTGACACTGATTTATTGTTCTGCCAACCGCTTAGAGCTGGGTGATTTAAGGAAACGGATACTAGATCGTTTCTGTATAGGCTAAAAGATGTCGACGCAATCGAACTAAAACAAATTCTGTATGAACCAATATGATTATTCACTCTGGCGAATCACTGCAGAAAAGTGATCTGTAGCAGATCAATACACTTTTCTTCCTATCTCTTGTGATGACAGATTAATTACTTTAATGTCCAGCATTTTCAGAAATAAATTGGCCACACCAGCAGGTCTATTTAACCTGATATCAGATAACTGCTGATAAGCCCACCATTGGCTGTTGTTCAGTGTCTAATGTTGTAGGGGCATATTTATCTCCTTGCAGCATAACTAGTTAAATCAATTTGGCCTTAACCCTTATCCTGCCAACTCCGAGCATCAAGCCTTTGCAAACAGCTTGGAACCAGATCAGATGCCTAGTAACTCAGCATCTGATCCGATTCCAAGTTGTTTGACACTCAGCCAATATTTTTTTCAAATTTTAAGAAAATTGGTAGAAATTTAAAGTCAAGCAGACAACAATTTGATCAGACAGCAATTTACTTGGCATGATATGGGTTAACGCTGAGTTATAAACTTTCACTTATTGCTTAGTACTGGGTGGTTCCAGGAAGCGGATTCTAGCGCGTTTCTATATAAACCCAAATGCTTTCTACGCAATCGAACGAAAATGAAATTTTGAATAAACTAAACAATACCAGTATTGTGTAACTCTGAAGCCTTTCGACATATTGGTTATCGAACTTTATCTATATCTGATGAGGTTTGGTGAAAATTCGATGTCAAATGGTTGACTAATCAAGAGGAAACCAGAACAGATGCATTTTTAGCTCACCTGGCACAAAGTGCCAAGGTGGGTTTTGTGATCGAGTGATGTCCGTCGTGTGTCATGCGTCAACATTTTCTTCTCCAGAACCGATGGGCCAATTTCAACCAAACTTCACAGGAATGTTCCTTGCATGGCCCTTACTCAGATTTGCTCAAAGAAATCCATTCAATGAAGAATTGTGGTTGGCATGGCAATTTTAAGGAAAAATTCACCAGTTTTGCATAGAGTTATATAGAAAAATCCTTTAAAAATCTTTTTCTCAGAAACCATACGGTATAAAGCTTAGATATGTAGGCATGTAGCCTCATCTAGTGTTTCTTTACAAAGACTTTTCAAATAATCCCCCTCGGATCAAAAATGGACTCTCCCGTGTGATCAGCAGTTTTGCATAAGAGTTATTTAGGGAAAATATTAAAAATTCTTGTTTTCAGAAACCATATGGTCTAAAGCTTAGATATTTTGTATAAAGCATCATTTAGGGGTCCTCTACAAAGGTTGTTAAAATCACCCCCCTCGGTTCAAAAAAGGACTCTCCCGGGGGATCAGCAGTTTTGCATAGTCATATAGTAAAATATATTGAAACATTTTCTCAGAAACCATTTGGTATAAAGCTTAGATATTTTGCATGTAGCATCAGCTAGTGGTTCTCTACAAAGATTGTTTAAATTATCCCTCTTGGGCCAAAAATGGACTTGCCGGAATGTCAGCAGTTTTGTATTGAGTTAAATAGGAACAATCTTTAAAACTCTTCTTCTCTGAAACCATAGCTTAGATGTTTTGCATGTAGCATCATTTAGTGGTCCTTTACAAACTCTGTTAAAATAATTCCCCTTGGATCAAAATGGACTCACCCGGGGGTCAGCAGTTTTGCATTGAGTTACATAGGAAAAATCTTCTTCCCAGAATCAATAAAGCATAGAGCTTAGATATTTTGCATGTAGCAACACATAGAGGTCTTCTACAAAGATTGTTCAAAGTATCCCCCTCTGGTCAAAAATAGACTCGCCCACGGGATCAGCACATTTGCATAGTTGTATAGGGAAACTCGAGATCTTTAAAGATCTCCTTCTCAGAGACCATATATATGGAATAAAGCTTGATATTTTGCATGTAGCTTCATCTAGTGGTCCTCTACAAAGATTGTTCAAATTGTCACCCTCTGGTCAAAAATGGACTAGCCCGGGAGACAGCTTCTACTCAGAAACCATAATGCATAGAGCTAAGATATTTTGCATGTAGCATTATCTAGTGATACTCTACAAAGATTGTTCAAATTATACCCCTGTAGTTAAAAATTGTCTTACCTTGATCAAAAATGGTCTCATCCGGGGGTTACTAAGTTTTGGTACATTGTTTTGCAGCATGCCGGTTGGTCCGTAGACCAAATGGTTTCCGGATGATAACCGGAGAATACTAAGGCTTAGGATCATGAAAGTTGACAGGGTGATTGGTCATCATCAGCAGATGAACCCTATTGATTTTGGGGTCAATAGGTCAAAGGTCAAGGTCACAGTGACCCCAAACAGTAAAACCATTTCCGTATGATAACTCAAAAGCGCTTTGGCTTAGGATAATGAAAGTTGACAGGGTGGTTGTTAATCACCAGCAGATGACCCCTATTGATTTGGGATCAAAATGTCAAGGTCACAGTGACTCCAAGCAGTAAAACCATATCTCACAATAGAGGTTTCATTGTTTATTTGATTTGAGTCAAACTTGCACACAATTGAGAGATATAGGGCCATCATGGCCCTCTTTTTTTAATCAAGGGCCGTAGCCCTGAAGCCTCTGTGTCAGTTTGACTGGTTATCGAATTTGACCTAACACTTATGGCTTTGCACATTTTATGAAGTTTGGTGAAGATCCGATGACATGCAAATGGTTGAGTTATTGTGAAACCAGAAAAAATACAACACAACTTAAAGGTAGGTAATCACGATTGATCGGCATTATATGTCATGTAATGATCTATTTGAAACTTTAAAAACTAATAATTGATACCTATTCGAGTTGATTGGGCACTTAAAATTGTTTGATTTTCAGTGGAGTGAATTATTAACTTTGATTTTCCTGTCCTCAGGATGGATTTTGTTTAACATAAGGAAAAATTCAATGAACTTACTTTGTCAACGAATGATATAACTCATAAGTATATATTCATCTAATATTCGATATTTCGTATTGACTTTTAGAATACTAAGCTAAATTTCGTTAAAAAGATAAGTTTGTATGACCATTTTTACCTCCCTTTGTCTATCTTGGTTGCGCAACCAGGATAGACAAAGGGAGGTAAAAACGGTCATTCAATCTTGTCTTTTTATTGGATTCCAGCTTATTATCTAAAAGTCAATACAAAATATTGAATATTAGATGAATATAGACATATTAATTATATCATTCGTTGACAAAATTGGTTAATTGAATTTTTCCTTATGCTAAACTAGATCCTACTTGAGGATAGGAACATCAAATTCAATAATTTACTCCATTGAAAATCAAACAGGTTTAAGTGCTCAATCAACACGAATATGTATCCAGTATTAGTTTTAAAAGTTTCAAACAGATCCATTACATGGCATATATTGCCCATCAATCGTGATTACCTACCTTTAAAGGCCCGTAAATCTAATTTGACTGGTTATCCAACTTGACATAGTTCTAATGACCTTACTTACTTTCATGAAGTATGGTGCAGATCTGACGACAAATTATTGAGTTATTGAGCGATTTTCATATGCCCGGGGCCCCGAACCATCGGTTCCGGTGTTCTAGGGGCATAAAAAGTAAATGATTAACGATGAGTTTAAGTTTTATAAGTCGGTCTTATGTTTTATGTTAGTATCTAAGAATGACAGACCCATGGTGACGAGAAACCCCTTGCAATCTGACTGATGCACATATTCCAATCATTCAAACCCATTCAGTCGCCACTTACAATCTCGAACGGTTTAGCAGTAGTTTTAAGTGTGGAATAATGACTGACCCCTCAGTTCATGATGGGTATCCTCCGTGAAAATTGTCGTCTGCTTGAATTGTCGTTTGCCTGACTTTAAGTTTCTACCCATTTACTTAAAATTTGGAAGAAATATTTGCTGAGAGGCAAACAGCTTGGAACTGGATCAGGGGCCGACTTCTAGGTCTCTGATCTGATTCCAAGCTGTTTGCAAAGGCTTGGTTTATACAGAATTTATTTTAGTTTGATTTCGTAGAAAGCCTTTGGCTTACATAGAAACGCTCTCGAATCCGCTTCCATGAAACACCCAGTACTAAGCAATGAGTGCAAAGTTTTTTGCTCAAGGAAACAACGACTAGCCTCTGGCGGGGCGTAAACCCGCGCGGACAGCAATTTTTAGATCACAAGTCCTACGCGTTAACCACTAGGCCACCGTCGCCACAAAGGCTTGTAGGTTTGGGTTGACAGGATAAGGGTTAAAACTTGGAAAATGGCTGTAAATTTTGGATAACTACCAGAATATTGGTATATTGACATTGATGTCAACCCCCAAATCATTAGTTTGGATGCACCAGTCAAGTGTGCTAGTTATGACATGTACATGCCTTTCGGCAGGATAAGGGTTAATCTTCATAATGATGTCTTTGAAAATTAAAGCCAAGCTGGGCAGTTCAAAGCTTTGACCTTTGATTTGTTCCTAATGGTAGCCATCGAAACTGGGATTAGTTCTATTCCCTGGATTTGGGTTCGTAGTACGTATTTTGACACAACAAATAGCGTAAATTGTTATCAAAACTTAGTGGCGACGGTGGCCTAGTGGTTAACGCGTTGGACTTGTAACATAAAAATTGCTGTCCGAAAACATATTAAACGGCTCACATTTCTAATTAATTAATGAATTAATAAATCCGTGGTTTAAACGACATATTATATAAATACAATATATAAACAAAGCGCTATGATTATGTAAACATCGAATTTTGTATAAAAGGGAGGTAATTACAATAAAGTGAATATACGGCAGTATATATTGAAGTACATTGCTTGCTTGTGATGAATTATTGTTTACACTATGGCGTGATACGTTACGTCGGCGGGAAACGGAACGTTCCGCCGTTACTTCTGCGTTGCTTATTTAAGAAATGAATTTGATATTTTGTGTTGCATGGTTGTAAGAATAGTTAATGTGTAGGAAGCTGGTAGCTTATAGGCACACTCGAATCCGTTCCTGGACCTAACAAGCAATAAGCAATACGCTTTTTATAGAAAATCCGTTCCTGGACCTAACAAGCAATAAGCAATACGCTTTTTATAAAAAAAAACTGATCGGTCCTAGTCGGGGTTAAACTCATGCGGATAGCAATCCTAAGTCTACTATTCCGACGCGCTTACCAACCGGCCACTACGCTACATATGGTAGGAATACTATACCCATTTGAAAGCGTTTCTTGTTATACAGAAGAACAGAACAGAACAGAACTTTATTTACTCTCGTTGCTATCGCAACACAAGAGAATAAGTACATATTACAAATAATGAAAAACATGTGACATGGCATATAACAATACATATGCATTTATACAACAGATGACAAGGTATATAAAGTTATTTTCATGGGGGTTTATCCCTTGATGGAAAGGAGGGGGGGGGGGTGAATGCCCATTGGTTTAAATGTTATGTTAATTTTAATCTGAAACAGGTTATATTTTATATAAATGAGGGCGGGGATCGACTGTTTGTAAGCATGAAAATTTGCAATTTTAAGCACGGGATAGTCGTGATTATCTGTGTGTTGGAGTGGCTAAATAGGTTAGGTTAGATCACCGACTGTTTAATGAATGGAATATTACCTTAGTATAAACACATCACAATTTGGATTTACTATGATAGTATTTAAAGTGAACAGATTCTAGGACGATATAACAATATTTTAATATCCTTGTTAATCTATTGACTGTATTCTTATAAATAGATAATTATTTAATCAATTGTTTTTAATAATATATTTATAAATTTGCACGTTTTCTTAAGTTGGGAGTTTGAAGTACTTGTTAACAATTCTTTGAATTTAAGTATATTTGGTCTTGTGTAAAAGTATTGTGGGATGTACTTTCTTCGTTCGTTATCGAAAAAAGAGCATTTTAACAAATAATGTAGTTCATCTCCTATGTCGTTTAAATCACATAAAAAACACTTGCGTTCGTGAATTTCTTGACCAGTCCATCTACCAGTTTCTACTGGAAAATGATGATTACCAGTTCTGAACTTTAACATATTTGAGTATTCGTTTTTATTTAGTTTAATAAAATAGCTTTCAAGTTCAATTGTATCTTTGAATAAAGAGTAGTTTTTTCCTTTACTTGAATTATCAAGTGACGAATGCCAATTTTGTAAGTTTTGATCAATAAGAACTTGTTTTACAATGTTTTTAAAAGAATTAGTTTGTGTGTTATCCTGATGAAGCCATATATCATATCTACCTACTTCATTTAATATATTTTTAATTTTAGTTATCCATTTTGATTCAAAATTGTTTCTGCCTCTCATTAACTGATACAGTTTAAATGCAAGTTTATTTTGGTTACCAGTAATAATTCTATTCCAATATCCAATCATTCTACTTTTGACTATAATATCAAGAGGGTATCTCCCACTTTCAGCATATAACATGTACAATGGGGTACTTTTTTAACATGTAGGATTTTCCTTAAAAATTCACAGTGAACCTTTTCAATTAATGCTATGCTTTCATAACCCCATATTTCAGATGCGTACATTAAGATAGGTAAGACAGTGTGATCAAAGAGCTTAAGTATCAAATCAATAGGTAAATTAAGGTTGTAAGTTCGTTTGTAAACCAGATGAAGCGCCTTCCTCGCCTGTTCAACCAAATGTTTTCTCGTTGTTAAGAAACTTCCGGATTTAGCAAAATAAGTTCCAAGATATTTGTAAGATTTTACTATTTCTAAAGGTGTATCTCCAATTTTGAAGCTTAATTTATTATCATTTCTTGTACCTATTACTAGAACTTTGGTTTTACTAATATTTATATTGAGTTTCCATGTGTTACAATATTGTACAAAGTCATTCAGACATTCCTGTAGCAGTATTGGATCTTCAGATATCAAGACCGTGTCGTCAGCGTACAATAAGAGTAATATTTTCAAATAATTCACTAGTTCGTTATCTTGGTCGACTAATTCAATGCCAGTATTGCCTCTACGTTCGAGATAATCTTCTAAGTCATTTAGAAATAATGCAAACAAAACTGGGGAGAGATTTTCCCCTTGACGCACTCCGCAATTACAATCAAAGAAATCTGACCTTAGACCATTTTGGGAGACACAGGATTTAGCATTAGAGTACATATTTTTTATCAATCGTAGGAATTTACCATTTATGTTATTTTCAAGAAGTTTACTCCACAATCCGACTCGCCAAACGGAATCAAATGCCTTAGAAAAATCTACAAATAAGCAGTATATTTTCTTATTAGACTTTCTTAAGATCTCTATTATTGAATTTAGTGTAAAAATATGGTCCATGGTAGAATAATGTTTCCTAAACCCTGCTTGATTTTCTTTAAGTACAGCGTTTTCATTAAGAAAATTATTTAGTCGATTATTTAGAACTGACGTGAACAACTTGCTCACGCAGCTAAGTAAGGTTATTGGCCTGTAATTCTCAGGTAAGAGGGTATCACCCTTGTTTTTATAAATTGGCAATATAGCACCCAGAGACCATTGGGTTGGTATAATACCCGTTTCTAGAACAAGGTTAAATAGCGCTTCGTATAAGGGTAGTAATTTAACTGAAGTTGTTTTAATATATTCGTTTAAGATACCGTCAATACCTGATGCTTTGCCATTTTTTAGCGATTTAATACATGTATTGATTTCTTGTCTGGTTATGGTTGAATTTAAAGTAGTGTCGTGAGTTAGATCTATATTATTAATGATATGATCGTCAATATTATTGTGAGTTTGATCATTACTCGCTTCTTGAAAGTAATCATGCATCGCGTCTAATGATGGCATTTCTATTGAATTCTTGCCTTTGATTTTATTTAAATAGTTCCAATAGTCTTTCGGTTGTTTACTCTGCATTTCTCGTAATTTAGTTTCTTTGTTTTTATTGAATATTTTCATATATTTATTCATTGTTTGTTTATATTTTCTACTTGCATAGTTTAATATTAATTTATTTTCTCCTGAGGGACATTTATTAAATTTTTTACGACATTTGTTATATTTTTTCTTTGCCCTTTTGCAGTCACTGCCGTACCATGGTTTACTATTTTTTCTAGCTTGTTTATACTTTTGAATGTTTGGGGTAAACGTTTGTTGCGCACTATCTAAGTATATGCTATTTAATTTTTCATTAATATTATCTAAGTGGATTTGTGTTGGACTTTGATCAGTATTAGTTATCTGTAACAATATTTCATCAATACTAGATTCAGATATATTATTAACATAATCATTTGACAGTCTATTGTCCCATTTGGACGCATAATACGTATGTGTAGTATTGGTCTTTTCATTCGTACATTTAACGTTAATTACACAATCTAATAATGAATGTCCATCAGAGTACAATGGGTCCAAATCTACAATTCTAAAATCATTTACTAGTGTATAACCTACCAGCGTAGACAACGCATAATCAATGACTGAAACATTTCTAAACGTCATTTTACCGTTAATATCACTGCCACATCTACCATTAAGTGTTACAATGTTATTATTTTTACAGATATCGATCAGTTTGTAACCATGATTATTTTTCTTTTTATCTTGTGAATTCCGACGAGTAGGTATACTATAAAATTCCATTTGCGATTTTTGATCAAAAAAGTTAACTGCATCATTATCAAAATCAAAAAGGTTAATCAAGAAATCGTCGTTTACTGTAAAATCTGGTAAATCAGCAATTTGGGCGTTGTAATCACCAAATATATATACATAATCAAATTTGTTACAAATATCAGAAATTTCGTTTTCAAAAATCTCAAATTCATCGTTTTTATAGAAACGAGACTGCATGGGCGGGACATACACAGTGCCAAATATCAAACTATCACCAAAACCGGTGTATTTAGAACTGAGTTTTAACCAGAATAAATAGTCACATTTAGTTTCTATAACTTCTATGAACGGAAAAATATCATTCTTAATAAATGCACCAAGTCCACCTGACTTTCTCAGTACTTTCTGTTTGCGGGGAATGTTCACAAAAGTATATCCATCTAGACATATTTGATCGTAGATGTCGAGCTTTGTCTCAACAACCAATAATATATCATACTGCTTAACCAATTCAATAAATTCAATGTAATTAGATCGCCTTTTAAGGCCACATACGTTCAAAGATCCTATTTTGAGATTGTTAGATTTCAGTTGTTTTTGTTGTTTAGCATGAGTGTCATTTTTGGATGGTATATTCGGGGCATCTCCCCCAACACTCTAAGTATTGTTCGTGGTGGAAAGGTCTACTGCTGCAATAACTGTTGTGGTAGAAGTGGATTCACGCGTCGGAGTTACACTCAGTGTTGCCGTTGACACATACTTGTTTGTTGTTTGTCGGGATTCGAGTTCACGCATTGACTGACTGTAGGAATCTACGGGATCAGCCGACATAACACTCTCTGTATCGCTTCCTGAGTTAGCTGAATGGGTTTCCGTCAGAACTCCAAACGGGTTACTGACAGTCACGTGGTTGTTTGTCCATGGGCGCTGCACGTGTGGAATATCCTGGTTTAGATTAGCATTATGCTCGATTACTTTAGAGGAGCGCGTTTCAGCCCTTTCGATCCTTGAACCTTGCATAGCGGTTCTCCATTCAGGAAACTCATCGTGTACTACTCTTCTTTGGACGACAAGTTTCGCCGGATAACCGATATGCACCGTTTTCGGAGGGTTTCTAGCTCGTTCGGCCTTAAACATGGGCCAGATGCGCGACCTAGCCGTTAATATCTCGATGGGGTAGTCTCTATTTATTCCAAAGTTCGGTTTACCTCGAAGCTTATTAGCACACGACAAGATTTTTTCAACCATTTGGTAATCACTGAAACAGGCTATAAGAGGTCGTGTTTTACCTGCTTCAGGATATCCAGATCGATGAGCCCGCTGTATACTAACAGTGCTTGGGTCAATTTCTAGCTCATGTTTGAGGAACATTTTAACAAGATAGGCACCGTCTTCTGATAAACGCATTTCGTTAATTCCTCGGAAAACTAAATTGTTCCTCCGGCTCCGAGCTTCAGCATCAATACTCTTGTATTCAAGTGTTTTAACACGTGCACTGAGTCGCTCATTAGCTGCAGTTAGGGATTGAACATTTTCTTCTACACAGTTTACGCGTGTATTTAGTTTATTTGTAGATGAAAGCATTTCAAATAATGTAACTAGTTTGTCATCAGTATCTAAAGTTTTGAAGTCTTCAGTTGACAACGAGGTAGACTTACATGAGTCGTCATGATGATGAGACCCTTGGGTTGAGCGTCTCCGCCTTTTAGCACTTTGTTTTGTTGACCAATTATTGTCCACGTCACCGCCGCCATGATGGAATCCGGGTGAATTTCGACGATTGGACTCTACATTTCTTGCCTGTTTTTCCATTTCAGAGTTTTTGTATACACTACCACGTATATAACTTCTAGTTTCACAACTAGCGTTATAAAAGTTCACTTAATAACATCCAGAACTGGAAAAATAAACAAAATTTGTCCGAGCTTAATTTAACGTGCCGTTTACACCATGTCACGTGACCAGTCATATATTAATAACAATAATTATGGTAGCCGTGTTCAATACAATTATTTTGAAAAGTAAGGCCACTTTTTGTGTGAATGGCTCGCATTAACAACATACAACACTTCGTGTCCCGTGCTTTAAATGTTGACTGTGGTGTAAAATTGGTTGGAAGTGTTGTATGATTTAAAGTACTACCCTTAATATTTTCTGGGTCCATTAGCAATGTTCATATTTATTGTAAATTCTACTAATATTGTACTGCGAGTGTAACTGCGACCTGGTAGTATGTACTGGCCTTGCTTGGCCTGGGTCCGCCTTGTTAAAAATTGAGCTAATCGGGCCAGTCCAGGCCAGACTAGAGATTAGAACATGCCTTATTCATGAATATCCATACCATTTTGTCATACATAACGACGAACTACTGACTGACTTTTCAAACAAAGGCATTACATTATTTTAAAGGAAATGCAAAACTAACAATTGGTGAGAAATATAAAAAAAAATCATGCAACGCCTGGTAGTGGCATACATGTTAACACTGACAATAGTCTTTGGGTGTTGAAATGAATAAATACAGCTAAAACGATGGGGAAAGAAAACATGACTTAGGATGAAGAATTTCTTTGTACTTTAATCCAAGTGTAAAAAAGTAGACCACCACGACCCTCGGTGACACTATTTAAGATTTCTTTTTGACCCTCGCTGAGACTAAATAGATTCCGTTATAACGAAATAAGATTTCGAAATAACGAGATAATATTTCGAAATAACGAAATTAGATTTCGATATATCGTAAAAAGATCTCGTTAAAACGAAACAAGATTTTGTTATTACGAAATAAGATTTCGATATATAGAAATCAGATTTCGTTATAACAAAATTAGATTTTGATATAACGAAATAAGATTACGAAACTTTAAACGTTATAACGAATTAAGTTTTCGTTATAACGAAATAAGATTTCGAAATAACGAAAGAAGATTTCGTTATATCAAAATAAAAATTGTATAGAAAATGTCACCTTAAGGGCTCCGTAAAATATTGCTTAATTTGTATTATTTAATGTTACTGTTTCTTGCAATGGTTAATACACTATGTATATAATAATACAGTAACAGGCAATATGAAAGTTGCAAACTTAACATTCCGGCATATGACCTGTACAACCAATGATGTTATGGACCAAATGGAAAATTCTGATGTATATATTTTGAACTAGATTGAATTTATTAAGTGATGGAAACGATACATTGATACAACATGTCTGCCATAGATTTCCACACAATGGGCAACACAACCTATATCATCCAACTAGTGAAGTACTACTGAATGCTGTATTACCGGGCTTTTTTTTCTCATGAATTATTTATGCTTGTTCGTAAAGCGTTTTATAATTATGCTTCAAACATGTTGGTTATTAAGATCGCATTTTGAAAACGCGATAAATCAACTGTTTTACGCAATTCCCTCCTTGACCGTTTCCTGTCTGGCATCAGATCTAAAGAGCTATCAGTACCAGATTAAAGAGGTGAAAATGGGCACGGCCGTTGATTTACAGGGCCGGTAAAAGTCGGATTCCTTGAAATTCCACAGAAACGGTGCGGACTTTGTTTAGCAAACATGGAAATTCGGCGTTCGTCCAGAAATTGTGAAAAGTAAGCGTTTTTCCTATCTTAATAATGCAAACGTTCTAAAATAATTAAATGTTGCAAAATATATACTGTGTATGATAATCACAGTTTTAAACTTGATTCACCGAACGAAAGCGATACATGTAGAATTTTTTATTAAGTATCAATGCTTTCCGAAAATTCAGGACAATATTAGGATATTCACGAAAAAGGCATATTAGCAAAAGAAAAAGCCTCTTTAAAAAGACTGTTAAAAACGTCTTATCGTTTTCATGATATCACGAAAATCTTCGGTTCAGTATGATACAGTCATATTAATACAAGAAAGTTCACTAATTCATTCAATGATAACTGAGAATAATTTTCGGAAACAAATTATCATTATGAATTTGAAAGCAGTTATGAAGTCAATTTTAATAGGTTTCACTGAATTTGTGAAATTATGTTTTCTGATCTGTAATAAATATATTTTTCTTTTAACAGAATAGATAGACAGAAACAGACGAATTTAGCTGCGCACGCAGTGAAAAATGAAGAAGATCCAAGTGGATTTGACGTACAATTCATTAACAGCATAATAGGTGTGTTTATAAGTATACATATTGCAGATAAGATAAGATTAAAACGTGTAACATTGAAACATTACACAAATACGAAATCGTCCCAATTTTGTTTAGGCTTCCGGCTTTCAGATGTTGGTGTGCTTATTTCAAGATTCATTACTCGTACTTTCATACGTTCATTTTGTAGAAGATTAAACGTATGATGTCTGTAATTTTTACTTTTCAGAAAGCACAAATTAACTATTTTATTTTTCAATTTCATACAGGCTACGGGGTATTTACTACAAAGTGTTTTGAAAAAGGTCAATTTCTGCTGCGGTATCCAGGGCCTTTAATTTCTTGGGCGGAGGGAGTGAAAAGAGAGAAGGAGTATGATGCAAGAGTTGGGTCATTTCTATATTTCTTCAAATGTAAAGGCAAATACTACTGGTAAGTCGCTAAGCGTTTTTCCTTTAGCAAATAATAATATGAAATGCCTTGTTAACTTAAAGATGTTCAACATTTCAACTTATATTTGTTTATTTCATCTTAAACAAACCCTATCTCTCTTTGCATCATTATTTGATTTTCCTATTATAACACATAAGGATTCAATAATACATTATCCGTGTACATGTACATGCTTCATGTTGGTTGGTTATTACACTTTTGAACTTCGCTGTTTATTTTAACGAGTAACAACTAACAAGTATACGAATTATTATTGCACTAGTTAAATTGAAGGTATTATATACAATTTATAACATTTTGTCCGTTTGTCAACCGAAGCTCTAACTATAGTAACACACATAATCATGATCTATTTTCCTTTTGTTTATATTTCAAATTTTACTATGTACATTTGTTAAGCCTTAATGAATTTCGATTATGATAGTTGTAGAACTATCCTTTACATTATTTTATTGAAAATACGCCATAGCTTACCATTGCTAATTATTGATTTGTACTGAAACAATTCCAATACTAAGGATTTGAGGATGCCCAATAACGGGAACCCTAAAATATCTAATTAAATCAGATTGCACTTCGGATTATGTCATGGGCGACTTGATTGGCAATGAAAGTCACCATATGACCTATAATGTGTCGGTGCGACGTAAAACCAAACAAATTGATAAGCAATGAAGAGCTGAACTTAAATAAAACATGATATTGCAATATCATGAATGCTTACTAAATATGAATGTTTCATCAAAATACTGTGACAAATTTTGAGAAATACACCACTAAACTAATGAACAATTGATATAAAAATTGCACGTCAACTTATATTACCACGATTGGTAAAAATATAGATTTCAAATATTGTTGCAATTAAAAATGCACATGACTTTAATGAAAGAAAATGATATCCAAATGTATATCGATGTTAATTACATATGCCACGCACGTTTGGACCCAGACTAAGCACTTTTATTTATGCAAACTGAGAGTACAGTGTATATAAACAAACTTGATAACACATTTCCGGCAAGGTTTTCCGCGACGGTTTAAATTTTATCCAGAAAGTAGTATCTTAACATTAAGAATATCTGCGATCTTCATCGATTTGGGACTCTGGAAATTTCGACAAAAATGACTTTATTTTTCAATATAATTTTAGGAAAGCTCAGTATAAGCTTCTTAATTAGCAAAAAAAAGTCCATTAACGTCAAAATTTCAGAAAAATGTTTGAAAAAATATGTTTTCGGGTTTTTGGATATGCAGGAATGAAATGATATGTTTTATTTTCTGTATAATTATATTGAAGTACATTGCTTGCTTGTGATTATTTATTGTTTATACTATGGCGGGATACGTTACGTCGGCGGGAAAACGACACGTTCACCAGTACGTATCTTCTGCATTGCTCATTATTATCTACTGAATGCCGGCAGTATAAGGTTATGATATAACATTATTGTTCCTTTCGATTTGAAAAAGTATATTTCATAACCCAGGCAAGTCTTCCTTTTATAAGGAAACTTTATATCATATTTTATTGCTTCAAATCAGAATATACAGAGAACATAAAACTCATCAACAAAATTCTTATAGACTAGATATGAGAAAAAAAAACGTGTATGTTTAATAGGTTAAAGCAAATGGGTTGGGCCACAAGTTTTACCAACATTAATGAAGGCCCTTCCCTATAATAATATTAAGTAACAAAATGTTTTGTATAAAGGCATACGAAACTTGTACGTAATTAATATGCAATGTTTCTTAATTAATTGATTAATTAATAAACAGGAAAGTCAAGAAAACACCGAAGTTTTGTGAAGGTTAACATATTGAATACTTGTTTTCTTGATTTCTAAACCCTCAACTTAAGAAGAATATTAAAATTGTTGAGCTCTTCATTAATTATTGTTAATTTTGTACGCAAGTGTATAATGTCTCCTGGATGAAATTAATAGGTGTTCCTCACCACCTCGCTAGAATCACATTTCTAATAATAATTCCATTTTCAAACTCCGTGAAATTTGTAATTTACACTTTTATGACCAAACTATAAGCAAAAGAAGTTTTGCGAAGAATTTTAATTGCTACGGAACGTCAATTACATACGTTTTCACTTAAGATAAACGAAAGTAGCGTAGACTGGTTTTTATTTTCAATTTACGTCACTATAAAATTACAGTGATGTCTGCTTAATTGGCAAATAGGATTTAATTGGTCAATGATTACACACTTTCCGAATAACGGCGAATGTGTCATTGGACCAGTAAGTTATGTTTAGATCATTTCAACATGATTTGCACGGGAAAAGGGAAAAGGGAATATAATTGTTTCTTTCTCCCCCAGTTTATCGTACGCGGTATGGTAAAAATATTGTTAAGAAACTGCGGACGGCGGAATAAGTTCGAATGATTAAAATGCCGACTAAATAAGAATGATTTTTTTTTAAATTTTCTCTTTCAAAGAAAATGTGTATTCGTTTATTAGAGTCTCTATCACATCCATCTGATCAGGACTGAACTTTCATGTAAAACAAACCTGTTTTCTATGATTACACCGCCTCTTAACTTTGAAATTAAAAACATGGACCTAAACCTTAAAGCAGAGGGCTTAATTGCCAAGAATTATATTTCATTCGAAATAGCCCAATACTTCAAAAAGGTTCTTGTTTGCGTTTAATGCTAGCAAACTTAAAATAAAGAATAGTTTGCCTATGATTTCTTTGAATGAAATAACCTTGTAAAAGTATACGCAGTTCATAAAACATTATTAATCTTCATTCATAGATCGTGCTAATTTGTTACATGACACTACATGTGTTTCAAAATGTGCCACCGTGTTTCAAACACGACTTTAAGGGACTAAGGCTAGCACAAAATCAAAAATCATACATTTTAAGATTATTTGTCATACAAGCTTCCCGAAACCGTCTCTTTTCAATAAAGGAGCACATGTGGCAAAATAAATGTCAATAATCTCTTTAATTGAATTACTGCAGATGCCAGAAATGCGTTTGTTTACATGTATTTATTATGCATTATTCTCTTTTGGATACATTATTTTATTAGAAGAAAAAGCAGAATAAGACCAATGATTTTTAAGTGACATACTGTACAGTTTCTAATAACTCTATTATACATCAAATACATACATTAAACAAACAACAGTTATAATGGTTTCGACAGAAAAGAAAACTATATTAGATTCATTAAATACTAAAAATTTCAAAAGATAAATTGATGATTAATATTAAAAATGTGATTTTAAATATTGGCCATAAAGAGAGTAATGCTCGAATTTCGATAGAACAGTCCTACGTTTATGCCCTCTTCAGCAAGAAAATTCTCCGAATTAGATATTACCACTAGACTCAGCATGGTTTCATCAGATAATTATTGCTTTATTGGTCGCAGAGAAATTAACACCTTGTGGTTTCGGCTGGAAGGCTGCTTGGCCACTTGTGATTTATTACCATCTGTTTAAAGGGACGTTTCTCTGAATAGTATTTCTAGACTAATTTGAAACAACATACACTATTTGGAACACAGAAGATCTACCCAGAAGAGAAGAAAAATAATCAATGCAAATGAAATTTACTGCATTTTAATACATTTTATACATTTGCAGACTAATCAATTACTCATTAAGAGTTAATAAAAACACAAGAAGTAGTGTGATAAGCTTATATTTTTGGAACTGAGCCCAGAAGGACTTTACTACCAATGTGCTATGTAGAGAAAAAATAGTTTGTGATATTGCAAATCCTCCTTAATTGATAGAAATATTTTGCTAAGGCTTTCAGTGATTAACAGCCCATATTATGTAGAATACCATGAAGAAAGAATTTTTGGCTGCAAACAAATTAAGCAAAATAATGTCCCTTTGTTGATTTTTAACCTGAGTTATTGGACTTTTATTGGAGTTTTTATCAGCACACAGAATATAATGAAACATCTTTTGTGTCCAACTCATATGGCTTAAATTTCTGCAGGTTTTAAAACTCTTGTATTTGCAACAGTTTTCAAATGTCAGTTTAATATACATAACATCTAAATATCTTTACACCCATCTACTTGACAGAAAACAAAGTTCCTCTTATATCTAAATTATAACACTCTGACTACGGGCTTGATAAATCTACAATGGGTGTTCGAGATTGTTTACATAAGCTCGGTAAGCTTCCTTTCAGACAAATGTGGCATGTAGGGGCACCCGTGTCCTATGGACACATTTCTAGTTTAACCCTTATCCTGCCAACCCCAAGTATCAAGCCTTTGCAAACAGCTTGGAACCAGATCAGACGCCGAGTAACTCGACGTCTGATCAGGTTCCAAGCGGTTTGCCACTCAGCCAATATTACTTCCCAATTTTAAGTAAATCGGTAGAAATTTAAAATGAAGCAGACGTCAATTCAAGCAGACGACAATTTACCCGACATGATAAGGGTTAAAGCCACACTATCTCTCCAAACGGCAATTTCAGAAGAGCAATAACTGGGTAACATATTTGCAGAATGATGCAGTTTGAGCACTTTAGTTTTTTTCCCTAAGGTGAAAAACACGAAAATGTGAAAGAAAACGAAAGTTGGTTTGTCAGCAAAACAACGAAATGTAAACAATCAATACATGATTTATAGTCTAAGAGAAGTAACTCTGGCAAAATCGGTGTTTTGTTCCTCCGGACATGTTACTAAAATACGAGTTTTGACACACTATTTCGGCAGCTTTAGTTAACATTATATTGTTAATTATTGGTCATTGGTAATATTTTTAATTGTTAAATCCATCCTTATCTTTGCTAGATTATCAAAAACCGGTCTTTGGAAAGATAGTGTGGCTTTAAGCCATAGACTGCTGAATTGGTTTCGTGTTTGTGACCAGCGTAGATTCAGATCAGGCGGCATGCAGCCGTGCCAGCTGATTAGGGTATACGACTTTCACTGCTTAACCACTATGACCTTACCTACTTATTTGGCAGGAACAGTGAAAATCCTGATCAGTCGGCACAATTAAATGCCTGCTGATCTTGATCAACACCGGTCGCAAATGATTTCAGCATTTGGACCCTTTTCCTGCCAACCCCGAGATTCAATCCTTTGCAAACAGTTTGGAACACGATCAGACGCCGAGACGCCGAGTGACTCGGCGTCTGATCCGGTACCAAGCTTTTTGCCATTCAGACAATATGTCTGCCAATTTTTATGTATATCGGTATAAATTTAGAGTCAAGCAGACGACAATTCAAGCAGACGACAATTTAATCTGCAGGATAAGAGTTAAAGATTCTACAAACATACCTAAAAATACGGAAAATATCTATTTAATGCCAAATGTCTTATAAAAAAGGACATTTGTAAACAGCATAGACCCTGATCAGATGCTACATTATGTGGCGTCTGATCAAGGTCAATTATGTTTGCTTATCAGAAATTCTTCAGAAATTAAAAAAATATACGACTAATATACCAGACTTGCCTTAATTTGACAATGGACTCTTCCAAGTGATAAGACTAGCTAAGTCTACTAGGCACACATGGGTTAATCACAAATACCTGATCAGTGAATACTTGGGCTTATCAGCAATAAAAATAGTAGGCCTACAAATGTGTGTGAGGGATACTTGTTATAAACGGCAAGCAATTATTGGAGTCAATTAAATGGGCAATTTGAGGTCATCCCCTGCTGTGATATAGCTGATAATACAAATCGAGAAAATCCTAGGTTTTCAGGAGTTTTCAGGGCATTAACGTAGGACTGAGAAGTAAATGTTCTAGGGAATACTGTTTGCCATTATGACGTAACAAGTATGGCAAATAATCTTAAAACTTTGGGTTTTAGGTTTGTATTAGACTAAGTGCCAGAAAGTGTAAATAGATAATTTTCAGCTCATAAATTGTGTAATAATTGAATTAAAAGTGCAAACTTGTTTTTAGTGTGGATGCCACCAATATCAGCATGAATGAAAATAAAGGGCGCATGGTGAACGATGCGCCCATTTCACATTCAGCGTGCAATAGTGAGATCATGATGCGTATAGTTGGGGTAGACGGGAGTCCTCATTTGTGCATTTTCGCTAGACGCTCAATACAGAAAGGCGAGGAGTTAAGATATGATTCGTTGGAATGGAGAAAGGTATATATACATAGGCACATACTTGTAGATTGTTCGGATTATACATAAAAAATGATAAAAAATGTATTTTCCCCATATGTGGGAACATTTTTTTGAGTTTTTCGAGACGTTTTTGTTTTCTTTAAATGCGTTGATTATTTTTTTTACTTATTCTTTTTACCTCTACAAGGGCTTAAGACACAGAGCTTGCAGGATTCTTTTTTTTCTTCTCTCGGCATGAAAGTCAAATTGTAACGCGAGATCATCGGTGGATGAAAATTCTTCCTAGATTCCTTTGATATCATTACAGGCACAATTACACGTGTCAAGCTAATTTATAATGGCAATTAATTAGATATCCCTTTCTCTACAAAAACAGACAGAGTTACTTTTGTAAAGAAAATTAATTGCTTACCTTACTGTTTTGTCAATACAGCGAATTAAACATGACCGGAACTATGATTTTCTTTAATTGTTTTTTAATTATAAACTTTAGAATCAAATAAGTAATTACTGTAAATGAGTTTCACATTTAATATGTCACAAAATAGTAAATGATATTCTAAAACACAGGAGCTTCATCACATGTGTTTTGGTATAAATTAATAAACAAGGAGGCGATACTTTCTGTCAGTTTATGGTTAGGCTTTGGTTGTTTATAACGTAGAGAATGCACTGACAAATTCGAAAATTATGTACGCTTCGAAGTGAGTTTACTGTTCATAGCTCTGTGTCATAACACCAAGTAACAAGAGGGCAATGGTGGCCCTGAATCGCTTATCTGAGTCATATTGCTCTAAGTACTAAAACACAACATATTGACAAAGTTATATGACAATAAAGTAGAAAATGTGACCTCCTGTAGTTTAACATATTTCTTCTATGATTTGACCCAGTGACCTAGTTTTTGAATGCAAATGACCCAGTTTCAAACTCGACCTAGATATCATGATGACAAACATTCTGACATTTTTATGAGGATCTGGTAAAAATGTTATTATAAATGTTTTTTTTTTATTATTTAAACTAGTGACCTAGTTTTTGACCGCAGATGACTAAGTTTAATTATCAACCTAGATTTTATAAAGATAAACATTCTAACGAAGTTTTATAAAGATGAGGTTGAAAATATTGCCAACAAAGTGTTCAAAAGGTTTTCCTTTTATTTGACCTGGGGATCTAGTTTTTGACCCAAGATGACCCAATATCGAACTCGTCCAAGCTTTTACTGATTTTACTACGTTGTGGCCATGTTTCATTGTGATTTGGCCAGAATTGTTACCTCTAGAGAGTTAACAGTCCAATTGCTGACGACGGACGACAACGACGGACGACGGTGCTCAGGTGATCTATTTTACTCCTGTGGATGTGGCAGCCAACAACGATCTGCGGTTCCCAGGAATAGACACAGCCCTCACAGATACCAATTTACACCATGGTGGAGGGGAGCATGTGGGTCTTGCTCAGAGAAATTGACCAGTGGTCCAGACGGGGTTTGAACCCAGGACCTATCAATCCTGAAGCCTGCACCCTACCTCTAGGCCTCCCAATACAATACAATACAATATTTATTTTAAGTCGGATTTACATTTACAACAAATAATATTAGTAGTCCATGTGACAGACCGAAATCCATTACCAAATTGGTGAACAGATCCAACAATGATTTTCGGTTAGCTTGATATCTCAGCTGTCCGAAATCAGTTGATGGACTTGCGGGACATTTTGCCAAATGACCTTTTGGCGGCCATCTTTAAAGATGGCTGCCGTTATTTTAAGCAAGCAGAGGGTTTAGGAAAACTTCGATTATTCCTCAATCACATGGGCTATCGGCTTGTAATATGTCTTAAAATGTTTGCAATTGAACCGCGCATGTGGTAATATATAAATATAAATATTATGATATGGTTATTAACTAATAATTATTGATTTTTTAAGAAAATTATGATATTTTTCGATTTTTGTCATTAATTTTTCTCTTTCAAATCGGATCTGAGTGTGTATTTGACCATGTGTTGATTGTTATATGCAGAGGTTGGTTCTAGGCGTCCATAATAAACATTACATTGACAGATTTTCATTTGGAAATCCTTCCTTAGCCAGGAATATTCGATAACTGAAAGTTGATTAATAGTCAGGTCTATAAATGGGATATTTATGTTATACCCGGCATTGGATTGTATAGTAAATATTTTTTGGTTTTCTGTTAGAGAATATGTTGCTATTGAAGAATATGAATGATGACCAGCTGTCATCATTGAGCATTTTGTGAAAATCAAGATGGCGTCCAAAATGGCCGCCAAAATAAAAAAAACAATCAGAGATGCCAGAAATTAGATACAAATTTCTTTTTTGCCGATTGGTTGTAGTTAAAATGTTTTGAACACATGTATTTATATTTTATCTATCGTTATTCGTGGAATAAAATATTGTGGGATGACATCTATGTCGGCTGAAATCAAAATGGCGGTTACAACGGCCGCAATAATTGACATATTGATATATTCTATTAAAACATTTATTTAAATGATTTTTGTTGATATCAGAATTAAAACAGTTAACTAACATTCAAATAAAAGTTCGATTCGACTCAATTGATCCGTTGCCTTATTCCAAAAGGCGTTCAAGATGGCCGCCAGAATCAGGAAATATGTCGGTGGTGCAAGAGATTAGTTACATAAATTTCTATTGTTGCTAATTGGCAGTTGTGTAGATGTTAAACATAGTATCTATTCAATCATTATAGCATTATTAATTGTTTGCAATTATTTAAGATAGCATACTTAGAGAAATCAACTACCGGCTGTAGTGGCTATCATAATTGCTTAATAAGCATATTTTATTAAAATCGTAAAGTGGGTTCAAATAGTTTTAACTTGTATTGAACATTATATTTATCAGACATGCATTATGGTTTGACTTCAAAATGGCAGCAAAGATGGCCACTTAATATTACAAAAGTGGGGAATAAATTTTAGATTATTCTTCTGTCTGTATAGTATATATGGTCGTCCTCTTGGGCATTATCGTACCATTGATATTTAATTACAAGGTCGTGTGAGCGGCGAGTTATTTTTGTTAAAAACGAATACTCATGATTATCCTATATAAATAAGACCCCTCGAGAAGGCATAATCGCTGTCGACAATGCTCATGGATCTGGTTCTAGAGTTTCCAACCAAAGTCACCAATGATCTGCCTGATGTTGCTTGTTGTGCTAAAGTACCCTTTGACAAATTGCGTCCAATATGCTGAACTGCCTCCAGATGACAAATATTTTCCCTGGTTGATCCTTTGCCCAATGGCGTGTTCAAGGATTGATTTGACATGTGTCTTGTAACATCGTTCCCTAATCTGTTACGATAGTTTGTCAAGTTTGTCCAGAAGAAAGCGATGCTGTTGTTGGCTTTCCTCACAATGGTAGCAATATTGGTACTGATGGAGAACTCATCCATGTATACCCCCGATGAACTTATCTCTGCCACAACTTGTAACGTGCCATGCTGTTGTGGATGAAAAAACGGAGTCTTAACACGACTTCTCTTTCTAGTGATGCAGTTGACCACATACTTGTAAGGATTAAATGACATCAACCATAGACCCTCACATTCATTGCTGTAGTCTGTCCATGTCATTTTGTTAGGCTAGAGCATTTTCTTTAGTAATTACCCTGTTCAAGAGGTTGTTGTCGGCAAGCAGATGTTGAGTAGATGTTGCCTGAATTAGAAGGTGGTAGATATACAACAGAAAAATTGGTCCAATGGCTGATCCCTGAGGTACGCCTTGTGTGACTGGTGCTGTGTTGGTGGACTGTTCTCCGACCAGTACATGTTGGGTTCTGATTGCAAGAATTGTGCTAGTACTATTTCTGCCCAGCAGGTTCCACTGATATTTTAATAATTCAGTTTGCTGGCTTGCCTTTCCTTAGACCGAAGGCTTTGTTGAAGTCCCGAACTGTTGTAGCTGGTTATGGAGTGCAGCTGGCTCTCAGTGAATATCTTTTTGAACCATGTTGTTAGTCAGCTAGTATCTAAAACGTTTCAAGAAGGGCCATGATCTGGCTTTGAAGTAACGGTGTGTGCTCGACCAGTTCACTTCACGCAGACTTGATTAAGATGGACCAGTAGTTGCTAGGTAGCTACAAATTGGTCTCCCGTTTTGATGATGGGTGTGATGCTCTAGTCTGATGGGAGTATAGTATTCCAAAAACGTGAGTGGATGTTGTTTGGAAGCGTTGCTTCATGCGGACCGTGACCAGTTATATTCTTTCTCACATCCAGTTTTTCCTCACCTCACCTCAGTCGTTCGTCCTACACTATCATCCCAGTGTCTGCGATGAACTTTCTGGTCTTCTGCAGATCATCAGCGTGTCTCCATAGAGCTTCTCATGAACAGTTGTGTCTGTGGGCCACGTTGCAGTCGATCCTGGTGTGTCTACTGCATCTTTGGAGGACATTTTCGACAGTTTGTTCTTCTTCCCCGCATGGACAGATCGGAAACGGCACCAATTTGTACTTCCAATACATGTGATGGTGATGGTGATGTTGTGCCCTGAGCGTAGTCGTACCATAATCACTTGTTTTGACATGTTAGGGCGATGGTTGGGATCAGCATCTTGTCTTGGTCTTGCGAAGTTCTTGATAATGGTAACTTTCTCTTTATATCTCACAGGTACTGGTGGTTGTGCTGACTGTGCTCCCAGTTTTGCAAATTCATCTTCTGTCTCATTTCCAAGCATTCCACAGTCGGCAGAAATCCACTGTAGGGCTAATTTGCAGTGAGTACTAAGGTTATGTAGTATTTTGGCTAATTCTGGTGTTTTGTTGTGAGCTTCGGTCTACGCTCTGTAGTTACTGCAATGCTTCCCTGTGGCTCTTTGTTGCCTGGTGTATATTGGATGAAGATTCCAGCACCTCCATCTTTGATAGCTTTGGTGGCTGAGTCATCAGTATAGGCATGGGTCCATGTCTCAGGAGGGTATTCTTGGCTTATCATGGCTAGTGTCAGGCTCCTTCGAACTCATTCATCTTCGTGCTTGCCTGGCTCGAGTTGAGGGACTTGGACTTCACAGTTACTTCAGACAGATCATTTGCTAATGGGTTGACTATAACTATCATCCCTGACAAGAGGTGTACTTGCTATGGTCAAATCAGGTGCAACTTATTTGTCTAACTTCTTGGTTACGTGTACAAAGCTGCTTCGCTTGATCCGATGTTTTGTAAATCCAGCTAATCGTGTTGCCATTGGGTGATTCGTTATTGATCTAAACTTCTCCCTTGAAGCATGACTTTGGCTTGCCTTCGTTTGTATAATGGCTGGATACCAGTGAACTTTTCCATGAATTCAATCGGTGTAGACTTCGGTGCACCAGTCATTATGCGCAACGCTTAGTTCTGGACCTTGTCGAGAGCTTGGCTGTTTGTATCCAGTTTGTCTATACTGAAGTTTTGCGAAATGCCCACTTCTTCATCCATCATAGACGTTTGACTTTTCTGATTACTACTTACAATGGTTGGAAATACCTGGGATGGTATATGGGTTTATAATTTTATATGGTACGTAGGCATAGTCTGTGAAATAACATTCATAATGTGTCAATATCAGTGGTATGAGAAAAGTGCTAGGCAAGGTCAATGCTGAGGCCCTGGACCATGCTTATGATGGTAATATCAGCCTTCTTCCACAAAAGTGTCGTTCTTGCCGGCGTATTCTATCTTGCCGCTGTGGTCCTCGCCACTATGAATAAAGTGCTATGGTCGATAACCCAAGATAGTGCTGTACTGGTTATAAAGAGGATACGTTTATTGTTTACCCCTATCGTGCAGTTGACAAATTGTTCTGAGCTTGTTTCTATGACCGGGCGATGGTAGGTGTTGTCTGTAATCATGCCAGTTTCCAAGTCGCTATCTGGTAAGTCGATGTCGCCTGTTAGCCATTTTGCCGATGTTGGGTAAGCAGGGCGGAGGAGGTTTACTCCAGTGTAATGGTGAGCGGATCGCTTCCGTGGCATATTGATGGTGCTGCTGTGAATTCGGTATATGAGTCGAGTTTGGTGTATGTGCAGATTAGCTACTACTATTCTTTGACGGCAATGTGTAAATAAAACACGTTTAACTATGTATGAAGAATACCTTATACATATACCGTACCACGTTACTAACCAAACATACATTGGACAATCAGTACCGGTGGTACACAATATTGATCGTACTTGACTTAAGGATAAGGACAGCCAACCAGATAACACCATAGTAAACACTTGGCAGGTTACAGGCGATGTGACTATGTGGCTATCCTTATTCTCAAATTAGATAAGATTAGTATTAAATACCACTCCCATTTGAACATACATGGATGGCAACTATCTAAGTAGTTACATCAAATATACTGCACATAAAGTGTTCTAATGTTACAGTAGATCTATAGTTTTAACCTATTATAGCTGTATTCACATAAACACATTCCATTACGAAACATGTTTTAATGCCATTTTTCAATTTGACATACCGGTATGCGGCGGCCATTTTGTCACAATTATTATTTAAGCCTACATTAATACCATTTTAAACGGGTTAAGTCGATCACCAAATAGATATAATGTTATATTTTATACAGTGTATTTAAGTTGTAATTATGTTTGCAAAACTTACACTGCTATCGATCACAAAAGTATCAATTTGTAACATCCTTGGACCACTAACACAATATTTAATTGATTTTGGAAGCCATTTTGTGCGCCCTTTTGAATCAACTAATGGTTTAATGCATAAAACTCGAAGATTTCTTGAAGCATTTATTACATATTATAGTTCAAAAAATTATTTTACACAAATTCAAACAAAATATTTTCCTAACAGCTTGTCATTTTAGCCACCATGTTGATTCCAGCCATCACGGATGCCTTTTTACATTCACTAACTCAATCAATAATATTGAATATAAATAAATAATTATGTTTTAAACATTTAAACTACAACCAATCTGCAAAAAAGCAATTTGATCCTAATTTCTGGCACCTCTGATGGTTTTTCTGAATTTTCGCGGCCATCTTGGACGCCATCTTGATTTTTACAAAATGCTTAATGATGCCAGCTGGGCATAATTCATATTCTTCAATTACAACAAATTCCCTAACAGAAAACCAAAAAATATTTACTATACAATCCAATGCCGGGTATAACATAAATATCCCATTTATAGACTTGACTATTAATAAACTTTCAGTTATCGAATATTCCTGGCTAATGAAGGATTTCCAAATGAAAATCTGTCAATGTAATGTTTATTATGGACGCCTAGAACCAACCTCTGCATATAACAATCAACACATGGTCAAATACACACTCAGATCCGATTTGAAAGAGAAAAATTAACGACAAAAATCGAAAAATATCATAATTTTCTTAAAAAATCAACAATTATTAATTAATAACCATATCATAATATTTATATTTATATATTACCACATGCGCGGTTCAATTGCAAACATTTTTAGACATATTACAAGCCGATAGCCCATGTGAGTGAGGAGTAATCGAAGTTTTCCTAAACCCTCTGCTTGCTTAAAATAACGGCAGCCATCTTTAAAGATGGCCGCCAAAAGGTCATTTGGCAAAATGTCCCACAAGTCCATCAACTGATTTCGGACAGCTTAGATATCAAGCTAAGCGAAAATCATTGTTGGATCTGTTCACCTCTTTGGTAATGGATCTTCAATTTTCAAGACCTGGGACATGGACTATAGCTATGTATAGCTATTGTCCGACATTTATAACTTACATAAAGTATTAATAAAGTATTAACAAATATAGACATTGACAAATTTATTAAAAGCAGCCAAACATTTTAAATCAAGCATAAATATATATATTTATGTCTCACACAACCATATACATTGTGCACGCAATAAATGTAAAACTGAAACATCCTTGTTAATCAATGAATTAAGATATGCAATAAAATTAAAATTTTTCCCCTTGTTCAAAATCTATTGTGTGCAGACGAATTTTGATGGCAAGTACTGGCATTGAATTGTTTAGAATCGAGCACCGATTGAAATAACCTGTGTGCGAAAACGGGAAATACCTAGATTGATTGCATAGTGAAATAATTAATTCAATAAGGATATCCTCTGCAGAGTATTTCTTAAATGTTTTTTTAAGGTTGAAAAATTCCTTATCCTCAGCTGAGGAAAATCATTTAAGGATGAGGCAAACGTTATACTTAATATAGAATCTATAGATCTATATAGAATTGGAATCTGTAAGAATTCATGTGCAATGTGTGTCTTGTCAAAGTTTGTTTTTAATGAGGACATTCTGAATTATGTAATTATTTTGCACTTATGTCCCCGCCTTTTGTGACACCTTGTAACATATAGATTCAAAATAGCAGACTCAACTGAGCAATAACTGACGAAATTGGGGCCTGATATTGTATGCAGCTGTCATAAAGTATCAATTTCATGTTCTTGCTAGTTTCATTCATCTTGTTCTGTTTTAAAAGGATTCCATGGTCTTGATTTCCTTATTTGGCTTTGATATCTTAGTATCTAGTCACCATAGCTGACATGATAAGCTGACATGGTATCATGCATGTGTCATTGTGTGTCTCTCTAGGCTCATTGAACCTTGTCCGGTTAGGATGCAACATGGATCTGCATGTCAATCTGCTTCATACTAGACTTGTTGCACAAGTCTCATGTAGGCTTATTTGGTCCGACCTTAAACAATTACCAGGGTTGACAAATTATGTGATTTCTCGGCCAACTTCCTAGGGTAGTGTTCATTCCCTGCTTGAGTGCTGAATATGCCTTGTTAAAATCAGCCAATTTTACTTCATAGTTGTTTTAAACTTTTTGTTGGTACACTTTTACTTATGAGCTTGACACACGGTATATCCACCATGGTTATAAGGAACATTAAGGGAGAGAACTCAATATAAGCAATATAAGAGTATCTTCCCTAGAAATCATGTAATGTTTTCACAATCACATGGTTTAGTTGATTTTAACAAATTGTAATTTTTTTACTACAATTTAATTAATTCATAAAAATGTTTAAATCAATGAAACCATGCGCCTGTGTTCACAATAACAACACACGAGAACAAGACATGAGTTATGTACATGACTTTATTTTAAATACATCTCTTGAAAAACGACAGCATGTAATGTAATGTATCCCAACAAGTAACAACTTATTATTCCACAAGGAATAAAAACAATCTGAAAATCAACAGCCTCCTTGATAGCCTAGTGGTAGAGTGTTCTCTCTGAGTGCGAGAGAACTCAGGTTCGGACCCTGGTTGCATATATAAAAATGGTACAGGTAATTCCCTTGCTTGACACTTAGCATAAAGGAGAACCTGGGTACTCCTCTCTCATGCCATCTTGGCGATATCAACAACAGTAATATAAATCAATATGAACATATTAACTTTAATGAGAACAATAATTAAAGGAGTAAGTGGAACCACACGACTAAACATATATTAACTTTAAAGTGTATAGAGCTGTATTGGACAATATTTTTTTTTAAGTTTCAAAAACTGAAAAACAATTATGCTTTCATATCCATTAGATCATTTTTCGCTTCAGTTTTAACGGAAACTAACTCTGTGATTTATTGGACATGCAAACTGTCCATTTTCATTCATAGTGTTCTAGAGCATCCTATGAAATAAGATTCGTCCATTTTTCTACGATTGAATCAAAGTACACAGAACCCATTCAAAGTTTTAATTTGCAATTAAAGTAGTCTAGTATCATACTAAAAACGATGCAAGTAATTATTTTGACATTAGATGACTGTTATAATATAGCTCTATACACTTTAAAGCAATAATGACACATCTCAACAACAACATATAACAACAACAACAATATACAATCATTATAAAGATCTTATCTCCATAGCAACAATGTAACAACAAAAATATAAAATTGTTATCAACATCTTTAAAACAACAATGAAACATCACAACAACAATTTAAAATCACAAACAACATCTTATCTTCAAAGCAACAATGTAATAACAAAACAATTTAAAATCACAAACAACATCTTATCTTCAAAGCAACAATAAAACAAAAACAATTTAAAATCACAAACTATAAGAATTTTTTTATATTTATATATAACATCTTTAAAGCAACAATACAAAATTGTAAAGCACAGAATGTAACTTCAATATACACATCTTGAAGTATATATTGTCCTAAAGGTACCTGTAAAAAAAATCAACAAGATATAATATACACTTGACAAAAGTACACACTTTTAGAGCTAGAAAAAAAATCAGGAATAACTCATCTAAACCTAATAGTTGTACTTAGATATAAATGCCGATTTGCTAATAAACTTGATATCATATTTGGGGGATTGCCTTTAACACGGAAGAAGAATTAGATTTACACAGAAACCATTGATGCATGATGTAAATGACAAAATCCTATTTTTCTCGTGCAAACTACTCAAATATGTGATTTTTTGTTTGAATTATTTCATACACGATTAACATTTAACCCCCAAACATAAAGCCATAAAATTTTTGCATAATATACAATTGAAGAACGCGCACTTGAGATAAGAATGCCAGAAACTGGCATGTCAATAAAACGGGTAAGTTTTTATTCATTAATTGAATATTTTGAGTTTTTTTAGCCATGCAAGATTATTTTATTATGCCATTTGCATCGAATTCACGAAAAAAATCAATGTTTCTATTGACATGTTTCAAACTTGAGAAATCATCATTCTGGCGTCACTTACAGGTAGTCATTAAATGTGTCAAAACAAGTTTGTTACAATGTCCGACTGATGGTTATATTACTAAGGGATCCCGAAATAATGTGGAATTGTTAAATTAAACATGATATGTCCACTTCTTTGTGTGGAGCATTTTAAAGTTGAGCTTGAAAGTGACGTCAAATTGGCATTTAACATCAAAATTACAACTTTAAATTGGCAAAATAGAACTTTTCCCGGACAGTCATGACTGTTGAATGAAACAAACACACTGTTATCACATGGAATATGATTTTGATGAATTTATTTATAATTTGATGTTTGCCGGGTATTTAGCCGACAGCGGAGGGCCCCCGACGATAATCTTTCCCAATGTTATTCCCCATGTATATTCCAACCGAAGTATAGTACTGTACATTATAACAGACTTTGTACTGGAATGGCACCCCAGCAACAATTCCTGAACAACTGTATCAATTTAATGCATTGGAACTGTCAGGACGTCATTCGGGCATTCGGTGGTCATGTCAGATATTGATGTGCGACTTTGTTTTTTTTTAGCAATGGTCATGGTCATTTTTAAATAATTTTATTATTTTAGAGTGGAAGTTTACTGCATATGATATACAAAAGTTTCCTGATTCCAATGGTATATTCAGTTCACTTATCGGTGTTATACTTTTTTCAGAAAAACGTGTTTACTTTAATTCGCCTAGTGCATACAGTCTAACCAGATAACAAAATATCCACATGGTTTAATGAGGCAGTGAAGCTATTTACCCATAGCTGGAGGCCTGTTCATGGGCACCAGGGCATGTCCACACGCTGGTGGGCCTAGCATACCGCATGTCTGGGGGCAGACCACCTCCGAGTCTCCTGCAGTTCAGCTTGAGGCCGCAAGGCGCTCAATTGACATGTGCTGCCACGGGAAGGCACTGCATGGAGCTTGCCTATGGAGAGGCTATGTACTGGCAGAGAAGGCTTACATACTTGGCTTCCTTTTCACTTTAGCTAGCCAGTGGTAGAGGCTGATAGTAGAAGCTGACAAGCATATAACACACAACATACCACACTTAGTCGCATCCATAGACCATTAAGCACACAAAAAAGAGAGTCTGAAGCTAAGTCAATGAAACACTATGGTATGCATAGCTGACTTACATACCCAATCTAAATGACCGTTCGCGACAATTGAGGGCCAGTGCCTTGCCAATTAGACGACACTCCACCTTCCTAACTTAAAGCTCATAGGCTGAATGCCTAGAGCTGTAGACTCTGCCATAGAGTCTACGCACCAACCGGCTCAGACAAAGCACCGGTCGGTGGGTCTACAGAACACAGTCAGGTTGCATAGTCTGCAGACCAAGACACCAAAATAAATGGATCGGGACAATCCACATAATGCAGGATCACCGGTTGACCTGCAGGCAATGCTGGATTCTGGTAAATCACATACAATGCTGCATCCGGGGATCCACAGACTCCATCTTCTGGTGGTCTTCTCATCATAATCCTGAAACTATAGTACTAAAAAACCGTCATATCTGTCAAAATAAGAGGGTATAATTGTAACAGGGTACCAAGCATGATGAGTCAATAATTTTACTTTATTTTGAATAACAGAGTTTGCAACTGTTATTTACCTGTCCGGGCCAACCTATCAGTGTGAAAATTATAGTGGCATTCTGGTTATTCTATTAATTTAACCTTATTAGATTTATCTAGAGTGAGCACTGTGAGTGAGAACTTTTTAAAGACTTGATATTTAGATAATCCATGGTTCGTATGTTATGGTCAATCTGTCATGGTTCGTCTCCAACTATGTCCTGGTTCTCCCACTGGTGTTCAATCAAAAGCTATACTAACACTTCATTATAAGTAATATCCACAAACTACAGGAAGTTGAACTCCCTGCATTTTATGTAAAGTTTGTTTTTTTCCTAAATTGAAAGTACAGGTAATGGGTTCATGAAAAAAGTAAAAAGACCCCAAAAAAATTAAAAAAGTTCCACAAATTGTATCAGTGACCATGCGACTCTTTTACATTTTACAGGGGTGTGTTTGCATAGTATAATACCTCCCCTTACTTTGCCAAAGTTTTTCTACTTTCCTACAAAAAAATGCCCTTGTCAAACTTTTCCCTGACTTTTGCCACAGACGAACAACCAGACCAGCCATAGGTACCAGCAGTTCAATGAAGGATAAACTTATAAATAACTGAAGCAAGCTAATGATCTGTCATCGTCCGTCCGTAACATCGTCTCCAAAACAATCACACCATCGTCTCAAAAACCTGCGATTACAAGCAAGCTAATGATCTGTCATTGTCCGTCTGGATTATCAAATACCCGTCCTTATCTCCCGATTTACAGTAATTAATATACTAGCCCCAGACTTTGAGGGCTCGACATATCTCCATGCTAGACAGCAAGGCACACCTTTACTATCTTTGATGAAACTGTATAATGTAAGGTATATCAATATTTAATGTAAAACGGAAAATTAAAGTAGACACCCGCCTATCCGCCTATCTGCCAGCCGAAATCGCCAATCTAATAACCAGAATTTCAAAACCTGCAGTCCGAAGAGACGCCACCCTCTTCTGTAGACTTAATTAACATTAAACTGCCTCAACCCTTATGGGGGAGAGTATGTGACTATCTTAAAACACACTTATCTTAACAAAATTGTCACGCCTGCAAGCGGATGTCCGTCTCCAAAACCATCGTATGCTGAACATCTGTGCTCCTCGTCTATCTGAAAATAGAGAAATAAAAAAGAATTGATTTTACCATCGTATGCTGATTATATGTAGTCATGCTGAATTTCATTGAAATCCAACCAATGGTTACGGAGAAATACTGCAGTAAAAATGCACTGATCTACACACAAAGGCTAATATATACCTAACATAAGCAGACATGGGTTCGATTACTTTGAAAAGTAATCGATTATTAATCGATTATTTAGACATTTTTGGATAATCGATTATTAATTGATTACCAAGCAAATTACTGTTAATCGATTAAATTATTAATCATCCATTGAAGTAATCGATTGATTAATGATTACTTTTGAAATTTTGAACGGAATAAAATCATGTTAATTTAAAATCACGTAACATCGATAAAGGGGGGGGTAATCTTTATTTTAGTATGTTCAATAAAGTTTAAACTAATACAATGTAACTTTAAATACTATAAGAATTGGATTTATGGACCAAGTCTTGAAAGTCGATTAGTAATATTTGAATGCTGCAGAATAAATAGAGGATATTTGTATTTTTCCGTGTATGATCGGCTGATAATTCACCGAGTGAGCAGCTGATGTGATATTTTCATGAGTGGCGTAGCCACGAGTGAAAATATAAATCAGCTGCTCACGAGGTGAATTATCAAATGATCATACACGGTAAAATACTAATATTCTATTTATTTCATGCTTCAAATAGCTTAAATGATGGAAATACTCCACTATATAACTCAAATGTTTTGCGTGACGTCGTTTTCCCGCCATGCACGCGTCGAGTTGCAATCCAATAGTTCTTCTGCAATGGCTTCAATTTCGTCCATTTGTTTTACATTTATGTATATATAATGTTGTATTATTTGTTAAAGATTAAGAGAGCAAGTGAAAATGCTTACTATTTTATTTTTGACGGCGAGGAAATTTGATTTTAAAAAATTGCTGTTTGCCGTGAAATTATGAACAGTGAAATTATGAACAGTGAAATTATCGGGGAATAATTCACCGTTATTCCGCCGTAAACCACCGGTAAGCATGAAATAAAACTTGCATAATTCAGCGCGCAACCCAAACCAAAATGTAAGCTTGCCGCTAGCTTGTCGCAAGCTAGTGACAAGCTTGCACAAGCTAGTTTCTTTAAGAATAAGTTTGTACTAGGTAGCAATATAGCTTGCGCAAGCATGCGCAAACATTTTCCAAAACCAGCTTAAGCTTGCGCAAGCTAATGCAAGCTAGCGTGATATTTGCATGCATGTGCAAGCTTGTCAAGTTCAACACTTAGAAATTTTGTTCTTGATATGTGCATGCATTTTTCCGGAAAATGTCTAAGTCAAAAACCTGGAAAAAGTTACAAAAAACAGTATCTGTTATATTTTTTAATAAAATCATGCTGTTCAAGGATTTAAAATAACCAGAATTTTGCATAGAAGCCATATAATCATGTTATTTTGCTGAATTATATATTTTTTTAATATTGAGTTATTTATATAGAATCTACATTTTATATTTGTATATATATTACATTTGTTTTATATCATAAAATTTTAAACCTACATTTGGATACAAATTGTATAGCTAGGTGACAAATAAAAATAATCACAGAAATCACATTATGCTGTAAGTCATAAGCTGCCTACTGAGGCACTGGTCCAACATCCCCTGTGAAAAAAATTCATGAGTTCATGAACACTTCATGAACTTCATGAAGTGTTCATGAAGTGTTCATGAACAGACACATGATGTTCATGAACTTTCATGTTCATGAACTCCATGTTCATGCAGTCTCTGTCAGGTTCATGAACAAGATTTCATGAACTTCAAAGTTCATGAATTATTCATGTAACTTTCATGAACTTCAAAGTTCATGAATTATTCATGAACTTTGAAGTTCATGAACTTTTCACAAGATTTGACCTATTGACCTAGTTTTTGACCCCAAATGACCCAGTTTTGAACTTTGCCTCTTTGACTTTGACCCAAAGGAATATTACTGAGAAATTATTTTAAAATCAGGTAACAAATAAGAGGCTTTGTTAATGGGGCTAAAATTTGGGCCTACTTTTATAGGCCCTCATATTTCCTGAACGTGTCTCACAGTAAACAACCACTGATGGCAGCACATGGTTTATCTTCTGTTAGAAAAAAATTGTTTTTGTTTTTCCTGTTTTTAAGATGGTGAAATAAATGAACAAAACACCCAAAAGGTAAAATTTATTTGTGGTCAACTTTAATACTTGTTGTTTTAAATTTATGATGCATTAAATCAGCAGCAATGCATGTTCCAGTTTGTACTTGAAACTTTCAATATTTCGGACAAATTTTTCGGATAATGTACTGTGAGTATTTTTCAAAACTAGCGCGCGCAAGCTTGCAAGAATTTGTTAGAAATTAGCTTGCAGTACAAGCTTGCAATATAAGCTGGCGCAAGCTTGCGCATGCTAGCAAGATAAGCTGGCACAAGCTTGCGCAATAGTTCCAAATACGAGCTTGCACAAGCTTGTAAGAAACTAGCATGCGGTATAAGATTGTGCATGCATGCGCAAGCATGCGGTATAAGATTGCGCATGCTTGCGCAAGCATGCGCAATGGTTCCAAATACGAGCTTGCGCTATCCTATTTTGCAAGCTAGTGGCAAGCTTGCCGCTAGCTTAAAAATAAGCTTGCGATTTTGGTTTGGGAATTGCTGGATTCCTGGAATTGATATTGTGTATTTGTATAAATTTGCAAAGTGATTTATAGTAACTGAGGCCAGTGAAAATTAAAGTCAAAGTCTTGAAGATCCCGTAGCTGTTTCTGTTACAAATTTTATACTTATTTACTATCAGACCAGTGACCAATAAAGTTAGTGTCTACCCCTGCAAAAAGTGCAATTTAGTCAGAGAAACTTAACTTTTTTACTTCAAGGGTTCTAACTAGTTTCCAAACAACTTTTAAGTATAAGAAACTTACAGGCTACAAGTATGAAAGTTTTACTCAGCGTGCAACTAATAACTTAAACTGGTACAAATATAATTTTGACAACAGATTTTTCAAGGGCTAAACAATACCCAAAATATGTATGCATTACTTGAACAATAAGATTTCATCTTTCCCCATAGTGACTTTGCCCCAGGCAATGTAAAGGACTGGTATATTGTAGCTCTGAGCATGACATTCATGATTGGGTACAACTATATTAGGTGATAATTGTCATACCATATAAAGGGATAATGTGTAATTTTTGACACCTTATAGACAAACACTACTAAAAAGGATTAAAGTGTAATTTTTGACATGTTAATAACATTTATAGACAACGATTTCCATGTCATATTATTTTATTTAAAATGCAGAGTGATAATTTTTTTTTATATTTGTTACTTCAACTTACTTGCAAATAACTTCTATGTACATAAAATCAATTTAGTAAAAAAACTTACTTAGTTTATTTATAACTGATAATTTCCAGTAGATGCACTTTATATATTACATTTTAATTTGCATCCTGTTAATCTATTTTTGTTGGCACAGTCTCAAATAATATGATAATTGTATAAAGTTAGATAATACACAAAAAGTCATGTATATTAAACCTAAAGTAATCATAAAGTAATCGTAAAATAATCATGATTACTGCCATTTTTCTTCAATAATCGATTAAATTATTAATCATTAATCAGAAAAATCCATGATTACTGATAAATAATGATTAATGCAAAAAAGTAATTGATTATTAATCATGATGATTACTTTAATCGATTAACCCATGTCTGAACATAAGTATTATAAAATTTACCGGTAATTAATAATGGCAACAGAAGAAATGTCACACAACACTACATCATAAATACCAACTACTGCAAAATCATTTCATTTCAATGGGGGACGGACATAAGCCCCTGCGACCATAAGCCCCTACGCTCATTTTTATACATGAGGACATAAGCCCCTACGCATTTTTTACACTAGGACATAAGCCCCTACGCATATTTTTACACTAGGACATAAGCCCCTATGCTTGTTTTGTTTGTACAGTTCTATGTTTTCTTCTATTATTAAATGGTTAATTAAGAAATAATTATTGTACAAACTGTTCTATTGTATCCTCTGTTTATTTGTTACAAATATGCATTAATTTCAGGTATAAAATTAGTAAATTGAGAGAAAATTAGTCTGCAAAATGCTTAATAAGATCAATTATCATGTATTGTAGTGTTGTATTGTATCTGTTTGTAGCATGTCCCAAAACACTCATTTGTTCAAAAATACTTGTCATAAATATAATAATTATTTATTATTATGTTGTGTCTCATTTGATATTTAATTACAACTTAAACAAGAGGGCCATGATGGCCCTATATCGCTCACCTGATTATAAATGAAGCCCTGCACAATTTAGACTAACAAAGGTAGAGCGTGAATATAGAAACTGGTGACCCCCGGGGCGGGGTCAATTTTGACCTCAGGGGCATAATTTGAACAATCTTGGTAGGGGACCACTAGATGATGCTACATACCATATATCAAAGCTCTAGGCATTGTAGTTATAGAGAAGAAGATTTTTATATGTTTTCCCTATATAAGTCTATGTAAAACGGTGACCCCCGGGGCGGGGCCAATTTTGACCTCAGGGGCATAATATGAACAATCTTTGTAGGGGACCACTAGATGATGCTACATACCAAATATCAAAGCTCTAGGCATTGTAGTTTTAGAGAAGAAGATTTTTATATGTTTTCCCTATATAAGTCTATGTAAAACGGTAACCCCCGGGGCGGGGCCAATTTTGACCTCAGGGGCATAATATGAACAATCTTGGTAGGGGACCACTAGATGATGCTACATACCAAATATCAAAGCTCTAGGCATTGTAGTTTTAGAGTAGAAGATTTTTATATGTTTTCCCTATATAAGTCTATGTAAAACGGTGACCCCCGGGGCGGGGCCAATTGTGACCCCAGGGGCATAATTTGAACAATCTTGGTAGGGGACCACTAGATGATGCTACATACCAAATATCAAAGTTGTAGGCATTGTAGTTTTAGAGAAGAAGATTTTTATATGTTTTCCCTATATAAGTCTATGTAAAACGGTGACCCCCGGGCCGGGGCCAATTTTGACCCCAGGGCCATAATTTGAGCAATCTTGGTAGGGGACCACTAGATGATGCTACATACCAAATATCAAAGCTGTAGGCATTGTAGTTTTAGAGGAGAAGATTTTTATATGTTTTCCCTATATAAGTCTATGTAAAACGGTGACCCCCGGGGCGGGGCCAATTTTGACCCCAGAGCCATAATTTGAACAATCTTGGTAGGGGACCACTAGATGATGCTACATACCAAATATCAAAGCTCTAGGCATTGTAGTTTTAGAGAAGAAGATTTTTATATGTTTTCCCTATATAAGTCTATGTAAAACGATTAGTAAGGTTGCATAAGACTATAATTACAGCTTAATAATTGTTTAATAGTTTGTAAACATACAATCACTGTAAACGATGATAACCCTAATATCAACATTCTGCATTTAATTTAAATTAAAGCCTCAAAGCTGCTAACAAGTACACATTTCGTAGTTCTACAACTAAAATATAGTAAGAGAGACAACTCTTACATGATCACAACCAGTATAATTACAGAGTACACTCCCTTTGATACAATGAAAAACAAGGTTTTTCTATTACTTGACCTAGAAGCCTAATTTTTGACCTCAGATGACCCAATATCGAACTTGACCTAGATTTTGTTAAGATGATCATTGTGACCAAGTTTCATAAAGATTAGGCCAAAATTGTGACCGCTAGAGAGGACACAACACAATTGTTGACAGACGGACGGACGGACGGACGACGGACGAAGAGTGATCACAAAAGCTCACTCTGTCACTATGTGACAGGTGAGCTAAAAATTGAACTTGTAGACACTGGTACATGGCTGAGTGGTTCATGTTGCAAACAAACATGCATAGGGGCTTATGTCCTAATGTAAAAAAGTATGTAGGGGCTTATGTCCTAGTGTAAAAAAATGCGTAGGGGCTTATGTCCTCATGTATAAAAATGAGCGTAGGGGCTTTTGTCCGTAGGGGCTTTTATCCTACACTCCATTTCAATGGGACCATTTTTTCTTGTTTTTTATGCCCCCGGAACCGATGGTTCGGGGGCATATTAAAATCGCACCGTCCGTCCGTCCGTCCGTCCGTCAGTCCGTCCGTCTGTCCGTCCGTCCGGATTCGTTTCCGCTCAATAATTCAAGCAGTGTTTATCCGATCTTCACCAAACTTCATGAAAATGTGTAAGGCCATGAGATCTAGGTCAAGTTCGATAAACAGTCAAATTGACCTAGCCGCTTCAGAGTTACGGCCCTTGACACATAGAAAAATGGCGTTTTTTTTGGTTTCCGCTCAATAACTCAAGCATTTGTCATCGGATCTTCACCAAACCTCATGAAAATGTGTAAGGCTACGAGATCTAGCTCAAGTTCGATAACCAGTCAAATTGACCTAGCCGTTTTAGAGTTACGGCCCTTGACACATAGAAAAATGGCGTTTTTTTTGGTTTCCGCTCAATAACTTAAGCATTTGTCATTGGATCTTCACCAAACCTCATGAAAATGTGAAAGGCTATGAGATCTAGGTCAGGTTTGATAACCAGTCAAATTGACGTAGCCACTTTAGAGTTACGGCCCTTGACACGTAGGAAAATGGCGTTTTTTTTTGGTTTCCGCTCAATAACTTAAGCATTTGTCATTGGATCTTCACCAAACCTCATGAAAATGTGAAAGGCTATGAGATCTAGGTCAGGTTTGATAACCAGTCTAATTGACGTAGCCACTTTAGAGTTACGGCCCTTGACACGTAGGAAAATGGCGTTTTTTTTTGGTTTCCGCTCAATAACTCAAGCATTTGTCATCGGATCTTCGTCAAACCTTTTGAAACATGAAAAGGTGTACGGCCATAAGATCTAGGTCATGTTAGATAACAAGATTTCAAATTGACCTACACGCTTAAGAGTTATGGCCCTTTACACAAAGAAAAATATGTCAATATCACATTTGCCCAATATAATATGACACATCTGTGACGGTGCTGATATCTTAACATTACGTTACTATCAAAGCATGCACGGGGGCATGTGTCGTCCTATGGAGACAGCTCTTGTTTTTGGTGAAAATAACCATTTTGTTTTGACTTAATTTCAAGGCCTACTTAACCATTAAAGACATTTGTACCTTTTCAATTTTTCTGTACAAGGTATATAAAACTTGTTATTTTTATGAAGATCAGATTAATGCCAACTATTTAGAAAATTCCCAATAGTTTTGCTCAGCTAGTTTTTAAGATATTAGATTAAGAAGACAACCACTAAAAACTGAAAAATATATTTTACCGAAAAAGTTTTGGTTCAAAAAGCATAAAACTTGGCATACATGAAATTACGCATGTGATGCGCAACACGAGAAAAGGGCAACAGGATCGTGTCAAATTAAGCGTACAAGTGTCTCAACAGTTGTAATTTGCATCAAATCAGCGCTTTTTCTCCCAATGGTGTAAAGTTTTATTTGTTGTCAAATATGTTATGGAGCTGTTAGAACAAAAATACTACGTCAGAGAGATGTATTTTCATAAAAATAATCTTAAGAAAGCCGCATATTCTGACTGTGAATGGATGTTTATTTTGGGTGTTCGGCTACGCTCACTTCTGCATTCGCCAATTCGGTGCACAGAACATTTCAAACAGAATTTTGTATTTTCCTACTAGATTTTAACTAGAAACCAATCGAAACTAATGCGATGACTAAGTGTTTGATTAATTAAACCCTCTAAGTTCCTTTTTGAAAAAGTGCGATGACTAAGTGTTTGATTAATTAAACCCTCTAAGTTCCTTTTTGAAAAAAAAATAGTTGTTTACATGAAACTACAGGTTTAAGTATATACGAGTGTATTTATTGATGCGGTTTTAATCGCAGCTTAATTATTTTAGATCTACGGAAAAATATTGAAATCAGTTTGTTGGTTTCAAAGTTTTTGTCAGAATAGAGAATCTAGTTCTGAAATCATTGTGATTTACCTTTGACCTGTTGAAACTTATTAACTTGACCAAAACACACATGCATTTATAATTAAATAAAAAACATCAGAAATAAGTATACGTGGGTGAATAAAAAAGTTCGTAGAATTTTGCCATAACTTTTTTATTTTCATAGTTATTGTCGTCATATTTATGCTGAATGAATGCATTGGTATTTTCTTTACATACACATATTTATAGCTACCTTTAAAACACATTTTATTAAATTTTCTAAAATATCTCAATTGTAGGACCTCCAAAAACCGTCAAAATGTTATGTCTGATTGCATAATATCATTTATAAAGTATGAGAACATTCCAGACGTCATCTCCGATAAATAATGTTTTAATCGACATTTACATAATCGCACTATACAGAAATACCCGCATAAAACGGGTCTACCGGAATTTATGGAACCACGGGCTGCTATCAAAATCTGCGAGAAACTGGAATATACGTACAGCATCAGAAACAATGCATGATTTGAAATATGTACGTATATATCCTATAATAAATATACATCGATTTATAAGTGGAATAAGTGCTTTCGAGTAGGATACCAGAAGTTGACAATTGAATACAATACACCCGATATTGGTGACGTTGGTTTGCAACGTCGTCGAAAAGGACCAGCACTATACAATAGCGGATATAGCAAAACACTTAGATTAATCTTATAGGACAGCGAACACTGTATTAAACAAAAACTTGAAAATGCAGAAACTATGTTCACGATGGTTATCCAAAAATACCTACATACAAGTCACTTCGAGAAGCGAAAACGAGAACGTCAGTATTGACAAACGTGGCGTTAGTTTGACGTCATTCATCAAATGACTCTGACGAGCTCCGGTATGCTGTTACAGCATGTGTGCGTTTCAGTGTAAAAAAAATTAAGTTATGACTAATTCAATGACATTTGACATATTGTTTTGTTATACTTATGATCATGTTATATTTTAATTTGAAAGCATTTGAAGCTGTGGTTTGTGAGTTATGATATTTTTCTACGAACATTTTGATTCACCCACATAGATCTGTCCTGGGTTGTTAAATAAAGATCTGCCTTATTTCAGCACATTCATTTTACTGATTCACCATAAACTGAATGTTCTCAACAATATGCATTCTCATAGTGGTAATTATTTAAACCTTTCAGTCAAGGATAACCCATAAAAGCGCAAGCACTTATTTCCAATGGGGTCCTGTGTTTTTGCTGAAGTGACAGCGAGTAGAGGAGACAGTCGGGTGATACAAGGTATCCGGGCTTGATGCCCTAGTTCGTTCCTTAGAGACACCTTGGTTCTTTAACGTGTTCGGTGTATAGCACCGATACACGCGAGACTACCTCTGGGTTGCCAACCAGTTCATCTCAAGTTAGGTGGGAAACACTGAAAAGTGTTTCAGAAATGATCAAGTGTCTCAGCCGAGAATCAAACCCGGGATCTCACGATCAGCACTCAAGCAGGCTATCTGCTCAACCACCGTGCCATTGTTATAAATAATTATCTTATGCCGAAGTAACCCTATATAAATCACTAATACTCTTAAAGATTTAATTTCATGGTTGAGATCATGCACATATCCACAAAAACTAGATCCCACAAATCTTAATGATTTTACAGTTAATGAAATTTTATAGATATCAATCATAGCATAAAATTTAATAATTCAAAGATGGTTGCTAGTCAATTTTCGGCACAAACATTTCCAAAACACTAAAAGGCATCATAATCCAGTCAATTGTATAAAGTGTTATGAACAGGGTTGGGGAAATGCCGGCATTTATGAGTAAAGTCCACGCCACTGGCATTTACTGGCATTTTCCGGAATTAACCGGCATTTACTGGCATTTTCCAAAATATACTTTTTTAAGTTAAAACAAACTTCACTTTTGATTTGACCTACTTATAAATATTCAATACACAAATTTGTAAATACATATACAGTAAAAACTCACTAATCCAATCCGAACTAATATTTCAGTCCGGAATTAATATTTTGTTCATAAATTGAACTCTGTAATCCGAAATTCAAAAATATGTTCGACCTTCTGGACTGTATATTAAATTGTCAAATATTTCAACAGAGTGCACCATAATTGACTGGTGACAATACACTCCATTGTTATGGTTTGTATCATAAAAGTTAACATTTTGTAAACAACCTATTGTCTATTGATGTAGAATGACCCCTTATTATCTAGCAATGTAATTGAAAAGTATGATGCATAACTTTTAACACCTTTACACAACAAACATCTGGTATTGTAAGTGGTCATGATTAAACAGTCAGTTTACATTTGATAAATTTGAGAATTAAAAAGTACTGTAGTCAATATTTAAGTTGATGTAACAAAAGTATGCCATACAAGAGTTTTTCATTTTGAGTGGTGCTACTGATATATAAGAATTAATAACTGTTCAACGTATAACGCAATGTAATTGGGAAAACGCAACTAGTTTTGAAAGTTTAATGATTTGATTACACTTTCATTAAAATAAATAGATTTTTTTTTATTTTGTGTGGTTTTTTTTACATTATTTTATTCATAAATGCCAGTATTTGCCACTTTTGCTATTTTGGGGGTATTTGCCATGCCGGTATTTACCGGCATTTACCACTGGAATTTACCGGCCGGACAATACTCGTCCCAACCCTGGTTATGAAACAAGACAATTGTGCAACATTACCTCGTCATCCATCCAGACGGTCAGGGTACGAGCATCACAGGGATAAGGTTCTTTGGGCTGACCCATTCTAGCGAAGCTGAGTCACATTGCTCACCTGAAAACATTTCAATTTAACTTTATAATAAGCTTATAATAGACAACATTGTGCAAATTTGTTTGGGTTGTTGCTTAAAACATTTACATGATATTTGCACAGCATGACAAATACATAATTCACTCAGTAATTGATACTTTGAAATAGGCGAGAGAACGATTACAAATTGATGTATTATTTATGGATATTTTTTCAGTGTACACACACGATAAATACAGCATACACGATAAGTACAGAGTTGCTAGGGAGTTTTCGTGGCATATGCTTTTGTGAATATAAACCTGGGCCCCATCAAATGTGGTACGGTGTCGCTTTTGTAATACCTTCGTTTTTCCAAGCAGATACAGTATGGAAGAAAGACAAACATGGTTAGGTCAGGTAGGCCTGTGAGGCTAGAAATTATCTATATTCCGGGACAAAATAAAACCTCATACAGTAGGCCTACACTATTACAGTACAGTATAGGTATGTCATTGATTTTATTGGTTTTGAATCAAATTATGACAATTTCAATGCATTGACTTGATTTGTACAATGATTGCATACATTTGTTATCTCCCTTGGATAAAGCATTTAGCAACTTGAGCCCATGTGTACCTTATATCTACAAATATAGCCTAGCTGTTATCTAATATTTATTAAATACCGATTTAGGCGGTGCCTTAGTTCATATTATTTTTTGATATTCTAGCGTTATTGATTATAAGTTCTATTGATTTTACACTATTGTTTTTTTTTGTCTTTATCTACCGATCTAGATTTGATCAACAACTGAACAGAACAGAAGGCAAACACGCTGTTCTATTTGAAGTAGAACACTTACGCTTGCAGTACAATATTTCTATTTCCCATCATGCACATTTACTGTTTTCCAAGTATCCAACAGAAGCTAACATTGTTTTTTTTTAAATCCTAGTACTTGGATACTGGTTTAACAACCGGTTTTCATATACACATGTATTGATCTTTGAAAGAGTACTCCAATACTGGGGAATTGCTGCCATCCCTTGTATTTACAATCAAGCAGATGTGCTTTATATTTTCATGATCATCAAGTGTTCAGCATCTTAGAAGATGAACAAAAAAGTAAATGTATATTACCTGGCGAACCTTCTTCGTCAGGCTATCCACAAAAACCAGGTAAACAATCAGGACAAAATGAACAGTAGTCGTCCATCAAATCCATCTGACAGTGTGGTCCAAGTACGAGTACCACAGGGATAAGGTTCTTTGGGCGGACTGACCCATATAAGCGTAGATGTGTCAAATGTGTCACCTGAAAACATAAAGTTCACTTGATAAGGATAAGCTTACATAAACATATATAAATACTACTCTTAATTCAATAAGGTTCCAGACATCAATATTCCTGATGTCTTACACTCACTACTGTATAGCGGGTATAATTCGTGGATGCTTAATTTTCACTATATTTGCGATCAACATCGAATGCGCGAAATCTAAACCCCGTGAAATAATGACCTAAAATATACAATTTTTACAAAGGGAGACAATTTATCATAAAAGTCAATGAGCTATAAGAAAGAACCAAACGTTGACCCAATTGTTTTACAAGAAGTACAAATAAACACATTGTGTCAGTTCAGTAAAATAATAAATAGATTTTGACATTTATAAAATATTATTCAAAATCATACACAGTAAAACCTCTTAATCTCGAGGACTCAGGGTCATTTATATAGTCATAAACACGCCTTACTTCTAATTAGACTCTTTTTACCATAACATATGATTGTGCGTCTAAAGAAGATCAAATGTATAACACAGACGCTGCGCATGTACACAAAAAGATCTTATATGTTTCAGCATATTCATAAGCGTTCAAATAATTTTGCAAAAATAATTGAGTTCTTAATTGTCCGACTTGCTTAATTATTGATTATTGATAGCAATATTTGACATCTGAAAGTGTACATATCTTCGCAATTTTGAAATCATATCTAAATGAACAATTTTGTCTTTACGACCGGTTTTCATGCAGTATTGCATTTACAGTTAGACTTAATTTCCATGTTATTTTTTGCGTACTTACACTGTGAAACTTACGTTGGAGGGACCTCCAGCGTTCATTTATTCAAACAAGGTTTTATGTTTGCGGTCAAGGTCGTTTGCGCAAAATCAAGACAGGATCCATTAATGCAAAAATTGGACACCGTGAAATATACCCGCTATACAGTATACACAAACTACTAAAATTCAAACAACATCCTACTAAACGATACGTTAAAGTAGCTCAAAATTGGGCATCAAGGGTTCAGCATCTTAAAAGATAAACGTAATATAACTTTATAATTTTATATGTTACCTGGCGAACCTTCTTTGTCAGGCTATCCACAAAAACCAGGTAAACATTTAGGACAGAATAGACGTCTATGAAATCCATTTATCCAATTAGGTGACAGTGTGGATACATTATCCATCCAGTGACAGTGTGGATACACCATCCATCCAGTGACAGTGTGGTTACACCATCCATCCAGTGACAGTACGGATACACCATCCATCCATTGACAGTACGGATACACCATCCATCAATTGACAGTATGGATACACCATCCATCCATTGGCAGTGTGGATACACCATCCATCCATTGACAGTGTGGATACACCATCCATCCATTGACAGTGTGGATACACCATCCATCCATTGACAGTGTGGATACACCATCCATCCATTGACAGTGTGGATACACCATCCATCCATTGACAGTGTGGTTACACCATCCATCCAGTGACAGTACGGATACACCATCCATCCAGTGACAGTGTGGATACACCATCCATCCAGTGACAGTGTGGATACACCATCCATCCATTGACAGTACGGATACACCATCCATCCAGTGACAGTGTGGATACACCATCCATCCATTGACAGTGTGGATACACCATCCATCCATTGACAGTGTGGTTACACCATCCATCCAGTGACAGTACGGATACACCATACATCTGTTCACAGTGTGGTTACACCATCCATTAATTGACAGAGTTGTACTTTTCAATCCAGCAAGATCGGGTGTACCTGCAATATAGCACAGTAACATACAATCATTATTTGCTAAAATGTGACAAAAAATGGGAAATTTGGAGTAGATAAAACCTTTGCCGCCTAGACCAAAAGACAAGCGCTTCCGTCAGACATCATGGGAACATCCCTATTTGCATCGGCAGTATGTACCCGGGGAAGTTGAACCTACAGGTAACTATCATTTGTAAAGAGTAAAATGGTCAGAATGTTTATGCATCAAAACAATGGCTTTTGATATCTTCATAAACAAATTACATTCAAACAAAACATTGACAAAGTGGCTAGCGTACAAAACCCCCAATCGACGACATTGATCAACTAGTTATGCTATGAAACGTAGATTCTGTATCAAGACAATCACTGTGGTGCATTCGACACATACCACAATGACTGTCCTTACAGCGTTTTATGCATCGATTACTGCGTTTATCGCCAAAGAATGTCAAAATCAAAGATGAATTATATTGCATGCATTTAAATTTCAGCATGTATTCATTTAATAATGTCTCATTTGTTAATCACATGCCATTATAGATGCTACATTTATATGATGCCATAAATAAAATCAAAATGCACCTAAGTGACCTGCTGTCAACGTCTCGAGTAAAAGATAACCTGTCCTATAGCTTGGCTAATTTTACATGAACCTGACCTTTTGATAAGCATATTTTAACAGTCGATATCTTGCCAGTATTTATAACCTCGGCTGTATGTTTTCATAGTCTGGGAGTATCACGAAGATGCTCGAGATGTAATATGTGGGTATATCCAAAAGTAATGACACTGATGCTATAAAATTGTGCATAATGTCAGTAAAACCACGCAATTTTTCACACCATAACTTCAGTCTATTTTGAATATGATGACCAAATTTCACAACACTGCAAAGAACAGTTCTTTAGATATGAACATTTATATGAGGCGTACTTACGAACATCGCCACAAGTCTGAGGTCAACAACCTCATAATGACGTTACTTGCTGACGCATACTCATCCAGCAATCGTTCATGTCTGGTTATTTCTAAAGACTCCCAAATCATGCAGTCATTTCTATGATCTTTAAAAATGTGCAAACCGCCTGACACTTACTCTCTGCGAATTAGAATTAATTTTTGAGTGTCCTCTAGATAGTCACAAGGCTTAAATTTTAACTAACCACATAAGAATCGTAATTTTGAATGTCGAGTTGAAAATGCAACGTTAAAGATACTCTATAGTGTTCTTTTCGGATCTACTTAAAACTGTTCATACCACTTTCCGTTGGTAATGATTTGGTTATATAATATTATGTCCCTTAAAAGCTTATACTACATGTAAACGAGACTACGTTGGCGTCGAGTGTAATGATAAGTTTCAGTAGCTGACTTTCATAACTTTTAGGAAAAGTGCATTACTACGCGCAGCGTCTTTTTATCACAAGGCTGCCGTGTTTTCACTTACCGGTAGTAATCAGCTGAGAGTATATTGCGAGTTTCAAAATAGATTGACGTCAATGAAGTTTTAGCAGCAGACAGAAAACATTTGTTTCATCACGTCACGAAAGTATCGCCTGCTTTCAAGAATTATTTTTTATAAAAACGCATAAAAGAAAATTAAGATTATGAAAAAAATCGTAATTTTCGTGTCCGGCGATTTGACGTCATAGATGTATTTTAAATTTACATATAATCCAATTATGATAATCGAATAATGCAGCACGTTGTATATAAATCAGAATTGAACTACTGCAAATTTTGATATAGCTTTGATGCATATCGGCCTATAAACAAATAAACCACAGGAGGAGAGACATTACTTTTGGATATACCCACGTACAAACACAAATTTGAAATACCAATATTGCACAATTTACATGTGGAAACTGTTATATTCAAAGCAAGAACCTTGTAGTTTATTCATGCATAAAGGTCAGGTTCGTGTCAAATTCACCAAGCTAAACCTGGTGATAATCAGCTACATTCAGCTATGAGATCAGTCTAGGTCACATTAACAGGCATGATGTAACAGAAGTATAACCAATACAATAACTCACCATTTCTCTCTGTCTCCTCTCATTATGAAGAAACTATCCAGAAACTTTCCCAGGAACTGCATCACCTAGATAACCTGTGAAACATAGAAAATCATTTGAAATTAACTGAATTCAATAGGTAATACTGTAAAATCATTAAATTTCGTTGGGATGAAATTTCGTGGTTTTGGTAACAAAGACAATTTCGTTGGGACTTTAATTCGTGGATTTTGCATTTCAGGTAATAAAACAAGGGTCAGATTTTATGTTCGTTGAGATTGAGGTGAACCACGAAATCCACGAAATTCAATCCCCCATGAAAATTAATGCATGATTTTACAGTATACTTTATTTACTGACTGGTAAACACAACCTAAAAAACCTTCCATCAGCAACAAGTAACTTCTCCACATTCATGATTTGAGAAAAAAACCTGAAATGATATCAATCACAGAAATTTTCCCAAGGTCAAAATTTTGTGAACTTGAAGGCCATATGAAGTTGTGTATATAGTTAAAGGTTTGACTCACAACCATTGATTAATTTCACCCACATCAATAAGTAAAATTCCTCATGATTTTTTTTTTATTTAAAAATACGTCACAACCGTCACTGTATCGCATTTTAATAAGATAGTATTATTTTACTTCATGAATGCTTAATTTCACTGTTGATAATTTCACTCAAAGGGACTATTTTTAAGCAATTTTCCCCGCCATCAAAAATAAAATAATGAAGCATTTTCACTTGTTCTCTGAATCTTTAACAAATAACAGAACACTACATTTACATAAATGTCACAAAGTGGACGAAATTGAAACTATTGCAGAAGAAATATTTAATGGAAATTCGGCACCTGCATGGGGGGAAAAAAGATGGCATGCAAAACATTTTAGGCATATAGTGGGGTATTTCAATTAAATTGGGGGCGTATAATTAATTAAAGCTATTTGAAGTATGAATTAATTAGAATATTAGTATTTTACGTGTATAATCGGTTGGTATTTCACCTCATGAAAATATTGCTCCTGCAAGCTTCAGATGCACAAAATGACGTGGTTGTATAATATATATATATATATATACACATAGCTTACCATGATTCAAACAGTCCTGTAGCTTCCTTGTTCTTGTCTTTCAGCGAAAGTGGTACTTTCCAAACTAATGTAGTTCTTGTCTTTCAACAAAAGTGGAACATTCCAATCAAACGTAAGGCATTAGTCTTTCAGCATCAATGGTATATTCCAAACCAATGTAGGTACTCGTCTTTTAACGACAGTGGTACGTTCCAATCAAATGCAGTGTTCATCATAATTCAATGGACTTGCCATATTCTGACAGTAGGGTGACTTCGGTCATTACTGTAAACTGTCCAAGACATCTAAAATACAAGAAATTTGAACTGCTGTAATCTCATGATTCTAAAATGTGACTAAACAAGATTCCACACTGGTGAATTTCAAGTGTAATTGATCAAGCAAGACAAAAAAACTAAGTGGAGCATACTCTTTAACTATAACATTCCATCAATCCTAACATGCCAACTGCACAGATTAGGTCCGGTTCGTTTTATGATCAAACTTAAGGTCATCTTTTCAGAAAAATAACTATGGACATTCTATATATTGGACCATACACCAAAAGAATTATTTTTTCTACCATTAATTCAGATGATTGTTTCAAGCCACTATGTTTCGTTTCTTTCCTTTACAATCACAAATCTTAATTAGTTTTACAAGAAGTACAGGTACTTACCAGTTTGTGAACAGTGTTATTCAATGGAATTGCCATATTCAGACCATAGCGTGACTTCGGTCATTACTGTAAACTGTCCAAGACATCTAAAATACAAGAAATTTGAACTACTGTAATCTCATGATTCTATAATGTGACTAAACAAGATTCCGGGCTGGTAAATTTCAAGTGTAATTGATCAAGCAAGACAAAACAACTAAAGTGGAGCATACTCATTCCACCAAACCTTACATGTCAACTGCATAGATTAGTTTTACAAGAAGTACAAATACTTACCATTATTTGAACAGTGTTATTCAATGGACTTGCATCCGTTCACAGTATGGTTACACCATCCATCCAGTGACAGAGTTGTACTTTCCAATCCAGCAAGATTGGGTGTACCTGTAATATAGCACAGTAACATACAATCATAATTTGCTAAAATTTGACCACTCAATGGAACTACTTTTTTAGCAAACATCCCCACTGTCAAAAATATAATAATGACACATTTTCATCTTTAACAAATAATAGAACACTACATTTACATAAACATCACAAAATGGAAGAAATTGAAGCAGTTGCAGAAGAATTATCTGTCTATATTAACCTGTTATTTTTATAGATTTCAATGATCAATTCCAATGCATGTAAACACTGATCCCAGTAAAATTTAGCTAGCAAGCTTCAGTTGCACAAAATGATATGGTAGTATTATTTTTATAATTATATATCTTACCATGATTCAAGCAGTCCTGTAGCTTCATTGGTCTTGTCTTTCAGTGAAAGTGGTTCTTTCCAATCAAACGTGGGTACTCGTCTTACAGCGACAGTGGTACGTTCAAAACCAATGTAGGTACTTCCAGCATAAACTATAACTTTCATATGCTTGAATTGTAGCATAGATCATCCCCATCCACCAATCACGAGCTCAAATAGCACTTGGTCCTAACTCGAAGTACTAGGTACTCGGCCCAAAAAAACCAAAGGAAGCATAGTGTGCCTCGGGGCACAAAAAAATTTAGAAAATTGTATCAGTGACTATGCGACTCTTTTAACATTTTACAGGGGTGTGTATGCATAGTATAATACCAAAAACTCACTTTACTTTGCCAAACATTTATCAAAGTACAATAAAAAAAATGCTTTTCCCTGTACTTTTGCCTCAGACACAATGGCGAACCAAATGCAAGCTACTTGATCGGATTCCGGAAAATTCACATCTGCTGTCAATTATGTCCTGAAAATATAAAGATACAAATAACCCTAGAAAATAGAAGAATCCAGCAATTCAACCATGACCACTGTACATGTATTTAGATTAATTATTTGAATATCTACAGTAAATGTCTTATGACTGATTAATAGTTATTAAATCATATAGAAATAACATAATTTAACTTAGACGGTAGTCATCAGTAGGCAATTACTACAAAATAAAATTTTGAAAAGTAAAAGTGCAATCTTGCTGATCTTTATTTAGAACTGGTCGTCACTGTTTTTTTGGGGATCATAAATCAACAGCCATCTGACATTTGTCACGTAATCATCGCATACAATACCAACAAATCAATCATCATTGGTTGAAGCGACAACACCACCAAACTAACTTGCTGCAGATGATTATCCATATTAAAGCAATACAACATTTTACTTTCCTTTGTGTGTATGATAAAAACTTACTTTTGAAAGTCCTACAAAGGTGCATCTCAAGCTTCTGAACACCCTCAACATCTTGGACACTGGAATGTGAAACTTTACTTCCTGCAAATCAAGGATATTTTGTATGATTAATTGATTTAACAATAACAAAAAAACATAAGATGTCTTGGTGTTATTACAAAACTATACTGTTACAGTAACTGACACTGAAACAGTCTATACAGACCTTCATTTATATCAATACCACTACATTTGATACAAGTATTTTATAATGTTTGGTGATTGGTTACATCTGGCTTAAAGTGTATAGAGCTATATCTGACTTTTTTTCTAAAAAGAACTATAAAAAACTGAAAAACAATTATGCTTTCATATCCATTAGATTACTTTTCGCTTAAGTTTTAACAGAAACTCTCTCTGTGATTAATTGGACATGCGAATTGTATAGATCTATACACTTTAATGAATACTGTAAAATCATTAATTTTCATGGGGGATTCAATTTCGTGGATATCTGGGTCGCCTTTGAATTTTATACACCGGCATGGTGTAAAAACATTTGGCATCATCTGTCTATCAAGATAGAAAGCAAGATGGCAAAAACTCTCTGAAATTTCTTAAGAAAACAAGAACAAATCAGGCATACGTACTAGAAGCTTTGAAAATTTGATAAAAATGTTACTCCCTATAAAATCCTTTCAAATTCATATGATAACTGTTCTGACACATGAACTTGACCATCAGGTAAACTATGTTTATCTAGATTAAACTGGGTGTAACTGAGTAACTGGTAATCTGTATTAGTTTTCCAAATGAGATAATACTAACTAGTATTGAAGCGATGATAAGAGTAGTAATTGTATCAATTAACACAAACGAGGGATGATCAAAATATAATAAAATGCTTATAACTTTGTTTTGGCAGTACTGTACCTTACATGGGTTAGGTAGTCATATGTTATGTCACGCATGTGTTATTGTTCTGTGATAGCAAAAAAATGAAGGAAAAGATATCAATAAAATATTTAGTTTTGAAGAAAACATGTTATAATGAAATTGTGTGCAGGATTTAGTAATCATTTGATGATCATGCCATGTCAAAAGCTTCAATTCATAGTATACATTAGGTATGATTTCGTCTAACATATGTACTAACCATCAGATAAGATAACTTTAGCTATGTTGTAAGCATTTTCTCATTATCTATTGATCAGGCCTCATATAATTGGGAGGCATGGGTAAGGAAAACTTTGCTAGTTTTACAAGAAGTACAGGTACTTACCAGTTTGTGAACATTGTTATTCAATGGACTTGCTATATTCTGACCATATGGTGACTTCGGTCATTACTGTGAACTGTCCAAGACATTTGAAAAACTACCATCTAAAATAAAAGAAATTTAAACTGCTGTAATCTCATGATTCTTAAATAACCCAGCTTCCGCCGGGACTCAAAGCTTGGACATTCTGCGCTGAAGGCGGACACCCTTACCACTCAGCCATGGTCGATTATGTGGAAAGATCTATCTAATGGTTAGATTTAATTAAGATACATTTTCAAACTTGTTCATTAAAACATCTGGACAAATCTATAATCATTCAAAAACATGTTGTTTTTTTTAAAAACTTCATACAGTTGTTGCCATGGAAACAAAATGTGTATACCACTTACAGCATACTGTCTAACTGGCTGTAAAACATTCAAATCAGCAAAAGTGAAATGTTGAAAATGTGAGTGAAACTTACAGGGAGTTCAACTTGATATACATCATCAGAAACACTGACCACTCCAGTGGCCCATTCTGTAGCGAAGCCTGTTGTTCCTCCAATAGCACCATCTACCGGAATGTAAGCTCCATCAGGACGATGTCCGCCTCTGATCATTGTCCCTTCAACAATCATTCCAGATGTGGAAAACACCAAACTAACAGTGTCTAGTATATCCAGTCCAGTCTCATCTCTGTATAAAGTTAAGGCAAAATGTATTAACAAGAAGACATGGAACAAAACAAATAATTCCTGTTAAAATGGCTAGTTGTCTTTGACAAGGATGACTTCTAGGATTTTTAAGAGAATTAACGGATAAAGCAAAACACTGTTGGACAAGTGTCCTGAATTTGGCAGGAAAATTTGATTCAATATTTTCCACATTTCCTTGTGGTAGATCAAGTAAGAACTAGTTAAGTATCCAGTCCAGGGAAACTCGTAAGGTTAATATGCTGCAGTCTATGGTAAATGGGTGATGTGAAATGTTACAGATAACAATTGAATGACAGTACATTGTATCAATATTGTTTAACATATTTAGTCCGAGGTTCAGACACAATGATGAAAGTACAAAAAAGAAACATATCAAAATAGATAAAAGTGTGTGTACAGTGTACCAACTTTTTATGAACAAAGTGTTGTAATTGTTTGTCTCACGGTGGAATTACCTAAGGTACAGCATAATAAATATTCACCTCATTACAACAAGACTGTCGTGGAAATACTGGCAGGTGGTGCTGGGAGGAACCTCCAGGAAAGCATATATAGCATCATCACTACACTCCACCAATTCCATGGCCAAGGGTAGTTGGTTGCTACCAAGATCAAATGGTTCACCACACTGAACAAGGCTTCCATGTGACACCTGAAATATATTAATATAATATTTAAATATCAGCTGCATTTAACCGTTTACCCAATGATGATGCAAAAAGACTTATAGTAAAACTTCATTGTACAATAATCAATAAACAACTATTTGTCCAACAGCTTAATTCGTTCACACCAAGTCTACAAAGAGTTGGACAAATCTGAAACCTATATTCACTGAACTAAGTATAAATTGCAAACAGCATTAGGTATCTTGATGAGTTTGAATCTTCAGTTGACACACACCAAGGGCATTCCCTACCAGGGACCTTAAAAGTGATCAAAGATCAGCGTATGCCTGCATGTTACAAGGATGCTGTGATATTAGTTATTGTGAGTCTACTTCAAAGGAAGCCACCCTCAAATATTAAGTAAGTTTACCTCAGACAAAGTGGTGACAGTTTTTACCAGATCATCCATATATGTAGGTTGATTCCACATACTGTCGATCATCATGGCTACCAATGTACCACTACCCTGAACATCTAACACACATAGATACATCAGCGTGGGAATGTCAACGGTGAAGTTCTCATACAAGGCAACTCCATACACACTAGGTGTGATATGACTATCCTGAAATGTAAAGTACATTATAATAGACATTTAACAATAAGACCAACAGTTCTGTAGGGTTGAAAATGTTCTTATAATATAAATTTAGGTGGTAGCCCACTGAACTTGAGAGACTGTTTAACACCAAGAAGTCCTCCATTTTATCATGCTTCATATTAAAATAGCAATAATACAGTATGATGCCTGGCAAAAAGTAAGACAATATCAACAGTTATATGTTTCAAGCAAATGATATTTAATTTCTATATTATACAAATGCACATCGTCCTATCAGCCAGACAACTATATTTGCTACAAGGTAACAGGGCATAAAGACAAACTTGTCTTGTCAAACTTTTCATTGTCGGACATAGCTAATGATATATTGTTGTAAATGTAATCTGACTTAAAATGAAGATTGTATGGTGTTGTAATGTAGTTTCCATGTACAGTTTCAATATATCAGGATAATCAACAATAAAAAAATTTATATTCATTGAATTATCACTATTGAAAGTTTTAATGTTTCTGTATAATTTCCTTATTTTCAATCTCAATTTCCGAGACAGTTGCAGATTTTTATTTTATTGATTAAAACTAGAATACAAAAAAAACCACTAAAGCAGTTGTTGAATTGCGCAAATACCTGTACAAGTAATTGCAGGTAAGAGGATCATGTTAATATCTCTGCACAATACGGTACATTTTATTCATTTAATCAGAAAACAATTTTATGAGGTTTAATTAAGGGTTACTATACCTCAGATTCCTTGTATGAAGACATACATATACAGGACATAAACACCAGTCTGTGTTCCTCCTGTTGATCTCTGGCTACGATAGGAAATCCCTGGAGCATGTGACTAGATCTAGAAGTATGACGGAAGTACAAGTCCAAAACTGGGGTATCAATAGCCTGTAAAGAATAAAAGGTTAATCATTAAATACAGAGACCTATATAAGATTAGTTCTTGAATACATAACTTGTGACTAATATTTCCTAAATTGTCAAGAAGTTGCGAATGACCAGATTGACTACGAAACACAAGAATTCTGACCGAGGCTTGTTTCGGGTGCCATTAGCACAAACCTAACACAAAATCTCAATCCAACCATTATTCTATTGCTTTAGTGACATGACACCATTAATTTATTCAACGCCATAAGCTGCAAGTAATTTAACTAAAATTCAAACAACATTTTGGTGATGTTTTAGAGTAGCAGCCCATGGGCATAGGAGCAGGGGGTTGCCTCCCATGTCAGGGGGCAGCATATCTGGGATATGGCCAACCAACAAAATTGTGAGTGTTGAACTATCCATGGCAGTAAATAAGTTATTTACCTGACACACCAACTTGTCCTGTGGTAAGTCATCTTCAATCAACTCTGGTCCTTCCATCGAAGCCACACCTCGATCACAAAAATATGCTAGCAGTGCTCGAACAAGCAGAACCTGTATTAAGGAAACAAGAAAAATCTTTAAAAAATGTACATGCATTCCAAAAATTAAAGGGGTTTGACAAAATCGGCAGAAAGAAAAGAAAACATATAACATATAATGTATAGCTATTGACAGACTGAGTTATGAAAGATACAGTATTTATTTATCAAGTAATCAAAAAGTTAAATTATCAATAAATTAACAGTCGGTGCTTAACATTTGGAATAGATCTTAGAGCTCCATTTATAATTTAGTTTCACAAATTTTCTCATAACAAGCACGAGGACGTCCCTGCTGCCCCAATTGTCGGGAGATTTCAGACTTTAGTACAATTTTAGTATAGCAGATTATTGAAAGAAAAGGCTGACCTGCAGTAATAAATTTAAAAGTGAAATGTAAATAAAGCCTGGAATCGTGATAATTATCAAAAATATTAGATGTAACCTCGTATGTACATGGGTCAATACAATATTAAAGTCATGAGCTTGTTGAACTTGAAGGTCAAATGTTTTCCTTGCCACTTCGCGCCAAATAAAATAGAAGTCACCCAAAATACGACCTGAAATAAACTGATAAAATAAATATTGAATATAAATGGTCTACTTACGTCGACGATCAGCATCATTACGTGCAACACAATCCAGCAAACGTAGAAAATCATAGTTGCTAAAGTTTGGTAAGCAAAAATGTAACAGCGAAAATTTATGGTCTTGCTCTGAATGACAGAAAATCAAGAGTGATAAAATGACCTGATTTTGAAATATTTCTCACGCGTTTTCGTCTGGACCCACTATGGGACTCACTATAGTAAATAAGCTTGGAGATGGAGAACCAGCCGTATTCCTCGCCTGGAGCGAGCTATGCTTTGTGCACGTGATCATATGTACACAACGTAGAAGTTATTGGCAGGACCTCACAATCAAGCTGGCAGGACTGATTATTCGCTACAACAACAACAACCAATCAAAATGCAGAACATTAACACGTGACTCATGTGTACTAGTAGTCGGATATAATATGTATGTGCAGGTAATATATTTCTTTATTTATCCATTTTTTGAGAACAGTAAAGCGTGGCAGTGCAGCGTCCATCTACTTGAACATGAGTAGAATGTTTTCGTACATTGCAAGTGTGGTTTTGAAGCAGTTTCAACATAATATAATGTTTTTTCTTAAAACGAAAGTGAAAGTACAATTCTCTGGTCTTGTCTTTGCTGTACTGGCAAAGGAGAAGGTTCCGGACAGAAATCGCATAAAAAGCTTCCCATGGAGTTAAAAATAGATTTTTTCTCAGATTTTTTTGTGTTTACAAATACCTTGGTTCAGGATCTTTGCTAAAAATAGGTTTCCCGAAAAATGACGTCATGTGAACAGCAAAATATTGGGGCCTGAAAAGGGGCACTTTTGTGCTATTTTCAACGATATTACCGTAGATATACCGGACAGTCTGCTTCGAATATTCCGCGACGAATATTTAGAAACATATTACCAGGAAATATTTAGAACAGGGTTCCTTCTTCACAATCATGCAAAAATATGTCAATATTTACGACATGACAACACGTGACGCACATGTTTTCAACCCAGGGGGCGCTCGTGACAGGTTAAATTCCAATCCATACCGTATCTTGTTTACCGGCCGAAAATCGAAACAAAATGTGGTTAAAAGTTTTTCAGATTTATTGACAAGATATCAAAAAAAAAATTCTAAACAGATAATGAGGACAAATTTCCGTCTATTGCGCTAAAGTAAATGCTGGAAGAAAAAAAAAAAAATATTTTTTGGCGCCGCCGTGATTCGATCGCTGGACCTTAGCATCTGATATTTACTAATCCTCCTGCTTAACCACTCGGCCACGATCTCGTTACAGAATGTGGAACTAAATAATTTAACATAATAAAATTATTGTCGCTCGCGCTGTGCACGCGCTATATTGCGCATGCGCACTAAATTTGTTTACCCCCCGGCGGTGCTGATGTCAAAATCACAACAGCAGACGATATTTTTGGTATATGAGCAATTATTTGTTGATTTTGATATTTTTTTCTTTCAGATTTCCTTTAAATACGCACCTGAGTGATTTGATACCAATATCAATGCATTATTTAACTAAATAAACCGTCTACGACCGTTTGTCCGGAACTTCTACTGTCCGGAATCATCTCCCTTGGCAGTACCGTTTTTCCGTGCATGTCTGTCTGTGAAGCCTTATTGCATTCTTAATATTGTGTTTGTGTGTAATTGCGGGCAGCTTACTCAGCCACGTATAAAGCCAGTACGGCAGACGTGTGAATTATGAATAGGAAACATTATTGTTGTTGCCATAGGAATTTTAATGTGTCCGTGTATTATACAATTAGACCTGCGCAATTGACCATTACGGACCATTATCATGTTATTTAATGTAATAGGTCGTGGAACTCTTTGAGTTCCACCTTTATCCCAATATGCTATATAGTTGTTGAACTGCAGTAGATCTATTCTATAATCAGAATGTACATGCAGCTTTGATAGCCTCTGTCCACAATATAAATTGCACTGCACTTTAATATATAATGGTCTTGGTTCCCTACGGTCCTGCCTTTATCCAATGTATTTGTTTGCACTGCATTATGATAAAATGGCACTAACCAGCACCCTGAGGTCCTGCTTTATCCAACTTTATTTTATACTGTAGAATGATAGAATGGCATTGATACCCTGAGGTACTGCCTTTATCCAACTGTATTTGGTACTGTAATGTGAAAGAATGGCGTTGGTACCCTGAGGTCGTGCCTTTATCCAACTTTATTTGGTACTGTAATGTGATAGAATGACATTGGTACCATATCTATATCCAACTTTATTTTTTTGCACTATAGACTAGTAGAATGACATTGGTACCCTGAGGTCCTGCCAATATCCAACTATATTTTTCACTGTAGACTGGTAGAATGACATTGGTACCCTGAGGTCCTGCCAATAGCCAACTATATTTTGTACTGTAGACTGATAGAATGACATTGGTACCCTGAGGTCCTGCCAATATCCAACTATATTTTATACTGTAGACTGATAGAATGGCGTTGGTACCCTGAGGTCCTGCCAATAGCCAACTATATTTTGTACTGTAATGTGGTAGAATGACATTGGCACCCTGAGGTCCTGCCAATATCCAACTTTATTTTGTACGGTAGAATGGTAGAATGACATTGGTACCCTGAGGTCCTGCCAATATCCAACTATATTTTGCACGGTAGACTGGTAGAATGACATTGGTACCCTGAGGTCCTGCCAATAGCCAACTATATTTTGTACTGTAGACTGGTAGAATGACATTGGTACCCTGAGGTCCTGCCAATATCCAACTTTATTTTGTACTGTAGAATGGTAGAGTAACATTGGTACCCTGAGGTCCTGCCAATATCCAACTATATTTTTCACTGTAGACTGGTAGAATGACATTGTTACCCTGAGGTCCTGCCAATATCCAACTATATTTCATACTGTAGACTGATAGAATGGCGTTGGTACCCTGAGGTCCTGCCAATAGTCAACTATATTTTGTACTACAATGTGGTAGAATGACATTGGTACCCTGAGGTCCTGCCAATAGCCAACTATATTTTGTACTGTAATGTGGTTGAATGGCATTGGTACCCTAAGGTCCTGCCAATATCCATCAATATTTTGTACTGTAATGTGGTAGAATGGCATTGGTACCCTGAGGTTCTGCCAATATCCAACTATTTTTTGTACTGTAGACTGATAGAATGACATTGGTACCCTGAAGTCCTGCCAATATCCATCAATATTTTGTACTGTAATGTGGTAGAATGGCATTGGTACCCTGAGGTTCTGCCAATATCCAACTATTTTTTGTACTGTAGACTGATAGAATGACATTGGTACCCTGAGGTCCTGCCAATATCCAACTATATTTTGTACTGTAGACTGATAGAATGACATTGGTACCCTGAGGTCCTGCCAATATCCACCGATATTTTGTACTGTAGACTGATAGAATGACATTGGTACCCTGAGGTCCTGCCAATATCCACTATATGTTGCACTGTAGACTGAAAGAATGACATTGGTACCCTGAGGTCCTGCCAATATCCAACTATATTTTGCATTGTAGACTGGTAGAATGACATTGGTACCCTGACGTCCTGCCAATATCCAACTATATTTTGCACTGTAGACTGGTAGAATGACATTGGTACCCTGAGGTCCTGCCAAAAGCCAACTATATTTTGTACTGTAGACTGATAGAATGACATTGGTACCCTGAGGTCCTGCCAATATCCAACTATATTTTATACTGTAGACTGATAGAATGGCGTTGGTACCCAGAGGTCCTGCCAATAGCCAACTATATTTTGTACTACAATGTGGTAGAATGACATTTTTACCCTGAGGTCCTGCCAATATCCAACTATATTTTGTACTGAAGACTGATAGAATGAAATTGGTGCCCTGAGGTCCTGCCAATAGCAAACTATGTTTTATACTGTAGAATGTTAGAATAATGTTGGTACCCTGAGCTCATGCCAATAGCCAACTATATTTTATACTGTAGAAAGATAGAATGACATTGGTACCCTGAGGTCCTGCCAATATCCAACTATAGTTTGCACTGTACACTGATAGAATGATTTTGGTACCCTGAGATCCTGCCAATATCCAACTATATTTTGCACTGTAGACTGGTAGAAAGACATTGGTACCCTGAGGTCCTGCCAATAGCCAACTATATTTTGTACTGTAGACTGATAGAATGACATTGGTACCCTGAGGTCCTGCCAATATCCAACAATATTTTATACTGTAGACTGATAGAATGGCGTTGGTACCCTGAGGTCCTGCCAATAGCCAACTATATTTTGTACAGTAGACTGATAGAATGACTTTGGTACCCTGAGGTCCTGCCAATATCCAAATATATTTTGCACTGTAGACTGGTAGAATGACATTGGAACCCTGAGGTCCTGCCAATAGCCAACTATATTTTTTACTGTAGACTGATAGAATGACATTGGTACCCTGAGGTCCTGCCAATATCCCACCATATTTTATACTGTAGACTGATAGAATGGCGTTGGTACCCTGAGGTCCTGCCAATAGCCAACTATATTTTGTACTATAATGTGGTAGAATGACATTGGTACCCTCAGGTCCTGCCAATATCCAACTTTATTTTGTACTGTAGACTGATAGAATGACATTGGTACCCTGAGGTCCTGCCAATATCCAACAATATTTTATACTGTAGACTGATAGAATGGCGTTGGTACCCTGAGGTCCTGCCAATAGCCAACTATATTTTGTACAGTAGACTGATAGAATGACTTTGGTACCCTGAGGTCCTGCCAATATCCAAGTATATTTTGCACTGTAGACTGGTAGAATGACATTGGAACCCTGACGTCCTGCCAATAGCCAACTATATTTTGTACTGTAGACTGATAGAATGACATTGGTACCCTGAGGTCCTGCCAATATCCAACAATATATTATACTGTAGACTGATAGAATGGCGTTGGTACCCTGAGGTCCTGCCAATAGCCAACTATATTTTGTACTATAATGTGGTAGAATGACATTGGTACCCTCAGGTCCTGCCAATATCCAACTTTATTTTGTACTGTAAAATGGTAGAGTAACATTGGTACCATGAGGTCCTGCCAATATCCATCAATATTTTGTACTGTAATGTGGTAGAATGGCATTGGTACCCTGAGGTCCTGCCAATAGCCAACTATATTATGTACTGTAGACTGGTAGAATGACATTGGTACCCTGAGGTCCTGCCAACAGCCAACTATATTTTGTACTGTAGACTGGTAGAATGACATTGGTACCCTGAGGTCCTGCCAATAGCCAACTATATTTTGTACTATAATGCGGTAGAATGACATTGGTGCCCTGAGGTCCTGCCAATAGCCAACTATATTTTGTACTATAATGCGGTAGAATGGCATTTGTATCCTGATGTCCTGCCAATATATAACTATATTTTGCACTGTAGACTGGTAGAATGACATTGAAACCCTGAGGTCCTGCCAATAGCCAACTATATTTTGTACTGTAGACTGATAGAATGACATTGGTACCCTGAGGTCCTGCCAATATCCAACTATATTTTATACTGTAGACTGATAGAATGGCGTTGGTACCCTGAGGTCCTGCCAATAGCCAACTATATTTTGTACTATAATGTGGTAGAATGACATTGGTACCCTCAGGTCCTGCCAATATCCAACTATATTTTGTACTGTAGACTGATAGAATGACATTGGTACCCTGAGGTCCTGCCAATATCCATCAATAGTTTGTACTGTAATGTGGTAGAATGGCATTGGTACCCTGAGGTCCTGCCAATAGCCAACTATATTTTGTACTGTAGAATGTTAGAATGACGTTGGTACCCTGAGCTCCTGCCAATATCCATTAATATTTTGTACTGTAATGTGGTAGAATGGCATTGGTACCCTGAGGTCCTGCCAATAGCCAACTATATTTTATACGGTGGACTGATAGAATGGCGTTGGTACCCTGAGGTCCTGCCAATATCCATCAATATTTTGTACTGTAATGTGGTAGAATGGCATTGGTACCCTGAGGTCCTGCCAATATCCAACTATATTTTATACTGTATAACGATAGAATGGCGTTGGTACCCTGAGGTCCTGCCAATATCCAACAATATTTTGTAATGTAGATTGATAGAATGGCGTTGGTACCTTGAGGTCCTGCTAATATCCAACAATATTTTGTACTCTAATGTGGTAGAATGGCATTGGTACCCTGAGGTCCTGCCAATATCCAACTTTATTTTATTCTGTAGAATGGTAGAATGACATTGGTACCCTGAGGTCCTGCCAATATCCATCAATATTTTTTACTGTAATGTGGTAGAATGGCATTGGTACCCTGAGGTACTCTACTGCCAATAGCCAACTATATTTTGTACTGTAGACTGATAGAATGACACTGGTACCCTGAGGTCCTGCCAATAGCCAACTATATTTTGTACTGTAGAATGTAAGAATGACGTTGGTACCCTGAGCTCCTGCCAATATCCATTAATATTTTGTACTGTAATATGGTAGAATGGCATTGGTACCCTGAGGTCCTGCCAATATCCAACTATATTTTGCACTGTAGACTGATTGAATGACATTGGTACCCTGAGGTCCTGCCAATATCCAACTATATTTTGCACTGTAGACTGATTGAATGACTTTGGTACCCTGAGGTCCTGCCAATATCCAACTATATTTAGCACTGTAGACTGGTAGAATGACATTGGTACCCTGAGGTCCTGCCAATAGCCAACTATATTTTGTACTGTAGACTGATAGAATGACATTGGTACCCTGAGGTCCTGCCAATATCCAACTATATTTTATACTGTAGACTGATAGATTGGCGTTGGTACCCTGAGGTCCTGCCAATAGCCAACTATATTTTGTACTATAATTTGGTAGAATGACATTGGTACCCTCAGGTCCTGCCAATATCCAACTTTATTTTGTACTGTAGAATGGTAGAGTAACATTGGTACCCTGAGGTCCTGCCAATATCCAACTTTATTTTGTACTGTAATGTGGTAGAATGGCATTGGTAGCCTGAGGTCCTGCCAATATCCATCAATATTTTGTACTGTAATGTGGTAGAATGGCATTGGTACTCTGCGGTCCTGCCAATAGCCAACTATATTATGTACTGTAGACTGATAGAATGACATTGGTACCCTGAGGTCCTGCCAATAGCCAACAATATTTTGTGCTGTAGACTGATAGAATGACATTGGTACCCTGAGGTCCTGCCAATATCCAACTATATTATGTACTGTAGACTGATAAAATGACATTGGTACCCTGAGGTCCTGCCAATATCCAACTTTATTTTATACGGTAGACTGATAGAATGGCCTTGGCACCCTGAGGTCCTGCCAATATCCAACTATATTTTGCACTGTAGACTGATAGAATGACATTGGTACCCTGGGGTCCTGCCAATATCCAACTATATTTTGTACTGTATAACGATAGAATGGCGTTGGTACCCTTAGGTCCTGCCAATATCCAACAATATGTTGTTCTATAATTTGGTAGAATGACATTGGTACCCTGAGGTCCTGCCAATATCCAACTATATTTTGAACTGTATAACGATAGAATGGCGTTGGTACCCTGAGGTCCTGCCAATATCCAACAATATTTTGTAATGTAGACTGATAGAATAGCGTTGGTACCCTGAGGTCCTGCCAATATCCAACTATATTTTGTACTGTATGACGATAGAATGGCGTTGGTACCCTGAGGTCCTGCCAATATCCAACAATATTTTGTAATGTAGACTGATAGAATGGCGTTGGTACCCTGAGGTCCTGCCAAAATCCAACTATATTTTGCACTGTAGACTGATAGAATGACTTTGGTACCCTGAGGTCCTGCCAATATCCAACAATATTTTGTAATGTAGACTGATAAAATAGCGTTGGTACCCTGAGGTCCTGCCAATATCCAACTATATTTTGTACTGTATGACGATAGAATGGCGTTGGTACCCTGAGGTCCTGCCAATATCCAACAATATTTTGTAATGTAGACTGATAGAATGGCATTGGTACCCTGAGGTCCTGCCAAAATCCAACTATATTTTGCACTGTAGACTGATAGAATGACTTTGGTACCCTGAGGTCCTGCCAATATCCAACTATATTTTGCACTGTAGACTGGTGGATTGACATTGGTACCCTGAGGTCCTGCCAATAGCCAACTATATTTTGTACTGTAGATTGATAGAATGACATTTGTACCCTGAGGTCCTGCCAATATCCAACTATATTTTGTACTGTAAACTGATAGAATGGCGTTGGTACCCGGAGGTCCTGCCAATATCCAACTATATTTTGCATTGTAGACTGGTAGAAAGACATTGGTACCCTGAGGTCCTGCCAATATCCAACTTTATTTTGTACTGTAGAATGGTAGAGTAACATTGGTACCCTGAGGTCCTGCCAATAGCCAACAATATTTTGTACTGTAATGTGGTAGAATGGCATTGGTAGCCTGAGGTCCTGCCAATATCCATCAATATTTTGAAATGTAATGTGGTAGAATGGCATTGGTACCCTGAGGTCCTGCCAATAGCCAACTATATTTGGTACTGTAAACTGATTGAATGACATTGGTACCCTGAGGTCCTGCCAATATCCAACTATATTTTGTACTGTAGACTGATAAAATGACATTGGTACCCTGAGGTCCTGCCAATATCCACAATTTTAGATACTGTAGAATATTAGAATGGCATTGGTACCCTGAGGTCCTGCCATTATCCAACAATATTTTGGACTGTAGAATGATCGAATGGCATTGGTACCCTGAGGTCCTGCCAATATCCAACAATATTAAATACTGTAGAATGGTAGAATGACATTGGTATCCTGAGGTCCTGACAATATCCAACACTATTTTGTAATGTAGGATGATAGAATGGCATTGGTACCCTGAGGTCCTGCCAATATCCAACTATATTTTGTACTGTATGACGATAGAAGCGTTGGTACCCTGAGGTCCTGCCAATATCCAACAATATTTTGTAATGTAGACTGATAGAATGGCGTTGGTACCCTGAGGTCCTGCCAAAATCCAACTATATTTTGCACTGTAGACTGATAGAATGACTTTGGTACCCTGAGGTCCTGCCAATATCCAACTATATTTTGCACTTTAGACTGGTGGATTGACATTGGTACCCTGAGGTCCTGCCAATAGCCAACTATATTTTGTACTGTAGACTGATGGAATGACATTTGTACCCTGAGGTCCTGCCAATATCCAACTATATTTTGTACTGTTAACTGATAAAATCGCGTTGGTACCCTGAGGTCCTGCCAATAGCCAACTATATTTTGTTCTATAATTTGGTAGAATGACATTGGTACCCTCAGGTCCTGCCAATATCCAACTATATTTTGTACTGTAGAATGATAGAGTAACATTGGTACTCTGAGGTCCTGCCAATAGCCAACAATAATTTGTACTGTAATGTGGTAGAATGGCATTGGTAGCCTGAGGTCCTGCCAATATCCATCAATATTTTGTACTGTAATGTGGTAGAATGGCATTGGTACCCTGAGGTCCTGCCAATTGCCAACTATATTTTGTACTGTAGACTGATAGAATGACATTGGTACCCTGAGGTCCTGCCAATATCCAACTATATTTTGTACTGTAGACTGATAAAATGACATTGGTACCCTGAGGTCCTGCCAATATCCACATTTTTAGATACTGTAGAATATTAGAATGGCATTGGTACCCTGAGGTCCTGCCATTATCCAACAATATTTTGGACTGTTGAATGATCGATTGGCATTGGTACCCTGAGGTCCTGCCAATATCCAACAATATAAAATACTGTAGAATGGTAGAATGACATTGGTATCCTGAGGTCCTGACAATATCCAACACTATTTTGTAATGTAGGATGATAGAATGGCATTGGTACCCTGAGGTCCTGCCAATCCAACTATATTTTGTACTGTATGACGATAGAAGCGTTAGTACCCTGAGGTCCTGCCAATATCCAACAATATTTTGTAATGTAGACTGATAGAATGGCGTTGGTACCCTGAGGTCCTGCCAAAATCCAACTATATTTTGCACTGTAGACTGATAGAATGACTTTGGTACCCTGAGGTCCTGCCAATATCCAACTATATTTTGCACTGTAGACTGGTGGATTGACATTGGTACCCTGAGGTCCTGCCAATAGCCAACTATATTTTGTACTGTAGACTGATAGAATGACATTTGTACCCTGAGGTCCTGCCAATATCCAACTATATTTTGTACTGTAAACTGATAGAATGGCGTTGGTACCCTGAGGTCCTGCCAATAGCCAACTATATTTTGTTCTATAATTGGTAGAATGACATTGGTACCCTCAGGTCCTGCCAATATCCAACTATATTTTGTACTGTAGAATGATAGAGTAACATTGGTACTCTGAGGTCCTGCCAATAGCCAACAATATTTTGTACTGTAATGTGGTAGAATGGCATTGGTAGCCTGAGGTCCTGCCAATATCCATCAATATTTTGTACTGTAATGTGGTAGAATGGCATTGGTAGCCTGAGGTCCTGCCAATTGCCAACTATATTTTGTACTGTAGACTGATAGAATGACATTGGTACCCTGAGGTCCTGCCAATAGCCAACTATATTTGGTACTGTAGACTGATAGAATGACATTGGTACCCTGAGGTCCTGCCAATATCCAACTATATTTTGTACTGTAGACTGATAAAATGACATTGGTACCCTGAGGTCCTGCCAATATCCACAATTTTAGATACTGTAGAATATTAGAATGGCATTGGTACCCTGAGGTCCTGCCAATATCCAACAATATTTTAGACTGTAGAATGATCGAATGGCATTGGTACCCTGAGGTCCTGCCAATATCTAACAATATTAAATACTGTAGAATGGTAGAATGGCATTGGTACCCTGAGGTCCTGCCAATATCCATTAATATTTTGTACTGTAGAATGATTGAATGTCATTGGTACCCTGAGGTCCTGCCAATAGTCAACAATATTTTGGACTGTAGACTGATAGAATTGCATTGGTACCCTGAGGTCCTGCCAATATCCAACTATATTTTGTATTGTAGAATGATAGCATGGCATTGGTACCCTGAGGTCCTGCCAATATCCAACTATATTTTTTACTGTGGAATGATAGAATGGCATTGGTACCCTGAGGTCCTGCCAATATCCAACAATATTAAATACTGTAGAATAGTAGAATGGCATCGGTACCCTGACGTCCTGCCAATATCCAACAATATTTTGTACTGTAGAATGATAGAATGACATTGGTACCCTGAGGTCCTGCCAACATCCAACAATATTTTGTACTGTAGAATGATAGAATGGCATTGGTACCCTGAGGTCCTGTCTTTATCCAACTATATTGTATACTGCAATGTGATAGAATGTCATTGGTACTGTTCGGTCATGTTATAATCCTGCTATATTGTGTACTGTAGAATGATAAAATGGCGTTGGTAATCTGGGGTCCTGCCTTTATCTGTATGTATGTAATTATTTAAACCTCTCGGTCAAGGATAACCCATGAAAGTGCAAGCACTTATTTCCAATGGGGTCCTGTGTTTTTAATGAAGGGACAGCAGGTGGAAGAGATTGTGGTGTGATACAAGGTATCCGGGCGAGATGCCCTAGCTCTTTCCGAAGAGACACCTTGGTTCTTTAACATGCCCGGTGTATAGCACCGATACACGCGAGACTACCTCTGGGTTGCTAACCAGTTCATCTCTAGTTAGGTGGGAAACACAGAAAAGCGTTTCAGAAATGATCAAGTGCCCCGGCCGAGGATCGAACCCGGGACCTCTCGATCAGCAGTCAAGCAGGCTATCCGCTCGACCACCGTACCACCTTTATCTAACTACATATCGTTTATAGTGTCAACTCATTACGGACTGAACCAAATATTTGATGACTGAATAGAACATTTTTGTCAACTCTTTACTGTTATAACGAAACACTTGTTGAATGAATAAACCACTCACTGACTAAATGAATTCCGCATAGACTGACTGAAACACTTATTGAATGGATATAACACGTGTTGAATGAATGAACCACTCACTAACTAAATGAAACACTCCTTGACTGAATGTAACACTCATATACTAAATAAATCACTCAAAGAATGAATCAAACACTCCCAGACTAAATGAATCACTTGTTGAATGAATGTAACATCTGTTGAATGAATAAACCTCTAATTGAGTGAATGAAACGCTCACAGACTGCATGATAGACATTTTGAATGCGCGAAACACTTGTTAACCAAATGAATCACTCAAATACTGAATATATCAATCATAGACTGAATGAAACACTAACATACAGAATGAAACACTTACAGGCTGAATGTAACACTCATAGACTGAATGAAACACACGTGCTGAACTACTCACAGACTGAATTTAGCACTCACGGACTGAATGAATTACTCACTAAATGAATGAAACATTTGCTGACCAAATTAATCATTCACTGCCTGACTGAAACACTTACTTAATGAATGAATAACTCACTGACTGAATGGAAAACTCACAGACTGAATGAATCATGTACAGACTGAATGAAACACTCACAGACTGAATGAACCACACGTGCTGTCCAAATGAACTACACACATACTGAATGAAACACTCACATACTGAATGAATCATTTGTTGAATAAATATTACACTTGTTGAATGAATAAACCACTCGCTGACTTATTGAAACACTCACAGACTGAATGAAACAATCACATACTGAATGAATCACTTGTTGAAGGAATGAACCACTCACTGACTGAATGAACCTCTTACTTACTTAATGAGACACTAACAGACAGCATGAAACACTTGTTGACCAAATGAATCACTCAAATAATGAATTGATCACTCACATACTGAATGTAACACTCAAAGACTGAATAAATCACTCACTAAATGAATGGAACAGTTGCTTACCAAATGAATCACTCACCAACTGAATAAATCTCTTACTGACTGAATGGAAGACTCACAATCACTAATGAAACACTCACAGACTAAATGAAACACACATAGACTGAATGAATCACTCACTAAATGAATGAAACACACGTGTCGACCAAATGAATTGCTCACCGATTGAATGAAACACTCAAATGCTAAATGTTTTACACACAGTCTGAATGCATCACTCACTAAATGAATGAATTACTTTTTGACTGAATAAAATACTTGCTCACTCATTACTGACTGACTAAAACACTTGCTGACCGAATGAAAAACTAGCTGACGGAATGCAACACTTGCTGACACGTTACTGACTGAATGAAACATTTGCTGACCAAATGAAACACTTGCTGACTGAATTAAACTCTTACTGACTGAATCAAAGACTTGCTGGATGTATGAACCACATGCTGACTTATAACTGTTGGGATAAAACACTTGCTGACAGAATGAAATGCATTTGACCCATTTCTGACTGCATGAAAAACTAACTGACGGAATGAAACACTTCCTGACATATTACTGATTGAATGAAACATTTGCTGACTGAATGAAACACTTGCTGACTAATTTCTGACTTACTGAAAACTGACTGACTGACTGAATGAAACCCTTGCTGACTTATTAATGACTGGATGAATCACTTGCTGACTCATTTCTGACTGATTGACAAACTAACTGACTGAATCCAACACTTCCTGATTCATTACTGATTGAATGAAATACTTGCTGACTGAATAAAACAATTGCTGACTCCTCATTACTGACTGAATGTAACACTTGCTGAATGAATGTATCACTTGCTGGCTCATTACTGACTTGAGGAAACGCTTGTTGACTCATTACTGACTGACCATAACACTTACTGACTGAATGAAGCACTTGCTGACTCATTACTGACTAAATAAAACACTTGCTAGCTGTATGAAACAAATGATGACTCATAACTGACTGAATTACATACTTGTTGACTGTATGAAACTCTTGATGACCCAGTACTGTCTGAATGAAAGACTTGTTGACTGAATGAAACATTTGATGACAGAATGAAACACTTGCTGACTGTATGAAGCACTAACTGACTCATTATGGACTGAATTAAACATTAGATGACTGAATTAAACACTTTTTGACTGAATGTAACTTTTGTTGACTGAATGAAACACTTGCTGACTGTACGAAAGACATGTTTACTCATTACTGAATCATTACTGACTGAATGAAATCCTTCTTGACTGTATGAATCACTTGTTGAATGTATGGTCACTTGTTAACTGTATGAAACACTTGTTGACTCATTACTGACTGAATGTAACACTTATTGCCTGCATGAGACACTTGTTGACTCATTATTGACTGAATGTAACACTTATTGCCTGCATGAAACACTTGTTGACTTATTACTGACCTATTGTAACGCTTATTGACTGTATAAAACACTTGTTGCCTCATTACTGACTGAATGTAACAGTTGCCCGACTGAATGAAACACTTGTCGACTGTATGCAACATTTGTTGACTCATTACTGACTGAATGTAACACTTGTTGACTGTATGAAACACTTGTTCACACATAAATGACTGAATGAAACACTTGCTGACTTAATATAACATTTGTTGACTGTATGAAACACTTGTTGACTCATCACTGGCTGAATGTAACACTTGTTGACTGTATAAAACACTTGCTGACTCCTTACCGAGCGCATTAAACCCTTTCTGACTGATTCAAATACTTGTTGACTGTATTAAACACTTGCTGACTGCATTAAACACTTGCTGAATGTATGACACACCTGATGAATGTATGAAACACTTGCTAACTAATTACTGACTGAGGTAAACACGTGATGACTGTATGAAACACTTGCTGACTCATTACTGATTGAATCGAACACTTGCTGACTGAACAAAACACTTGCTGACTGTATAAACACTTGCTGACCCATTACTGTCTGAATTAAACACTTGCTGACTCAGTACCGACTGAACTAAACACTTGCTGACATATTACTGACTATACGAAACGCTTGTTGACTGAACGAAACACTTGTTGACTCATTACTGGTTTAATTAAACACTTGTTGTTGGCTGTATGAAAAATGTGTTTACTGTATGATACACTTGTTGCCAGTATGAAACACTTGGGGACTCATAACTGATTTAACTAAACACTCATTGTAACTAAATGTAACACTTGCTGACTAATTATTGCCTGCATTAAACATTTGCTGACATATAACTGACTGTACAAAACACATATTGACTGAATGAAACACTTGTTGACTGTATGAACACTTGCTGACACATTACTGACTGAATGTAACACTTGCTGAATGAATGGAACACTTGCTGACTGTATGACACACTTGCTTACTCATTACTGACTGAGGTTAACACGTGAAGACTGCATGAAACACTTGCTGACTCAATACAGACTAAATCAAACACTTGTTGACTAAATAAAACACTTTCTGACTGTACGAAACACGTGCTGACTCATTACTGACTGAATTAAGCACTTGCAGACTCATTACCGACTGAATTAAACGCTTACTGACACATACCTTACTGAACAAAATCTTTTTGACTGATAAAACATTTGATGACCGTTTGAAACACTTGCTGACTCATTACTGAATTAATAAAGCACTTGTTGACTGTATGAAACATTTGTTGACTGTATGAAACACTTGTTGCCAGTATGAAGTACTTGCTGACTCATTACTGACTTAATTAAACATTTGCTGACTGAATATAACACTTGCTGACTTAATGAAACACTTGTTGACGGACTGAAACACTTCTTGCCTGAATGATACATGTGCTGACTGTATGAAACACTTGTTGACTGTATAAAACACTTGCTTACTCATTACTGATTGAATGTAACACTTGCTGACTTAATGGAATTCTTGCTGACACAATACTGACGAAATGAAGCACTTGCTAACTGAATGAAAACATTGCTGACTATTTGAAAGACTCGCTGAATCATTACTGACTGTATGAAATACTTGCTGATTGTATGAAACAATTGCTGACTGAATCACACACTAGCTTACAGAATCAAACATTTGCTGACTCATTACTGAGTGTATTAAATACATGTTGACTGAATGAAATACTTGTTGACTGAATAAAACACTTTCTGACCCAAAATAGACTGAATGAAACTCTTGCTGATTCATTACTGACTGAATTAAACATTTACTGACTGTTTGAAACACTTGCTGACTCCTTACTGACTGAATGAAACACTTGCTGACTGAATGAAACACTTGCTGAATCATTACTGACTTAATTAAACACTTGTTGACTGTATGAAACACTTGTTGCCAGTATAAAATACTTGCTGACCTATTACTGACTTAATTAAACACTTGCTGACTGAATGTAACACTTGCTGACTGAATAAAACACTTGTTGGATGATTGAAACACTTCTTGGCTGAATGAAACACGTGCTGACTGTATGAAACACTTGTTGACTGTATGAAACATTTGCTTACTTATTACTGACTGAATGTAATACTTGCTAACTGAATGAAACACTTGCTGACCCAATACTGACGAAATTAAACACTTGCTAACTGAATGGAAAAAATGCTGACTGTATGAAATACTTGCTGAATCATTATAGACTGTATGAAAGACTTGCTGATTGTATGAAACACTTGCTGACTGAATTAAACATTTGCTGACTCATTACTGACTGTATTACATACATGTTAACTTCATGAAATACTTGTTTACTTCATGATATACTTGTTGACTGAATAAAACACTTTCTGACCAATAACTGACTGAATGAAACACTTGCTGATTCATTACTGACTGAATTAAACACTTACTGACTGTTTGAAACACTTGCTGACTCCTTACTGACAGAATGAAACACTTGCTGACTGTATGAAACACTTGCTGAGTCATTACTGACTTAATGTAATACTTGCTGACTGAATGAAACACTTGCTGACCAAATACAGACTGAATGTAACACATCCTGACTGAATCAAGCACTTGCTGACTGATTCAAACACTTGCTGATTCATTGCTGACTTAATTAAACACTTGTTGATTGAATGTAACACTTTCTGACTAAATCAAATACTTGCTGACTAAATCACGCACTTGCTGACTCATTGCTGATTGAATTTAACACTTGCTGACTCATTATGGACATAATTAAACACTCGCTGACTTATTACTGACTGCATTCAACACTTGTTGATTGAATGAAACAATTGGTGTTTAAATGAAACACTTGTTGACTAAATCAAACACTTGCTGACTGATTCAAACACATGCTGACTGATTCAAACACTTGCTGATTCATTGATGACTTAATAAAACACTTGTTGACTGAATACAACACTTGTTGACGAAACGAAATACTCATTAATGACTAAATTAAACACTTCCTGGCTGTATTAAACAATCGTTGACTGAATGAAACACTTGGTGACTCATAACTGACTGATTAAAAAACTTGCTGACTGATTGAAACACTTGTTGCCTGAATGAAACTCTTGCTGACTCATTACTAACTGAATAAAACACTTGCTGTCTGTATGAAACATTTTGGAACTGCATGAAACACTTGCTGACTCATTACTGACTGATTAAAAAACTTTCTGACTGACTGAAGCACGTGTTGACTGAATGTAACACACACTGACTCAATGGAGAATACATTGATGAAACACACACACTGACTAAATAAAACATACACTGACTAAATGAAACACTTCTGACTTAATGAAACATACACTGACTCAATGAAATATACACTGACTTAATGAAACAAACACTGACTCAATGAAACACACACTGACTAAATAAAACATACACTGACTAAATGAAACACTTCTGACTTAATGAAACATACACTGACTCAATGAAATATACACTGACTTAATGAAACAAACACTGACTCTATGAAACGTTCACTGACTCAATGAAACATACACTGTCTCTATGAAATATACACTGACTCTATGAAACAAACACTGTCTCTATGAAACATACACTGTCTCTATGAAACATACACTGTCTCTTTGAAACATACACTGACTCTATGAAACATACACTGTCTCTATGAAACATACACTGACTCTATGAAACATACACTATCTCTATGAAACATACACTGACTCAATGAAACATACACTGACTCTATGAAATAAACACTGTCTCTATGAAACATACACTGACTCAATGGAACATACACTGACTCAATGAAACATACACTGACTCTATGAAACATACAATGACTCAATGAAACATACACTGACTCTATGAAACATACACTGACTCAATGAAACATACACTGACTCAATGAAACAAACACCGACTCAATGAAACATACACTGACTCAATGAAACATACACTGACTCTATGAAACATACACTGACTATATGAAACACACTGACTCTATGAAACATACAATGTCTCTATGAAACATACACTGACTCAATTAAACATACAATGACTCTATAAAACATACACTGACTCAATGAGACATACACTGACTCTATGCAACACACACTGACTCTATGAAACATACACTGACTCAATAAAACATACAATGACTCAATGAGACATACACTGACTCTATGAAACATTCACTGACTCTATGAAACAAACACTGACTCTATGAAACATACACTGACTCAATGAAACGTAAACTGACTCTATGCAACACACACTGACTCAATGAAACATACACTGACTCAATGAAACGTACACTGACTCAATGACTTAATTAACTGACCAACGGTTAACACGTTTAACATCTCTGAAACAATTTAAGGGACCAATACGCAGCCTCCTTATTAAGGTGCCATTTGCTTCAATCGTTTACTGGAGCATATCGTGTGTGCTTTTTCGGTACAACATCATTGTCATTAAAATCATCTGACGAATTTAAGATTTTTAAAGTTTAAGTATTGTTGTTATATTTATTTTACATAGTATACATTGACACAATGGAGCATACACTGACTCCTTTAGCTCTCAATTAAACACACTTTCTTTACTTACTAAATGAAACACACATTTACTCAATGAAGCACTCTATTCATTTAATGAAACACATTGACTCGGTGGAACACACGTTGACTCCTTACTCAGTAGAGTGAATCAAGCATACGCTGTTTTTCCTACTGGCAGCATGAAATTCTGACTAAAAGGAACACACATTTGGCTAAAGAAACATGCACTGAGTCCATTCTGGCAAAATAAAACACATACTAGCTGAATGAAGCATGCACTGATGTTTTACGCATTGATTGAAACTCTCACTGAATGATTAAAACTCTCAGTGAATGAATGAGAAGGATGCCTAACTGAAGGACTCCATGTGAAATTAAATGTGAAGAGAATGTTAAATATTTACTGAGTCAAACTAATGTAGTGTAGAAGTCTTTCTCCTTATCTGTACTTTCCAATGTTTATTGATCTCTGTTAATGCATATATTGATACATTTTTATTGTTATAATAAATTTATTGCGAAATTCCCGGTACCGATAGCTGCAGTACATGGTATAATATCATTGACTCAGTAATAATTCTTACAATTTAACTGTTTTTCAGACAAAGTTATGCCAATGAGTGGAATAAGGATTATCACTATGGATTTCATAAAAGTCTTTAGTACAAGGAAATTCAAGATCAGCGTTCAATCCAGAGAGGAGATTTAAATAGTCTTTAACAGTGACTATACAAATGACAATGGGCCAGTGACAAAAAAAAAGAAGAAACAAATTTCACAGCACAAACAAAACGAAACGGGCAGAATTAGAAGAAATTGTTTGATAATCCTAACAGAGTTCTGAATAACAGCAGGCTGCATGCCAATTTGACCACTTACAACCCGTTTGGCCGGCTGGAAATGTGAAATTTATATACATTTTGAAGAAAATAGTTGCAGTAAGGACCTTATCAGGCCTGTTGGTTAAGCATTTCGTCTGCTATATTAAAATTTAATCCTGTTGTGCTTTGTTATAACAGAACAGAAACACAATTCTTCAATGGGACACAGAAATTGTTAAGTTATAGCCGATTTTTAGCTATAACAGACTTCCTCGTGAGGGAGTGGTAGAACATTGAAATAAAGAAGGACGAAGTCGGGGATTAGTTCATTCGCTTTCAAGCAAGTTCCATTGTATGTGACAAATTTAGTCTGCCAATAACTATTGAAATGGCTAGAAATGCGCTATTTGGTTTATCCAATTTCTCAATAGCTAATTGGAGATATCGGCTTGAAATGCATGATAAAAATTAATTTACCTTCCTGTAATTTAACCTTACTAACTTTGACACCATTTACCAATTGCAACAAAACAAGTGTTGAAGACCAATTCCTACTACACACAGACACAGTATTTAGTCAAAAGATGTAGGTTTTTTCTGGCACTAGTTTGAAAATTGAACTCAATAGCCGTATTTTGTCTGTGACATCATTTTGTCGTAATTGTCGACGTTGTTACAATGTTTGTACCTCTGATGTTTTCTGTCGTGTACAGATTCTTTAAAAGTGTTGATTACATTTCACAAATGTCTAAACTGATTGTACACTGTATATACATGATGTGTCTCATGAGCATGGGTATGCTCGTTGGCTATAAATTGACTATTCACTAGCGATTTAGATAGACAAATAGAAAGAAGTAAAATACATTCTGTTATTTGCCTTTGTTTAGCAAATTCATTTCTGAACTCTGCTGCAAATCTTATGTTATGAATGGTTCATGCAAGTGGAGCCAGAGTCGCATGGTGTTAGATGAATAGCACGAAAAATTTGGTTCAAAATTATTTCTAGGAAATATCACTGCGGTGTGATGCCAACAGGTTGGATGGTGTACATTTGAAGAGTTTTGTGGTGCAATATGTTAGATCAAGCGTTTGATCGATACATGTACTTTACTGCTCATTAATTGAAATTTACGTGTAGCATATCGCTGGCTTAGAATAAAAAGGTATTACTTATATGCCTGATGCATATTTAAAATCAGCATCACAATGTGCTTCTTATGAACCTATTTCATGAAAATCGGAACTTCTCATGTTGACCAAGCTGAAGATGAAGCAGCTTGTAAAACCATAAGTAAAGAGTAATTTCCCAACAGTCTTTCCTTGTGTTCTCAACATGGAGATTATTTGCTTGCAAACGTCTAATTATAAGTCAGCGATATATGAAGGAGACACTTGGGATTGCATGCAGAGTTGATGAGTCTGGGTTACTGTTAGTGACCACAGCGTATAAAACAAATCACTGTATGTCTTATCGGAATCCTATAAAATTCATCTCGTATCATTTATTGCTATTGAAAGTGCATGTAAAATCTAAATACCTAAATTCCAATTACAATCTGATCTATGTACTCATTATTGCAGTACTCTATACTTCAACGTGTACTCATCATTGCAATCGCCAGACATCGGCTTATTTATACACAGTCGTAACAGCTAACTTGAAAACCATGGTTTGGCTGAATTTCTATGTGTTGTTATAACATTTTTGTAATTCTATAAATAAACCTGTACTTATATATATGTTGTCTTGTCTTTTAAATACATGTAGTTGTACCTGTATGTTAACTATATGGCACTCTTCGACCATAGATCTCAGTATAGTCGGTATGCCAAGTACCAAAAAGTGGCCTAACCCAAAAATTTAGTACGCACAAAATGTTTTTGCATAAAATGGTTATTTAACATGTCCTTTCATAGAAACCAAATGATGCAACCTTGTCATCATTGAGCATTTTGATAGGACCTCAGGGTACCAATGTCATTTTACCATTCTACAGTACAAAATATTGTTGGATATTGGCTGGACCTCAGGGTACCAATGTCATTCTACCACATTACAGTACAAAATATGTTTGGCTATTAGCAGGATCTCAGGGTACCAATGCCATTCAATCAGTCTACAGTACAAAATAGTGTTGGATATTGGCAGGACCTCAGGGTACCAATGTCATTCTATCATTCTACAGTACAAAATAGAGTAGGATATTGGCAGGACCTCAGGGTACCAATGACATTCTACCACATTATAGTACAAAAAATTGTTGGATATTGGCAGGACATCAGGGTACCAATGTCATTCTACCACATTACAGTACAAAATATCGTTGGCTATTGGCAGGACCTCAGGGTACCAATGTCATTCTATCAGTCTACAGTTCAAAATATAGTTGGCTATTGGCAGGACCTCAGGGTACCAGTGCCATTGCATATGTATGAAGTACAAAATATAGTTGGATATTGGCAGGACATCAGGGTACCAATCACTTTCTACCACATTACACTACAAAATATGGTTGGCTATTGGCAGGACCTCAGGGTACCAATGTCATTCTATCTGTCTACAGTACAAAATAGAGTTGGCTATTGGCAGGACCTCAGGGTACCAATGTCTTTCTACCATTCTACAGTACAAAATATAGTTGGCTATTGGCAGGACCTCAGGGTACCAATGTCATTCTACCACATTACAGTACAAAATATGGTTGGCTATTGCCAGGACCTCAGGGTACCAACGCCATTCTATCAGTCTACAGTACAAAATATTGTTGGATATTGGCAGTACCTCAGGGTACCAAAGTCATTCTATCATTCTACAGTACAAAATATAGTAGGATATAGGCAGGACCTCAGGGTACCAATGTCATTCTACCACATTACAGAACAAAATATTGTTGGATATTGGCAGGACCTCAGGGTACCTATATCAATCTACCACATTACAGTGCAAAATATTGTTGGATATTGGCAGGACTTCAGGGTACCAATGTCATTCTAGCACATTACATTACAAAGTATAGTTGGATATTGGAAGGACCTCAGGGTACCAATGTCATTCTACCATTCTACAGTACAAAATATTGTCGGATATTGGCAGGACCTCAGGGTACCAATGACTTTCTACCACATTACACTACAAAATATCGTTGGCTATTGGCAGGACCTCAGGGTACCAATGTCATTCTATCAGTCTACAGTACAAAATATAGTTGGCCATTGGCTGGACCTCAGGGTACCAATGACTTTCTACCACATTACAGTACAAAATATGGTTGGTAATTGGCAGGACCTCAGGGTACCAATGACTTTCTATCAGTCTACAGTACAACATATTGTGGGTATTGGCAGGACATCAGGGTACCAGTGTCATCCTATCATTCTACAGTACAAAATATTGTCGGATATTGGCAGGACCTCAGGGTACCAATGACTTTCTACCACATTATACTACAAAATATCGTTGGCTATTGGCAGGACCTCAGGGTACCAATGTCATTCTATCAGTCTACAGTACAAAATATAGTTGGCCATTGGCTGGACCTCAGGGTACCAATGTCTTTCTACCATTCTACAGTACAAAATATAGTTGGCTATTGGCAGGACCTCAGGGTACCAATGTCATTCTACCACATTACAGTACAAAATATGGTTGGTAATTGGCAGGACCTCAGGGTACCAATGACTTTCTATCAGTCTACAGTACAACATATTGTGGGTATTGGCAGGACATCAGGGTACCAGTGTCATCCTATCATTCTACAGTACAAAATATTGTTCGATATTGGCAGGACCTCAGGGTACCAATGTCATCCTACCATTCTACAGTACAAAATATTGTTGGATATTGGCAGGACCTCAGGGTTCATCCTATCATTCTACAGTACAAAATATGGTTGGCTATTGGCAGAACCTCAGGGTACCAACGCCATTCTATCAGTCTACAGTACAAAATATTGTTGGATATTGACAGGACCTCAGGGTACCAATGTCATCTTATCATTCTACAGTACAAAGTATAGTAGGATATTGGCAGGACCTCAGGGTTCCAATGTCATTCTTCCACATTACAGTACAAAATATCGTTGGCTATTGGCAGGACCTCAGGGTACAAATGTCATTCTATCAGTCTACAGTTCAAAATATAGTTGGCTATTGGCAGGACCTCAGGGTACCAATGCCATTGTATCTGTCTAAAGTACAAAATACAGTTGGCTTTTGGCAGGACCTCAGGGTACCAATGACTTTCTACCACATTACACTACAAAATATAGTTGGCTATTGGCAGGACCTCAGGGTACCAATGTCATTCTACCACATTACAGTACAAAATATGGTTGGCTATTGGCAGGACCTCAGGGTACCAACGCCATTCTGTCAGTCTACAGTACAAAATATTGTTGGATATTGGCAGTACCTCAGGGTACCAATGCCATCCTATCATTCTACAGAACAAAATATAGTAGGATATTGGCAGGACCTCAGGGTACCAATGTCATTCTACCACATTACAGTACAAAATATTGTTGCATATTGGCAGGACCTCAGGGTACCAATGTCATTCTACCACATTACAGTACAAAATAGTGTTGGATATTGGCAGGACCTCAGGGTACCAATGTCATTCTACCACATTACAGTACAAAATATCGTTGGCTATTGGCAGGACCTCAGGGTACCAATGTCATTCTATCAGTCTACAGTTCAAAATATAGTTGGATATTGGCAGGACCTCAGGGTACCAATGACTTTCTACCACATTACACTACAAAATATTGTTGGATATTGGCAGGACCTCAGGTTACCAATGTCATTCTACCACATTACAGTACAAAATATAGTTGGCTATTGGCAGGACCTCAGGGTACCAATGCTATTGTATCTGTCTAAAGTACAAAATATAGTTGGATATTGGCAGGACCTCAGGGTACCAATGACTTTCTACCACATTACAGTACAAAATATCGTTGGCTATTTGCAGGACCTCAGGGTACCAATGTCATTCTATCAGTGTACAGTACAAAATATAGTTGGCTATTGGCAGGACCTCAGGGTACCAATGTCTTTCTACCATTCTACAGTACAAAATATAGTTGGCTATTGGCAGGACCTCAGGGTACCGATGTCATTCTACCACATTACAGTACAAAATATGGTTGGCTATTGGCAGGACCTCAGGGTACCAACGCCATTTTATCAGTCTACAGTACAAAATATTGTTGGATATTGGCAGGACCTCAGGGTACCAATGTCATTCTATCATTCTACAGTACAAAATATAGGAGGATATAGGCAGGACCTCAGGGTACCAATGTCATTCTACCACATTACAGTACAAAATATTGTTGGATATTGGCAGGACCTAAGTGTACCTATGTAATTCTACCACATTACATTGCAAAGTATAGTTGGATATTGGCAGGACCTCAGGGTACCAACGTCATTCTACCATTCTATAGTACAAAATATTGTCGGATATTGAAAGGACCTCAGGGTACCAATGTCATTCTACCACATTACAGTAAAAAATATAGTTGGATATTGGCAGGACCACAGTGTACCAACGCCATTCTGTCAGTCTACAGTACACAATATTGTTAGGTATTGGCAGGACCTCAGGGTACCAATGCCATTCTACCACATTGCAATATAAAATATTGATGGATATTGGCAGGACCTCAGGGTACCAATGTCATTTTACCACATTACAGTACCAAATATGGTTGGCTATTGGCAGGACCTCAGGGTACCAACGCAATTCTATCAGTCTACAGTACAAAATATTGTTGGATATTGGCTGGACCTCAGGGGACCAATGTCATCCTATCATTCTACAGTACAAAATATAGAAGGATATTGGCAGGACCGAAGGGTACCAATGTCATTCTACCACATTACAGTACAAAATATCGTTGGCTATTGGCAGGACCTCAGGGTACCAATCTCATTCTATCAGTCTACAGTTCAAAATATAGTTGGCTATTGGCAGGACCTCAGGGTACCAATGTCATCCTATCAGTCTACAGTTCAAAATATAGTTGGCTATTGGCAGGACCTCAGGGTACCAATGCCATTGTATCTGTCTAAAGTACAAAATATAGTTGGATATTGGCAGGACCTCAGGGTACCAATGACTTTCTACCACATTACACTACAAAATATCGTTGGCTATTGGCAGGACCTCAAGGTACCAATGTCATTCTTTCAGTCTACAGTACAAAATATAGTTGGCTATTGGCAGGACCTCAGGGTAGCAATGTCATTCTACCACATTACAGTACAAAATATGGTTGAATATTGGCAGGACCTCAGGGTACCAACGCCATTCTATCAGTCTACAGTACAAGATATTGATGGATATTGGCAGGACCACAGGGTACCAATGTCGTCCTATCATTCTACAGTACAAAATATAGTAGAATATTGGCAGGACCTCAGGGTACCAATGTCATTCTACCACATTACAGTACAAAATATCGTTGGCTATTGGCAGGACCTCAGGGTACCAATGTCATTCTACCAGTCTACAGTTCAAAATATAGTTGGCTATTGGCAGGACCTCAGGGTACCAATGCCATTGTATCTGTCTAAAGTACAAAATATAGTTGGATATTGGCAGGACCTCAGGGTACCAATGACTTTCTGCCACATTACACTACAAAATATCGTTGGCTATTGGCAGGACCTCAGGGTACCAATGTCATTCTATCAGTCTACAGTACAAAATATAGTTGGCCATTGGCTGGACCTCAGGGTACCAATGTCATTCTATCAGTCTACAGTACAAAATATAGTTGGATATTGGCAGGACCTCAGGGTACCAATGTCTTTCTACCATTCTACAGTACAAAATATAGTTGGCTATTGGCAGGACCTCAGGGTACCAATGTCATTCTACCACATTACAATACAAAATATAGTTGGTAATTGGCAGGACCTCAGGGTACCAATGACTTTCTATCAGTCTACAGTACAACATATTGTGGGTATTGGCAGGACACCAGGGTACCAGTGTCATCCTATCATTCTACAGTACAAAATATTGTCGGATATTGGCAGGACCTCAGGGTACCAATGACTTTCTACCACATTATACTACAAAATATCGTTGGCTATTGGCAGGACCTCAGGGTACCAATGTCATTCTATCAGTCTACAGTACAAAATATCGTTGGCCATTGGCTGGACCTCAGGGTACCAATGTCTTTCTACCATTCTACAGTACAAAATATAGTTGGCTATTGGCAGGACCTCAGGGTACCAATGTCATTCTACCACATTACAGTACAAAATATGGTTGGTAATTGGCAGGACCTCAGGGTACCAATGACTTTCTATCAGTCTACAGTACAACATATTGTGGGTATTGGCAGGACATCAGGGTACCAGTGTCATCCTATCATTCTACAGTACAAAATATTGTTGGATATTGGCAGGACCTCAGGGTACCAATGTCATCCTACCATTCTACAGTACAAAATATTGTTGGATATTGGCAGGACCTCAGGGTTCATCCTATCATTCTACAGTACATAATATGGTTGGCTATTGGCAGAACCTCAGGGTACCAACGCCATTCTATCAGTCTACAGTACAAAATATTGTTGGATATTGGCAGGACCTCAGGGTACCAATGTCATCCTATCATTCTACAGTACAAAGTATAGTAGGATATTGGCAGGACCTCAGGGTTCCAATGTCATTCTTCCACATTACAGTACAAAATATCGTTGGCTATTGGCAGGACCTCAGGGTACCAATGTCATTCTATCAGTCTACAGTTCAAAATATAGTTGGCTATTGGCAGGACCTCAGGGTACCAATGCCATTGTATCTGTCTAAAGTACAAAATACAGTTGGCTTTTGGCAGGACCTCAGGGTACCAATGACTTTCTACCACATTACACTACAAAGTATAGTTGGCTATTGGCAGGACCTCAGGGTACCAATGTCATTCTACCACATTACAGTACAAAATATGGTTGGCTATTGGCAGTACCTCAGGGTACCAACGCCATTCTGTCAGTCTACAGTACAAAATATTGTTGGATATTGGCAGTACCTCAGGGTACCAATGCCATCCTATCATTCTACAGTACAAAATATAGTAGGATATTGGCAGGACCTCAGGGTACCAATGTCATTCTACCACATTACAGTACAAAATATGGTTGAATATTGGCAGGACCTCAGGGTACCAACGCCATTCTATCAGTCTACAGTACAAGATACTGATGGATATTGGCAGGACCACAGGGTACCAATGTCGTCCTATCATTGTACAGTACAAAATATAGTAGAATATTGGCAGGACCTCAGGGTACCAATGTCATTCTACCACATTACAGTACAAAATATCGTTGGCTATTGGCAGGACCTCAGGGTACCAATGTCATTCTACCAGTCTACAGTTCAAAATATAGTTGGCTATTGGCAGGACCTCAGGGTACCAATGCCATTGTATCTGTCTAAAGTACAAAATATAGTTGGATATTGGCAGGACCTCAGGGTACCAATGACTTTCTGCCACATTACACTACAAAATATCGTTGGCTATTGGCAGGACCTCAGGGTACCAATGTCATTCTATCAGTCTACAGTACAAAATATAGTTGGATATTGGCAGGACCTCAGGGTTCCAATGTCTTTCTACCATTCTACAGTACAAAATATAGTTGGCTATTGGCAGGACCTCAGGGTACCAATGTCATTCTACCACATTACAGTACAAAATATGGTTGGTAATTGGCAGGACCTCAGGGTACCAATGACTTTCTATCAGTCTACAGTACAACATATTGTGGGTATTGGCAGGACATCAGGGTACCAGTGTCATCCTATCATTCTACAGTACAAAATATTGTCGGATATTGGCAGGACCTCAGGGTACCAATGACTTTCTACCACATTATACTACAAAATATCGTTGGCTATTGGCAGGACCTCAGGGTACCAATGTCATTCTATCAGTCTACAGTACAAAATATAGTTGGCCATTGGCTGGACCTCAGGGTACCAATGTCTTTCTACCATTCTACAGTTCAAAATATAGTTGGCTATTGGCAGGACCTCAGGGTACCAATGTCATTCTACCACATTACAGTACAAAATATGGTTGGTAATTGGCAGGACCTCAGGGTACCAATGACTTTCTATCAGTCTACAGTACAACATATTGTGGGTATTGGCAGGACATCAGGGTACCAGTGTCATCCTATCATTCTACAGTACAAAATATTGTTGGATATTGGCAGGACCTCAGGGTACCAATGTCATCCTACCATTCTACAGTACAAAATATTGTTGGATATTGGCAGGACCTCAGGGTTCATCCTATCATTCTACAGTACATAATATGGTTGGCTATTGGCAGAACCTCAGGGTACCAACGCCATTCTATCAGTCTACAGTACAAAATATTGTTGGATATTGGCAGGATCTCAGGGTACCAATGTCATCCTATCATTCTACAGTACAAAGTATAGTAGGATATTGGCAGGACCTCAGGGTTCCAATGTCATTCTTCCACATTACAGTACAATTTATCGTTGGCTATTGGCAGGACCTCAGGGTACCAATGTCATTCTATCAGTCTACAGTTCAAAATATAGTTGGCTATTGGCAGGACCTCAGGGTACCAATGCCATTGTATCTGTCTAAAGTACAAAATACAGTTGGCTTTTGGCAGGACCTCAGGGTACCAATGACTTTCTACCACATTACACTACAAAATATAGTTGGCTATTGGCAGGACCTCAGGGTACCAATGTCATTCTACCACATTACAGTACAAAATATGGTTGGCTATTGGCAGGACCTCAGGGTACCAACGCCATTCTGTCAGTCTACAGTACAAAATATTGTTGGATATTGGCAGTACCTCAGGGTACCAATGCCATCCTATCATTCTACAGTACAAAATATAGTAGGATATTGGCAGGACCTCAGGGTACCAATGTCATTCTACCACATTACAGTACAAAATATTGTTGCATATTGGCAGGACCTCAGGGTACCAATGTCATTCTACCACATTACAGTACAAAATAGTGTTGGATATTGGCAGGACCTCAGGGTACCAATGTCATTCTACCACATTACAGTACAAAATATCGTTGGCTATTGGCAGGACCTCAGGGTACCAATGTCATTCTATCAGTCTACAGTTCAAAATATAGTTGGATATTGGCAGGACCTCAGGGTACCAATGACTTTCTACCACATTACACTACAAAATATTGTTGGATATTGGCAGGACCTCAGGTTACCAATGTCATTCTACCACATTATAGTACAAAATATAGTTGGCTATTGGCAGGACCTCAGGGTACCAATGCTATTGTATCTGTCTAAAGTACAAAATATAGTTGGATATTGGCAGGACCTCAGGGTACCAATGACTTTCTACCACATTACAGTACAAAATATCGTTGGCTATTTGCAGGACCTCAGGGTACCAATGTCATTCTATCAGTGTACAGTACAAAATATAGTTGGCTATTGGCAGGACCTCAGGGTACCAATGTCTTTCTACCATTCTACAGTACAAAATATAGTTGGCTATTGGCAGGACCTCAGGGTACCGATGTCATTCTACCACATTACAGTACAAAATATGGTTGGCTATTGGCAGGACCTCAGGGTACCAACGCCCTTTTATCAGTCTACAGTACAAACTATTGTTGGATATTGGCAGGACCTCAGGGTAACAATGTCATTCTATCATTCTACAGTACAAAATATAGTAGGATATAGGCAGGACCTCAGGGTACCAATGTCATTCTACCACATTACAGTACAAAATATTGTTGGATATTGGCAGGACCTCAGTGTACCTATGTAATTCTACCACATTACATTGCAAAGTATAGTTGGATATTGGCAGGACCTCAGGGTACCAATGTCATTCTACCATTCTATAGTACAAAATATTGTCGGATATTGGCAGGACCTCAGGGTACCAATGTCATTCTACCACATTACAGTACAAAATATAGTTGGATATTGGCAGGACCACAGTGTACCATCGCCATTCTGTCAGTCTACAGTACAAAATAGTGTTAGGTATTGGCAGGACCTCAGGGTACCAATGTCATTCTACCACATTACAGTACAAAATATAGTTGGATATTGGCAGGACCACAGTGTACCATCGCCATTCTGTCAGTCTACAGTACAAAATATTGTTGGCTATTGGCAGGACCTCAGGGTACCAACGCCATTCTATCAGTCTACAGTACAAAATATTGTTGGATATTGGCAGGACCTCAGGGTACCAATGACTTTCTTCCATTCTACAGTACAAAATATAGTTGGCTATTGTCAGGACCTCAGGGTACCAATGACATTCTACCACATTACAGAACAAAATAGTGTTGGCTATTTGCAGGACCTCAGGGTATCAACGCCATTCTATCAGTCTAAAGTACAAAATATTGTTGGATATTGGCAGGACCTCATGGTACCAATGTCATTCTGCCACATTACAGTACAAAATATTGTTGGATATTGGCAGGACCTCAGGGTACCTATGTCATTCTACCACATTACAGTGCAAAATATTGTTGGATATTGGCAGGACCTCAGGGTACCAATGTCATTCTAGCACATTACATTACAAAGTATAGTTGGATATTGGCAGGACGTCAGGGTACCAATGTCATTCTACCATTCTACAGTACAAAATATTGTCGGATATTGGCAGGACCTCAGGGTACCAATGTCATTCTACCACATTACAGTACAAAATATAGTTGGATATTGGCAGGACCACAGGGTACCAACGCCATTCTGTCAGTCTACAGTACAAAATATTGTTGGGTATTGGCAGGACCTCAGGGTACCAATGCCATTCTACCACATTGCAATACAAAATATTGTTGGATATTGGCAGGACCTCAGGGTACCAATGCCATTCTATCATTCTACAGTATAAAATTTAGTTGGTTAAACGCTGGACCTCATGGCACTGATGCTATTCTATCATAGTGAAGATCTAGATACAATCTTATAGATTGATATAAAGTATTTATCCATATTTTACTCGTTGAAATGATCAGTCCTGCCTTTAACCTTTAAATAATAGGTTAAAGGCAGGACTGAATGATTAGTCCTGCCTTCAAACCGATGACTGTTCGGATTTTGGCAGGACTAAATATCAGTCCTGCCAATAAACGATTTTATAAGATCGGTCCTGCCAATAACTCTTACCTGTACACAAAGGCATTTTTACTAACACAATAGCCGTGTTTCATGATATTCACAAGTATGGTAGGTCTATTGTATTTATGATACGTGCTCACCCGGATAAACCAACATATACATGATTAGAACACAAAGCATGGTCAAGAAATTTGAATAACCTACATAGATGCATGGGCGTACCAGGAACGTCTTCAACATGGGGGATGGGGTTGCAACCAACACCAATAAAATAAGACTGACGTTATCATGGCCGCAATATATCATGGGGTTAAATTTTCTAGGTCAGACTGTGATTATACTAGGCCGTTTTGAATAAGATATTACTAGAAAAATAACATGGCTAGGCCCCTATCACGGTGTTTACCCGTATCGGCACCCTCTCTGTGCAAAACGCTGTATCGGCACACTCTCTGTGCTGGCACCGGACTTTCTCTGTACTAAACAATGCTATCTGAGGACAAAAGTCGACACGAGAAGTAAGAAAATCATTGTTTTTGCCAAAAATACAGATTTTTGCTTAAAAAACGATAGCCCACGGAACAACCCAATGCTTAAACACTGTCCCCATGTTGTTTCGTTTGTAATATCAGTTGCCACAAGTTCAGGCTAAGATGGAATGTTGACCGATGGTACTTGTTAACTTAGAATGAACACGTAGTTCTGTTTGGACAGTTAAATGCGATTTTTCATCAATATAGGAAATATCTCACACATAAGATGGAAAGTCCTTGAACCATTATGGCCTTTAAATATTTTTTATGTGGTTATTGTCATCAAAGTACGTTAAAAACAGCCTACTTTCGGTTTAGTTGGCACCGGCACCAACTCTGTTCTGGCACCGGCACCCTCTCTGTGCGTTGCAGCTTACTGGCACCGGTACCCTCTCTGTGCTCACAATAATCAAAGCGCTAATTAGCGCTGAAAGAACAGTCTGGTTCCCGTGGTCAGACAACCATATTCCCAGTTGCAAAGTCTGTGACACACACCCTGATCGTGAAAACGCTTTTATGGATGAATCGAAAATTATTAGTAGTTAAAGCCCTATATTATCGCATTAGTCAATATAAACAAACACAAGTCATATATAAATTAAGTTGCTGTGCTAACTACAATAAGCAAACTATGCACGTTAACACAATATGTGTCCATTTCCATGGCGGGATAAAATAATAGCATCTTCATATTCATAACTAAAAATCATGCGCGTTTTAGTAGAAGCAGACGTATGTGAACAATAGTTTTGCCTTAATGTACACCCATATACAACTATGACATTCCCTACCTGCGTTTTGTAGGCAAAAAATCAAATAATAATCGTATATCAATTTTAGTCGTTATTATTACTGATCTTAATGAATTCGTTTAACTGTGTAGGATTTTTCATTTCTTTTTCAGCTCTCTGAAGCGTAAACGGAAATCAAACTCATGGCTCCACCAAGCAAAACGACGCAGATCAGCAGAAAACCAGAACCATGTTTGGTCAACTGATCATTCTTGAACACCTAAAACAAAGTCCTTATACTCGGTAATGGTGATCATTCCATACGTGCAACATATGATCTTGGACGCCAACGTCCTCAAATAAATGGTAGCATCTGTAACGATGTTCTACCTTTATACGCTACTGATCCTATGTGGACTACACTGACTTATGTAAATTCAGTTTATCCTGGAACTGCAAAGCTTAAATATACACCTTCAAAATGCAGAAACGAAAATGTGCCAACGATATAAAACACAGCGCTTTTTGATGCAAAATCAATGGACGTTCTTCCAAAAGAAATGAGCGAAAACCCGCCAACCATACTGTCACATTTAGAAGCAACTGAAAAACATGTTGATTCAGCCAGTTCCTTAGACTCATTACCGCGGACAGATTTTGCTATAAACAACATACCATTTTTGCTTCTGTTGGATTTTTAAAGTGGAACTCGCTGCATAATACTTTGCAGACGATTAATAAAATGGATATAATGAAATTTTTGAAGACATTATACCGACTCTTTCATGGTAAAACACTGCGGTTTATGAGTTGAGAGAAGTCACCTGAACCGAATATGACAAGACTAATGCTGAATTTGAAGGACTTGAAATTGTTAATCAGTACCATAGCATATAAACGAGTCAACTTCTGGTTATCAAAATCTGTTGTATATTCAATGTGTATTGTAAAGTATCACAATAAGTCTTACTTTGATTAACGCATATGATGTACGTATAATAACTAGTCTTTACCACTGCTGTCATTGGATTGCTGTATGTGTATGAATATTGTTCCCATGGTAAATGAAGGATACTGAGTCGGGTGTGTGTTTATTGTTGAATTTATAGACATAACTTCAATAATAAATATTTAACACTCATTGTGTATCTTAATTTTCACCCGATAAAATAAGACAAAATACGATATAGTTTAAACAATCTTTTTATGCTATGGCGGAACAACAACAACGTTCACTTGTCAATCTAGAACATGTAAACAAATGGTGTTTTAACAAGTGTTAATTTCACAAGCATGTATAGCTGTTGAAATACAATATATCAAATTCAGATCTATCTTTTGTTTTGAATGTTAATACATATTTCGTATGAAGTGTCTTTTATGTACATTCTTGTCAAATATCTTTTTAATTCTAAACATACTTAACTCCATGTCTTTGTGCCATTTTCTATTGGCTAATCAAATTGCAGGATACTATATTCTAAAAAATTTGAAGTTTTAATGAATACAAATGACTTGATACGCTTGCACCGTCCGGTGCAATCATTACACATAATCTGACACAGTTTTATAATAAAGCATCCCACTTTGATTGGCAAATAGATGTACCAACTAACACCTGATACATCTAAAGGGACAACCTATAAAGTATGGTGTTTATTATATAACCACCACAAATATACCTTTAGTATCATTGGTTGAAAATGTAGAACACATTTTAAATGTGATAATTATATGAATAACTGATTCGGTTGACAATCGTGAATATACATGCTATAACAAACAATGTTCAAATAATGTTAAAAATACACGTGCATCACAGAAGAAGGCAAATGTAGACTTATGTGTATCATTTTCATGTCGTGTCAGTCCGAGTTTTGAGCTTTACCGTTCCTTACATGTTTCACAGACATTTTAGATGTGTATACAGCTATGCATTGGTAAAGTATACTTTTCCACATTGCACATATGGTACTCCCATTGACGCATGTCTTTGCTCATGTCTTTTCAAAGAACTTTTTCTACCAAATACATCATCGCAATATGTACATTTTAGTGCAGTTTTCACTGTCATTTCACCACTGACGACCCCATTAACATGTCCCATGGCATCTGGGACTAAATGTTGCCGTCCATGATCGATAAGTTGCACATATGGAAAGATCACCGATGATTTCATATTGCGTATGTGGACTGTGTTTTGGTGTCCAAGAATGATTAGTTGACCAAACAAGGGTCTGATTTTCTGCTGATCTGCGCCGTTTTGCTTGATGGGTTTGGTTTCGGTTTACGCTTCAGACAGCTAAAAAAGAAATGAAAAATCCTATTCAGTATAAAACAAATACGTTGAGTGTAGAAATAGTAACGAACAAAAAATGATATATTTGATTTTTTAGCAAACAAAACATAGGTGGGGAATGTCAATTTAGTTATACATACATGTATGAAGATGCTACACTTAATAGTTTTCAAAATTATTTTATCCCGTCATCGAAATGGACACATATTTTGTTAACGTGCATAAGTTGGTTATTGTATTTAGTCAGGAACCTAGATAGTTCCTGATTTAGCACAACAACTAAATACATGATTTGTGTTGGTTTGTGTTAAATACTGCGATTATGTAGGACTTTAACTAATAATGTTCGATTCTTCAATAAATGCATCATCACGCTCAGGGTGTGTGTCACAGCCTGGGCAACTGGAAATATAGTTGTCTGACCACGGGAACCAGACTGTTCTTTCAGCGCTAATTAGCGCTTTGATTATGGTGAGCACATAGAGGGTACCGGTGCCAGAACAGAGAGGGTGCCGGTGCCAGAACTAAACCGAAAGTAGGCCGTTTTTAACGTAATTTGATGAAAATAACCAATTAAAAAGCATTTATAGGCCAGATTAGTTCAAAGACTTTCCATCTGAGGACATGATTTAACTGTCCAAAACAGAACTCCGTGTTCATTCTTACAAGTACCCTCGGTCAACATTCCATCTTAGTCTGAACTTGTGGCAACTGATATAACAAATGAAACAACATTGGGACAGTTTGGGTTGTTCCGTGGGCTATCGTTTTTAAGCAAAAATCTGTATTTTTATGATTATCTTACCTCTCGTGTCGATTTTGTCCCCAGAAAGCATAGTTTTGCACAGAGAAAGTCCGGTGCCAGCACAGAGAGGTGCCGATACAGCGTTTTGCACAGAGAGGGTACCGATAAGAGAGTGTGCCGATACAGCGTTTTGCACAGAGAGGGTACCGATAAGAGAGTGTGCCGATACAGCGTTTTGCACAGAGAGGGTACCGATAAGAGAGTGTGCCGATACAGCGTTTTGCACAGAGAGGGTACCGATAAGAGAGTGTGCCGATACAGGGTATACACCGTGTTGGTTAACAGTGTAACTATACTATATAGGGATCTTTAGACTCGCCAAAGCTGACGCATGCAATTGATACATTGTATAACTTTCAATATCATCTGTACATCTTAAACAGAGTTTTAATAACAGGTATTTACAGAGTTTTGATTATCCAGAGTTTTAATAACAGGTATTTACAGAGTTTTGATTATCCAGAGTTTTAATAACAGGTATTTACAGAGTTTTGATTATCCAGAGTTTTAATAACAGGTATTTACAGAGTTTTGATTATTCGAATATCAGATAATGTTAAGGATTTGTCTGCTTTTAAGCATAGGGGTCTGTAACGTCTTCCACCCCATTCACTGTTCAAGGATATTTGAACAGTGAATGAGGTGGAAGACGTTACAGACCCCTATGCTTTTAAGTGACATAAGGGCTACATGGAAATTTATTATTAACATTTTATTAAGCCTGACTCTGGTTTCGTTATGAGGTGGAGCTAGACGTATATATATTTGCGTTAACTGTTGCTGTTTATGTAGTTAATGCCAATATTACTAACAACCATGTTAAATTCGTACATTTATTCAGTACAGTACCTGTACAATAACTACAATGTATAACAAGAAGTGTTGGAATCACTCCATAGGCGTAGGAGCGTCTCAGCATTGGGGGGGGGACAAACATTTGGCAACTTGGGGTAAAAAAATGATGTAAATTATCTGCACTGAATCAGAGTTTTGCAAAAACAAGCTTTACAAAATTAATGATATTTAGAATCTTATTGGAAAAGTAGGAGGTCCGGGGAGGCATGCTCTCACGGGGAAATTGTCGAAACGAGGGATCAATCTGGTGCATTCTGGTGGTCTGAGATACCTTTTTTGCTGGTAAATAGGTCATGCTTTTCTACAAAACCAGGCTAATTTATGTCTTCAAAGTCTACAGTCTTTCATTTATTGCGGAGTGATCGAGTATATAGGCGTACTTGTAGCATACAATTTTTGGGATGTGGATGTATGGTTCTATGTCTTACTCTTGTGTGAGTGGCTAGGCGCTGTCGCCATAGATGTGTCGCTTTGGATTGTCCTTATGCACCTAAACGTGAAGTGGTTTAAATTGTACTTGGGGGTATTTAACATGGAAATTAGTGTTGTAATAGCAATTTCGAAACTGATGCAAACTTTGACTCGCAATTTCTTTTTCTCAAATGCAAAACTTTTTAAACAGGTGTGTGTCCCTTCTTTTATATATAAAAGTTAATTTTGCGAGCGTAGCGAACACGAAAATTTCACATTAAATATTTTTTCACTAAGAATTAAATGCAAATTACATTTAACTAGTCTATTTCACACCAATAAAAATCGTTACTTTGGCGATTTTAGGGGGGGGGGCGTACGCCGGGTCCGCTCCCCATGGATCCGCCTATATGTAACTTGACCCGTCCCATCTTTTCCGTTTATTCCACTTTTCTACTTTTACCTGTCAAGATATATTTCTGATTAATCTTGTTCCAGCAATCTATATTATTCAATTTGAAAAATAATTCTATGGACAATTTGATGAACTTTTTTCAAATTTAAGTATATTATTATAGCTAAAACAACTTTGTGAACACTCCCTTCCTAATAAAAATATATCAGCTATTAAATTATGCTAATTAAATGGTTAGGATGGCGTCAAGTTCTCTGGACTGTATTATGTGTAAAGGGAACTAACTCCTGTGATGAGTTAAATGAATCGTCCATGAATTGTCTCCCTTAAATGCTATAATGATTGCTAGGAAACGGTATGTCACTGCCCATACTGCGCTACCACAATTGAAAAAAAAAGAAAATAGGCCAAAAACACTTTTGAATTTGTTTTTTTAACCTTCAGAACCTATTCGACCGACTTATTAATAACATTTATAAGACCTTTATTGTATGTTGTATATATGCATATTCCAACCAGAAATAATTGTTAAAATTGGGTTCGAGGACAAATAACAGTGTTAATATCAAATCACCCATTTATTGACAATTTTATTGAATAAGTATCAATTATTTTAAACTTTGTCTTTGCATGTAACATTAGCCCATCAAACTAGACCGACATAAAGACTGATTAGTGAATAAGAATCGGTTTTCCGTAATTTCACTGAGAATCTATATCACTTTTTGACCCTGTCTATCAGCCAATCAGATTGCTTGAAAGGAGGGCCAGTATCAATATCACTTTTCGGCCCTGTCTATAACACATTTCCTGCCGATAACTGATATAGATTTTCGGCCATGATATAGTGGAAGCATGCGTATTATCAGACTAGGGCAATGCTGTGTTATAGGGCTAATAATTGATAGTCATTTAATAAAATCCTTCGCCCATCTTCGTCATTCGATTGGAGATAAATATATGCAGATCCATGGGAATTTAATGGATAGTACAAATGTTATTAATCACAACCAAGTAATCATAGTGACCCGACAAAACAACCTCTATTTATTGACCACATGGCATAACCTCTATACAGTGACCATACAGTACACCAAGTTCAAAGTGACAAAAATGTGGTACCTCAATAAAGGGACAGTGCATTCACTCAAACCTATATATAGTGACCACTTAGTTCAACCTGTATATAGTGACCACGTAGTTCAACCTGTATATAGTGACCACGTAGTTCAACCTGTATATAGTGACCACGTAGTTCAACCTGTATATAGTGACCACGTAGTTCAACCTGTATATAGTGACCACTTAGTTCAACCTGTATATAGTGACCACGTAGTTCAACCTGTATATAGTGACCACGTAGTTCAACCTGTATATAGTGACCACGTAGTTCAACCTGTATATAGTGACCACGTAGTTCAACCTGTATATAGTGACCACTTAGTTCAACCTATATATAGCGACCACTTAGTTCAACCTATATATAGCGACCACTTAGTTCAACCTATATATAGTGACCACTTAGTTTAACCTATATAAAGTGACCACTTAGTTCAACCTGTATATAGTGACCACATAGTTTAACCTGTATATAGTGACCATACAGTAAAATCTAAAAAAAAATCAAATACCACACATCATAACCTCAATATCGGGACTGTGCAGATCAGCCTCTATAGAGTGACCATACAGTACAACCTCTTTAAAGTGACCACTCAGCACAACCTCTTCATATAGGGACTGTACAGACCAACCTCTATATAATGATCATATAGTCCAGGATCTTCTCTAAAATATAGTCTAACCTCTTTATAGTGACCATACAAAGAAACTCTATATAGTGACCATACAGCACCACTTGTACATTGAGACATTGCAGTCCAACCTCTGTTCAGTGTCCACACAGAACAACCTCTATGTAGTGACCATACAATCCAACCTCTTTGTAGTGAACATATTATATAACCTTTATTTATTCACCTTGCAGTACAAGTTATATGAATTGACCATACATTCCAACCTCTATTCAGTGACCATGACACACGACTTTTATTTTGAGGTCATTTAGTACAACTTTAGAGTAGCGGACCTACCATATAATACAACCTATTCTTAGTGACCATACAGTACAACTTTTTTTTAAATATTTGATTTCAATTAGTAAAAGCACTTACAAAAATTTGTTGAGTACTTTAAAATGAAAGAAAATCTGATTATTAAAGTGCATTTTCTTTAAGAGTATTATCGAACAGAAATATAATTAAGATATGATAATTTATACTTTTAAATACAGAATAGAATCTATGTACTATAATAACCGGTAGTATTGAAATCTTAAAATGTAAGAATTCATGTGTGTCTTGTGAAAGTTTTGTTTTAAATGAAGAGATTTTGAATCATGTAATTATTTCGCAGTTATGTCCCCGCCTTTTGGGACACCCTGTAACTTATCTATTCAAAATAGCAGGCTCAACTGAGCCATAACTCAGAGAATTGGAGCATGATATTTTACACATTGGTCATAAGTCCCAATTTCATGTTCTTGTTTGTTTCTATTCATCCTGTTCTCTGTATGTACCAGTACAACGTATATAAACACACAACACCGACACTAATGGAAAACTCCCTGTGTCCCACGTGCACTGTCCAGACGAAAAATATTTCAATCATCCATAATTATAGTAAACCCATTAGGCAATAACCATTTATTGAATGTACGCCACACTCTATACAACAACTCATGTTCCACGTGCTCAGTACCTGACTAAACTATTTCATTCATATTTCTGTATATACACTGAAGTCGTATTTAACTTATACAGTACAAACTTGTATAGAAAGGCCAGTCAAGCAACTGCTAAAATGTAAATACTTGGTTCTATATATCTATATTTTTTGTCCTTATTTGTTGCCTTATGTTACTTTTGTATTCTTGAGTTGTATATTTACACGTGTTTAGTTACTTTTAAGAATCTCACCCATTGATGTTGTTTGCCAAACTGAATCCCGTTTATACACTGATTATTATTATTATACAAGTATTATTGTGACTAAACTTTAATAGACCCAGTACATATCATGACTTTGAAACGAATATTTTAAGATGTTATTACAACAACTTTTAGTACTATAGTACTACACATATATCAATGTTTTGTTATCGTTATCATATAAATACATTCCCCATAAATCACCATAATGTATGATATTACCATCTTAATTCCACCATAACCGATACCATTGTAAAACTATTATTCACATGTCATTACTTTGTAATCTGTGAAATGTATGCAAATAAAGTTATTGTTCTGTTCTGTATTAAAAGAAATCCATGGTCTTGATTTCCTTCTCTGGCTTAGATATCTTAATATCTAGTCACCACAACTGCCATGGTAAGTTGGCATTTTATCATGCATGTGTCATTGTGTGTCTCTAGGCTCATTGAACCTTGTCCGGTTAGGATGAAGCATGGATCTGCGTGTCAATCTGCTTCAGTACTAGACTAGTGCAACAAGTCTAATGTAGGCTTATTTGGCCCCACCTTAAACAGGGTGGACTAATCAGTGATTTCTTGGCTAACTTCCTAGGATAGTGTTCATTCCCTGTTTTAGTGTTAAATATGCCTTGTTAAAATCAACCAAATTTACTTCACAGTTGTTTTAAACTTTTTGTTGGCACACTTTTAGTTGTCAGCTGGACCAAAAGGTCACACGGTATGTCCACCATGGTTATAAGTGACGGCCCCTGAACATTAAGGGAGAGAACTCAATATAAGAGTACATGTATCTTCCCTGGAATTCTAGTAACGTTTTCACAATCACATGGTTTAGTTGATTTTAACAACTTGTAATTTTTTTGACTACATAAATTAATTTATAAAAAAGTTTAAATCAACGAAACCATGTGTCTGTGTTCACAATAACAACACATGAATACAAGACACGAGCATGTACATAACTTTATTTTAAAACATCTCTGAAAACATCTTATCTTCAAAGTTTAACAGAACAGTTTATTTCAAAACATGTTAAAGGCCACCGGCCCATACACAACATATATACAACATATTGTTTTTTTCATACAAATACAATATTTCCCAATTATACATAATACAATATACATGAAGACAATATTTCCCAATTATACATAATACAATATACATGAAGACAAACAGTATTTTCAATTATAGCATGTTACTAGTATATGATAAAACTATGTTAATTATTGTAAATTTTTAACCAATTCCTTCGATGAATGAACGTCTTAATTTAAAAGCATAATATATAAACATGGCTAAATTTCTAAAAGTAGTTTTGTTTGTACGTGACATTATTAAATAAAATTTCAAAGTAATAATGTAACATCAAAACACCAACATATAACAATCATTAACAAGATCTAATCATCATAGCAACAATCAAACATTGGAGCAACAACATCATAAAGAAATGTATCTATAAGCACAGGCAGGTTTTACGTAATTCTTGTTCAAATTATTAATCACTGTAATAAATCAGGCCAGGGTAAAAACCAGAGATAAAATCTCATTTCTGAGAAATGTAAAAAGCTCTGGAAAACTGCATCTGAGTTATTACATTAAGACTTAAGTTCATTTTGCTACTGATAATATACAATGTAATTATGTGAACAAATTTTCTGTCAAATGATCTTGAGCTTTAACCCTGCACAATTGACATTATCTTATATGTACAGTACTTACAAAGTCAAAAGAGAATTGTTTGTCAACATCGAGTTGTCTGTCAGGTAAACTTAGTTTATCTAGCTTTAGCATGAGTTAACGGTAATCTCCGCTATTCTTTCGAATGTGATATTCCCTCATTAGTATTACTTATTAAATCGACCGTATAACCCTATACAATAATAATAATATCTTTATTTTAAGAATATAACACATTAAGAATATACAAATTATACAAAATTGTTATCTTTTTTACAATGTGGTCTTCTATAAGAAAACATACCAAACAATTAAATCATACATACATACATACGTACATACAACTAACATTCTTTCGTGCAATTAGCCAATACATTACACACAGTAGACAGACACGCCCATATCAACAGTAATAAAAAGAACAATTTTAAAGGCAAATCATGAACAACATTATTTATTCGTCATAAGATGGTTTTGTTTAAAGACTGATAATAAATTCAAATTTCGAATGAATATTTGTATTGTCCAATGTAAACATGATCTAACAAACTACAAACCTAACACTTGATATGTGCAAAATTAAATTACCTACTGATCAAGAAACAAACAAATTTGTATATAGGCCTACATGTCAATAGGGGTGTAACGGTACGCTCACCTCACGATATGATACGTACCGTCAATTTTTCTAACGGTTCGGTATATTTCTGTATGATACATTATTCTCAAACAGCTGCTTAAATATTTCAATTTTAAAGTAATAATGAATTTGTTGCTTCTATAACAGCAAATATTATGTGCCTATCAACTATTTTAAGTGAATTTAGACAATTTGAAGCATATCTCAACGAGTGATACATGGTAACTATACATAATCATTGTCTGAATATGATTTTGCTCATACAAAAGCTTATACCGAACCGTACCGAAATTTAGAAGTCTTGTAGCGTGAACCGTGTGGGACTGAAGTCCGCGGTATTTCGTATAAAGTTACAGCCCTACAAGTCAATGCTATACACATAATAATGTATTTAAAGAGGCGTTCCCTATAACTTTGATTGTTTAAATTGATTCAGGAATATTATACATTAAATGAGAATCATTATTGCTTAAACTCCTCAAATCTTCAACAAAAAGGTCCCACCAATTACCGAGAAAAAAATGAAACTATATTTCAGCATCGAGCCAAAATAGTCACAAGTTGTTACCCTAAATTGACCACATAATAATAAATCGCTGGAAGCGATAAATTATTATAAGTGATTTGAATATATTTTTGACATTATAGAGATATATTTGCGCACACAAACTTCTGACAAATTATGATAATTGATAGTGCTTTGTACATTTAGCTCATTTAATGTGATAGTAGAGAAATATATGCTAGTTAAAGGGAATGCCTCTTTAACCCTTATTAAAATGTAAAGAAACTTTATTGTTATAATACTGTCAAACTTGATAAAAATTTACAGTCAAGAAAAGTCGGTTCAACAAGAATTTTTTTTAGAAAATTAACAATTATTGCTGTTGTACAAATGTTTTCCTTAGGGTATACAAGACTATCATACAAAAGTTATTGAAAATTTAAGGTAAAATTAATTTATGACTGGCAGGTCAAAAACGATTTTATTGTTTTGCAACTATGTTCAATAGGAATAGAACTGTTATATACAATTGTTTTATTTAGTAATAACTGGAAGAATAATACCTTTTCCATGATTAGAAATCATTGGTTATTGTGATTTACAAAAAATGATTACATTACATATAATGCAATACAAGATCTAAGAACAGTCAGTTTAAAGTTAAATGATAATGGTTGTAAACATAATCATGACCATCAGGTAAACTATGTATATTTAGGTTTAACTGGATTAACAAAGCTGTACATCCTACTTTTCTTTCAAATGGGATAGTTTACTCATTAGTGTTAATACTGAATCCACTATAAAAAGAGGAACAAAAATAAAAACGTCAACAAAAATACAAAACAAATGAAGAAATGAAATTTTAAAAGCTAACAACATAATAAAATATTAACTTAAAACAATACTTATGTTTAAAAAACCCAAACAATCACTATCAACAACAATATATCATCCTAAAAACAACACCCTTAACAACAACATACTATTTTAACAACACACTATTTTAACAACAATATGAGATCATATTTCAACATCATATCAACTTTAAAAAATTAGAGGATCTTTTAAACACAATATGTCTTCTTGATACCAACAATATATTTATCATTTTAACACCCTGTAGATCATCTTAAAACAATATACCATCATTAACAACAACAACAACATATAATAACAGTAATATAAATCGACAAACATAAAATCTTAAAGTCTGCTATTTGAATAAGCTATAACTTGGTAACCTCTCTGCAGAATGATGCAATTTGAGCACTTTAGTTGATTCCCAAATGTGGAAAACACCGTAATATGGAAGAAAATGTAACAAGAGGGCCATGATGGCCCTATATCGCTCACCTGATTATAAATGAAGCCCTGCACAATTTAGACTAACAAAGGTAGAGCGTAAATATAGAAACTGGTGACCCCCGGGGCGGGGTCAATTTTGACCTCAGGGGCATAATTTGAACAATCTTGGTAGGGGACCACTAGATGATGCTACATACCAAATATCAAAGCTCTAGGCATTGTAGTTATAGAGAAGAAGATTTTTATATGTTTTCCCTATATAAGTCTATGTAAAACGGTAACCCCCGGGGCGGGGCCAATTTTGACCTCAGGGGCATAATATGAACAATCTCGGTAGGGGACCACTAGATCCCTACAACTAAAATATAGTAAGAGAGACAACTCTTACATGATCACAACCAGTATAATTACAGAGTACACTCCCTTTGATATAATGAAAAACAAGGTTTTTCTATTACTTGACCTAGTAGCCTAATTTTTGACCTCAGATGACCCAATATCGAACTTGACCTAGATTTTGTTAAGATGATCATTGTGACCAAGTTTCATAAAGATTAGGCCAAAATTGTGACCGCTAGAGAGGACACAACCCAATTGTTGACAGACGGACGGACGGACGGACGGACGGACGACGGACGAAGAGTGATCACAAAAGCTCACTCTGTCACTTTGTGACAGGTGAGCTAATAAAACATGCAGGTGTTTTGTTGACAAATTCACAACTTGTAAACAAAAAATGCGGAATTTAAAGTCTAAGGGGAGCAACTATCGCAAAATGAGTATTTTGTTCACCATACAATTTTCTAAATACGATATTTGATCTACTATTTCACCAGATACAGTTAACATTCTATTGTAGAGTATTGGTCATTTGTTAAGAAACAGCCTAATGGTTTCATAATTCATTGTATGTAACGGGATTATCGGAAAAAAGTTGAAGGAGCAATAATGTTCAGAACTTAACACAATTACAGAACACATATCATAGCAACAGCAACTTAATGACAACATCTTATCATTTACACCACTAAAATATTTAATCTGAAATCACACACTCATCTATTCTTGCAGACTTAATGTCTAGCACAATATTTTAACTGTTCAGGATACTGGATCAAACTCACGCACTCGTCTATTTGTGCAGAGTAAATGTCTTAGCACAATATTTGAACAGTTCATGATACTTTTCAGTCTGATCAAATTTAATTGATAACAGTTGTAAACATCAACTCATCTGTCAGGTAAAATGTTTATCTTGGTTTTACTGGGTAAACCCAAGTTAATGGGAGTCCCCGTTATTCTTTCGTAAGGGACAGTTCCCTCATTAGAATTACTTGTTGAATCCACAGACACTATCTGATTTGAAGTACTGATTGATTAAAATTGTTCCTATGTCCATGTAGACAATATCTATTTGTAGGATACCTGTGGGGTATAAACAAAAATAATCAAATATATAACAAGCACAGTCACACAATCTCCCATAAACAAAATCTTTTAATGGTTATGACAAACTACCTTTGTAGTGGGAAGTCAAAATTTCGAATGAGGGCATGGCCAAATTTTGGTACTTATTTCTTTTTGATAAACATTTCATATTGACTATCCAAGAACAGTAGTCAACAAAGCGCTATAACATCCTGATTAAATAGAATACATGATTACTAATTTGGTGTAGAACTACATATTCCAGAAAGTATGCCGACAGTAGCTCAACATTTTGAACAAACTATAACAGACTAACAGACTGAATGTTCTGTCAGCAGTCAAGTAGTTGAGTTACGCACAGAGTTAACCTCATGGATTATGTGTTACTTTTTTGGAACTAATTTCTGCATTTGATAAAGATAGAGAAGCCAAATTTACATTTACATAATATTGTCATCCTTTAACAAGTGAATTTGTACCAAAAATATGGATTAAGACACTTACTTTCATTAAGAGAATGTATTGCTGATTTTACAATGCTTCATAAAATTCAAGTCCCACATCTGGATTAGTAAAGTTGGAAAAATCTGTAAAAAATATAAAAACAATAATTATAATAATAATAATAATAATGACTGGTTGGCCAGTATTCCATGTCTATAAGCCTGCTCTCTGACTGTGGATAGTATGACATTCCACATGCAGGACACAGGTAATTGACATGAAATACTGGCCAACCAGTCAGAAGCACAAAACACATTAAAAAATATTTTTTAGCATAAAAATATATATTTTAAAACACTTTTGGACCTCATGCCGAATAGTTCCATGCAAGACAATGCACACCTCTGTGAGAGTCACTATCTTGGATGAATCTATTATTAGCGGAAATCACCAAAGCCTCAAAAACTCAACTATACATACGCCAAAAAACTCACATGCAGCCTACATCACACATCCTAGTTCTAGGGGTTGTACGCACAAGAACGAGGACATGGACATACACACATGCAAACAATCAGGCACACAAGCCAACAACCACGCACACGCCAACAAGCTCAAAAGCAGCCTACATCACATGAGGACCTCACACCAAATAGTTATTAGCGGAAATCACCTATCTAATAATAGGTTGCTTTAGAGTAAGTCAACTGCCGTTCATCTGCCTCCGAATTCGCCAATGTAAAAGTTTCATTCAGATATTTCATATCCTAAAGGAAACAAACAGTAAAATTGAATCAAAAAACAATCAAGCACACAAGCCAACAAGCTCAAAAGCAGCCTACATCACATGAGGACCTCACACCAAATAGTTCCATGCAAGACAGCGCACACCCCTGTAAGAGTCACTTTCGTGGATGAATCTATTATTGGCGGAAATCACCTATCTAATAATAGGTTGCTTTAGAGTAAGTCAACTGCCGCTCATCTGCCTCCAAATTCGCCAATGTAAGAGTTTTATTCAGATATTTCATATCCTAAAGGAAACAAACAGTAAAATTGACATTAAAACAATCGGACACACAAGCCAACAACCACGCACACGCCAACAAGCTCAAAAGCAGCCTACATCACATGAGGACCTCACACCACATAGTTATTAGCGGAAATCACCTATCTAATAATAGGTTGCTTTAGAGTAAGTCAACTGCCGTTCATCTGCCTCCGAATTCGCCAATGTAATAGTTTCATTCAGAAATTTTATTTCCTAAAGGAATAAACAGTAAAATTGAATAAAAAAACAATCAAGCACACAAGCCAACAAGCTCAAAAGCAGCCTACATCACATGAGGACCTCACACCAAATAGTTCCATGCAAGACAGCGCACACCCCTGTAAGAGTCACTTTCGTGGATGAATCTATTATTAGCGGAAATCACCTATCTAATAATAGGTTGCTTTAGAGTAAGTCAACTGCCGCTCATCTGCCTCCAAATTCGTCAATGTAAGAGTTTCATTCAGATATTTCATATCCTAAAGGAAACAAACAGTAAAATTGAATAAAAAAAAAGCCACGCACACGCCAACAAGCTCCAAAGCAGCCTACATCACATGAGGACCTCACACCAAATAGTTATTAGCGGAAATCACCTATCTAATAATAGGTTGCTTTAGAGTAAGTCAACTGCCGTTCATCTGCCTCCGAATTCGCCAATGTAATAGTTTCATTCAGAAATTTCATATCCTAAAGGAAACAAACAGTTAAATTGAATAAAAAAACAATCAAGCACACAAGCCAACAAGCTCAAAAGCAGCCTACATCACATGAGGACCTCACACCAAATAGTTCCATGCAAGACAGCGCACACCCCTGTAAGAGTCACTTTCGTGGATGAATCTATTATTAGCGGAAATCACCTATCTAATAATAGGTTGCTTTAGAGTAAGTCAACTGCCGCTCATCTGCCTCCAAATTCGCCAATGTAAGAGTTTCATTCAGATATTTCATATCCTAAAGGAAACAAACAGTAAAATTGAATAAAAAAAAGCCACGCACACGCCAACAAGCTCAAAAGCAGCCTACATCACATGAGGACCTCACACCAAATAGTTATTAGCGGAAATCACCTATCTAATAATAGGTTGCTTTAGAGTAAGTCAACTGCCGTTCATCTGCCTCCGAATTCGCCAATGTAATAGTTTCATTCAGAAATTTCATATCCTAAAGGAAACAAACAGTTAAATTGAATAAAAAAACAATCAAGCACACAAGCCAACAAGCTCCAAAGCAGCCTACATCACATGAGGACCTCACACCAAATAGTTCCATGCAAGACAGCGCACACCCCTGTAAGAGTCACTTTCGTGGATGAATCTATTATTAGCGGAAATCACCTATCTAATAATAGGTTGCTTAAGAGTAAGTCAACTGCCGCTCATCTGCCTCCAAATTCACCAATGTAAGAGTTTCATTCAGATATTTCATATCCTAAAGGAAACAAACAGTAAAATTGAATAAAAAAAAAGCCACGCACACGCCAACAAGCTCAAAAGCAGCCTACATCACATGAGGACCTCACACCAAATAGTTATTAGCGGAAATCACCTATCTAATAATAGGTTGCTTTAGAGTAAGTCAACTGCCGTTCATCTGCCTCCGAATTCGCCAATGTAATAGTTTCATTCAGAAATTTCATATCCTAAAGGAAACAAACAGTAAAATTGAATAAAAAAACAATCAAGCACACAAGCCAACAAGCTCAAAAGCAGCCTACATCACATGAGGACCTCACACCAAATAGTTCCATGCAAGACAGCGCACACCCCTGTAAGAGTCACTATCGTGGATGAATCTATTATTAGCGGATATCACCTATCTAATAATAGGTTGCTTTAGAGTAAGTCAACTGCCGCTCATCTGCCTCCAAATTCGCCAATGTAATAGTTTCATTCAGATATTTCATATCCTAAAGGAAACAAACAGTAAAATTGACATAAAAAATACGGACCTGTTTTTGGCTGAACCTGCCAGGGATGGTGAGCGAAATTCTAGATTGGGTTCTGGAATATGAGCATATGTCTGCATTATTCTTTGAAAACCTGAAAATAATAAACAATTCAATATAACAAATCAAATAACTGATTGCTATTCAGCGAAATTTCATACCCTACACATCTACACACATTAAGTTCAATGTGACAATCATAATAAGCTTGTCATCACTATGCATTGACCAATGAATCTTTTCTCACAACTTATAAAATAAAAGAATTTGCACTGTTAATAGAAAACCTTATCAATTAATGAATCATTGAAAACACTTATGTGCAACATCCATTCTGAGCAAGTTACAGATTATAAATAGATTTGCCAAGGCTCACTACTTTTTTATTCAACTTTTTCATAAATTCATTACAAGATAAACCCTTAAATCTCATATGTTGTCGATATACTAATACATCGAACCATGATAAGAACAAACAAAGTAGCCTTTAAATCCTTTAGTACCTGCTTCAATGTAATGATTCCAGCACATAAAATCTCCATTTCATGGTAACTCCAATATATATGAAGCATAGAATGTAACTTCAATATACACATCTTGAAGTATAAATTGTCCAAAAGGTTTACCTGTAAAATAACATCAATAAGATATAATATAAACAGTCTAACCAGAGAATTACAAAATATTCACATGGTTTAATGTCGAAAGATTCATTGTAGATGATAATAGGAGATTATCAGATGGTAAAATATAGAAAAGAACAACAATTATGGAAGTAGCAACTTGATGAAATGAATTTTTATATTTCTTGAAATTATTAGAATACATTGGATCTATTTTAATTAAGGTTGATCTCAATTTGTAAATGATCAGTTGAAATATATATTAATTGTAGCAAAAATTTACGTTATGTATTATTATTCCTCATATCTTTCCCTCACTTCAGTAACAAATACACAGATTGTCTCTTGTTGCAGTAGACATTCCTGTTAGTCACATAATCAAAGGTTCGGAACTCCCCTGTAATGGGTTTTGATGTCATATTTTGTCCTTTTCATTGGCCTTGTTCAAGTGGGCCATATTGAAATTCCCAAGCTGCATTAATTGTTAATGATAAAAATATAGCAAGTTTCATAACAATAACTCATTTTTAACAATCATGTACTGGTTTGCAGTAACGGACCCTCGTAACTAACATTAGTGTATTTATTTACTTACTAAGTTTAAACCAGTAGACACTCCCCCTCTTCTGTTCATCACCAATTTGATCATGGTTCCTTCATCATGGTTTGTATGTCATGGTTCATTCGTCGTGGTTCCTTCATCGTGGTTCGTACGTCATGGTCCATTCATTGTGGTTCGTACGTCATGGTCCATTCATTGTGGTTCCTTCATCATGGTTCGTACGTCATGGTCCATTCATCTTGGTTCCTTCATCATGGTTTGTATGTCATGGCTCATTCGTCGTGGTTCCTTCATCGTGGTTCGTACGTCATGGTCCATTCATTGTGGTTCGTACGTCATGGTCCATTCATTGTGGTTCGTACGTCATGGTCCATTCATCGTGGTTCGTACGTCATGGTCCATTCATTGTGGTTCGTACGTCATGGTCCATTCATTGTGGTTCGTACGTCATGGTCCATTCATTGTGGTTCGTACGTCATGGTCCATTCATTGTGGTTCGTACGTCATGGTCCATTCATCGTGGTTCCTTCATCGTGGTTCGTACGTCATGGTCCATTCATCTTGGTTCCTTCATCGTGGTTCGTACGTCATGGTCCATTCGTCATGGTTCATTGATCGTGGTTCAGTCATCATGGTTCGTAAGTCATGGTTCATTGATCGTGGTTCGTACGTCATGGTTCGTATGTCAAGGTCCATTCATCATGGTTCATCCATCATGGTTCCTTCATCAAGGTTCGTATGTCATGGTCGATTCATCGTGGTTCGTATGTCATGGTCCATTTGTCATGGTTTATTCATCATGGTTCGTATGTCATGGTCTATTCATTGTGGTTCGTACGTCATGGTCCATTCGTCATGGTTCATTCATCGTGGTTCTTTCAACGTGGTTCGTATGTCATGGTTCATCTCCAACTATGTCATGGTTCGTCCCACTGGTGTTCAATCAAAAGCTATGCTAACACTTCATTATAAGTAAGATCCACAAACTACAGGAAGTTGAACTCCCTGAATTTTATGTAAAGTTTTTTTTTTCCTAAATCGAAAGTACAGGTAATGGGTTCAACAGATGAAAAGAAAAATAAAAGATCCAAAAAAAAATGTTTAAAAAAAGTTCCACAAATGGTATCAGTGACCATGCGACTCTTTTACATTTTACAGGGGCGTGTTTGCATAGTATAATACCTCCCCTTACTTTGCCAAAGTTTTCCTACTTTCCTACAAAAAATGTCCTTGCCAAACTTTTCCCTGACTTTTGCCACACACGAACAACCAGACCATCCACAGGGTCCAGCAGTTCAATGAAGGATAAACTTATAAATAACTGAAGCAAGCTAATGAACATCTTCTCCATAAACGCCTCATCGCCTCCATAACCGTCACGTCATCGTCTCCATAACCGTCATGTCATCGCCTCCATAACTGTCACATGATTGTCTCCATGACCCCCACGTCATCGTCTCCATAACCGTCATGTCATCGTCTCCATAACCGTCATGTCATCGTCTCCATAACCGTCACATAATCGTCACGTCATCGTCTCCATAACCGTCACATCATCGTCATGGTCATCTGGTGATCTTCTGTATAAATCCTGAAACATAGAACTAAACTCGGTTATAACTGTCAAAGTAGAGGTTATAAATTGTAACAGGATATCAAGCATGATGTGTCAATAATTTTACATTGTTTTGAATAACAGAGTTTGCAACTGTTATTCTCCTATCCGGGCCAACCTATCGTCATTGTGAAAATGAATATAATGGCATGCTGGCTATACACTTAATCTAACCTTAATTTATCTAGAACGAGAGCACTGTGAGTGAAAACCTTTGAAAGATTTTTGATATTGAGATAATCTATTATGAATCATTTGCTAAAAAACTAGGATCAAATGAAACAGAATCATCAGTACATAACCATTGCGCACTGGCTACAGTGAAATCAACTGATCCCCTGAACCTTGTTTTCAAGCAAATAAAACTTTTCAATTACTCAAATATCAGTCCTTATTTGCCTGATTTACAGTAATTAATATACTAGCCCTAGACTTTGAGGGCTCAACATATCTCCATGCTAGACAGCAACACACACCCCTGATAGCCACTATCTTTGATGAAACTGTATAATGTATGGTATATCAATATTTAATGTAAAACAGAAAATTAAAGTTGACACTTGCCTATCCGCCAATTTTATAACCAGCATTTTAAAACCTGCAGTCCGAAGAGACGCCACTCTCTTCTGTCGACTTATTTAACGTAAGAAACTGCCTCAACCCAATTAGGGGAGAGTATGTAACTATGTAATTAAAGACTTATCTTAACAATATCTTGACGGCTGCAAGTCGATGTCCATCTCCAAAACCATCACATCTGCGCTCCTCGTCACGGGATAAGGTTCTTTGGGCATGACCCATTCTAGCAAAGATGGGTCACATTTCTCACCTAAAAACATTTAAATTTCACTTTATAATAAGCTTATAATAGATTACATTTTGCGAATTTGTTTGGGTTGTTGCTCAAAACATTAACATGATATTTATAGTGTTATTTATGCGCTTATTTTCAGCGTTCACACACGATAAATTCAGAGCTGCTAGGGGGGTTTTGGGGCATATGCTCCCCCAGAATTATTTTTTTACCAAACCATATATTTTTAGATCAGTTTTGTTTGCCAGTTTTTACAAACAGCGTACACACATACGTATTTGCGTATGCCCAACTATGCCCCGGTTTGCTGAATTTATCGCCAAACCAAATGAATAAGGAGTCAATCAAAGAGGGAAGACAATTATTGGATTAACGTCCATGAGATTAACCAGCTTTGTCATAAACAAATAACTGACATGATTTGTTTATACTTGCAATTGGTAGGCTGTAACTGTAACTAATCTTATTTGGTTTCATGAATCTAACATTTTCAAAAAGGGGCATATTAAGGAGCAGATGTTGACAGAAACATTAACAATGTTTTTTTTAGATCCTAGTAATTGGATAATGATTTAACTACCGATTTTCAATATACTGATCTTTGAAAGAGTACTCCAGTACTGGGGAGTTGCTGCCATCCCTTGTATTTACAATCAAGCAGATGTGCTTTATATTTTCATGATCATCACATGTTCAGCATCTTAGAAGATGAACAACAAAGTATACGTTTGTTACCTGGCGAACCTTCTTCGTCAGGCTATCCACAAAAACCAGGCAAACAATCAGGACAGAATGAACAGTAGACGTCCATCAAATCCATCTGACAGTGTGGTCCAAGTACGAGCACCACAGGGATAAGGTTCTTTGGGCGGACTGACCCATATAAGCGTAGCTGGGTCAGATGTGTCACCTGAAAACATAAATTCCACTTGATAAGCTTACATAAACATATATAAATACTACTCAGAATTCAATAAGGTTCCAGTGATCAATATTCCTGTTTTGTTAATTCACAATGTCCAACTGCTGACAAAAACCATGTGTAACTATCAATCTTGACTGTTGCTAAATTGTAGCAATATATTATTGCCATGTTTTCATAACCTTTTGTGATACACACAAATTCCTAAAATTCAAAAAACATCCTACTAAAGCAGCTCAAACTTGGGCATCAAGAGTTCAGCATCTTAAAAAATAAACAACAAGAATAATAATACGTATGTTACCTGGCGAACCTTCTTCGCCTAGCTATCCACAGAAACCAGGTAAACAATCAGGACAGAATGGACGTCAAATCCATTTATCCAATTATGTGACAGTGTTGTTACACCATCCATCTGTTGACAGTGTGGTTACACCATCCATACGTTGACAGTGTAGTTACACCATCCATCCATTGACAGTGTGGTTACACCATCCATTGACAGCGTAGTTACACCATCCAATCCGTTGACCGTGTGGTTACACCATCCATTCGTTGACAGTGTGGTTACACCATCCATATGTTGACAAGTGTGGTTACACCATCCATCCATTTACAGTGTGGTTACACCATCGATACGTTGACAGTGTGGTTGCACCATTCATCTGTTCACAGTGTAGTTACACCATCCATAGAGTGACAGAGTTGTACTTTCCAATCCAGCAAGATCGGATGTACCTGTAACTAATATAGCACAGTAACATACAATCATAATTTGCTAAATTTCCACAAAAAGTGGGAAATGTGGAGTAGGTGAAAATTCCCGGTAATAAACTAGATTGTTTAAGACACTGTTTTGGTCTTCAAAAATAATCATTATTTCATTAAATGTCAATTAAGTGTTGGGCATACTGAACTTAATCATTAAGTATAAAGGAAGGTCACTCTATATTATGGAAACCTTAGCAGACAAGAGTTTCCGTCAGACATTGGGGGAACCTCCCTATTTGTATCGGCAGCATGTACCCGGGGAGGTTGGACCCACAGGTAACTGCATCAGTTATAAGAAGTAAAATGGTCAGAATGTTTATGCCTCAAAACAATGGCTTTTGATATTTTCATCAACTAATTACATTCAAACAAACATTGATAACATGACTATTGTACAAAATCCCATCAAAGTTATGCTATGAAATGTAGATACTGTATCAAGACAATCACTGTGGTGCATTCGAAACAAACTACCATGGCCGTGCTTAAAGCATTTTATGCAATGCCATCAATTACAGCATTAATTACCAAAGAAAGTTAGAATTAAAGAGGAAAAGATTAATTATATTGCATTCATTTCATAATATAATGTCTCATTTATTAATCAACAGTCTTTATAGTTGATACATTGATATGATCCCATAAATAAAGAAAATGCACCTCAGTGACCAGCTTGTCAATGTCCGAGTAAAAGATAACCTGTCCTACCTGGTGATAATCTAACATTCAGCTATGAGGACAGGCTACGGTCACATTAACAAAACAGGCATGATGTAACAAAGTATAACCAACACTATAACTCACCATTTTCTCTCTGTCTCCTCTCTTTATGAAGAAACTATCCAGAAACTTTCCCAGGAACTGCATCATCTGGATAACCTGTGAAATATATAAATCATTTTAAATTAACTGAATTCAAAAGCTAATATACTTTATTTACTCACTGGTAAACATTACCTAACAAACCGTTCCATCAGCAACAAGTAACTTCTCCACATTCATGATTTCAGAGAAAAACAGAATTCATATCAATCACAGAAATTCACCCAAGGTCAAATTTTGTGAATTTGAAAGCCAGATGAAGTTGTGTAAATTGACTCACAGCCATTGATTAATTTTACCAAAATCAATAAGCAATAATTAATTCATGATTTTTTTATTTTACAAATTATGTCACAACAGTTACTGTATCGCATTTAAATAAAATTGGATTATTTTATTTCTTGCTTATCAGTGGTTTATGCGGAATAACAGCAGATTATTCCCAGTTAATTTCCCTGTTGATAATTTCACTCAAAATAACTACTTTGTTAGCATATTTCCCAGCTGTCAAAAATAAAATAATGAAGCATTTAATCTTTAACAAATTACAGAACACTACTAAATGTCACAAAATGGACAAAATTGAAGCCATTGCTGAAGAACTACTTAATGGCAACTCGGCGCCTGCATGGCGGAAAAAAGGGGCACACAACACATTTTAGGCATATAGTTCAAATCAATTGGGGGCATATAATTAATTTAAGCTATTTGAAGTATGAAATAAATAGAATATTAATATTTTATGGTGTATGATCTGTTGGTATTTCACCTCGTGAGTAGCTGACTTATACTTTCTGGTGAAAATATAGCTCCAGCTTCTCAGTCAGTGAAATACCCACTGATCATACACCGTAAACGCAAATATCCTCTATATATTCCAACACTACATCCCTATCTGTCTATATTAAGTAATTAACCTGTTATTTTTGTAGATTTCAATAATCAATTCCAATGCATGTAAACACTGATCCCAGTAAAATTTAGCTAGCAAGCTTCAGTTGCACAAAATGATATGGTTGTATAATATATATAGCTTACCATGATTCAAGCAGTCCTGTAGCTTCATTGTTCTTGTCTTTCAGTGAAAGTGGTACTTTCCAAACTTTCCAACAATCATAGCTCCAATCCAAAGAAGTACTTGTCTTACAGCGACAGTGGTACGTTTCAAACCAATGTAGGTACTTCCAGCATAAACTATAACTTTCATATGCTTGAATTGTAGCATAGATCATCCCCATCCACCAATCACGAGCTCAAATAGCACTTGGTCCTAACTCGAAGTATTAGGTACTCGGCCCAAAAAACCAAAGGAAGCAAAGTGTGCCTCGGGGCACAAAAAAATTTAGAAAATTGTATCATTGACTATGCGACTCTTTTAACATTTTACAGGGGTGTGTATGCATAGTATAATACCAAAAACTCACTTTACTTTGCCAAACATATCTCAAAGTAAAATAAAAAAAATGCTTTTCCCTGTACTTTTGCCTCAGACACAATGGCGAACCAAATGCAAGCTACTTGATCGGATTCGGAAAATTCACATCTGCTGTCAATTATGTCCTGAAAATATAAAAATACAAATAACCCTAGAAAACAGAAGAATCCAGCAATTCAACCATGACCACTGTACATGTATTTAGATTAATTATTTGAATATCTACAGTAAATGTCTTATGACTGATTAATAGTAATTAAATCATATAGCAATAACATAATTTGATTTAGACGGTAGTCATCAGTAGGCAAATGCTATGAAATAAAATTTTGAAAAGTAAAAGTGCAATCTTGCTGATCTTTATTTAGAACTGGTCATCACTGTATTTTTTGGGACCATAAATCAACAAATTATCTCAATGAATGTAACATATTTTGTCTAAAATAGAGCTTAATGATAGAGCAATAGCTGTCAGTACAGACATAGTGATGCCCCAAAACAGTAAAGACATTAGGGAACTGCCTTAAAGATGCAGACAGCCATCTGACATTTGTCACGTTATCATCGCATACAATGCCAACAAATCAATCATCATTGGTTGAAGCGAAAACACCACCAAACTAACTTGCTGCAAATGGTTGTCCATAAGCAATACAACATTTTACTTTCCTTTGTGTGTATAATAAAACTTACTTTGAAAGTCCTCCAAAGGTGCATCTCAAGCTTCTGAACACCTTCAATATCTTGGACACTGGAATGTGGAACTTTACTTCCTGCAAATCAAGGATATTTTGTATGATTAATTGATTGAACTAAAACAAAACAAGACTGCGTTCAATAAACGCTTATGCCCACGTGGAATATGAAACGATACCTGCATAGGTATAAAAAAATTGATAATGTAGGGCTTTCAATGGTATTATCAAATTGAACAAGGTCAAGTTCTTTCATGGATTGGAAAAATGGTCTACATATTAACTCATTATTCAATATAAAACTAAGTTTTCGTACTAACCACCAGATAAGATAACTTAGCTATGTTGTAAGCATTTTCTCATTATCTATTGATCAGGCCTCATATATTTGGGAAGCAGGGGTAAGGAAAACATTGCTAGATTTACAAGAAGTACAGGTACTTACCAGTATGTGAACAGTGTTATTCAATGGACTTGCCATATTCTGACCATAGCGTGACTTCGGTCATTACTGTAAACTGTCCAAGAAATCTAAAATATAAGAAATTTAAACTGCTGTAATCTCATGATTTTTAAATGTAACTTAACAAGATTACACACTGGTAACTGTAAATTTCAAGTGTAATTGATCAAGCAAGGCAAAACATGTTATCAATACTTTCTTTGCATAATTACTTCTCTTGTATATAATAAGTTCAGGATGAAAAAAAGGAAAATTGACAAATGCATACATTGCCTCTATTAAACTTATTGTTGATATTATTACAGTCACCACATGTACTGTATAATTAGTTGAAATACGGCTTTATTATAAATATAACTATGTGCCTAAGTCTACTTTTATATATCATTCTAACTATAATCTTAGTGTCATATCTATATTTTAAAAAGGGAGCTGTATTCGAATAACTTCCTGTAATTATGAGGGCCTCGTATATGATCTACCATTCAAATAGTATTGAAAAACGGTGCATTTAAATCACTCAACCTGCACCAATTTTTTACACCGTTAAGACACCTTAAATGATTTGAATGTATCATTTGCTTATGTGTAAAGCTCTATCCAAAGGTTAGATTTAATTAAGATGCACTTTCAAACTTGTTCATTTAAACAGCTGGAAAAATTTGTAACTCAATCATACAAAAAAAATCAAACATATTGTTTTTGAATAAACTTCATACAGTTGTTGCCATGGAAACAACAAACTGTATATACCACTTATCAGCATACTGTCTAACAGGCCGTAAAACATTCAAATCAGAAATTATGAAAATATGAGTGAAACTTACACGGAGTTCAACTTGATAAGCATCATCAGGAACACTGACAACTCCAGTGGCCCCTTCTGTAGCAAAGCCTGCAGTTCCTCCAATAGCACCATCTACCGGAATGTTAGCCCCATCAGGACAATGTCCGCCTCTAATCATTGTCCCTTCAGCAGTCATTCCAGATATAGAAAACACCAAGTTAACAGTGTTGAGCATATCCAGTCCAGTCTCATCTCTGTGTAAAGTGAAGGCAAAATGTATTAACAAGAAGATATTGAACAAAACTCCTGCTCAAAATTGCTAGTAGTCTTTGATAAGGAAGACTTATTTTTAGGCACAATAAGCTAACAAATGGAGCAATTTGAGTAGTAGAAAAAAAACCCGACGTATTGAGCCCATTAGCGGATTTTAAGAAAATTAACCAATATAGCAAAACACTGTTAGACATTGAAAACTTTAAAATTATGAATCAATGTAGGAATTTCAAAGTCAATCACTACTCCTTTAGTCAAAGAACTTTTCATGAGCAGATTTTAGCAGGAAAATTTGAGTCAATCTTTTCCCACATTTCCATATTGTGGTAGACCAAGTCAGAACTGGTTAAGTTTGAAATGTTACAAAAAAGAATTGAATGACAGTAAACTGTCCCAACCATTTTTTAACATGTTTAGTTGAGGTTCATACAATGATAAAAGTACAAAGAAGACACATATCAAAAATAGATAAAAGAATGTGTACAGTGTATAGCTTGGCTATTTTGACCTGAGCCTGACCTTTATGCAAGAATATATTACAAGGTCCTTGCTTTGAATATATCAATTTTGGCAAGCAAATCGTGCAATATTGGTATTATAAACTTGTGTTTGTATTACATCTCAAGTGTCTTCGTGATACTCCCGGATTGTGAAAACATACAATCAGTATCATAATAATGTATATTCACCTCATAACAACAAGACTGTAGTGAAAATACTGGCAGGTGGTGCTGGGTGGAACCTGCAGGAATGCATGTATAGCATCATCTCTACACTCCACCAATTCAATGACCAAGGGTAGTTGGTTGATACCAAGATCAAACTGTTCATCACTCTGAACAAGGTTTCCATCTGACACCTGAAATATATAAATATTAAATTTAAATGTCAATTGCATTTAACCCTTTACCCAATGATGATGCAAAATGACTTATAGTTAAACTTCCAACCATCATAAGGAGAGAGTGAACAGATTAAATACTTCAGATACTATGTCAGCTGGTAATTAATGATCAAATTGAATGTGCAATTGAATTGCCACTTGATGATTTATACATATATACGTGGGTATATCCATAAGTAATGTCACTGATGCTATAAAATCATGCAAAATGCCTGTAAAACAATAATTGTTTTTCTTATCGCTACTCCATTCTAATTTAAATATAATGACCAAACTTGGCAAAAATGCACAGAACAGTTATTGAGATATGAACATTTACTCAAGACATACTAACAAACATCGCTGCTAGTCCGTCGTCAATGACGTCATAATGGCGTTACTTGCCGACATTTACTAATACATAAAAATGTCAACCCTGGTGATTTCTAATGCCTCATTAAATCAAACAGTTATTTCCACGTCCTTGACAAATGCGCAACCTTCCCCACACTGACTTTCATTGCGACCAGCAGCAGGTATCCTGAGAAATTAGTCTAGATAAAGAACAAAAGGTTTTGTAGGAGAATTGTCCAATAGACCAACAGAATACTAGCAATTCCCCAAAAAGGTGACCGCAAGTGTTGGTGGATGAGTGCACCTCTGTAGCAATACTCTTGTGATGCAGGATTTAGCTATTGTACTTAAAGTTTAGCTGACCTCAAGTATTAAGTAAGCTTACCTCAGAGAAAGTGATGACATTCTTTACCAGATCATCCATATATGTAGGTTGGGTTAACATACTGTCGATCATCTTGGCTACCAATATACCATTACCCTGACCATCTAACACACACAAATACATCAGTGTGGGAACGTCAACAGTGAAGTACTCATACAAGGCAACTCCAAACACACTAGGTGTGATATGACTATCCTGAAATGTTAAATACGTGGGGTGTTCCACAATTAATAGGACTTTTTTCATAGCAGTACGGAAAATCAGAAATTAAGACAACTAATTGTATATAATTAAATTTTGATCTTTCACTGACAAACACGCGAAATATAAAAGAAATTGGATGAAAAATAAGAAATTTATTAAACATTAAATATGCTATGTACCAAGGAGGCGGGTCGCACCGTGACGTTATTATGCCGTCGCATTTCAAGCACAGTATTTTAACATAAAGGAACATTTAATAATTTTGTTTACATTCATACTGACTTCCTAACCAGATCTAATAACACTGTTCCGATTATTTAACTGTGATTCCGTAACCCTGTTCACAAAAAATGTGTTGCAATGATGTTAGAAATTGCTCAAACATTGGAGCGTCTATCAGGGTACAAACAGTGTTTATTAACGCCAACATAATTTTCTATGACCTCACCTGTGCTTATTTGTAAGTTTATAAATCCGGGATATGTAAACAATTTGAGCCAAGAGAACACAAGTGGCTGCTTAATGACACTACATTACATGTATTTCATCATTTCATTGGTTAGCACTGTTGGTTTTCCAAATGTATACTATTATTTGACATTCGCGCAGTTTCTGTTTATTGGTGTTGACGTCATTTTCACCTATGACGCGCTTGGATACATACCCCTGATAACTGACTTGTGATAACAAACACGGATCGATTTCTTCGAAAGTTTGCATGTACATGTATAAGTCATCCACGTAATGCCATACGATTAGGCGTTAATATTTATTAAGTGGTTATTGAGATATTCAAATTTTTAATAAGGATGGTAATGACAAATAATAGTGTGACCCGCCTTGGCGTTATATGGTTTCTATGACGACGCTTTGTATGAGCATCATCAGTAACAACAAAATTCTGTTGCTACCAATATAGAGAGCATACATTGCTTAGCATATGCGACAAATTTCATTAAAATGTAAGCGTTGAGTAAGAAGTTATGATAAAAGTCCTGTTATTTCTGGAACACCCCTCGTACATTGTTATATACCACATTCAACAATAACACCATTGGTTATGTTAGGAAGATAGATTTCTGATTTGTAAAGAAATGCAAAGTCACTATCAGGATTTTTTTAAACAACAAACATACCATAATTCTTTTATAACATTACATAAGATATGATATGCAAGTAAACTGTCCAAATACCTGACTATACATTGTATATAAAAGCAAGTATGGTAACCAGTGTAAATTTGACATACATGTATTTGTATAACTGTAAAATCATTCATTTTTGTGGGTGATTATATTTCGTGAAATCAACTCCAATCAAACAATAATTAATAAAGAATTATTTGTTTAAAGGCGCAGTCGTTCCCACCAAGTTAACAAAGAGTTGAACAAATCTGAAACATATATCGATGGCTTAGAACAAGAAGGTTGTAACTACCAAATCGATATATTGAGAAAGCAAGAGAAAACTGTCTGTAATTTACTCTTTACCTATGGGAAAACACGTTTTTAAAACTTCATTTTGGTCAACATGACAATTTCAGATTTTCATGAAAATAGGCTCATAAGAAGCGCCTTGTGAAGCAGATTTCAAATATGTATGAGTCTTATAAGGTCGTAAGTAGGAGTTATGACTTTCTGGTTCTAAGCCATTGATATATTCAATGAGCAAACTATAAATTGCAAACAGCATTAGGTATCTTAATGAGTTTGACTGAATCTTCAGTTGACACACACCAAGGGAATTCCCTACCAGGGACCTTAAAAGTGATCAAGGATCAGTGCATGCCTGCATGTTGCAAGGATACTGTGATATTAGTTATATATATAGTGAGCCTACTTCAAACAATGCCAACCTCATGTATTAAGTAAGCTTACCTCAGACAAAGTGGTGACAGTCATAACCAGATCATCCATATATGTAGGTCGATTCCACATACTGTCGATCATCTTGGCTACCAATGTACCACTACCCTGAACATCTAACACACATAGATACATCAGCGTGGGAATGTCAACGGTGAAGCTCTCATACAAGACAACTCCATACACACTAGGTGTGATATGACTATCCTGAAATGTAAAGTATATTATAATAGACATTTATCAATAAGACCAACAGATCTGTAAGGTTGAACATGTTCTTATTTAGATGGTAGCCCACTGAACTAGGGAGACTGTTTAACACCAAGAAGTCCTCCATTTTATCATGCTTTATATCAGGATAATCAACAATAACACAAATTTATATTCACTGGATTATAACTATTGAAAGTTTCAATGTTTCAGTATAGTGTATAATTTCCTTATTTTCATTCTCAATTTCCGAGAGATAGATATGGATTTTTGGTCCTCTAAGATTTTTATTTTATTTATTACTAGAATGTGTAATATTAACACATCTTATTTTTGAAATCAGACAAACTGGATCAAAAAAAAACCTACAAGCAGTTGTTGAACTATGCAAATACCCTGCACTAGTAATTGCGCAGGTAAGAGGGTCGTGTTATAAAATATCTCTGCACAATAAATAAAATGTAATCAGAAAACAATTTTATGAGATTTGATTAAGGGTTACTATACCTCAGATTCCTTGTATGAAGACATACATATACAGGACATAAACACCTCCTGTTGATCTCTGGCTACGATTGGAAATCCCAGGAGCATGTGACTAGATCTAGAAGTATGACAGAAGTACAAGTCCAAAACTGGGGTATCAACAGCCTAAAAATAAAAGGTTTATCATAAAATACAGAGACCTATAGAAGAAAAGTTCTTGAATACATTACTTGTGACTAATATTTCCTAAATTGTCAAGGAGTTGCGAGCGCCAAGATCAACTACCAAGTACAATTAAGGATTCTGACTGAGGCTTAATTCCCATTCCTGAAAAGGACTGTTTCCGGTTAGCACACACCCCACATAAAATCTCATTCCAATTGTTATTCTATTGCTTTAGTGACATGACACCATTTTAGTTCTACGCAGTAAGCTGCAAGTAATTTAAATAAAATTTGGAAAACATCAAAGAAGCTTGGACTAACTCGATCTACTTAAAATATCTGGGATATGACCAATAAACAAAATTGTTAGTGTTTGACTATCCGTGGCAATAAATAGGTTGTTTTACCTGACACACCAACTTGTCATGTGGAAGTTGTAGCAACTCGTAAACTGGCAAGTCTACTAAGTCATCTTCTATCAGCTCCTGTTCCGTCGATGCCTCAGAATGACCTGCATCAGCCAGCCATGCTTGAAGAAGTCGAACCTGTAAGGCATCAAGAAACGTCAGTGTGTAAAAATAGAGACAATGCATCCACTTGTAAGACGTAGTTCATTTATGCAATTAATAACACGAGAGAAAATGGTAATTCTGGTTGATACAGATGGCGGGAAAAGACAAAGGGAAACAACTCGGTTGGTCTAATTACCAGACACAACTTTAATGCCGTCCGGTCCGGACACAAACAATGCACAGTATGGCAAAAGATCTTTAAAATGTGTTGACATACACCGAAAAAATAATTGGAATGTTTTTTTTCATTTAATTCCTTTTAAAAAATGTTTGTCTCATATGGAATTTCAGCGTATTTTTGCTGCAAAAAGGATATTAACTAAAATCCAAGATATTAACATAATCAGGAACTATGTAATTATGTTCCTGACATAATGAAATGAGGAAATCCGAAAGGGACGGCGCAGCACAAAAGCCGAGCTCAGAATACAGCAAAGTCACAAGCCAACTACATGGAGCAGTGCTCACGCACAACCCAAGTCTAGGTTCCTGAATTTAGTATATTGAATAGATTAAACTTTGAATAGAAGCTTAGTATCTAGTCTTCAAAATGAACAAATAAATGATAAATTCAAGATCTGTATGGACAACATCGTGACAAGAACAACTTGCAACGGGACTCAATTCAGCTTTAAATATATACTAAATACACAACATACGCTATAGCTTGGTTAATTTGACACGAACCTGAGCTTTTGATTAGCATACTTTAACAGTCGATATATTGCCTGTCCTACGTTTACAAACCCGATTGGATGTTTTCACAATCGGGTAGTATCACGACTTCAGACGCTCGAGATGTAATACAAACGCAAATCTGAAATACCGATATTGCACGATTTGCTTGCGGAAATTGATATATTCATGCAAGACAAGAACCTTAAATGTAATATATTCTTCCATAAAAGTCAGGTTCATGTCAAAATAGCCAAGCTATAACAGCTTATTATTGATCGGTCAGTAGCGTGGTTTACAAATGAAGTGACATGTCTTCAAAATCAAAACATTTTACCGCCGGATATAAATACATGGATAATCTTGAAAGTCCCGATTTTACATCAAATTGAACATGCATCCTGAAATCACAGCAATATTGAATAAATATATTATACTTACATCAACGACCACCAGCAGTACATGCACCAAGCACAACAAACTGTAGAAGACCACGTGGAAAAGCATGATTGCAATTGTAGTTAGCAAAAATGAAACAACGATATAGTAGCTCTTATTCCGTTCAAAACGAGAATTAGAATGACAGATATCGTGTAAATTTTCTCAGTGCGCGATTTGTGTATAATTACTCTCCCGAGGCAATATATTACCCACGTGATCATATGTATTGTGCTTTCGCCATAAAAGGGCATTTTTACCAACAAAGAAGCCCTGATTGCATGATATTCACGAGATTATTGTATTATGACATTGAACACACCGTTCGAAACAGGTCAAGAAATTTGAATAGTTTATTGTGTGACTGTGTTTACACGTAACCTACAGCTTATATTTAGATTTTTGGTGTTTATAAAAATCTCAAAGGTGGGACTTTTGGTATCGCACGAAAGGCACATGAATTAATCAAGTGTTCATAAATATTTTATTATAATTATGATAATTGACCACGTATTGTTTCTTTACCAGGACTCCTTCGGTCCCAGCTCTTAGTCCATGTCCCAGGTCTTGAAAATTGAAGATCCATTACCAAAGAGGTGAACAGATCCAACAATGATTTTCGGTTAGCTTGATATCTCAGCTGTCCGAAATCAGTTGATGGACTTGCGGGACATTTTGCCAAATGACCTTTTGGCGGCCATCTTTAAATATTGCTGCCGTTATTTTAAGCAATCAGAGGGTTTAGGAAAACTTCGATTATTCCTCACTCACAAGGGCTATCGGCTTGTAATATCGATGTCTTAAAATGTTTGCAATTAAACCCCGCATGGGATAGTGTATAAATATAGATATTATAATATGGTTATTAATTAATAATTATTGATTTTTTAAGGAAATTATGATATTTTTCGATTTTTGTCGTTAATTTTTCTCTTTTAAATCGGATCTGAGTGTGTATTTGACTATTTGTTGATTGTTATATGCAGAGGTTGGTTCTAGGCGTCCATAATAAACATTACATTGACAGATTTTTATTTGAAAGTCCTTCATTAGCCAGGAATATTTGATAACTGATAGTTGATTAATAGTCAAGTCTATAAATGGGATATTTAGGTTATACCCGGCATTGGATTGTATTGTAATTTTTTTTTTGGTTTTCTGTTAGGGAAATTGTTTGCAATTGAAGAATATGAATAATGCCCAGCTGGCATCATTGAGCATTTTGTGAAAATCAAGATGGCGTCCAAGATGGCCGCCAAAATTTAGAAAAACAATCAGAGGTGCCAGAAATTAGGATTTAATCGCCTTTTTGCAGATTGGTTGTAGTTTTAATGTTTTAAACATAATTATTTATTTATATTCAATATTATTGATTGAGTTAATGAATGTAAAATGGCAATCGTGATAGCTGGAATCAACATGGTGGCTAAAATGACAAGCTGCTAGGAAAATAATTTGCTTTATCACAATTTAAGTTGAAGTGATGTAAAATAAATTGTTCAACTGTAATATGTAATAAATGCTCCAAGAAATCTTTGAGTTTTAAGCATTGCACCATTAGCTTATTCAAAATGGCGGACTAAATGGCTTCCAAAACCAATTGCATTGTGTGTTAGTGGTCCAAAGAAGTTACAAATTGATACTTTTGTGATCGATAGCAGTGTAACTTTTGCAAACATAATAACAACTTAAATACACTGTATAAAATTATAAAATAACATTATATCTATTTCGTGATCGACTTATCCCGTTTAAAATGGTATAAATGAAGGCTGAAATAATAATTGTGACAAAATGGCCGTCGCATACAGGTATGTCAAACTGAAAAATTGCATTAAAACATGTATCGTAATGGAATGTGTTAATGTGAATACAGCTATACGTTAAAAATATAGATCTACTGTAACATTTTATGTGCAGTATATTTGTTATGACTTCTAAGATGGTTGCCAACCATGTATGTTCAAATGGGAGTGGTATTCAATACTGATCTTATCTAATTGGAGAATAAGGATAGCCACATAGTCACATCGCCTGTAACTGACATATTGTTTACTATGGTTATCTGGTTGGATGTCCTTACCCTTAAGTCAAGTACGATTAATATTGTGTAACACCGGTACTGATTGTCCAATGTATGTTGGGTTGGTAACGTGGTGCGGTATATGTATAAGATATTTTTCATACATAGTTATACATGTTTTATTTACACATTGCCGTCAAAAAAAAGTAGACGCTCACCTGCTCATACATCAAACTCGACGCATACACCGAATTCACAGTAGCACAATCAATATGCCACGGAAGCGATCCGCTTACAATTACACTAATCTACCGATCACCCAGCAGTGACCAACCATCAGCAACCTAGCTTTTATGAAGTCAACCACCTCCACCCTGCCTACCCAACATCGACAAAATGGCTAACAGGCGACATCAACCCAATATTTATAGACACGGTCACAGAAGCAAGCTCAGAACAATTTGTCAACTTCACGATAGGGGTAAACAACAAACGTATCCTCTTTATAACCAGTACAGCACTATCTTGGGTTAGCGACCATAGCGCTGTATTCATAGTGGCGAGGACCACAGCGGCAAGACGGAATACCCCGGCATGAACGACACTTTATGAATGTTATTTCAGAAGCTATGCCAACGAACCATATAAAATTATAAACCCATATACCATCCCAGTTATTTCCAACAATTGTTAGTAGTAATCAGAAAAGTCAAACGTCTATGATGAAGAAGTGGGCATTCCGCACAACTTCAGTATAGACAAAATGGATACCAACAGCCAAGCTATCGACAACGGTGCTTCGAAGTCTACACCGATTGAATTCATGGAAAAGTTCACTGGTATCCAGCCATTATACAAACGAAGGCAAGCCTAAGTAATTTTTTAAGCGGAGAAGTTCAGATCAATACCGAACCACCAATGACAACAAGATTAGCTGGATTTACCAAAACTCGGATCAAGCGAAGCCGCTTTGTACACCAAACCAAGAAGTTAGACCAATAATTTGCACCTGATTTGACCATAGCAAGTACACCTATTGTCAGGGATGATATAGTCAACACATTAGCAAATGATCTGTCTGCAGTAACTGTGAGACTCCCAGTCCCTCAACTCGAGCCAGGCAAGCAAGATGATGAATGTGTTCGAAGGAGCCTGGCACTATCGATGATAAGCCAAGAATACCCTCCTGAGATATGGACCCGTGTCTATACTGACGGCTCAGCCACCAAAGCTATCAAAACTGGAGGTACTGGAATCTTCATCCAATATACACCAGGTAACAAAGAGAGCCATCACAGAGCCACAGGGAAGCAACGCAGTAATTACAGAGCGTAGACCGAAGCTCACAACAAAACACCAGAACTAGCCAAAATACTACATATTCTTAGTATTCACTGCAAACTAGTCTTGCAATGGATTCTTGTCCGCTGTGGAATGCCTGGACATGAAACAGCAGATGAATTGGCAAAAATGGGAGCACAGTCAGCACAATCACCAGTACATGTGAGATATAAAGAGAAAGTAACCATTATCAAAAACTTCACAAGACAAGATGCTGATCCCCACCATCGCCTTAACAGGTCAGAACAAGTGATTATGATACGACTACGCTCAGGGCACAACATTTTGAACCAAATGGGTACCGTCTCCAGTCTGTCCTTGCGGGGAAGAAGAGCAAACTGTCGATCATGTCCTCAAAAGCTGCAGAAGACACAACCAAGATTGAACTGCAACGTGGCCCACTGGCACAACTCCTCAAGAGAAGCTCTATGGAGACGCTGATGATGTGCGGAAGACCAGAAAGTTCATTGCAGACACCGGGATGATAGTGTAGGACAAACGACTGAGGCGAGGTGAGGTCAAACTGGGTGTGAGAAAGAATATAACTGGTCATGGTCCTTATGAAGCAACGATTCCAAACAACATCCACACAAGTTTTTGGAATACTATACTCCCTTCAGACTAGCGTCACACCCATCATCAAAACTGGAGACCAATTTATAGCGACCTAGCAACCACTGGTCCATCTCAATCAAGTCTGTGTAAAGTGAACTGTTCGAGCTCACACCGTTACTTCAAGGCCAGATCATGGCCCTTCTTGACACGTTTTAGATCCTAGGTGACTAACAACATGGTTCAGAAAGATATTCCCTGAGAGCCAGCTGGACTCCATAACCAACTACAACTGTTACCTAGATGGTGGAGATCAGATTGGCCCGTCATTCGGGACTTCAACAAAGCCTTCGGTCTAAGAAGAGACAAGCCAGCAAACTGAATTATTACAATATCAGTGGAACCTGCTGGGCAGGAATAGTACTAACATTATTCTTGCAATCAGAACCCAACATGTACTGGTCGGTGAACAGTCCACCAACACAGCACCAGTCGCACCAGGCGTACCTCAGGGATCAGCAATTGGACCACTTTTTTCTGTTGTATACCTACCACTTTCTAATTCATGCAACATCTACTCACCATCTGCTTGCTGACAACAACCTCTTGAACAGGGTAATTACCAAAGAAAATGCTTAAGCCTAACAAGATGACATGGACAGACTACAGCAATGAATGGGAGGGTCCATGATTGATGTCATTTAATCCTTATAAGTATCACTAGGAAGAGAACTCGTGTTAAGACTCTGTTTTTCATCCACAACAGCATGACACGCTACAAGTTGTTGCAGAGATAAGTGCATCGGGGTATATATAGATGAGGTCTCCTTGAGTACCAATGTTGCTACCATTGTGAGGAAAGCCAACAACAGCATCGCCTTCTTCTTGACAAACTTGACAAACTATCGAAACAGATTAGGGTACGATGTTACCAGACACATGTCAAATCAATCCTTGAACACGCAAATTCGGCAAAGGATCAACCTGGGCAAATACTTTTCATCTGGAGGCAGTTCAGCATATTGGACGCAATTCGTCAAACAGTACTTTAGCACAACAAGCAACATCAGGCAGATCATTGGTGACTTTGGTTGGAAACTCTAGAACCAGGTCCATGAGCATTGTCGACAGCGATCATGCCTTCTCGAGGGGTCTTATTTATAGTTGATAATCATGATAACTTGTTTTTAACAAAAATAACTCGCCGATCACACGATATTGTAATGAAATATCAATGGTACGATAATGCCCCAGAGGACGACCATATATACTATACAGAAAGAAGAATAATCTACAATTTATTCCCCACTTATGTTATGTCCAGTAGCCATCTTTGCTGCCATTTTTAAGTTAAACCATAATGCATGTCTGATAAATATAATGTTCAATACAAATAAAAACTATTTGAACACACATACGATTTTAATAAAATATGCTTATTCAGCAATTATGATGGCCATTACAGCCGGTAGTTGATTTCTTAGTATGCTATCTTAAATAATTTCAAACAACCAACAATGTTATGATTGAATAGATACTATGTTTAACATCTACACAACTGCCAATTAGCAACAATAGTAATTTATGTAACTAATCTCTTGAACCGCCGACATATTTCCTGATTTTGGTGGCCATCTTGGACGCCATTTTGAATAAGGCAACGGGTCAATTGAGTCGAATCGAACTTTTATTTGTATGTTAGTGAACTATGTTGATTCCCATATCACCAAAAATAATTTCAATAAATGTTTTAATAGAATATATCAATATGTCAATTATTGCGGCCGCTGTAACCGCCATTTTGATTTCAGCCGACATGAATACCATCCCACAATATTTTAATCGACCAATAACAATAGATATACTATAAAGACATGTGTTAAAACATCTTAACTGCAACCAATCGTCAAAAAAAAATTGTAACTAATTTCTGGTATCTCTGATTGTTTTTCTGATTTTGGTGGCCATTTTGGACGCCATCTAGATTTTTACAAAATGCTCAATAATGTAAGCTGGTCATCATTAAGATTCTTCAATTGCAACATATTTCCTAACAGAAATCCAAAACATATTTACAATACAATCCAATGTTGGGTCTAAACTAAATATCCCATTTGAAGACAGGACTATTATTAAACCTTTAGGTATCCAATATTCCTGGCTCATGAAGCATTTTATAAATGAAAATCTGTCAATGTAATGTTTATTATGGACGCCTAGAACCAACCCCTGCATATAACAATCAACAAATAGTCAAATCCACACTCAGATCCGATTTGAAAGAGAAAAATTATAGACAAAAATCGAAAAATATCATAATTTTCTTAAAATATCAATAATTATTTATTAATAACCATATTATAATATTTATATTTATATATAACCACATGCTGGGTTCAATTGCAAACATTTTAAGACATATAACAAGCCGATAGCCCTTGTGAGTGAGGAATAATCGAAGTTTTCCTAAACCCTCTGATTGCTTAAAATAACGGCGGCCATCTTTAAAGATGGCCGCCAAAAGGTCATTTGGCAAAATGTCCCGCAAGTCCATCAACTGATTTCGGACAGCTGAGATATCAATCTAACCGAAAATCATTGTTGGATATGTTCACCAATTTGGTAATGGATTTCGGTCTGTCACATGGACTATCTAGCCAGTTGTGCAAGATTTGTGTCCAACCCACTATACAGGCACTGGGCCAGGCACTTTGCGAGAAGACCCGAGCCCCCGTGCTCGCTGAGAGGATAATGTGTAAAAGCCTAGAATATAACCTGTATTTTTTATTTATAAAATGAACGTAAGTAACATTAACTACCGGTAGACACAAGTTTTATTCCTTTATCTGGCATATACAGAAACACTGTTTTGCGGAGCGGTGGCCCAGAGGTAGAGCACCTGCTTCGTGATTGAGAGGTCCCGGATTCAACCCCGTCTGGACCACTGGTTGATTTCTCTGAGCAAGAATAACCCACACGCTCCATCTCACCAAGGTGTAAATTGGTACCTGTGAGGACACTTGTCTATTCATGGGCACTGCAGATCGATGTTTGCTGCCACTACCACAGGAGAGAAATATTCTCCACAGGAAGACTCGAACGTAGGATTCCTAGATTGTAGTAGAACAAACACATTTCAAACAATCATTCGTTATGAATACTGCACACATTTGTGCAGACTTTGAAAGTTACTTTAAACGTTAACAAAATAGTTTCATATTTGGACACTATGAGTGTTATGGCCACCAGTCGCAGGTTGCGATACCATTAGCATAAGACACCACCTGAATGTTGCGCAAAATAAACAGAATGGGTCCGTCGTAATAAGCTCGGTGCTGCAACGATTACGGTGGAGATATGGAAGGTTACTTAATTTTGTATACATATTTGTTGGTTGGAAAAAACGGAAACCACAATCCTAACCTTCGGACAAGCTCAGTGAACAAACCAGTCAACTTCCGGTTATTGCAATAAGTCATACTAGTCTGGATTACCTGCCCCTGATCACTTCTAAAATACTATAGTACGACGGGAACCAGACTATAAGTCATACATGTACACGTTGAATTCAATATACACCCAAGACTGTCAGTGGAACGATTTTATAAACTATGAATATCACCGTTTAGCCTGATACCCGGCATACAGATGGCACTAAGCATAATAACTGTCAGTATATGTGCATGTATACATACACGTTCAGAATTCGAGCGGAAACTTGAAAGAGGTATCAGTACACAAAATTCGGTATTACTGAATGTCGAAAACAACATTTTGCCGAAAACAACCGAAAACAAATAAAGATTGCCGAAAACAAACGATATTTTCTGTAACGTTGCGGTTTATATTGTTTTTTATGCCCCCGTATCGATAGATCGGGAGGCATATAGTAATGCACCTGTCCGTCCGTCCGTCCGTCCGTCCTTCCGTCCGTCCGTCTGTCCGTCCGTCGGGGCGTCCGTCCGTTCGTCCGTCCGCCCTGGTTAACCCAAATTGACCGTTTCTTCTAGCATTAATATGGCTTGCTACAAAGCTTTCAAACTTGCATGGATGTTGTATATGAACACTCTCCACGCGCCTGTATCACCTGACTCCATTTTGACCTTCACCTTGACCTAATTTTGGACTTAGACTTATTGAAAGGCCAAATTCTTGGTTAACCCAAATTGACCGTTTCTTCTAGCATTAATATGGCTTGCTACAAAGCTTTCATACTTGCATGGATGTTGTATATGACCACTCTCCACACACCTGTATCACCTGACTCCATTTTGACCTTCACATTGACCTAATTTTGGACTTAGACTTATCTCCCCTTTAGTATTTTCACAATAAAATTTTGTCTGGAGCGTATCTTCAAAATTATTTAACATATTGACTTGAAATATGATATATAAATAGATGGCAACTTGGAGAAGTGCATTGACAAAGAACCATAACTCTGTCTGTCTTAAATTTTGAATTATCTCCCCTTTCGTGTTTTTATAGTCAAATTTTGCTCTGAGTATATCTTCAAAACTATTTAACATATTGACTTGAAACTTGGAATATAAAAAGATGGCAACTTGGAGAAGTGCAATGACCAAGCAATTTAACTCTGTCTGTCTTAAACTTTTAATTATCTCCCCTTTAGTATTTTCAGAATAGAATTTTGACCGGAGTGTATCTTCAAAATTGTTTGAGATATTGCCTTAAAACTTGATATATAAATAGATGGTAGCTTGTAGAAGTGCATGGACCAAGAACCATAACTCTGTCTGTCTTACATTTGAATTATCTCCCCTTCAGTATTTTCATGATAATTGTTTGTCTGGAGCGTATCTTCAAAAGTATTTAAAATATTGACTTGATACTTGGTATATGAATTGGTGGCAACTTGGAGAAGTGCAGTGACAAAGAACCATAACACCTGTATCACCAGATCACACATGAAGTCAATCAAGGCACTGCTTTCAAATGTGGCATATTCGTTTACCATCATAAGTCCCTTATAGTTCAAAGCCATGTAACACTATCAAACATTTTAACTGAATAATGGCCCCTGATTGACTTAGCTTTTTATGGACATGGCTTCCACGGGGGCATAAGCGTTTATTGAACGCAGTCTTGTTTATGCCTTGGCATCTACTGATGCATGGGGCATATAGTGATTGTCCTGTCCATTCGTCGGTCCATCACAAAATGTTGAAACTCAAATATTTGAAATTCCATCAATGTATTGCTTTCAAACTTGACATACTTGTTTACCATCATAAACATATAACATTATCAAAGCCATGTAGCACTATCAATCATTTCAACAGAATAAGGCCCCTGAACGTCTTAGCTATTTGTTATGGACAAAGCTTCCATCGGGGCATAAGCATTTACTGGACGCAGTCTTGTTTGTACTTATTGTGTGTCTCATTAACATTGGTGTATGCTTGAACAAATCTTAGTGATGTAGCAAGAAATGCAAGCAAAAAATGTTGCAATTTGTATGAATAAATAACAATGTGAACAATTACCATGTTTTGGTTATTTTATATATTTGTTTTATACCTGTTATACGAGGGACATTTAAAAAATTCCAGGAAATGTGCTCTTTACTGTTTATGGTTTGTTCAAATTACTTTAAACTTTGCATTTTAATACTGTAGAACAATTCATGATACATATTGTACCATAAATCGAACGCAAGAGTGTATGTCGCACAAAATGGCACACTCTATGACATTCACTTAAATGGGCATATTATCTGAGTTCCTGGATCAGGGAGGTCATTGCCTCTTGTGAGATTAGCTACCGTCTGCTGCATGTAGAGAATTTGTTGGTTGGTTGGTTGCTTGTGAATTGGTAAGCCAGAACCGGTTTGTGGTTGATTCCCAAACAACAATGCCAATCTGTCTGAGATGTAGTCAATGACAAAGAAAACTATAGATATACATGTATATGTATGCCCAATAGTTGAAAATGGTAAATGTCACTTTGACCTACTGACCTCAAAATCAATACGGCCGAGTCATCTACTGTTGCTGTCCAACTTCCATGTAAAGTTGAAGGTCCTAGGAAAAAAGGTAACTATTTTTATTATGATTACTTCACCATGGCTGAATTATAGTTATATATAACAAGCCTTACAACCAAAAGCGTAACAATTCTTTTTAGTCTGTCTAAGTAATAGTAAACGAACAGTTCGCATACCTTTCCATGTTTTTTGTGATATCATCTATAAATATAAAAGTATGCCCTTTTTGACGTTCGTTTAGAAGGTATTCTAAATGGCACGACCGTGTAATTTTACATGTATTTGTATAATTTTAATGATCACGCTTGGATTGCAGACATGCGTTGTCCTGACGATGTTTGTTTGTTCATTTTGCAATATTGCACCGTTCTTCAAGGTCTTCCCAGTATGTTTATTACGATCCACGACCATTATCAGTCTCAAGTACAATGTTCTGAATATATTGAACATGTTAACTTGAAAACAGGTTTGAGGAAATCAGACAGGGAAGGTAGCACTCAACCCAACCAGCTGAGCACAGAAATCAGAAACATCACAATACAACTACTCTGAGCAATGCCCACACATAAGCCAAAGAAACAATCGAAAATCCTAGTCCCCGCCGAAAAAAACTTCTGGATGACCCAATTTCACAAAGAAATTATAGAATAGCGGTTGACCTAGTTTAAAATAATAGGCAAGGTAGCAATGAAGTTGTTTAGGTAGTCCTTACATTGTTATAAGTAGTATGACCCATGGGCGGATCCAGGATTTCCAGTTAGGGGGGGGGGGCGTAAGAAATTTGCTGGGGTCAAGGGCATAGTCCTGCAAGGGCGTAGGAGCGTCTTTAACATAACACCACTTCATTCTTGGAAGCGTATTTTGGTTATACATGTATCTATAAACTGATATAACAACTGTGTTTATGATTCTCTGGCAATTTTGCTATTACGTGGTAACTGGAAGTTACAATGGATCAATATGATGCATTCTGGGCGTTCTGAGATACCAAGGAAAGTATTTGGTGTTAAACAGGACACGTTTTATTATTAAATGCAGAGCAGTACTTAGATTAATCATAATGAAGTGTTTTGCACGTGTTAAACAGGACACGTTTTATTATTAAATACAGAACAATACTTAGATTAATCCTAATGAAGTGTTTGCACAAGTGCCCGATTTTGAGATCTATGCTTAATGTGAAGACGTTTATGTTTAACTATAAGGACTTTATATCTAATTGATAACCTCTAAACGTAATATATGACTTGGGAGTGTTTATAAATATAAGAAATATAAGAAGTTACATTGCGAGTAATTTTTTTCTTCAGTAAACAAGTAGTATAAAAATGTTCACGTATGTTATCTGCACTGAATCAGAGTTTTACAAAAACTCGCTTTATACTAGCCAATAAGGTATCTCAGACCACCAGAATGCACCAGATTGATCCCTCGTTTTGAAAATTTCCGATCAGAGCATGCCTGCCCGGATCCCCTACTTTTTGCAATTAGATTCTAAATATCATTAATTTTGTAAAGAGGGTTTTTGTGTTATATATCTCCACGAGGATATGAGAGGAGAAAAGCCAGTTTCATTGGCAAAGGAAATACGTGTTATATGTTAAAGTCTTTGTAATGACAATATTGGACCTCATGCATTCGACTTGGCAACATGACTTGTTTGCGACAAAAATTTTGGATCATACATAATTCTATGTAGATGTTATTGTTTTGAAAACGTAATATGTTCTTAAATAATGTTCCAGGCAACGAAAATGGAATATCTGTTTAGTGGGTGTGTGCGATGTGATTTGACTGATACTCATATACTGTATCATATACTCATATACTGTATCATATAGCGTAACAACAATCATCAATGACCTTAAATGGCAGTCTTTACAACAGCGTAGACAATCATCCGACTTAATCCTACTCTACAGGGTTGTTTATGGCCTTGTCGCTGTACCAGCTTACTACCTACCAGACCGCTCCATAATCCTATCAACTAGGGGACATAACTCGCAAAACTTCATACCACCTCAGTGTCTGCGCAATGCGTACCAACATTCATTCTTCCCTCGGACAATAACAATCTGGAATTCTCTACCTACATCAGTGGTGACAGCCCCGAGCCTGGACTCCTTCAAGTCGGCAGTTAGGCCACTGCCCGTCTACCGCGCCTAGTGCTACAGGCCGGTTGTATAGTGTAAATACATGTTAAACTTTTTGGCGAATGCTACATAGTTTTTATGAAGCGCTCCGCACTCTACACTGCGCATAGTTTTAAACCCTCTTCAGTAAATGCCCTAGTGGCGTTGGAGAGTATAACATTGAAGTTGAAGTTGAAGTATCGCCGTAGTCAAACAATCTCGACTTAGAGACTACTCTGGGAATAAAAGTCAGAAATTAAAAAATCTCCTAGCAGATTGCCCCACATCTTTGTCACGCCGCTACCTTATGTAACGTGACCTCCATTGTCTTCGTAACCTGAAACTAAGCCACAAAAGGCAACAAACTCAAATGTAGATTTTGCAATTAGTGTGTGACACTATGGGCTTGAATTCTCTTTTTATGTGTGACTGTATAATGTACCATGTGGGGATGGAAAACATGACGAGCGTTTTGTGGACAGCTTCATATCATGGATACCAATACAACTAAAATACGAGGATATTATTTCTTCTATGAAATCAGCTATTCTAGAAAAACTTTGAAATACTTTTGTTTTGAAATATTGTAATGTTATAATGGGTATTAAGTTGGAATATACAATAAAGCAAATAACGACCAAATACGCCCCGTGCTCTTGAGATGAAGCTTGTTGATTTCATGATTTGATATCATTCCTAGGTTCTTGTCTCATTGCCATCTTCAATGGATACTAATAACAAACAAAGGACAATAAACGCTATCATGTTTAATCAACATTATTCTGACTCTTGAACAATAGTATCAGAATCATATTAAATGCTTTTATTATTAACATATTTTAGCAAATCACTTTAATTTTAATACCACATGCACTTTTATAAAAATATGGGATATCATGGACTATTATAATTGAAATGTTCGCCTAAAAGAAGTGCCAGTTTTTTATTATATGGTTCAAAAAAATCTTATTTTATTATTCTGGTCTCATTCAACATAGGTAGACCAGAACGTTTTATATTAACATTTCGCTTTGGAGATGATATTATTCTTTTCCACACAGATTCTTGTGGCTGACCTGAAATGTATAATAACATTGTTTCATTAATGGGTAGTATGCATCGTCATAAGCGTTTTACAGAAAAGGAGCTATATTTCATTTTGCTACAGAATCCTAAGCATTGTACTGTAGAAAAAATACTGGTACACGTAACCGTGTTTGCAATGACACAGTTATGGAGCCGCGACTTGCCATAGTGAACACGCTACCACTATGTATTATAACACAACTGGAATATACCAGTCTAGATAAGTCTGCGACAAATTGTAGGCTTAGAAGATGTTTCATCAACTCGCATCAATATGCACTTACATTATATTACTTAAACAGCAAAACAATCAAACGGGATTCCAAAACTTAGTCATCAATTATACCTGGAATGTTTTGACAGCTAAACGTTTCCAAGTCACTTATATTTACATAAATATATTTGAAAAACTCTACCAGAACATCTGATATAGTAGGCACAGTTGTTAGATTGTTCCTGGACAAAGTTATCCAAAGTGACAACCAACATTCTGCCCAGCCCTCATCCACAGGTTACTCACCAATTTCTAGGAAGTCAAACACTTTTTTCATTGTTCCGCTCACATCTTTTAGTGTGTCTTCTGACTTAACAATAATTATCTGATTCTTTGGAAACACTCGAAAGAAATCTTCTAGAAAAATGAAATAAATTCCTATAAATGTTCGTCGCTGAAAGTTAAAATAGAAATAATTAATTTGAATAATTTCACATTTACATAAACCATATTAATGTGGTTTCGCGTAGTGAACGTACAAATATATTCCAAGCAGCATAGATACATTGGAATTGATTTGTTTATGCTCCATCGTTATGACGGAATGGGATAGAAGCCAGGTCTCATTTCGTACTGAGCGTCTAGCAGGAAAAAAACTGATGCTAGTTTTATTTCTTCTGTCTTCAGTATGATGCAGTCTGGGATCGAACCCGGGACCTCCAGTACTCGATACAGACTTTTTACAGCGAGACATTGGAGGAGATTGTACATCATTGGTGCCAATCATCGTGTTCAATTGAAGTGTTCTCCGACATTGTTTGTGGGAAACTAAGTGTTTATTAGAATTTTCATAACATACAATGTATATTTACATCGGATATTGAAGATGGGAATTTGTCGATACAATTTCTCAAAGAGCGAGTCTTCAAGCACGTCTCCATTATTTGAATACATCTCACCATTTTTTGATGGAACAATTCTGGTGTTGGACTTTTTGTTGTATACTTGTAGTTGGAATATGCTCTGAAAGAAAGACAAACTTTGCTAACATGATATTGTAAAATTCACATTACGAGTGTACTCCGTCATATGACACTTGTTACTACAGTCTCACCCAAATATGAATTTATATAAGCATCATAAATAAAAAAGTTTTTCTTTATTATCCTTTTTAGTTATTAAACAATTTATGAGAATCTAATTAATACGGAAGCCCTGGAGGGACATTTGTTATTTAACAATTATTATTTATCATTTAAAACTTATTATCTATAGTTTATTATTTATAACTGAACACTACTGTATCTGGTGGGAAATAAAATATACGACTCGTGTCGATAAGTCAAAAGGACATACACAAAGTAACACAAGTACAATTATGTGAATGGCGTTCTACTCATATCCATTGCAAAGCAAATTAAGTCACTGGGGGTAAGTTATGTTTGTTGTCATTCAACTTTAATTTAGCTTTAATTTCATGGTCCATTTCCAAGGTGTTGTTCGAGTTAGGCGGAGCTGTAAGTTCGCAACTGACATCTAGCTAACTGGGAACTTGGCATTGGCCCAACATGTGACTATCGTTGGATATGATATATCGCGACGTCGGCAACCAAAGCCAAATGACGATACGACACCCGACATCAAAATCCCGATGTTGATGTGCTCCGACGTCGGCACGGTGAATACTTGATATCATGACCTTCAATGTATTATAACAATATATGATGGTATGTTTAAATACTTGACAGGCCATCTCATTAAGTGGACGATTAAAATGAGTATCCTATTAAAAACTGATAGCAATGCCAATTACCAAACGATAAACTCTTATATTATTGTTAGATGTCTGTTGTTCAAAAGTATTAACACCAGAGTGATGATGACAGGCTTTATAAATGTGAATTTGTAAAAATATTATTATTAATTATAGGAAAGTTGAAAAGGTATTGGAGTGGAAGAACTGTACTTTTTTCGAAAGTGTTGATGTGGTGAATATGTCACACAGGACATGTGGTGCCTCGATATCTGCCATCAGAGAATTAAATACACAATCCTGGACTTAACTTGGTGATGCGTTAACGCTGGTTTTAAGTTTGGTGAAATTGTTCTTCTAATGTTTTGTGAACATAATGTTGTTGAGAATGCTTTGTGGATTTTTACTCTTACGTCGCAAGAAAACATCAGATACTTGATAGAGAGAAAAAATACAACTCAGGAGAAAATGTATCTGTTTTAGAAGACTTTAGTATGTGCTGTTCCTGAATGAAAGGCTCGAATGCCACATATACAAAGAAACTGTACAAAAGGTTAAAATGATATTTGGCACATTGGTGGATATGACGAAAGACACAATTTGTTTTATGCATTCATGCAGAAATAACCGGACGTAGTCGTATAATGATGTATGTTGTTAAAGGTTTAATGACCAATCCTAAATGTATTGTTATTTTGTTAATTACCATATTGAATCAATAAAAACATTGAAGCGTGTTCCTCGTATTTTCTGAGCTGACTGTGGCACTAAAAGCACACAAGTTAAGTTTTTTACAACCGTTATTTTGACAAAGCCACTGCGAGTGAACAAATTCAAGCGTGGTGGAGCTACCCCCAGCCATAACTTCTATAATGACTTTCATATTATCCATATATCAAAATTTTAGTGGACTCCTTTATGAATTGCCCAAATTATGACTCCGTAATCATATTCACCCGCCTCAATGCTTACTAGTCCGAATATAAGTCTGTGAGAACTTGCAATTTCCTGCAGTGCTGTAAAAATGATCATTATTTGAGCAATCTATATTAGAATGCCCCATGATGTTATATAAAAATCAAGCTATGTAGGAGAATATACTTGACAGCACGAACACTTAAGACTTCTTATCACCTGGTGACAGGTGAGTCAGGAATTCCTCTGCCACTCCATAAGGGTCAAATATGAGACAGTCACTTGAAGATGCTTGGCCTGTATAACTGAGAGACATATATATAATACAATAAAACAATAGACTGCTAGTATTTTTTATATTTTTTAAAACAAAAAAACCATACTTGGACACATAAACACTTTAACACAATATGTCGTAAACGCAAGTCATATGGGCAATGCTCCAAATAACCTTCTTAAAGTATAATGTTTGTCCTTCTTCAATACGTTCATTCACAACAATTTTCATTATTTTTCCTCCTCCATTCCTCAATACTTCTCATGAAAGGCCGCTAGCGTATTTGCACCTTGTATTCCGATTTCCTCTCCACCCACGACCACGTCTTTCATATGAACCAAAGTTCTGAAAAAAAACCAGAATAATTTATTTAAAATATATAAGACTGTACTTATTTGTTATTATTATTTATCTAATATTTAAAATTTATAACTTAAAACTTATAATTTAAAAGTTATTACTTAAAACTTATAATTTAAAATGTATTACTTAATACTTATAATTTAGAATGTATTAACTTAAAACTTATTATTTAAAATTTATTACTTAAAACTGATTGTTTGTGGTTGATTGGTTTAAATGGCAATTTCAAATGTTATGTCACTTAAGACACATTGGCAGACTCCCTAAATATCTTTCCTGGGAAGGCCCAGCACCAGACCCCTTTCTCATTCATGAACTGCCAAATTATTCACATTAACAGTCATGGTTTGAAGGGTTTACTAGCTGAGATGCAACATCTGACCAAGTTACACAAAGAAAGAAGCAAAACTAAACTGATAAACCCTGCCAAATATTAACACAATGTTCTTTGGCCTGAAGCTTGATAAGGACCATCCCGGTTGTGCAAACCAGGTTTAGAAACCTATATCTCGGCCCATGCACTTTACAGACTAGTAGCACATGTGATTAGAAGACACTTTTGCTAATTAACTACTGCATTCTACATAGTCTGACCATCAGTGAAGATCTAAAATTAAGTTTCTTGTGAGCATGCCTCGGACCCCATGCACTGCATTGGATGCATTTGCATAAAGCTGTGAATGGCAGTGCAGTGTGAATGGTGGTACAAAATAGTTGCAAAACACACTAACGATGTCGTAGAAGTAAAAACAAATCCAGTCGAGCATGCCAACGGACACCCTAAACAAGACTTTTCGGTCTCCCCAATTTCGAGCCAGAATTTATAAATTCGATTCTACATCGATTACTAACAACAATAGTATGATTTAATATATAATATAAATACAAATAACCTGATTTTAATACCTCCTGTAACTCATGTCCGTCTTCAATATCCTTTTGGCCCATCGTGCCTGTTTGCCGCAAAATATGGCGCGTGTCAATAACTTATAAATAATATGTTATAAGTATTAGGTAATAAGGGGCAAGTAATAGGTAATAATTGTTTAATAATTGTTAAATTATAAATGTCCCTCCAGGGCTTCCGTAAATTCAACACAAAATGTTGTAAATATTTTTTGGACTCATTTTCTGTTCACAAAAAGCTCTATTTTGAATTTACTTGACGATTTATCCTTGTATACCATAACCCATACCTGGTCACCGGATCTCGTAGGGTAGCAATTATCTTTGTACCCGGATATAGTCCATGAATGACGTCAGCATTTGTGCCAACAGGTTCCGTAGTGTTATGAGGGGTCCAATACCGCTTTGTTTCCCATATAGTATTGGGTGTGCCGTCACCTAAATGGAATCAATAAAACCTCGTTATCTCGAGGACTAATCGGGACAAGCCAAATGATCCAAATAAACCGGGAGCTCGAAATAGCGGTGTGATATAAGTATACAATCTTTATTTCGCTAATTCGCCGGGAGTTTGTAATTTGCTCGACATAAGCCGGGTGCTCGTAATAACGATGCTCGTCTTAACGAAGTATGTGGATAATCATGGTCAGTGGCGTGGATGAGAAACTGCTACCATTGCAACATAATTGTAGAAAATGAATTTTGTATTTTTTGTTAACATACTGTAGGTGCGAATACGTTTCGTTTCCATGATGCTTGAAACTGTAAACATATATCCGTTACCATGATTACAAATTTGAAAAACAAATCCATAAAGTTGCTTTTTTCGTAAAATACGAACTGATGTTAGCCCATGAACATTTTCACAGGAATGGGTCACACAGGGTGGCACGGTGGTCTAGTGGTAAGACGCTAGACTCCCGATCGAGAGGTCCCTCCGGGACACTTGGTCATTTCAGAAACGCTATTTAGTGTTTCCCACCCAACTAGAAATGATCCTGGTTGGTAACCTAGGGGTAATCTCGCGTGTATCGGTGCTTTACACCGGGCACGTCAAAGAACCAAGGAATCTATTCGAAACGAGCTAGGGTATCGCACCCGGATTCCTTGTATCTCACCTCTGTCTCTAATATTTGCGATAATGCCCCAGAGTGGGCCCTGCAAATTAAATGGAAGAAAGAAAGAAAGAAGATAAGAGGCACATGCATACGAACGTACCAAATATCATGTTATGATGCCCATTTTCTTGGTGTTCAGCGGAAGTTATGTCCTCTACTCCTCTGTTAAAACGGTTCAAATACATAGACAGCTTGGATCCCTTTTCTGAAAACATGCAAAATACATTTATGTGACAGAGTAATGGCGGCGGCAAACTTGATAGGTTGTATCAAAAGTACTGCGGGTGGGTGCTAATTTTGAAAGGAATTAGTACAGCCACTACATTACATGATATTGTCAATATCTTCTGGATGGATTAAGTTGTTCAAATAAGTTGGTTAATGAAACTTTGAAACGTGACTCACTTCTGACTTGTATACATTTTGATAGCCTTTTTGCTGGAGAAACGGTGTTAAATTTTGCCGGTGTATGGTTTTTTTTCTAAAGAAAATGGCAATTGTGATTTTTAATTGCTAACGAAAATGACAGTTTTCAGATACTAGTACGCCGCATACGGGTTACTATGGTTACAAAAACTCGCGGTGTGCTTGATATATCGTGTCAATGTGAACTTTGTTCAAATTATCGTATGCAATAAATGGTCCTATAATTAATCATGTAAGTATTTGGAAAAAATAACGATGCTGTTGGAAGCAATAGCAAAAGTCCATGTTATTTTGGATCATCCCTCGTATACGTACGGTATAAGACTTACAAGATAACAGTCTATATTCTAATAAAAAAAATAAGTCGGTAATGTAAATTAAGGTTTTTAAAACTACATTTCAAGGCCCTCTCAATAATTAAACCACCTCCAAGTAAAGGTCACCATTTGCAGGACCATTTCATTGATTTGTTCTTCTTTCACTTTAATAATGGTAAACTAAAATAACTAATTAAAACCTCTTCTGGGGGAGTCGCCAATATGGATTATCCGGTGGCGAGGATAAATACGACCATTAAAATCGAAATCAATTTTCCCTGGTCACATTAATCGTACGAGGTCAAAATGTTTCTCCGAGCTTCCGAGTTGTCTACGAGCTTATATGTAGCATGACTATAGAATGATGGAATTTTCATGTTATGTTTATAAATGCAAGGAAAAATTGTTTATTACTTCCTGACAGACCTTGAACATCAGGACTATATTTGTTTTGATATTACAGTGAGTACATTCATTTATGTACATGGATTACACGTAAATTGCACATCTGTCATCTATAACTAAAAGATAAAATGAACACATAAAGGTATAGATAAAGATTTATGTATACACATAAGATATGTACACGAGAATTCATTTTACATTGAGCCTGACCGGATCTAGATTGGGTGAGGTGGGATCAGGACTTCTGGAATCTGGCCATCTTATATCAAGAGATGAGTACGCCTTGGATAATGTTCTTGTGGATACCAACAAGCTGGTCGGATCGAACAAAATAACCGACTGGACACCTTCATAATACAATGATCTGTTGACTTACATTTTGGCTTATTTGACTGAAGCCGAATGTTATCAGGCTGCAGATCGGGGTTATTGTGTAGAATCGAGTGACGGAGGCCGCGGTAATTTAAAGTATCTTTAAAAATATACATTGCTACTTATCGGTCGTTGTCTTTGCAATCATCAATTATAATGGTTTATTATGCCACATGTGAAAAGACATGTTGACGTACTTATATATTGGGTCTTCTTATACTCATCCCAATACTTTTTTCAAAAGCATGTAGCGCCATTATTATGATATAAAAGTAATAACTTTATTTTAAGAAGCAAAGCGGCTGGACAAGCCCAGTCTTCTCCGTAGGCCTATACTTGTACCTGATGCTTTTTAATAAACAACCATTCAAACAATGACTCATAAAGTTTCTGTATGCCGAACATGCTATTTTGGGTGAAAAGACTTGTCCCATCACTACACGGATAAATCCGGCCACCTAGATTCCTTGACCTACATGCACTAGTACTCTGTCGGCACCCTATGTTTCGTTCTGGCTAACATATCGTTCATTCCCCCTACTTCTTAATCAGAATACCGACCCGATCGCATCGTCAGTGTTATAATAGTGAAAAGTGACACTCAGGTCAGTATTTGAAAGTCTGATATCTTTGATGCATGGATCCGCAATCATAATGTCGAACTTTTCATAAAATTAATACACTTGCATTTTAATGTATTAAGCATATGCTACATTAACTTTTGGGGCTAACCATTTTGTTAATAATTATGTCGCTGCAGATATAGAAATACGCAAGAACATCGCATTGTTTCACTAACATGAAGCAATATATTTCACCGCAAATCAAAGAAACTTAAAACAAGTTTTCTTTCACTAATGGTGTCGAAAAGAAAGAAAATGGACGATTTGAACGACGTCCGCACTAGTTTAACGTCGCTAGTAACAGTAACGTCGCGTAATTTTACCCTGACTAATAACTTTTGATTGTAAATAGCGCGAAAACGGCCCCCAGAACACCCCATTTTATATTTCACTAAAATAAAGAAGACACTTCAAATAAACTAATGCAAAAAATAAAATAAAATTAGATCGCCCTTTGTTCTTGCTATATGCGTGTGAATAAAAGAAATGCCGCGATTAAAACGCCCTTATTATCGAGGGCGCGGCGCGGTTATTTCAGTATTTCGTTAATAATGTTTAAAATTTCTTTCTCTTTTTTCACAATATGACGCAGCATTTATTTCCCTACATAACTATAGTTTTCGATTTTCAATGACGTAAGTATAAACTCGAGAAAATGGTGAAAAACGTCGAAAACACGCAAAAATTACGGCCCCGCTAGGTGGCGCTATTCATCGCACGTCACGTGATATTTCTCCATAAAACCACCACCATCAGAAAGCCAACATTTGATAGTATATTTATGCAAAATATTATCATAATCCGAGTTACAGGCGATATTTAGCGAAAAGGGTCTAAATTACCTTAATACTAAGGTGGTAGGCCTATTGTAGATCAACTTACTGCCAAATCTTATCAAAGACATCCAATGTAATTCCTTCGGTACTCTAGAAGATATCAAGGGATGTAATTTCATTCGATGATGTAAGTCAGTGGTCCCGCATTTTGTTGCACCAATAAGGTAGAAATACGGTAAGCATCGAATTCTGGTTTTGTTAGTTCCAACCCATAATGCTTCCCGCCAACATGGATTCTTGTAGTTGGGGAGAAATGGAAGTTTTACCTGCAGATGAAAAATGGACAACACTGTACACACTTATGGAAACCATTGAAGACAGTTTTGACTTCACAATGAATAATCAATGTGCCTACGTTTTTAATACATTGGTTCCACACTTTCAATATTTACTACACCTTGGTGGGATTGTCAGACATTTTGTAGAGAAACTTTCGACCTTGTATTGTGTATAATAACTAATATTAAATACTAGCAACTTGATAGCATAATCTACCTAAAATGGTATAAACAACCATGGTATATTTATATACAGATAATGTGATCACAGAACCTTGCAATTATATAATTAAGTATGTTTATAAATTTTCACACATTCACACAGAAGTAATATGATACCCAACAGGGTAAAGTGATACCCAACAGGGTAAAGTGATACCCAACAGGGTAAAGTATTACTTCTGTGAGAGTGTGGGCAAATTTATATCTACATACTTAGTTATATAATTACAATTTACAAGGTCCTGTAAATAGGGTTTATTAATATATGAATATAGCATGTACTGTTAAGGCCAATACAACAGAAAAATTCAGAAAATTGGTAATAAATCAAGTCACCTGTCAAAACCCCTTTTTATCAAATTAACACAATGTAATACCCATACATCTAAACTGATATAACTTTTAGACACTAAGTCATTTTTTTTTTGAGATTTCGAAAATTATAATACGCACTTGTACCGTACATTGTCATTACGCCAGCTGTCAGGCAATACCCTTTAAGTCAATTATAACGGTACATTATAATCACATGGTCCAATGGATTAACTTGAAAACCTTCGCCAAGCAGCCTTCGACAAATAGTCAGGTGGTGCAATCTCTGCTCTGGCGTAATGTCAATTGTATTGCTGCTAGCTATTACCTTCTACTTTAAAAAAAAGGTCCAAATATAATGTTACCCTTCATATATATATTCCGTAGGGAAATAAGAATTCAAAAGCTTCGGGTTTTTCACATCGTTTATATGACGGCCTATGGCTTTCTTCAGAACAACTGAAAACATGTAAAAACACACTTTTAAAAAACATACATACATAATTAATCTAATTACCTAAAACAAACATACATGTTTTCAGTTGTTCTGAAGAAGGCCATAGGCCGTAATATAAACGATGTGAAAAACCGAAGCTTTACAATGTTACCGTTTTCTCGGGTGTCGTGTCGACTCTATAGAATACTCTTTCATCGACTGTATTCATGGCATCATTTAGACTGACGATAGTAACATTGGTAGATTCTGTTTCATGGCTTAGTTCATCCGTCCTTATCAATGTCATATTAGACAATTTTAAGGAGTTCCGCTTATAGATGTCCACACCAAAATCTCCTGAAACGTACCAAAACTACAAGATATATTTTTACTACGGAAACCTCACGGTCTCTAAACATGAACATGTGTCAATGTGTTATAGCGTGAGGTTGTTTTATATTATGTCGAGGGCGACAACATTAGGAAGTCGAGCGTTAATGTTTCTTTATAGTTAATATTATTGGCTATTGTTTATGGCGTGGCTAAATAGCACATCACTTGACAATATGCGTGCTGACCAATTCAAATTCCAATAAAAATCAACAACACGTTATGTTTTTAAATGTGTATACTTGAAGTGAGTAACCATGCCAACAAGACTTATTCCATCAATGAAGAATATTCATTTAAGTTCTTAAATTGCCTAGTAACCAAAAATTTGACAAACGTAAATTAATTTTTGAACAAAATCAAATCATGCTAGGACTATTCTATCACATGGTACCAAATTATAGTATGCTAGATTTATATTAACAGTGTCAAAGTGAAAAGATATGTCAATTTTTTCATGCATTTTTACTTTGTGAACTTTAATTTGGCACCTAACTGACTATATATTTAAATATGCTTGTCGAGAGTAACGCTGCTTCAAATCTTTCAAATGGTATATACGTATACTATTGTTGCTGAGTCACGGCTGTTTCGTGGATAGTCCTTTGGAATTAGTAATCATGCATGTTTTTTGTGCGACTCCTTTAACTGAATAAACTTGGCACTGGGAATACTTTAGATGGAAACAAATTCAATGTTATTTTAACAGTACTTGGCGGCATCACTGTAGGCGGCAAATGACGGACCATGTTGTCGATAATCAGACGAACGACAGACACAGACCGATGAAAGCAGCTCAATAAGAGCAAATAATGCTCAGGAAAGCTAAAATGTAACACATGCAGAAATATGATTGTCAGGATTTACTTACGTATGATCGTTGTTACATTAAGTCGTAAATCCAGTATAACATATAGACCAACAACTATAAACACAAACAACAAGTATCTCGCTCGACACTGCGTGTTTCTCTTCATTCTTCTTCTCAGTAACACGACAGAGAATATATTAAACACATTCATGTGGATATAAAATATATCCGAACTTTAAAACTCGTTTGTTTTTCGTTTGATATTAAATGTCGAACCGTGATTTATTCCGTCTGAATAACCGTCTCGTTTGCTTGTCAATATCTCTTCATTTGTAATACAGTTTACAGTTTTACACTTTATTTTCAGAAATTAAGGCATTATGCCCATGGTTCATATTCACAATTACAAACAGAAATGTATTTATATATATTATAACAAATCTATAAATACAAGAACGCTTCTGCACTTATGAAACGCAACCGAAAGTGTAAGAGTAATTATAGTTGAAATGCGAACTGAAAAGATTTCAACTGGGTATATCAAACGTTATTTGTTGAATCTCACGTTTCGTAAATTTAATTTAAATAATTTACCATATTTTCTAACAGGTTAAACTGCTGTTGAATTCTCAACCATATTAACGTGGTATGCACCATGCATTCATCGCTCAGTGAAATATATTTAGATGAAAGTAATTGTAAAAACTCTATTTCATAATTATATCAAAATCAAGTAACTCTAGTGTGAATAGAAAACATGAAATATTCAATTTTGATTTCACCTGTACTGTAGCAATACCACGTGAGTTTGGACTATGGTTACAGAACATTACATTCTTTTAAAAAACAGAAACAAACATACTGACGATTGGCACATAATTTTAAAACATGAAATATAAAATGTTAAAATAAAGAAAAACTAGTTCCGCCAAAAAGCTTCTCGTAGTCCCTGTGTTAAGCGTTTGGTGCTAAGGTTTCCTATGTTCTGGTTCTGTCAATTTTTTTACAGCTGTGAATTCATTAGAAGGCCATTCCTTTATTTGAGGAACCTTCACGTTACGGACGCTTACATACTGACAGTGTGGATGATTCAATTACAACACGAATAAGGAGACTACTGTACGTAGTGGTGGTCATGGAGTCCGATCATGCTATTAAGGAAGGTGGCAAAAATGATATGAGGTCCGCTGCAGGTTAAATGTCGACCATAAGACAGCGAAGTACCTGACTTAAATACTTAAATCTGATACATTTGAGGCTTCTAGTAATAAAATTTCATCTTGATCTTGAAAACATAATAAAATTAAATGTTACGAACAAAATAAGTATATTAATGACACTAATTAGCAACGTAGAAGCGATGAAACTTAACTCCGATAGGAAATAAGTTTAGAATAATTAAGCCATTGGTATACTTAAAAATACATTTCGTATTTACATGCCTTGCTTATTTTCCCTGTGAAAATATCAAATTTCTACTTATACTCCGTCATGCCCACTGACTCTATTCATAAAGTGTACATTATTTCTGTAAATGTACACTTTTGTGAGACATTTTCTCAGAAAATGATTGGTCAATTTAAGCTTCAAACTATTTCAGATTTGCATAACCACATAGACAGTTAAATAAATGTCACTGCTGATTGCCTGAAGACTAAAAATTGTAAAAACACACGAGGGATTAACATGACTGTGCTACTGTAAACTAATCAAATTTGCAGCATTTATACATTTTAATTAGTGTCTTTTGTGAAACTTAATAATAAAACTAAGAAATGTAGCGTTATTTTTTATATTATATGTTTTAGTCTTGGTTGAACTAAATACTAAAACAAAATAATCACAATTTATCTACACCCCAACAATAATAGAATGATTTTACGTTATTGGTTATCAGGAGGTGTACAGCAAACCTATAAACAATGTATAAAAAAATAATATACATTGTTGAACCGACAAGAATCCTTAATTAGTATTATACAATGATCGAAAGCAGTTATAACCTTCTACATGTACTTGTTTTCATGAGCACACGTGATGCCACATAGAATCACTCGAATACATCATCATATTGTAACTTCCGTAATCATCAAATTATTTAGCCCTATGAAAATGAATGTTTAAATTAGAACAGGTGTCAATTCATTACGGCGCTATTATAATACAAATATTTAATATCTGTAAAATAAAACGCACTGTCTTAACATCTACTGAGCAGTTTTAGATATATATAAGAATCGGCTAACATGGTCCTGTTTGAAAATTAACATTAATTTTATAAATAATTCCATGACAATCGTCTATTTTTTTAAAAAACAACAAATGAAGACAAATAATATGCTATATACCTTTGTGCACCAAGCCTTAATCCATGAATGTGGAAATAATTGCTTGTGTAATCTTAGCTTTTATATATTGTATTAATAGTTTCTTGATTTTTACTCAATCTATATGACAGTTAATCCCTCAGATGTGTTAGGCCAAGGTTATTATGTTACATAGAGTCATATTTTCTAAAATTCAATATGTGTTCTGCTCATGAATTGTGCCAGAATAGATTGTGCTAATCATTGTCTCTCTGGGGATCATTTACTTTTTGCCGGAGTATAAGTAAGATAAAGTACAATTTTTTGATCAAAAGTGTCCTCTTACAACCGTTATAGGATAGTTTTGTAAGGACGAACAACAAATTATCCTCGGCTTCGCCTCGGACAATTTCTTGTTAGTCCTTACAAAACTATCCTATAACGGTTGTAAGAGGACACTTTTGATCAAAAACTAGTACTGTATCTATTACATAATGCATCTTCTGAATTCGTTTGGCAGGGTAAAGCTAGAAGTGATTATATTAACTTATTCAAAATACTAACAACGTATATGTCAGTGGTGCCTCATATTTCCGTGGCACTTAACTTTGAAATCAAACAAATGTGTTCAAAATACTTGCTACAGTCTGCCACTGAATCACAAAAGGCGCCTCCGGTTGATGAATTATTCTAATTGTTAACTTTTAACGGACAAACACATTAACAAAATTAAGTTTAAAAACCTACTCCTTTCTCCACCTACAGAGTGGATACCCATACATGTACATCCCCATGGTATCCGGTGTCAACCATCGTCGGATACCCAGAGTCGGTGTCTCCGTCAATCGCTACGTACATCTCGTAGCGATATTTGCGGAGGCACCGACTGTGGGTATCCGACGATGCTGTCAACAGTTATGTGTGACAACCACAACACGCATCGGTTAGAAATCCAATTGTTACTTGCGGTGCTCTGAAAAAAGTAGAAATTGCAAATTCTTATTTGGAGAAAGACTTAACTGAAGCTAACGCAAAAATCTTATTTCCTTTTTTGGAACCTTTTTAAACTTTATGAAATTATGAAAGATATATGTAATAGTAACGTTATACTTATTTAGTCTTGTTTGGCTCACATAGCTGTGTATATCTCCCGCGGAAATATGAGCCTGGCAATTTCTTAACCTACCTTAAACAAACTGTTTAAACATTGTAAAGTTTCAGTCATTCGATATTTGAACCTACATGATACACTTAATATTTATACTTATTATGGTCAGTGTGTCATGACTATACACTGGACAGACACAATAATAGGCTTGATTATATCAGATTAACAACCATATTCATTATGCCATACGGTTTACGTAGAGCCAATACGTAAACAGCTTAAGTAATTAATACTGTACAATAAAAATATATTGACATTAAACAGGACGGTTTTATGTGGAGTTGCAGTCAATGGTCATTTTAGCAAATAAAACTAAAAAGGGAGGATTTAAAAAATTGCTTGTTAAAAACCGGTTATAATATTTTACAACCGAAGGATTTTGTTTAAAATATTCTACGTTGTGTTATGTGGAAGAAGGGTGAAAGGATCGAACATGAGATCTAAAGTGGAATACCTGTTGTTTGTGGTTATAGTTGTTGGTCTATATGCTATACTGGATTTACGACTAAATGTTACAACTACCATACGTAAGTAAAACATTACATCATATGTGTGCTTGTGTTACATTTTAGATTTTCTGAGCAATATTTGCTCTTAATGAGCTGTGTTGATCGACCTGTGTCTGTCCGTCATTGGCGCTCGTCTTCACCTCACCCGTTCCACGTGGAACACAAATGTAGTCACATCAGACACAGGGTATGTCAATGTCATACACTTCAAACTACTGTCCCCTCTTACTCTACTTTATTTGTAGTAATCTGATTGTGCAAGTCATGTTCCACAACATGACGATGATGACCCATCTTTTCAACCATCCTGAATACTTGCTGACCAACGACACGGGTTCCGAAAGTAGAGGTCAGCTGAAAGCCAGCTGATTTTTGCACTCGTGGTCTTGTCTAGATCAGGTTGATACTGGGCTTCTCGACTTCGATTAGGTTCATTATTAGAGATTAGCCCACAAATTAAACTACTATGACATCAAATGGGAACCCTTTTGCGTTGGATCAGTATATGTTCATTGAAACATAACGCAGCCAGTGCTTGTCAAACAGCAGTCTATATAGAACACAACACCCGTCACCCCAGGCGTATCTATGTGATCAGTTATCGGACCACTTCCATTCATGTTGTACATCAACGACCTCCTTGTTGTTAAATGTGTATACTGATGTAAATATTGTGAATAAATGTGTTTAAACTGACGACCTCCCACTACCCGTCTATTTGCTAACGGCTGTCTATTGTACTGGTCAATTAGCTCTACTTGAGTCACCAAATCCTTTCAACATGACCTGTATAGACTACATCAATGGGAGCGTGACTGGTTGGTGTCCTTCAAATCATCGAGATGCGAGGTCGGGTGCATCTCTAGAAAAAGATTCCCTTGTGTAACGCTGTCCCTACTTCCTGATTTTTGCGTGGATTCCATAAAATCCTTACCACCATGACAAGTTCGTATATGGTTACTTAGAAAACAATAGTTTAGCTCGATTCCAATGCCATTTCACAGATTTGTATGCTTCCATGTGTGACGTCATGTTTAAATGGCTAATACCGTTGTTGATTTGTTAAAAGATCATACGAAAGGTCATGGTGTTCAGGTAGAAGATGTAGGACCATCACATACCCTACTCAGTCTATGTTTAGGTTTATGAGGAAAATGTTTGGATATGGGAATAACGCAAAATGTCAGCATTATCATAGCGAAATATGATATGCTGTAACTGTAGAGAAAACCACGTATTTAAAGCAAACTTCAAATAAAACAAACTACATGTAGTTTGAAACCACTTTGAAAACCACAAAACTAAATCCAATACCGGTGTGTTGTCGATAAATTCGCCCTTAGGTATTGCGGTACATATGGCGGCAACTGCTTACGACCTGCTAAGACTATATATTTACAATCAGCTTGACCAAACTGAAGCTAAAAGGGCTTACCATACGTAAAGAGTAATTTTCGGACAGTTTTTCCTTGTTTTCTCAAAATATCGATTTTGTACTTGCGACTTTCTCATTCTAAGCCAGCGATATACGAAGTCAATACATTCATAAATATTTATTTAAGTACATTCCTTTACAGGTGGGCAAATATAGATACATATTGAAAAACTGCTGAATTGTAACCAATACGGTCATGTAAAGTTGTTCTTATTTCCTTTACTAAAAGGAAGACCAACTAAGAGAGGAATTCAAGAACGACTTGCTTGTTAACAGTCGGTTACATTCTATATACATGTTATTTTATACTGTAAATGATGAAGGGAAACCCGCGATGTAGATTGGAATATTTGTTGTTTGTGTTTATAGTGACTGTTCTATATGGTGTCCTGGATTTACGACTTAACGTAACAACAAGCATACGTAAGTACGACAGGTTTATTGTCCAACTTACATCTAAACAGTGTGGAATATCCCATATTTTTTCTTGCTCTTCCGACATAAATGAAATATACATTTTGAACAGAGTATAGTTATGTGTCAGGTAGCATATACAATCAGCGTTCAATGGTAGTTTTCAATATGGTTCCCAATGAAATCGACAATTCTGTAGAGGATGTGATTTTATGCTTTTTGAAGGCCAACCACTCGCAACAAAACATCATACCGTTTGTTATGAAGATATTCAGTAGTTGGCGTCTCCAGAAACGTTTTTTATTTTGTTGCTCTCATAAGTGAAATTACACAAAATATTAAAAAAATATCCCAAAGTGACGATTTCTTGAACTGCCGCATAACATGTGCTATTGTTTGTAATAACCAATAAAATGGATTCTAATCTATTATACAAAGGGAAACACGAGGGCATAGTACTATGCTCCTTATGTCGAAAATCGCGTTTGTACCAAATATGAGCTACATTTTGTACATATCTTTCTTTGCGACAATGTGTGCGAATCATGATGTTTTGGTCAAGGCTCAGCTTACACAACTACATCATTCGGTACCTTGCGTAAACGTATTACAGGTATACTGTATTTCACGCTAAAATTAAGTCTAGCAATACCGCATCCATAAACATTGACATCTTCAGGATAAATCAACATGGTTATACACTCGATAAATTAATGTTTACACCATTAGTTGGACTTTTTCGGTCAAGAAAAGCTCAAGCCATGCCCCTACAGAATTTAAAGATATTTGAAATGTACAAATTAAATATGCCGAATATTGAATCTATTATAATATGTACAATTACTGAACTGGAGCGTACCGTATGGCGATGGAAATGATGTTTAAAAGTAACCGCTGTACACTTTTCTCCAAAAAGTCAAACGATGTTCAATGATTTTAGATGACATGAGCAAACATTACGAATCAAGTATATGCGGACGAAAGCAAACTTAATCATAATAATAAATATGTACATGTTACAATTTTGCTCTGTGTGTATGCCAAGTATTTCGAAATTTTCTACCAACATTATAGCGTTTTTCTCGTCAACTATTGAAATTCAACGACAACATCCGGTATAGACATACAGTCGTTTATACGCTGTGAAAGTAGCATGTGATGAATCTGTGCAGAATTAAAATTTACAGTTTTAGAATGTCTGAGTGTAAAATGAAGTCTTGAGGACTGTCAAAACTTTCATTCTGTTGTATATACATTATACTGTCTTCGTTTGACAGATGAATAAATGATGTTTGGACTTGTAATGTAAACGAATAATAATGTAATACCTCCACGTTAAAGTTAACTCAAGATTTTTGTCTATTCCCAGATTGATAAATGCAGATAAAATATGAACAAAGGCATTGCAATAACTGTTTTTTTTTTCAAAGTTAACTTTAATTTGTGCGTAATGTCTGAACTAAAATTTGGAAAGTTTCCTCGTCCGGTTTGGAAAAAATGCATTTCAGAAATCCATAGTTATACAATTTTCATTAATTTACCAAATATCAATTCCTATAGTCTAAAGGAAAAAGATTAAAATGAATATTTTTCCCCAAATTACACAATAAAGTCATGTTTTGAAGCCTTTAAAGGGGCATTGTCTAATAACGAAAAAAAAAGATCTGTTAAACATCTAAAGATAGAGCGAAAACGGTAATTGCCGGGTATTCTTACATTATATGAGATATTCTTTAGGCTATATAATATCGCTGGCTTTGAATGAGAACTTCGTAACTACAAAACTGTCTGACAATCACTCTTTACTTATGGTAAAACAAGTTTTTTTCAACTTCAGTTTGGTCAACATGACAATTTCCGATTTCATGAAAATAGTCTCATAAGCCCGCTATGGTGTAGAGTTCAGATATGCATTTACGACCTTTTCATTCTAAGCCAGCAATATAACCATGTCTGATGCACTATCGTTATAATCAAGAAATAAAGTTTAAAACTCACCTTTTGTGGACGAAAACGACATTGTTATGACTACGAACGTTATTCGGTTGATCACGTGATTCTCAACACAAAAGCATTTTTTTTTATTTCAGGAGATTTTGGCGTGGACATGTATGGGCGAAATTCCTTAAAATTGTCTAATATGACACTGATAAGAACGATTAGAAGAAGGAATAAAACAGAAAATATCCGTCAATTAGACACAAATGTCACCACCGTCAGTCCAAATGGTACTATTAACGCTGAACATGAAAGAGTATTCTATAGAGTCGACACAACACCTGAGAAAACGGTAACATTATATGGAGTATAATAGTAATAATGTGTATTATCTTAAACTAGTTTAATTAAACAGGCTAAGACCATGATAATCAGCAATTAGCCAATCGCAGCTCAATACGACCATCGTCTAAATCCCAAGGGTGCTGTTTTATCAACGTATTTACGGAAATCGTAAACTTACGTTCAGATTTAGATTCAGTATAACCTTGGGTATTCACTTCCTCAAGTATTTATAGCTAAAATTGTTGTCAAGGCTCAATGCTCTTTAAATACCAAAATTCATATCTCATATCATTCAATGTTGAATATTTATTTACATTGTATTTATGTACATTTGTGCTTATATTGTGTAAATGTTATATGCGTAAATGAGACAGTAATAATGCAAATATGAATAACCTTGTCCATACGTTCTTGTGTCAGCATTAGTAGTTTCATTCCAAGCTCAAATATAGTTTGAGAGCTGACGACCAGGTGTAACTTTATCAACCAAAACATGTTTATGAACATATTAAACCTTTATGTTACCAAACTCTTATTTAATGACTGACGTGATTAATCAAGATGTCCACTTTCCATTTTCAGGTAAAACTTCCATTTCTTCACAACTACAAGAATCCATGTTGGCGGGAAGCTGTAGGGATTGGAACTAACAAAACTAGAATTCGATGTTTACCGTATTTCTATCTTATTGGTGCTACAAAATGCGGGACCACAGACTTACACTATCGAATGTCATTGCATCCCTTGATTTCTTCACTGGTGCCAAAGGAATTGCATTGGTTGTCTGTGAGAAGATTCCACAGTAAGTAGATTTACAGAAAAACCTTAGCGAGGATGTCACCGTTGAGATACTTTAAACGTATTTCCATTCAGTTGGTATAACACTAGTCTGTCTAACATACCCTATGTTTAGAAAGACAACTCCTCAATCTACTCTTTTCTCATGAAATTATTTCCCTTTGCACCCTCAAACATAGATAATCAAGCCCAAAATAAAATCTAGCGAAAATTGAAAAATATTATGCTATTTGATTGATAAAATATATTATCTAGTCGGGTGGCCAGACTAGTATAACACTTACGTTAGTCCCTTAGTTTAATGAATACCAAACCTGCAAATGGTTTGGGAATTTGGAGATTGTGTTGCTATTGTGATGTATTTAAAGTGATTACGAATTACGGCTTGGTTTTTATACCTTATACCCTACTAGAGCTGATGGCCAGTAGCATCAAGCCTGCCTTCTTGTTGGCCTTATAACATACTTTGTTCTACATTTTAAATCTACCTTTGTCGTTAGCTATTGAAAATTACCACTGCTAGTTTTGTTATTATAAATTATTTACTTCAAATTATACTTGGTTTGTCACCAATATGTGAATACACTAACACAAGGGGCCAGATGAGAATGATCGGTTATTGGAAAGTTTTCAGATGTTCAATATTAGTATCATTGATCGATGTGTCATTATACACTGTTTACTCAATAGATAGGTCACTTTCAAAGAGATCGCATTGTACGTTCATCGCAACAATATTACAATGTAAAGTCAATGAATACTAATAATGAAAACATGTGGCTTCCTCTGGTCAATATAACTTCACAGTACGAATCATGATTATGAATAATTTACGAAGATGACATATAAAAAAAAATGTATATATTGTAATTAAATAGCATAATATTAGGTTTAAGGTAGCTTAGGTTATAGCTTTGGAGATGGTTTCGTGTTAGAAGTTGATGTATTGACATTGATCTAGAAACATGTAACTTACATGAAAAAGTCTATATAAATATCTTATGGAATGATAATAATAATAATATCAATGTAAAATGGAATAACAAATATATGCTGACAAAGTCATGTGTTATATTTATTTATTAAAATTTACTTCACAGTATGATTTCAACATTTGCAAAACTTGCAAACATACAGTAACGAGGCAATAAAGCCCAAAGTCATCCCAGCGAATGACCACAGTAATCTATTTTTAGCAGCAAAGTCATGTCAAGCTAACCCAGAACAGAGCACCCTGTTCAAAAATAGATCTAATTAAAGAAATCAATATGGCTTCATTAATAAATAATTATTCAACAAATACCAAGAAAAATCATTTAAATCATTTTAAACAACTGTTCAGTGAAATAATACAACAAGTTTACATTTGGCATGCATATTTCATATCAAAGTACTCATGTATCATCCTCATAAATCAGGGTATAGTCAAGTCTCCAGTCTATATATTATTATATCATATGTATTACGGATGAAAAACACGCTGGTTGAACGAGAAAGTCATGTATGGGAAAGATGGGGTGCTGTGATCATAGGGGCTTGTATACAGTTGCGTTTATATTTTCATTAGTATACTAATAGTGCTGTGTGTTTATCACCACCTTAGTTATTTTTTTAGAAAAAAAAACCACGTGGCACATAATTACATACCTTATGCATTTTGACTATTTTCAGATAAGCGAGAACCCCACCTGTCTACATATTTGAACTACTTTAGTAGAGGAGTGAATGAAATAACTTCTACTAGAAATCAAGATGATAAAGAATATCACAACATGATTTTTGGTACGTCTATGTCTTCATTATATTTGTGTCATTGTCATTAGTTCCACAGGTGGCAGTATCAGTGCTTGGTCCGCAGATGATTAAAAAAAAATATATATATATACGTATATAGAAAATTCCCGTCACAGAGCTAATCAAGTCATTAAGCCCAGTGACGGAAACTTTTTTTTTCCAAACACTGATACTGTCACCTGTGATTCGAACCCGATTTTGGGCCAGTTACGGACGTTGAACATTATAGTCATTTTATTATATACATTGACCAGATCTTATACATAGAAACGTTACCCTGTTTGAATACATGTGTTATTGAATATGTTTAATGACTATGTTTATTACTGTGGACACCATTGTTGAAGATATACGACCAGTTAAGTTTCAAAGATATTTTATCGATATTTGGTCTGTTTTCGTTAAGGTTTACTTATAATGTGATGGTATTGGTTAAAACACAATTACATCGTTAAGCATAAGATAATTGTACTGTACATTGGCATGTTAAACTCGATATCTCTTATAAAAATAAGTCATACAGTATGTAATTTATTCAAACTTGGATGCATTCTTCACGTTTCATGTTTCATCGTTCTAGTTGTCTGAACGCTTCGCATGCAATCGTAACTACTCGGGTATAACCCCATCCCCTAACCCCTAAACGTAACCTAAAACCCTAACTCATAGCCTTAACTCCTAAACCGAAGCTGAATATCTCTTCTGCGGTGCCTATATGTGACTTCTAAAAGGCTACTTGGACTATAGTAGCCACCATACTGAATTATAGCCGCCAGAACAATAGAAAAGAGTCTTTCCCCTCTCAGTACGGTCTAAACATACTGTGCGACTCTTTTCTTCATAGTCCACACTGTGGCTATAGTCCACACTTTGTCTATGGTCCTAGGCACACACCACTAAATAGCTTGGGGATAAATATACTCTAAACCTTGCCCAAATCCTTATACTAGTATTAGCCCCTAACCCAAACCCTAACCACCAAACATTACCAAAAACCTTACCATAGCCCCTATCCCAAACCCCTAAATCTTTTAAGAGCTGTCCAAGAACAGCGCGATAGTGGCAGCACTACCGTCGTCTGTGTTTAAATAAGGCTTCTAAGTCGAAAATAGGGAACCGATTTGGACAAAATGTTTGAGTTGCCTTCTGTGTATGGGTTGGTGTTATGATGGTGAACAAGTATACATGTACAAATTTTTATAGAATACGACAATGTTATTTGAAGATATTTGGGCCTTAAAAACTTACAAGTACCTAAACTTTAACGTTGCATATTTTCAACAAATAAATGCTTGATAGGATTACCTATTCTTGTGTAGGGCTTGGGTCATGGTGATGAACAAGTTTAAAAAGTATGTTACAATATGAAGTTTCAAAGCAAAAGTACACTGTGTATGTCAGACCACTTTGAAGATATTTGAAGTTTTAAAAACCTGTACCTTAACTTTAACATTTGCATTTTTAAGTCCAAAAAGGTACACTGTTTCAAGAAAATTGATATATGTACCTACTCCCGTGTAGGGGTTGGGTCACGATAGTGAGGAATAACGCGAGATTTCAAACCGTTGTGTTAAATGCATTTGCATATACATGTATTTGAGTTTTTAAAAGGGGGCATAATTACAACCAAATGTTTGATATAACTACCCCCTGTGTAGGGGTTTGGGTCATGATGGCGAGCACGTATACTTAGTATCAAAGCAATATGTCCATGTACTTTGAAGACATTAGATGTTTAAAACGTGTCCTAAAAGTTTGACGTTTGCAAAGTTGGAAAGGGGGAATAATTTCAACAACTTGTTCGATAGAGTTACATACTCCTGTGAACTATAAGTATAGACAATAGCAAAGCAATATTTCAATAGTATTAGAAAATATAGAGGTTAGACAACATGAACCTAAACTTTAAATGAGCCGACGATCGGGCTTACGCTGTTATGTACGCAATCGTCGGACATGACATTAAACAAACTAATTATTCATGGTCAGTTCATTTTAAGTTTGATCGGGAGAAAGAAGTTCAGGACGTTTGAGCATAATGGATGACATAGACTTACATTTGACGGTGAAAATGACGTGGTTTCATTATCGATGTGGTCGCTGAGTCTGGGTGAGATTTAACCGATTATGTTTTCAATTAGGTGATGGTACGCCAAATACTATATGGGAAACAAAAGATTACTGGACACCTAACGCTACGGAACCGGCTCGCACAAATGCTGACGTCATTCACAGACTTAATCCGGGTACAAAGATCATTGCTTCCCTGCGAGATCCGGTAACCAGGTATGGTTGGATATTTAGTTTTTATGTATTGTCAGGGGGTCGCAACCTTCTTCTTCTTCTTCTTCCGTTAAATGGGTGAACTTGTATGGAATCAGTAACAACAGAAACAGGTTTTGAATTGATAACGGGCATTTATTGTGAAAAAATGCCATAAAACAAAACCGAAACAAATGTGAGAAAGTCATATTAAATCAGTTGTTACTAACTGACATAACTGGGCAGTAAAACCCGCCACAGGAGTCTACGCAAGGAGGCGACATGTCGCGATCTTTGTTCAAACCAATTATTTCAGTAACTTAAATTATGCGTAAAAGTATTTATAATAATTATTAATGTATAACGTGGACGTAAGTGTCGAAAAGTGCGCCTAAAGTATGTAAAATAAAGATCATTTCATTTGGTAATTATTGCAATTTGAAGATGTACCCATTCTTTGCGTCCACGCTTGGTTTATCAGCAGCATTTGTTTATAGACTTGAACATCATTTCGGAATATACATGTAAACAGCAGGCTAGCCTACGGTACAATCCTATTTGTATACACTAAACCGATATATATGTGCAATGTACGGAGTATTTAAAATTTATATTATATTAATAAATAATAAATATATTGATAAATAGGTCCCAAGAACTGAGATTCTGGAGCTCTACCGGCTAACATACTGTCCAGTCCCAGTCTCCCAAATCTTTTTAGAGAGGCTGGAGACATTTACATTCTAGACCGCATACAATATTTTACTGTTTTTAGATTTGCACTGTAAATCAAATTCTCTTTATTACCTTCACTCTGTACGATATAACTTTCGCACCGCTTTTATAATTTTAACAAACTGCAACACTGACATGCACCTCCCTGTTATAATCGTTTTTGATTGTTGGGAGTATGAAACAGAAATATAACTACACGATTATTTTACACTGATGTTTCACAGTTGGAATAGCCTAGAGTGAAATGCATTGTGCCTTAATAATAATTATTATACAAAAGACTTTATTTATATTTTATAGTGAATGGCATATTTGGTTCTAGACCAATTTCAATAATGGCACACAAGGGATAAGGGAGCACATCGAAATAGTTTGTACAATATGGTAACATGATACATACACTAAAGTCTTGTTATGTATTTTCCAGTACTATGTTTAGCAAATGCATGTGTTTTTCAGAGCATATTCCAACTACAAGTATACAACAAAAATTCCTACGCCAAAATTGTTCCATCAAAAAATGGTGAACTGTATTCAAATGATGGAGACTTGCTTAAAGAGTCACTCACTGAGATATTGTATCGACAATTTCCCATCTCAAATAACAGATGTAATTATACATATCAATGGTTTAGAATAAGAAGGTCTTAACTACAACTAATGACATTATAAGACTGATAAATATTTGAAATCTGCATCATAATGCGCTTCCTATGAACATATTTTCATAAAAATCGGAACTGGTGATGTTGACCAAAATGAAGTTGTAAAAAGTTGTTTGTCCAAAAAAGTAATGAGTACATTACAGACCGTTATTCTTGTTTTCTCAAACTGTCGATTTTGTACTTACGACCTTCTCATTCTAAGCCAGCGACATATGCTATTTAAATCAATTATTACTGATAATATCAGAATCTTCTCTATAAAAAGTATATTTAAAATCCCTGATAATATGTAGTTCCATGTAACTGTTTATGATGATTGGCACCAATATTGTACCATCTCCTACATAGTCTCGTGATAGTCTGCTTCGAGTACTGGAGGCCCCGTGTTCGTTCCAAGACTGCACCATACTGACGACAGACGAAATAAAACAGTCACCAGTATTTCCCCAGCTAGGCGCTCAGCATGAAAGGGAATACGCCTTCTCCCTCAGTACCTCATGTCAAAGTATACACATTGTAAACTGATAACTTTATTTGTAGTGAAAATAGATCTTTATCAATGGGTATACATGAACATAACGTAGCTAATAGATTTCAACATGCGTCACAATGGTGTGGAGGGTTTAGAAGTAATTGCGTGATGTTTGGAATATATCTCAGTACATATACACGTTCAGTACATGAAACAACTCATATATAATTAATGTACATGCGTAATTAATAATTTATATTCTAACTTTCAGCGACGAACTTTTATAGGAATTTATTACATTTTTCTAGAAGATTTCTTTCGTGTATTTCCAAAGAATCAGATACTTATTGTAAAGTCCGAAGACACACTAAAAGATGTGAGCGGTACAATGAAAAAAGTGTTTGACTTCTTAGAAATTGGTGAGTAACCTGTGTGTGTGGGCCGGTCAGAATGTTGATAGACACCCTAAATAGAAACTATATCAGATGTACTTGTGTTACCAAGGGCTGGTCAGAATGTTGGAAAATACCATATAGTTACAAGTGAAATGTTGATGCTGGGCATCAAAGATGCCGCTAGTTCTTTTTAAGTAAATCTTTTTATTTAGTAAAAGGTATTGGTAGAAACTTGTAAACAAACTAAAATTCCGGCGTGATGTGTGATGCACAAGGGAAGTTATTCTCATGTGTTGAGTGTACGCTGCAAAAACTTAAGATTGCTGAAAATGGGTATTTTTCACTAATTCAAGGGCAATAACTCTGGTTGTACTAAATTGAAAGGGGAGTGAAACCCCAGGTGCACTAGAGTACATGCTGTCAAACATTTCTATAAAGGTTTCATGATCCTAGGTCAAATACTTTTTGAGTAGCATGTGAAACAAGTCAAAAATGGCTATTTTACACCATTTCAATGGCTAATAACTCTGGATGTACTAAACTGAAAGGGGAGTGAAACCCCAGGTGTAGAGAAAACATCCTGACCATTTCTGTGAAGGTTTCATGACTCTATGTCGTGTACTTTGAGTACCGTGCGACATAAGGAAAGCGGCCAATTTTTTCTGTTTCAAGGGCCATAACTCCGTCAAAATTGGTTGAATCATAAAACCCTGATAATATGCACCAGGTCACATGATGACAATCATTCTCTGAAAGTTTGGTTGAAATCTATGAAGAAATGTAGGAGGAGTTGTGCACAGAAGAAATTGTTAAGGCCCGCCGACATTCAGCAATCTAATAACCAGAGTTTTCCTTTGGAAAACCTGGTTAAAAACTTGAAGGCAGTGAAACACCAGGAAAGAATAGAAAACATGAAAACATTCTATTTTCTATTGAAATATTTATTCAAATGAACATAACATGTTTTAGAAATATGAGCACCATTATAATATTGATTAATGCTTCACAGATGGCATTTAGCATGTTTCATAAAATAACAAAGTGTATTCCAATAACGTGGTATAGCCTGACAACGTGAAACTGACACTAAAGGACATTGTTATTTCGTGGTTTGTGAGCTTGATAAGTAAATTTATTGCGAATTAATACGTTTTAGAAATATGAGCACCATTATAATATTGATTAATGCTTCACAGATGGCATTTAGCATGTTTCATAAAATAACAAAGTGTATTCCAATAACGTGGTATAGCCTGACAACGTGAAACTGACACTAAAGGACATTGTTATTTCGTGGTTTGTGAGCTTGATAAGTAAATTTATTGCGAATTAATACGTTCAACATAGTTTAAAATATGCATAGAACTAGTTCCATTTGGCAGGAGTATAGGAGCGCATATGAATATTTTGTAAATAAGAAGTGTCAGTTCAATGTTGGCAAGCTATATTTACCCGTTTAAATTTTGGCAAAACAAACTATTCTGACATACATAAATAAAGAAACATAGAGATTAAAAAAACACTTGCATTTATCAAATTTAGATTAAGACAAAACCTAAGAACTGGAAAAAATCGAAAATCATAACTAAAAAATATCTGACAGACATGAAAGTATTTAACATGTTCCATAAAACAAGTAGCGTACTGTGTTAGTTTGCATGTGTAAATTCGAAAGGAAAATCGCCGCTCCGCGCAAATAGTTTTTTTTTACTTTTTAATAGCCCCTGCTAAGACCCGCAAATTGCAACATATGTAGCCGTTATATAAACACCCGTTCCGAACTGATTTGGACTTTAGTACCTACCGAACAACATTGCCCTGGTAGTCATTCAATTTTAAGGTATGAGATAAACTGTTTTTATAAAAGTCGAATAAAAAAATTATAAGCCGGAAATAAATGAGTGTATAATCATTTTACATACATCTTGTGATAATAATATTAAAAATATTTTTATATAAAATTTTGCTATAATATTTATCATCCTATTTTACCCCTGACGGGCGAGTCCAACAGCGTTATAACCAATCAAGGTTGCGGATACCCTAGATAACTATATTGATAAAAAAAAACGTGACAGGGAAATGTGTCAACGAACATTATTTTACTACATTGGATATATTTGGCGATATAGGTTTAGAATGGAGTTTGCATTTTGCCTGTTATCATGGTTGTACAAGTAACAAAATGCCATCCACGTGTAAGAAGAAATGTGTCCACTGTGGTATGTCGTTACCTTGAACCCTGACTATAACACGGAGGTATAGTAAATCCTTGACTATAACTAAGGCGAAAACAGTTACAAATCCAGTAGATTTTTTCTACTTCCCGTGTTCTGCATTAAGTAAAAATTGGCTTCTCTTTACTAAAACCCTTGTGGCGAAGCATACCATGAGTTAATAAAACGATTAAATTATTCTCCATTTCAGGTCAGCCCTCAGAATCTGTGTGGAAAAGAATAATGGCATCTCCAAAGCGTAATGTTAATATAAAACGTTCTAGTCTTCCTATGTTGAATGAGACCAGAATTCTTCTCAAGAACTTTTTTGAACCATATAATAAAAAACTGACACTTCTTTTAGGCGAAGAATTCAATTATAATAATTGATAATATGATCTGACGTATGTATGATAATGTTATTATTAAGTATTATTAAAAATAATCCGACTAGCCAAAATGTGTTCATAATAAAACTGGTCAAACTTTTATAAAACGGTTCAAGGTTTTACATTTGTTATATGTGTGTAATAAATACACTCTATTAATGTTAATAATATTTTTTTTAATATGTATACACTGGTTTTTGTTTTGTGTGATTTTAAACAGAAATTATCAAGACTAGGCTGCTACAGTTTTATGTCATTTTTTAAAATCGTTTTTAAGTTGAAACGACGAAGTGTTCATGGAATAAATCAACAACCAGCACTATAACTTTTCATCTGTAAAAGGTAGGTCCCACTAAACATTTTCGTCTTGGTCTCTTTAATAAAATGAAAAAATATGAGCTTCAGGAGTAATCGGAAAAGGGTCCTCGTGGTTGTGGGTCATTAGAAAATTTGTGTAATCCCTGTTCCCAATACACCCTACGCCGCAGCATATTTATTTCAATTTGAAATACATTGTCAAGGCAAAAATATACAGTGGCACCACACACAGTGCTACAGTGGTTTCAGCGACTGCCAATAAGACCTACATTCTTGTAACATACAAGAAGAAAACGAAATAATTGCCGAACAGCCACTGTCAAAGTAACATCATTTTGACATGCCAAATATTTCTTGAAAGCTGCATGTGCAGTCTACATGTAAATGTATCGTTAATGAAGAATTGTTTTACAGAAATAGATAGTCTTATTAGATATATAAACATTTTTGTTTTTCTTTCATTTTTTTATTCTTTTTCAATGATTCGGTTACTTGTGGTGCAGTCAACAATTTTCATGTATGTATAGTAAGGATTATTGGGGATGTTCGGTCACAAAGGTTATGGCATGTAACATGGACCATGCACACAATACCAAGTCACCATTGTTGTTTTCGTATGTTGAAAATTCTAACGTCGTGAGGAGCCTGTTTGTGTTGCAGCCTAAATATTTAAAAAAAAAATTGGTTATATATTCCACAGACAGCCACGGAGACAGAGAGATGTACCAGTACCATTTTACAGCTCCTTTAGTGTGATGCATCCCAGAACCAAACATACAACCTCCTTGATCTAAAGTGGGATCATAAACCACTTGGCTGCTGACAACAGTTCAAATACATTAAATGCATTTGTCGGGTAAACAATCACATCTCACACAATTTTTGATACTACAAATAATCAACACAGACACTATAATAATGTTTTATATCATTTTATTATGCATCATACACATGTGCACCAATCTGTATGCTTGATCAAAAAGAAAGAAATAAGTGTAAAACATTTTGTATAGCATAACATCTATTTCTTTAATATAATCAAAAATAAAATCTTAAAGCAATATACAAATGCATATCAATCTAAAAATCTATAAATGTTATCCAAAGTTTTACATAATTTTGTAATTCAAAAATATGCATATTCCATGAAAACCAGTTTTTCTAGCAAGGGCAACAACTCTACCGAGTTTTGTTTCCAGAATTAACGGTACGAAACTCAATATGCTTATAAATATTCCTGGCAAAGTTTCACAACTTAAGCTGACAAAATTGCAGAAATTGGTGAAGCCAAAGTGGACACCAAATTTGCTGATCAACATATTATTTAAACAGCTTTTTTTCTGACAAATATCTGGATAAAATTTCAAAACACGTAATTATATAAATGATTACTAAACACTGAAAGAAAACAAAGCATGCATACACGGTACTGGCTCAATCATGGTAACAATGAGAAGACAAATAAAATAATACATAATAATCTATCACAGATATTTTGAACACAGACTTTAACAGCACCGTAACTACAATGGCGCTGTTTTTTACATACACATCAGAAAATATAGTTTTTACACATCTTGATGTACATGCGACGTGATGGTTTTATTCTGGTGAACGATTAGAGAAATTGTCATTGGTTTGATGAAGAGCAAAGTTGTATTGATTACACATGAAAACTGGCTAAGTCTAGTTCTATGTACATGTATCAAATTTGGTCATGCTTTGTGACAAATTATCATTTATATACAGCACAGAGTGTACCTGACCAGATTCACAGGAATTATTTATCAACCAAAACTAACTTGCTATTCCACAGCTGACAACTTCTCCACATGTGGATGATATAATCATGGTCAATGTCACATTAGAAAATAGCCTGCCCAACCTAGGAATCATATTCATAATTGAACATCCTATCAGCTGAGCTCACTAGACAAGCTACCTTAATGTATCAGAGTGTCCAAACAGAAGCCTAATAACTGTGGAGTTTATAAAACATTAGAGATCTAATAAATAATTTATTTCAACTGAGATGAGAACACCCTTAGGCCTAGTTCAAGGTCATTCAGTTTGATCCAAGTCTAATTGGCCAACGACTTCCGGCTTCAAAGGAATACAAAAGTGTAGGTTAGTCAAAGACATAGTTCTACTGCACAGAGATTCTCATTCCTGAAAGTGATTTAGTGCTTCAAGACTGCACACATCAAGTAAAGCCTTCAACCTAAATGAGTTTTGGCTGGGTTTTTTTGGTGTGTTTTTTTTAAAGCAAATTGAATAGAAATTTGTAAAGGATATAGCTCCATATATTAAGTACACTATTATCCTTAAATTGGGAATTCCAGATCCGTATAGAGATATTAAACGCCTGTAGAAACTACAACTATACATCCTGAAGGAACAGTTGATGAAATACTGTAAAAATGGAATAAATGGGTTTTGGTTTTAGGATTTGATGATTTCAACATTCGAACAATCAACCTTCAATATTTGTAACAAAGGGTTTTCCCTTCTATTTTTGTAAACCTTCTAGTTTACAATCTCACAAAAATCAATGGTGTGGCAATGCAAGTATTTTATAATAGACAAGATACAGCATAGTACAGCATAGTAGGAGAAAATATTATTTCCTATCCCAAAGACCTAGGTCTTTGCCTAACCAAACAGATAACAAATAGTGTGCACTTTGCTATGTCTATGCAACCACACGCTCCCAGCGAGCAGTGCTCACAGATAGCATACTGTTTCCTCAGCACTTTGCTAGGAGAATGCCTTCTGATGCAACAGACTGCTTTAGCAGTGTTTGATAACATGTGCACATGCGCTTGGCGGTGGCATATAAATTTTTCACCTTTTTAATCCATCAAAGTCAGATCTGCCTGTTGTACATATATATATATAAATAATGTATATTGCAAGTATACTCTTTATGGAGGGATTACTCAAGATGATGATGATGATGATGATGACATCAGGATAGAGGGAGAATTGTCGTCAAGACGGTGTCAGGAGTTTCACTCTTTCATCCTTTAAACTGTATATAACTATAAAATTGCACCTGAAATGAATGAAAATACAGTTAAATCCATCCACTGGTGGCAGCCACTTGGTCACCTTTCTTGCTAGGGCAATGGATAGAGCATTCACAAGTCGCTTGGTGATTTGAGTTCAAACCTGGGTAGTCATATTCTTCTGTCATATGCTCGACATGACTATAAGGCTCTTAAAGATGACTATATACCCTGCCACACTAATGGATAGTATAATGTGACCTTGACCTTATTCAAGCATGGTGTGAACTAAGGTTCTGCATGTGGTCTTCACTTGTTGTTATTTGCTAAGTAAATTCCAAATTATTTAGCCAAGGTGTAAAAAAGTTATGCATCAGGCATAATTTTGTTACAATCATTCCTATAATCCCCTTCTGCTTTGCAGTGAGAGATAAACAAGTTTGTGTTATTTCCAAATAGAAAGTGGGTAGTCTAATGGTCTGAAAATTGTGGTCACATAGAGAATTCCATCAACGGAGCTTACTGGTTGTTGGGATCATGTCGTAATTTATGAACTCAAGCCTACATCATGAAAGAGAGTGAAATAATTAAGACCACTTACTTTTTTTCGAACACAAGGGAGTGTATTTGGTCAGTTATTTTACTCATGTACTTTTTGTATCGAGGTAGTCTGAAACAAAATAAAATCATAAAAGTGTAAAATGCAATACAATAGCAGAAAAACACATGATAACATAACACAAGGGCATAGATCTCCTGACCTCAAAACAAATAGGGGTCATCTATATTTGCTGACCATACGTTTTACTTACTTTACTTAACTGTTCTACCCACCAACAGACACCCAGACTAACCGAGTGACATGTGCAAAGCAGTATACCACCTGCGTCAAATACCTAGGCATAATAAATTAACAAACTTGACCTTGTCCATTTGGTTTACAAAACTGATTGAGGAAACGGTTAATAAAACAAATCAGGTCAAACAAATACAACTTACTTCTCTATAACAATCCCTATACTACTTTCAAACGCGGCTTCTGTAGAACTAACCTGTAAAACAGAGTCATTTAAGGTGGTTAATAAAACAACTTCTGAACAATATATTTAATCATACTCGAAACCTCATTCCTATTATCCTATTAATGCCATTTATTACCATGACGCTATGAGAGAAGGCGGTTCCATTTCATTTAGCTGAGCACCAGATAAGGTAAATACTAGGGCTGTAACGGTATACCGCGGACTTTAGTCCCACACTGTTCACGATACAAGAATTCTAAATTTCGGTACGGTTCGGTATAATCTTTTTTATGAGAAAAATATTATTCAGACAACGAAACACCCGACAGCCTTCTGTTTATGTATAATTACCATGTATCACTCGTTTTAATTGTATTGAGATATGCTTAATATTGTCTAAATTCACTTAAAATAGTTGAAAGGCACATACCGTAATAATTGCTGTTATAGAGGCAACAAATTCATTATTACTTAAAAATTGAAGTATTTAAGCAGCTGTTAGAGAATATTGTATCATACCGAAATATACCGAACCGTTAGAAAAATTGACGGTACGTATCATATCGTGAGGTGAGAGTACCGTTACACCCCTAGTAAATACCTGCACCACTACTAATTGAGTTACATTCTTCACCTATATTTCAGTTATCCACACAATCAATTACCAGGGAAGGACAGTTTTAGCGAGGAATATGATGCTTTTAAGGTTCAATTGTCATAAATCAACACAAATAGAAGTATACACAAACAAAGGTAATATTAGACTAACATCTACATGATTTGATTTAAAATGCATGTAGACATGAGAAACAATGACAACATTAGTAGTAGCAAACAAATATCAAACATGTGTGCATTGTAAACACAATTACACTGAATCAAAACAACAATTTATCATGACTTTCTGATATGTCAAGCACCTGGTTTATCTCAAGCATTTGACTTGTCCCAATAAATCCTTGAGAAAACAAAGTTTTTACAGTAACATAGTGTTCTAACCAGACTTACCTCAAGAAATGCTGTAACTACTTTTATGGCAGCTGTGTTCATGTCAACAGCTAGCACATCTATACACTTCAAGTTTAACCATGGAAAACATGTGTGAACTTGAGACACGATCTGTAATAGAAATAAAATGTCATGTATAATGTTCATAGATGAGAAATGATCTGGGGTGGTATTCACAAAGCATCTTAAGTGAAAACTTAAATATTTTGACTTAAGTTAAAATATTGAGCTTCACATATTTCCTAAGAAACGAAGAATAACCCATGTTATTCTATGTGATTGCTATAGCTCTTTACATAATGCTTCTAAACCATGTAAATAATTGTTAATCTTGATTTTCCTGTTAAGCTGACATACTTAAGGAAATTTTGAGATTTTTAGAAAATGCTAATTTTTCACTTAAGATGCTTTGTGAATACCACCCCAGAGCAACAAACGTTGTGATTTTTTTTACGTGATATACCCCAAACAGTATGAAACAACTGTGTCACATATGTAATTATTACATATGATATGCAATGTCTTTGTCACACACATTGACACTAGATGGTGATCATTTTAATGAAGTTCTGTTAGACTACCTTTAATACTTGGGAATTATTTATCAAACTACACACAGATCATCTCTAGATACCAAAAACAAAAACATAGGGATCTCAACACAAACCAATTGACATTACACCAGTTGTCAATCAATACCCTTTAAATCAATTTTAACAGTTAATTATAATCATATGGTCCAATGGATTAACTTGAAAATCTTCGCCAAGCAGCCTTTGACTAACAACCAGGAGGAGCCATCTCTGTTCTGGCCTAATGTTAATTAACAGGGATTCAAATAGCAACCCTTAATCAAACAAAATAAGGATCCTACACTGATCCCTCAATAAGAAATTCCCACAGCAACCAGGGATCCCTACATACGTACCTGAGCTTCATGTTTTCTCTTGGTATTAGACTGTAGTTTAACATCAGCAATAAATATAATATTCCAGGCTATATTACCCGTAGATGAGGTGGACATAGGAATATTCTCAGAATGTGAAATAGTTGATGTATTCGTTTTATTGCCTGTGTTTGGTCCACTTGACTTGGAATCCCTGTAATAATCAGAGAAACATTTAAGGAACAAAACATGAACTCAAATCACACAATTAATCACACTCTGAAAGTGCAAAACTAAAACTATACCAATGTCTGACGAAAAGAACTAGTGGAGGCAACTTACTCTTAATTGAAGACATACAGGTAAGCTATTTCACAAATTAATGCAAATCTGCATATCCCAAAATATTTTAAGCAAATCTTTATATTTCCAGTCCATAGTCTGTTTTTCAACACAGACAAGTTACATTTATTTGAGCTTTTAAAAGATATAGACCACTTAAATTTCATGGAGCTAAAATATAGACAACTTACATTTCATTGACTTGCAGACTTTGTTGGAACAATTTCTGTTGAAGAACTTCGACCAGTTTGACAGCTGGTATCATCTTCTCTGTGATTTTATCTTTCTCTATAGATCGTACCTGAAAGTTTATAGTCAGATACTGTATATAAGGCAATACACAAGTACTAAAAACTGATAACCATACTATACCATAGACAACCAGCTTTTTAAACAAGCACAACAACTCTACACAATTTTTCTTCACAAATCAATGAGTCCTGAACTGGCTTAGAATGAGAAGATCGTAAGTACAAAATTGTTATTTTGAGAAAACAGGAAAAACTGTCTGAAAATTACTCTTTACTTGTGGTAAAACAAGATGTTTGAACTTCAGTTTGGTCAATGTGACAAGTTCTGATTTTTCTTGAAAATAGGCTCATAAGAAGCGCCTTGTGATGCAGATTTCAAATATGTATGAGTCTTATAAGGTTGTACTTATGACTTTCTCATTCTAAGCCAGTGAATTACTTATCATATGCTCAGAATTAACAGACAGCACTGTATATTAGATGTTTACACACAAATTTGACATTGTTACGATTATACATAATTTAAACTTTGCTCGTATCTATCAAGAGACATGTTATTATCAAGCAACTTTGTTTTAATACAGTCATGGGTGATCTCTAAAATAATTTGTAATGCATGTAAATATTTACCCTAACACTTGAACCTTCGGAATCCTTCAATATGACTAGATGGAATATACCATGTGCTCTGCAGTAATCCTGAATCTCTTCCTGACCCTGAAAAATGTGGAAACATAGAATGTATACAGCATGCATCTTTTCATGGCCATTAAATATGTGGGATAGAACATAGGATGCATACAACATGCAGTTAGACTAACTTCTCCGATTGTGCATTTCCCTCTCAATTCAGTATCATCATAAACATTCATGAGTATTTAAGACATTTTTATTGGCTGATACACATTGTTCTAATTTCATAAGGATTAACCAGTTTCCCTAAACAACTCTCATCCAGCTAACTTTTGTTTTTGGATGACGAAATTTGCAGAAAATTAAAGCAATATATACTGGCAGGAGTCCTAATTCCGGACACTTTTGGCATATTTTTAAACAATACTCGGAAAATATGTAAATCTAATTCTTGAAATTTCATCCGAACCAAGCTAGGTTCGTCTCTCAACTGTAGAGCTAATTCGTTTATTTCTAAAACGAAGTCAAGTGGGGTTTATGGGGCCTATAAAGAGGCCACTTTATCAACTATTTTTAAGCCTAACAGGTCCTATAATCCGGACAGCGTGATGTTACGTTTTTAATATACACATTTTAATTGTACATATCGTTAAACGATAATTTTTAAGGGGAAGAACTCTTGCATTCAAAATACATAACTTGTAGGGGTTATCTCCCTTAAATCTTGTAAAACATAGATGTCAATTTTGTCACGGCAAAATCTGAAACCAACACTTTCCGTAGCGGGCATTTTGGATACAAATTGACGTTGAACGACGTTTTAAATCTCTGCGAGTATTTATTAAAGCGATATTTTCGTAGTTAAACTGATAACAAACAACTTGTCATCTTACCTCTAAATTTAGCACAAGGGCCGTAGATTACATTTCAGGGCTGTTCAGTAATATTGCGCATGCGCAGTGAAGATATTTTTTACTTCCCCCGCATGTAAACAAGCTTTGCGAGTGCAGACGAAAATAAATTCAGCTTTTCGTGTTAAATATTTAAGTTTAATCGTTGTAACTTCTCAGTATTGTCAAAAACCAAGCGTCTAAATGATTGACAACGGATGATTTAAATTATTGGCCGCAAAAAGCGTTTTTAAGACCGTCCGAACTTAAAGGACTGTCCGGATTTACGGTCGCTTGCCAGTACACTGAAATCAATTGACATTACGCCATTTGTCAATCAATACCCTTTTAATCAATTTTAATCGTAAATTATAATCACATGGTCCAATGGATTCACTTGAAAACCTTCCCAAGCAGCCTTCGACAAACTACCAGGAGAAGCAATCTCTGCTCTGGCGTAATGTCAATTGCACGCAAATTAGTACAACAAATTCTTTGACTATCATGAGGGACAGTTTGACATCATGTTCATGAAACAGAGCCCAATGAGTAAAGATACCTCTAAAGTAGCATGTAAGATCTCAGCTTTGATTCCTGCACTCCAGAGTTCACGAACTAGCAACATCCGTTCTTTCTCCATAGCTTTATGTCCAATAGTACACACTAATACATCATAAGCACCCGGTGGCTGAAACTGTAGACAACACAACAATGATTATAATACATATACTCAGGGTCAAAATGTTCACTTTCCAGACATTGCTTAGCAAAACTAATTGACTGGTCAGAGGTCTATTGTATTTCATATACATACATGTATATACATATTTTGAAATATTTGCATTACTGCATACATTCATGATTCATGAAATGTTATTGCTTTAATGCTGCTATGCCAATTTTTCAGACTAAATACTACCTTGTCTTATTGTTAAAACACAATTGATAAGTATGCCATTATATTTGTATATGAACATGTAACCTTACTATGAAATAAATATTGAACTTGAATATAAGTTCATACTCCTACTCTCCAGCAGGACAATGACATGGCCACACAGCCATAAAAGCCAATGACACCATTGGTGTGCTATTCATATTGTATACCTATTTTTTTTACAAAACATTGAGTAAACTCCCCCTATCTGAGTACATCTACATCTACGTACCTCTGGTTGTTCTAACATTGATGATACAATCTTCTCAAACGCTAAACTCACACCCACACCAGCTTGTTTAGCTACCAGTAGTGGATTAATGCTACGTCTTGTCTCAAACTGGTTCATCTACAACAAGGTAAGTTTACAGTGATATCAACCAAAACTCTTCATATATTGTGTGAATGTATTGAAATAGCTTTTCTAACCACACACGAGTTAGACAAATTTCATTGGTTTATTACCTTTTTGAGTATCCTGAAAATTTTCATTTTAGACTTTCGGAGAATATTACATGAGAAAGAAGTTCCAGAAGCATCCTATATTCTCTTCCCTGCCAATTTAAAGCATCATACATGGGACCTTGGTTTTGAAAATGCCATCCAAAATACCATAAGTAAATTAAGTTTTGGAGCAGGTTACCTAACTAGCTACACCAGGTTTACAAATCCAGCACATTACCACTTGGACAATGGATCGACTCCAAGTAAGACTAATAAAGGGAAAATTGTAGTGGCCTTGTTAACAGAACATCTTTTTCCGGCGTTTTTCTTCAAAACTTTCGAGTATACTTAAAGTGATGTCTTAGAAAATAAAATAGTATCAAATTTTCTACAATATACATGTACATACAAGGATGTCATATCTCCCACCAGTAGCCAGTACTTCAGACACGGTTTTCTTCTTGTTGAGAGAATCATATGCTACTTGAAATGTCATACCACTATACATTTGTAAACTGTAGATCCAGCCAACACTAACTATAACCTGCAAAATAATATACATACAACTCACTATAACCTGACAAATGATGACCACTCATAAGTTAAATACTTCAAATGAAGTTAAAGGAGTGAAGTCAACCAAGATCAAGTCACATTTTCAGAAACACGTTTGTTCAAGCTACTCAGCGCTGGTGGAAATCACAGCACATTGACCCTATAAATTATGTGGATTGAGGGGAGAACTGGTTTATTTTCTTGCCCAGAGAAATTAAGCCTGAAATTACTATTTTCAAAATATTTAAAGAAGAAAGTGTTGGGACTCAAAAACCAGAAATCAGTCTCAAGCCAGAAAAATACCAGACCTGATGAAAGAAAATATTTTTAAGATTTTATGCAGAATGTAATAAGTTAGAAAGATAGCAAACTTACGGGAAGTTTCAGACCAAGATGCTGAGCCTTAGTAATAATGCCCTCAATTTCATGTAGACCTTGTTTCGCAAGAGATCCAGCCTGGAATTTATAACACATACATTATTCACATGCACACAAAACTGAATAGAATTTAAATTATACTCTTTTAAACTACAGAAAAGTCTTAATGCATTGAAACAAACATTTGTTTGTGTTTATCAGCGTTTACACTGAACCAACAATGTTTCTACACTTGTTGAATCGTCAGTGACTATGAGTGCTACCAGTACTATCGCTCTTCCACTTTCATTTTACATAGATAAACTCTTTGATATGTGACAGTCTGTGCTCGAACCCAAAAGCAAACATTTCGAAACTGCAAACTCCGACCATATCATTACATGTTGCTACTTTCTGTAAATTGTGAGCTCAATCATGATATCAAAGTAAGTAATGCGCACTGATGGTTAGAAGATTGATAATTGTCACATGTAGCACAGATTAAAAGTACCAATTTACATGAATTCCCCTATGGGGTGGGCACAAAACCTTGCAGTGGAGGCACCAACAGACTATAACCCATACATACCTGCCCCTTGGTTTTAGTGATAGTTCGAAGCATACTATCCATTTTACTATAAGCTCCTTCATTCTCTATCAGGTTCAGTAATATAGACACAGCCTGGTCAGTCAAGGACAACATGTATAATATATAAGGATGGCAACGGATATCCGGATATCCGGATATTCGTATCGCGTTCCGAGTATCCGAATAGTAAATTGGGATCCGAATATCCGTTATAAAATTCAATAAAAATGTTTTCTCATAAGTTTACGACGAAAACATCGATTGACACCTAGAACAATAGAATACATTTAATGTCGGTGACACATTGTTTATTGGGGCGGTTTATTGGGGGGTCTGTTTATTTCTTTGACACGGGGTCTCCGTTAGATTTGCTTTTACGTGATAATCACTACGGTGTATCTTAAAGTCTGTTTTTGCCGGACAATTATCAGATTATAGGTGTTTGTTAGTAATTATCCCGATTTTAACAAGTTGTCTACTCAATTAGTAATTAAATAAGACCAGTTTCGATTAATTGCGCGGGTCCACGAAAGGTGCAAATGGTGATTAAAGGGGTTACGAATTTGGTATTTGTCTTATGTAGCCGTACGTTACAAAAATTCTTTTCTCATCGGCAGCTAATTAAAATCAAGCTAAGCTTTGAAGTTTTGGTTAATCTGAACGTAACTGTCAGCAAATAACTTACAATTAATATGCATCGACGTTTATCATTGGTTTTGACCCTGCAACGCCCATTTCTAATTAAATATTACTCAAAGTGTATCAAGACTATCGATTGGTTATGATTGGAAATAAAAACTAAAAATGCACAATTATGTTATCAGTTATTTATTCAATTTTATGTTTGATGCAGAAAGTAAACATGAACATAAAAAAATGCATCAGGAACCCAATAAGTTCCACGTGTATATCGTCAAGGGAGATCACCGTGTAGCAGCTTGTCAAAGCGAAAGTAGAAATAATTCAGATGGAGTTACATACCCTTATAGCAAACAGTCACACTCACGGTAAACACAAAATGTAAACACAAAATGTTAACAACTTACAGGTTTCTTAAGACTAAAGCTTAGAGGTCAGATTAAATATTTGGACTCGTAGGTATGGATGTAACAATAGCACTATATCCGCATTTAGGCATTTAATGTAAGTCTGTCTGGTACACAAAGACGATGGTGGTCGCAAAATTATGTTACATTGTCGCATAGTATTGGCTTTATTCCAACACGATTTTAACAACATTCAATTTGATACGGATATCCGGATATCCGTTCGGATACCGTTCCGGATATCCGGATACCAATTTTGGTATTCGTTGCCATCCTTAATAATATAGGACTATAACATACCTGCCCCTTGGTTTTAGTGATAGTTCGAAGCATACTATCCATTTTACTATAAGCTCCTTCATTCTCTATCATGTTCAGTAATACAGACACGGCCTGGTCAGTCAAGGATAACATCGATTGTATCTTCAGCTTTAACTTACTGTCTCTCTGAATTAAAAAAGATTTATATATCGCAGGCTTAGAACCAGAAGGTCGTAACTACAAAATCGATATATGGAGAAAACAAGAGAAAACTGACTGTAATCTACTCTTTACCTATGGAAAAACATGTTTTTAAAACTTCATTTTGGTCAACATGACAATTTCTGATTTTCATGAAAGTGGGCTCATAAGAAGCGCATTGTGAAGCATATTCCAAATACGTATGAGTCTTATAAGGTCGTAAGTAGTAGTTACCAATTTCTCATTCTAAGCCATCGATATATGCTAAGATACACAGTTACAATTTGCATAGGAAAAATAAATGTATTATTTCCCCCTTTAAAAGTATCTGCTTTTGGCCCGTCTCAGCCTCACACAGGGTTATTATCAAATCAAAGCCATCGGAAGACTTACACATGTATGCAACATTATATCATTTTCACTTTGAAAGCATGTCCACCGAGTGTGGGCATACTTGAATCACTTGCAAACACGATTGATGAATTGCAAAGTTTTCTTGACCACAGACTGGATAAAAACTGGGTGACGTGTCTGTAAACAGAATAACTTCACCTAGAAGTTTAATTGTATAAATAATGTTATACTCAAGAAGAAAATATATTTTAAACACAGTGGATGTAAGGTATAAATCTGTAGTTACCTTGACTTCAGCTAGCGTTCCTACAGCAGACGCATGCTTGTCTTCTGGTATTCCACAATGCAACAGTACAGCTTTCAATAATGATGTATGATTCAAACGCACATAATAATTTCTTTGCTGAAAAACATTACATAGACATTTTGTGAATTGGCAGATAGAGGTGGTCTTGTGAGCAAACATACGGAGAATTCTGAAATAATTGTCTCCCTTCTGATATCAATAAAACCCTATTCTTTTGTCCAGTAATATACATGATAGCATTTCCTTTATATGTTTACCATCACTGGATTATTTATAACCATGTTTATTGTATTCTGTTTACTCATGTATTCTATATGCGATTTAAGTTAATAAATGGTATATTCTGTTCTGTGATAGTATCATTGAAGAGTTTCGGGTTATGTTTCAAATAGTTTACATTAATTTATACTAACTTATTTAAGGTCGATTGTGAAACATGTTTTCCTACTTATATAAATCACTTTCGACACCTCATCCCTGATGTAATCCATCACCATGAAGGTATGTAACAGATCAAACAAATCAAAGACAGAATAAGACGGAAATAAATGCATATCTTAATAGTTATACCTGTAATGGTGGGAATTCATTGATGATATCTTGCACAATGGCTAATACTTCAGCGTCAGGTATCAGACTGAAAACATACAGTCACATATCAATAATGTAAATCAAATTCACAAAATAATTTGAAATGGCAAAAAACATCAAACATGAACATTTCTACTAAATTATGCTTAAAATGTTGTTTTTATAAAATAACATTTTCCCCATACAGATTCTGCAGGAATTTAAGTTATACTCATGATTTAAGTAGGCCTATTTGATTTATTCATTAATAGGCAGGTGGGTAGAAGAGACTGTGTAAGTATATTCAATAGTTTTCCCATACCTGACAGGATTACAAGTGACTACATCAAAAGCACATTCAGTGAGTTCCCTTGGATGAAATCCACCGACTTTCTTCCGTCTGTAGACTCTCTCAATACAATATCTCTTCATATAACTAATGTTGGTACGAGTTATATACCTAGCAAATGGTACCTGGAAAAAAGATTAAGTTTTGAGGTTATATAGGCTCAGACTAGACCCTTTTTGAATTCAGAAGAGTAGATCATGCCTTCTATCACAGAATGATGAATACAAGTATGTAAATGAAACTATTAAACAGCAACTACAAAAAGAAAATATAATTTGGACAACCTGTTCAATAACATGGTTAGATAAACACTTACTCTGAGATCAAAGGGTAATCCAACAAGTCTTCCACTATGATCCATCAGACATGGATAATGTTCTAGGTTCTCGTACAGTTTCTGTTGTGGCATGAGGAGAGGTGTAGAGAGTTTGATAGCACCGTGTCGTTCAAATACTTTCACTAACATATCTGTCACCATCTGTTGTGTTAGTGAAGTTTTCAATGAGAAACTGCCCTGAAATGAGTATTATATACATGTACAGCATAACTATTTAAAACATATCAGCTGGTACAGACAAGTCACTTTCATTACATGCTTGAAATTCTGACTTTTCACAGACTTCAAAGAACTTTAGAAGTGAAGTCTTTACCACAACCTAAGTATGCATTTCTCTATGGTATTTTTTTGCTAGAGAGGTTATATTAATTTTTACAATTTATATTAACACAATTGCCAGCCCCTCATCACGAAAATGTATGCTAGCTAACGAAACCCTACCATAACGTACCATGACTATGGTAATGTTTGTCTTTTAATTTAGCAACCCACTACTGTAAAAAAAATGTGTCTCACCTTTTGCATATCACTATCATAGACATGATCATCAGCCAGACTGACCACCTGTGAGAACAGTGCACTGATCATTCTATGATAGGATTTACTCTGTGGATCAGATATAGCAGACCTCAACACCTCATTTAACTCCGCCTCCTCCATCTGGGATGGTGGGATATAGTCGGACTGTAGCAGTTCCTTCGATGTAGGTCTCTCATTCGGGTCATGGTTTAGAAGCCAGCGGAGAATATAAGTCTGAAATAGATAGGTAAAATGACAACCATGACTATATATTAAGAAGAAACAGATGCTGTCCCTGCTGGTTAACAAAATTCAATAGTTAGCACAATCGTTTTTGGTCCACAGGACAACATAAAGTTCAATTCGGAATGTTTTGCTCCATCAAAAAGAGCCATAACTGGGATAACATAACACTTTACAGGGTGATCTTCATTAAACATACCGAAATATTTGGTAATGTTTTGGGGTGAAAATAAATAATTCCTACCTGGTTTGGCATTTCTATTTGATCAAAATCTTCCGGTAGAACAATTTCTTTGGATCTCAATTCACCAAGTATTTTAACTCTTTCCATGCCAGTCTGTAGAGGCTTGTAACACATCTCAAAGAATATAACACCAAGACTGTATATATCTACTCTCTGAAACAAAAAAGAATGTTGCAATGAATTGAAAATATGGAAAATAAAATAAGGAGCCAATACTAGATAAAACCCAACTTGGCATATGTCTAACTAAGCCCACAAACTAGTACATGTAATTCTTTTCAATTCAATAGTTGAGCTATGAAAGTAAAGTAACATCATAGTGCATACAAGATTACATGAAAAAATTCAAACAATAATGATTTCAAACAAGGACAAGAACTTAACTAAAACATATATTCAGAAAAACAAATCATGCATGTACAACTTCAAATTTTGATAAAAACTGCCTGTTATCTTTTACTGACTAAACTATTATACTTATGAAATACTAGCAGAAAAATACCGATACCAGCTTATTTGACCTCCCACAAAATGTACTATTCTACTAACCAAACACTAAATGATGAAGACACGTACCTGACTGTAAGTTCCTCGATTCTGTTTGATCATCATCTCAGGACTTACATATAGCGCTGTGCCAACACGACCTGTCAGATTCCCGTCACCAAGACTACCAGATCTAGATGACATGTCGTGGATATCTCCAGCACTGGCTAACACTAACACACTCTCCTTTAATGTATTCTGTAAAATGTATGTAAAATGAGTACATACTAAATATGTAGAAAATTTATGTTAATTTAAAATCAATCTGTATAAACTGATATGAATTTAAGCTTATTCTTTTAAGAAAAAAATTACCTAAGTTTTTAAGCCTGGTTTTCCTTCTATGTTGTGCTTTTTTATCACCCTCAATATAACAGCAACCCCTTTAATATTAACAGGGTTCCCACAACTTACACAAAGCAAAATTCATTGACATTTTCCTGACATTGTCTGCAGGAACACTTTAAGACCTTTGATAAAGCAAGAAAATAATCTGTGTTCGAGGATCCACACCAGATGAATTATATATAAAGACGAAGAACCAACCTTTGATATAAGACTAGATGTAGCGAGACCAAAGTCTCCTATCTTCACATGATCATTGGAATCCAAGAAAATATTCACTGGCTTCAAGTCTCGATGTATCATACCCTGGTGAAACAAATACAAACAATCAGTTTATGGTAAATCAAACAATTCTGTGCAGTTGCTGCTTCAAGCAATAAGACAGCTGATTTATAATGGATAATTCAGACTTTCGATAATTTCCAGAAATGAACATGATTGGTTGAAATGACCAACTACAATGGCCAAGATTGGAACCAGGGACCTCTTGAACTGTATTCAAAACATCGCTTGCCCACCTCAACACTACTAGTTACTGTTACAGGTTTGGTCGTATATTCAATTCACTAAGTTTCTATGAAACCACTTCAAACCATTCTACTGTACCAACCACACATATTCTATAAACTTCAAACCATTCTACTGTACCAACCACACATATTCTATAAACTTCAAACCATTCTACTGTACCAACCACACATATTCTATAAACTTCAAACCATTCTACTGTACCAACCACACATATTCTATAAACTTCATACCATTCTACTGTACCAACCACAAATATTCTATAAACTTCAAACCATTCTACTGTACTAACCACACATATTCTATAAACTTCAAACCATTCTACTGTACTAACCACACATATTCTATAAACTTCAAACCATTCTACTGTACTAACCACACATATTCTATAAACTTCATGAAGTGTTTATTTTTGGAGAGTGTCTTTCAGACAAGGATTTCAGGGCTGTGTTGTAAATATGTGTGATAAGAAGGATGTTTACCTGTTCATGTATATGTACGAGACCTTCAATAATTTCCCTGAACAATCTCCATAGTCTGTCAGTATCCATGTATAGCCCAGCATCTATACAGTTACGTAATGTTGACTTCTCGCAATATTCCATCTACAACATAAAATAAGGTTTGAAGTTCCACAAAATACAGATTTACATAAAAGGGCCATAACTCTGCATAATTTTTTTTCAGTTGAAATTTTACATGCTAGTTTCTTGACCACAGCTGAAATACTTTTGGAGAATTGAGAGACATAAAGGCTGAATGCAATGCACAAGAGCGATACATTAGCAATTTTACCGACATGTCATGAAATCAAACTCGAATCACGATGTTTTCACCATTGAAATGAGTATATCAAAGAATTTGGAAACAGCCATCGAAAAATGCAATTAAAAATGAGTTTACCTGGATATACAAGTATTGCTTTGGTAGAAATGTTACATTTTGTTCATGTTCCACATCTTTCTTTTGTTCATCTTCATTAAACTGAAATAACAACAGGTTGATAGCTTCTTATGATTGTAGCCACTCAGAAACTCTATATAATCCCTGATGCAAAAAGAACAAGCAAATTTAGTGAAAATAATATTTTGATTATTTCACAGTTCCGGAAGCTGGTTCCAGTACACACAGAAAAAGAAATGTAATGTCATATTATGCATAAAGTCATTATGGAACCATAATTGTAAGATTGTGATGTTATTTTTGAACTATTTCTTTCCATTTAAATCAATTACTGTACCACTATATGTGGGCCCAAAATTGGAAAATAAATAATATCTTACAAGAAACTGAAGCATATAATACACAGAAAATTTGTTGATTTTTTGTGAAAGATCGTATTTTACTTCACATCCGATCACAGAAATCAAATTTTTGTGAAAGTATTGATTGCTGTGATCACTAAGTGATATAAAATTTGAACCCATCTTACATCAAAATCAATAAATATTCTCTATTGACTACTTACACTACTATTACTATCACAGTCATGTTCAAATACGATGGCATCAGATGAGTCACTGTTTCTCTCACCCCTGTAACATGTACAAACATATAAATATGCAATAAAACTGTCAAATGGGTTTTGATTTAAACTATAGTTTTCAATAATGCATTACCAAACCAAAATCCAGCAAACTTTTTTATTCATACACTGGATTCAAAAACATACTCACAATAAAAAAAAATTGTTACGTAATTTCATGAGAAATCTTCCACAGTCAATCAAGAGATACACTATGTGCATATTAACAGCAAGCGGCTAATGATTACAGGCTTTTTGTTCACAGAAAATTTATGTTTAATAATACAGGCAATCTTAGAAAGGTGGATGCTAAATTCAGGTGGGCTTTAACACAGTTTAAATGTATGTAATATCATTAAAATGAAGGATGACTTACATAAATGACAAACCAAATACATCTTCAATGTCTGCTTCATCATCCTCATCACTAGAAGAATCAGACATGTTACCATGGAAACCTAATGATTTAGAAGGTTCAAACGATATACTGAAATCCATTGAATCTGTGTTAACTTGAGGGGCAAATTTCTCCACGTCTTTGGTTAAACCCAGTAAACTTTGTGTATCTTTCTTTGATGTGATTTTTTTCTCCGACGTGGAGCTTTTCGGAGTGTCGGTTAAAGATGAGGATGAGTCACTCTCGGCTGGTTCATCACTTGTCTCTATCCATGAGTTGTAGTATCTGTAGTAATGTAATGAATATCATTGATAATTAAATATTCAGTACTGTACAGTACTACAACTTTGCCCATTTCTAATTTGATATATAACTATCAAAGCCTTAATCCGAGGTGCAATTTATTGTTTCTTAAAACAAGTGTTTTTCCATGAAATATATGCGTTTAACAGCGATTTATTCCCGAACAAGCTTTGAGGCATACTGTTTATTATTTATTCTGTTTCTAATAACATTTTGTGTTCATACACAAAGTTTAAACAAATTATTGTAATTTTTGCTCAAACTCTCACAAGAAACTGCTGTTAATGCCTTAAAAAGAGTACATAAATCACAAACATATCTAAACTACTGAATTATATTGATCTATCTTATATCCTGATTTACCTTACAACATTCTCATGGTTGAGTCTGGAGAGTAACTTCACTTCTCTGGTGATCTTCTTGTTGAAATGTTGACTTTTAGGATTCAGTGGTATTCGTTTTATTGCATACGATCTACCATCCAGTTTGTTCTTAACCTATAAATATAGTAAAACCACATTTAAAACATCACTTTTTGGACCTTGAAAGATACTGAGGCTGACAAAGAGTGATACAGTAATTTAGAGTTAAAAATGAGCTGGAAATTTTGAGGTTGCTATTATTATCAATTAAGGTGCCCTGAAAGTAATCACAACATACTATGACAGACAATTAACATAAATCCAAAGATCACTCCCCTGTATTGTTAATCAAAGGTGTTTGCAAAATATCCATATAACCTGTCATAAAAATGTATTAATAGCAAAGATAATCAGTTGACAACTGGCATGGTGCTAATTAGTTCAGCAAAACATGTTCGTGCTAGCAAATGATCTGACCTCCAAATAAGGTCATTCAACTTATTCAACTTTCAACACGAAATCTATGATAACCTTTATAACGTCACCAAAGCCTCCTTTCCCGAGTGATTTGAGGACATCAAATTCTATGGTCAGTCTGGATTGACCGCTAGCTTCCCAGGCCATGATAAAGGGATGTAACTCCTCCTCATCATCAGAGCTGTCAGATCGGGGCAACTTTTCTAAAATAGAATATTGAAAATAACACAACTTGAAGGAATCATTAATGATAGTAACATTCAAATTTACAGCAGCAATATTAACTGGAGGATGTCAATCAAAATTATTACTGTATTTTCTTTTGTGTGTAACTGAGACAATCAACTAAGTCACTGGGTTTTATCCGTGCCTAATTGGCTGATGCCTTCCGGCTTAAAAAGAAAAGAGAGAAAGTTTGTGTGACAAGGAGTCAGGGTTCACTGCCCTAACTCATAATGAAAAGACTGCTTTGTTCTTAAACAAAACTACCTCAAGTGTTTCCAACCAGTTCATCTCTAATTTGGGGAACACTGAAATGTTATTTCCAGCGCCCCAGCTGAGACATCATGATTGGTAGTCGAAAACCCTGGCCACCATTCCACCCTATAACTGTAATGTCTTGGCAAATTTTCTGCACACTGATCTCCATGTGTCTAGGTACTAAATTTCAAATTTATTTTCTTGATTTTTTACACGGAATTCAGCAAGGTTTTAGCAAAGTAATTTATACCAGTATAGCTACACAGCATGTATATTCACCTTTATCTTTGTTCTGTTTGAGATCTTGTTCATGATGTGTAGTGAGAAGTTGAGGTATAGGTTCCTTTAAGAACTGATGTTCTAATAAATGAGCACATGACCAACGTAACTTATCATCACGTAATAAACATCTGTAAGGTAAACAATGACATACAATAACTACAGAATTTGAGGGTGTCAGTGTAAAAGAACTGGGAGAAGGTAGAGCTTTGCACCAGATTCATGAGACGAAGGTCTGGAAGAAACTTTTTGAAATAAATTCATGTAACAAGATGTGGAAATTCCAGGAAAACCAGCTTTTAATGGCAGCAAAGCTTAATTTTAATAACAGTGACCTTCACCCCAGCAAGAGCTACCTACACTGATACCATGATATTTTATTCCTACAGTGGACAACGGCCCGCAATCCACCCAGCACTGAAATTGCCAATCTAATAACCAGTTTATTTTCGTTGAGGAAAATCTTGTTAAAAAGGTCAAGGGCAAATTGTCAGACATGTATAACTACAAGAACAGTAGCTACCCCACCCCTCTTAGAGAACAACATAATTCCATCTTTATTTTTAAAGAAATGTTTTAAGTCCCAAAGGTCAACAGTATTTCAAGCATTAGAGACTATCCAGATACTCAGCCAACGGGAGACTACCTGGAGCCACCCTTGTATACTAAGTATCAAACAAGGCAGCAATACCAGTACCATTTTTACGACTATTATGACCGGGGATCCTATCGGCAACCTTCTGTTCCAAAGGCCTATGTTCTAACCACTCTGGGACAGCCCAGTACAGCAAGCACACACATATGCTAGGGGTGTAACTGTACGTTCACCTCACGATATGATACGTACCGTCAATTTTTCCAACAAATTGGTATATTTCGGTATGATACAATATTCTCTAACAGCTGCTTAAATACTTCAACTATTTTAAGGGAGTTTAAACAATATGAAGCATATCTCAATACAATTAAAACGAGTGATACATAGTAATTATACATAATCAGAAGGCTGTCAGGAAATTTCGTTGTCTGAATATTATTTTGCTCATAAAAAAGTTTATACGGAACCGTACCGAAATTTAGAAGTCTTGTATCGTGAACCGTGTGGGACTGAAGTCTGCGGTATTTCGTGTACCGTGGTATACCGTTACAGCCCTAACATATGCACATATGCAAGTTTATCAAACTGTAAAGGATTACACATATAAGAATAAAAATATCAGACCGAACTATTTCAACCAGATAAGTACAACTGTACGACTTACTTGGCAAGGAAATCTTGAAACACCGCTGGTAGAGAATATGGTACTGTAGGTATGATTTCATCAATAGTTGTACCTTGTGATAATGACAACAGTAAAACACCCTGAAATATATAAATTACTGGTCACTAATATAGATTAAAATATAATCATTGCTGCATAATTAACTTGTAGTGACCTAACCAGTTCTCAGGAGAAGTCCAACTTGTTTTTCAGCAAACAACCCATAACTTTGTCACAAGTTGAGAACATGACTTAAGAAAATGTCATGAAAAACATAACCTGTCTGGCCAATGCAATCAATTTAAACCCATATCACAAGAGTGACAAGTGAGTACCCTATTTACTATGTAAGACAGGCACATGATTTAAGATATAAGATTTGGCGATGAAAATAGGCTTACTAATTGGAAGACATCTCCTTTCTTTCCACCACGAAATGTAGTTGTAACTTGTGTAGAGAATTTAACACCTGGTTTACTCTCTTCTACCAACTGATACAAGTCGCATAATCTATAACATAAATATACATGTTAGAAATATCAATACATTAAAAATCACCAAATGACAACCATACCTGGTTTTAAATAAGACATTTTTAAAATATATTAACATATGTACAGAAATGTCCAGGGAGCGTCAAAATTCCATGACAACCAGGTTTTCGACAAGAGCCTTTCTTCCCTTATTCTGCTAAAACTTGAATCCAGCAAAAACAGATCTCAGGCCCACAACTTAACTGATAAACTTACATTCTCAAGTGTAATGAATACACCTCAACTATATTGGAGATATACATGTAGATGTGTCAGCTTATACTAGGTCAACCTCTGAAAGTTTGAAACCATTTTACCAGTCATTATATGAAGAGTAGCAAAAACAAAACCGAGGACTTGCAGATGCACCACTGTACTAGGGTGTGTAAGTTGACAGGATTGAATTGATACCAAAATGTATTATGCTGAATTTCAATATACTGACCTTTTATTGATACTGTAATCAGCTAACCTAACTCTAGCATTCATGTCAATAAACACACTGGATGCCTGAAAATAACAAAATATGGTAAAACAAATTCTGCCAAGATGTATTCACTAATATGAAAACAAACATCAAGTCACAACTCACAAGAAGTTACAGAATAAAAGGTGCGGTGTATGTGTGACATCCCAACATCAAAGCTGACTGCCAAAATTTAAAACATAGGAGGTAACTTGTAGATGTTCGAAATATACCAACTTACAAGTCTCTACTGAGGCCCACATGGAAGATTGGGTAACCAAATGTGTAGCCTCGTTAAATAAAGTCTTTACTTACTTACTTACTTACTCTACTTTGCTTCGTTATTTTTGTAGTGTTAAATATAATTCAACTCATTGAAAAAAGAATAATCCACATAAACATTGTGAAGCTGAACATGCAACACACAACTGTTGTGAATCCATAAAAATACATATTAGAGAAAAGAAATTTACTTAATAAACTCAACCATAACTTATAGATCAAGTTTTTATTGTGAACTTACTCGTAGATTTTTATGTGTAACATCGTTATTATGTAAGTATTCAAGTGCATAAAGTAGCTCCTCTGTATATGCTCGAATCATATCCATAGACAATGTCTTCCTAGTGAGGTAAATATCTAGATTCTGTCCTCCTAAATACTCCATCAATACCTGAAATAGAAACATTGGTATGGTATCATTGTTTTGTTACAATGTTTCAGTCAAATCGCTGGCTTAAAATGAGAAGGTCGTAAGTACAAAATCATTATTTTGAGGAAAAAACCAGGGAAATATGCTGACAGAAGCATGACTACATCTGACATACCTGTCAAGTACTCCTATTAAAAAGGAGTTATTCCTATTTTTGTTGTTACTTTCTAGTTTTTCAAGTTCACATAACTTTGAACAAAGGTACATTTGATTAATTTTATGATCTTCTGTCCACTAGAATTAATACCTTCCTTGTTTATGCATCTAAATCTCTTTATATCACATTTAGGTGCATCTAGTGACATGTTTTGCTTGATCTATCCTATTTAGGATTTAACTAGCTTGGCAGCTATGCATCTTGGTACAATTAAAGCAGCAAAAGTCAAACAAGGAGAATAAAAGTGAATTGGACATCTACGGTATCTACATGTCAGCCTTTATATGTTACAGAAACTGATAGAATTAACACAAGGAAAAGCATACAGGACCTACTGCTAGCAGGTATGTCTGTTTGTTTATTTGTATAACTGTTTGACTTAGACAGTCATAAGTGCATAGACATTCAATATTTCCCCCCATCAGATTGGTCAAGAACTCTGGCAACAAGGCCACAGAAGACTTTTGAAAGAAACTTTTTTGTGACAAACTGGTTCATATTTTGGTTATCTTTGACAAAACCTTTGTTACACAATATATAACCATCAGGCAAGAGGTAAACATGGCATATCAACTAACTTACATGTATAGTTATTTTCCCTGGTTCCTCTTCATATTTGAAGGCAAGATAATGTAATAAATTACGATGACTTAGTTTGAGTAATGACGACATTTCCTGTTCCATTGTATGGACCTGTGAATATTTAAAGGCAAGATAATGTAATAAATTACGATGACTTAGTTTGAGTAATGACAACATTTCCTGTTCCATTGTATGGACCTGTGAATATTTAAAGGCAAGATAATGTAATAAATTACGATGACTTAGTTTGAGTAATGACGACATTTCCTGTTCCATTGTATGGACCTGTGAATATTTAAAGGCAAGATAATGTAATAAATAACAATGACTTAGTTTGAGTAATGACGACATCTCCTGTTCCATTGTATGGACCTGTGAATATTTAAAGGCAAGATAATGTAATAAATTACAATGACTTAGTTTGAGTAATGACGACATTTCCTGTTCCATTGTATGGACCTGTGAATATTTAAAGGCAAGATAATGTAATAAATTACAATGACTTAGTTTGAGTAATGATGACATTTCCTGTTCCATTGTATGCACCTGTGAATTATAATATAGTCAACCATGGGTCAGTTATGGTCATGTCATTAATACTGTAAAGCAGATACCTGTTATGCATAAATATAGCAAAATTATCCCAACACCAGGGTAACTAACAATCACCTGGTGCCATCTTATACATAGACTGAGCATCAAGAAAAAGGAGGCGTACCTGTACTACGAATGAGTATCATTTTTTAAAATTTTGGTATGTCACAGTCAGGGATTAAATCCACGGCTGTCTGTTTCCAAGGCAAACACTGTAACCAATTGGACAATGAGGGAAGACTGAGTTCTTTCCTAGTACAATGTATACGACTATACGTTATTGGTGTTATACCAACAAAACTGAGTTAGGAGAACTGAACAAAAAGTTACCAGTTTTTTATATTTTTCGCTTTCTTCATTTTTCTCTTGTTTGCTAGATGCAGATTTCTTTGATAAATGCATCCATTTTAACACCCATTCTGATATAGCTACAAGGTCACCGGTCTTTGTATCCACACCTGCATACACTGTGCTTCCATGCATACCATGGCCTATATCAAACATTACAAGACATTTAACATTATAAATATTTAACCTTTAAGTTTAAAATAAAATTGGAGTTTAAAACTGATCCTTATAAAATCCTCCCATTTTTGCACACAAAGAGTATGGATGTGTATCTTGCATGCAGAACATAAAAGCGGAGTCATGGAATAAATGCTTTTTCTAAAAGATGTTTGATCATAAGTATACAATGTCACATTACAATGAATTAAACAAAGTATTGGACATTATTATAAACTATATCCAAATTGACAAAATTAAAGTAACATCCTACAATTACAGTTTGTTAGTTGTCCAATATTGGAGTTTATGAAAATCAGTACTCACTACTCATATCATTAGTGAAACGTGTTGCTTACCTAAACATCTGCCTCTATGAACAATTCTATCTGTCTTTGTATTGAATGCTATAACAACAATACCACCTGTATGATGTTTACATTGATGATAACCTTCATGTGAACAACTCCAACTTACAGTCCTGAAAACATACATTGATATATTTTGTTAAACTCCTAAATCAGTAACCTTTATTGTACAATCCTACATCTAAAATTGATAATGTCAATCTCAAAAATGTTTGCTAATTCATTTACCTTTTCCTGGACTGTCAACAAACCTGTACAAAATTACTCTTCAGCAACTTCTCAACTTATTGTCATTGTTGATTTTTCACGATGGACAAAATCCTCATTATTAGAGTTTTGAAATGCAGAATTGATAGTTTATTGTAATCAAGTGTTGATGTGCATACATGCATTTTTTGTATATGTTAATTTTTCAATTGTAACCTTAATATTCACATTGTTCAATTCATTGAATCAGACACAATTGAGTGAACCGAGGTCTTTCCTGAAACTTTAACAACATGTTGAATTTCCTCCACATGTGGATTAAGTATTGAACTTCCGACATTTCCTCCACATATGGTTTAAGTATTAAACTTCCTTCACATGTAGATAAAGTGATTAATTTCCTCCAAACACAAATAAAGTGTTTAATTTCCTCCACATGTAGATAAAGTGATTAATTTCCTCCACATGTGGATAAAGTGATTAATTTCTTCCACAAACAAATAAAGTAATTAATTTCTTCGGCATGTGGATAAAGTGATTAATTTCATCCAAACACAAATTAAGTGATTAATTTCCTCCACATGTAGATAAAGTGATTAATTTCCTCCACATGTAGATAAAGTGATTAATTTCCTCCACACACAAATTAAGTGATTAATTTCCTCCACATGTAGATAAAGTGATTAATTTCCTCCACATGTAGATAAAGTGATTAATTTCCTCCACATGTAGATAAAGAGATTAATTTCCTCCACATGTGGATAAAGTGATCAATTTCTTCCACAAACAAATTAAGTGATTAATTTCTTCGGCATGTGGATAAAGCGATTAATTTCCTCCACACACAAATTAAGTGATTAATTTCCTCCACATGTAGATAAAGTGATTAATTTCCTCCACACACAAATTAAGTGACTAATTTCCTCCACATGTAGATAAAGTGATTAATTTCTTCCACATGTGGATAAAGTGATTAATTTCTTCCACAAACAAATAGTGATTAATTTCCTCCACATGTAGATAAAGTGATTATTTTCGTCCACATGTGGATAAAGTGATTAATTTCTTCCACAAACAAATAATGATTAATTTCCTCCACATGTGGATAAAGTGATTAATTTCCTTCACATGTAGATAAAGTGATTGATTTCTTCCACAAACAAATAAAGTGATTAATTTCTTCGACATGTAGATAAAGTGATTAATTTCCTTCACATGTAGATAAATGATTAATTTCCTTCACATGTAGATAAATGATTAATTTCCTTCATATGTAGATAAAGTGATTAATTACCTTCACATGTACATATAGTGATTAATTTCTTCCATGTGTGGATAAAGTGATTAATTTTCCTCCATTTGTGGAAAAAGTGATTAATTTCTTCCACATGTGAATAAAGTGATGATTTTCCTCCACATATGGATAAAGTGATTAATTTCTTCCACATGTGGATAAAGTGATGATTTTCCTCCACATGTGGATAAAGAAATTAATTTCTTCCACATGCGGATAGCGATAAATTTCCCCCACATGCAGATACAATGATGAGTTTCCTCAACATGTGGATGAAGTGATGAACTTCTTCCTCATGTGGATAAAGTGAAGTGTGTCATAGTCTGTGATAAATGACCCAAACAAATAATCACAGTTATAAGATTCTTTATATATTCTTTATTTTGATTGCTATACAATACAACATGCATTGCAAAATTAGTATTCTCTTACCAAAGCCAATTTACAATGACCCAAAAACCTTTTCTTAACACCCCTCCTTTTATCTCATACCAAGAAATTGAAAAGCTTAACATAATGGTAGACGAGTCTACTTTCACACATTTGGAAACACCCAAACTGTCCAACTCAACAGATTTACTTAAATGTGTATTGTGCCCATGGCAAAACTAAATGGCTTAGTGGTCCAAAAATGTGAAAATCCCTGCATTTTGATTGGACAAAAAAATTAGCCTAGGGTTAAACTTTAACTGATTTAAGCAAACCATTTTATTCATGTCTCACTTGTATTCACTCAATTATGGCTCACTATTTACTCAAGTTCTGACCTAGAATATTTTGTGTGTTTATATGATATTCTTTCAGACGTGCTTTCAAAATACCATACATAGGCAAGCAACAAGGTAGCTATCAAGCTGGATCTAAAATCATCTTCATATAAGTGTTCTTGGATCGATTCAAGGTATGATATTTATCATTTTCTTGTGCTAATAATTATAAGATATATACTTAAGGTAATTTTATTAGCTGAAACTGAAAGTGTGTTATTATGTTGGAAAACAATTTGATTTTTCAAGACTGCAATATAATTTTCAGTTGAAATCATTATGCTACATTGAAAAATGTACATCTACAATGATTATTTGTAAAAAGAAATAAAAATGCAGTTTGTAAAAAGTGTTTTATAACACATTGAGAATTGCCAATTTTTGTGTCAAAATCCTGAAAAAGGTACTCACTCAAATTCAATATAAATCACATTGCTATGTTCTCCAATCCATTATCGAGGTGCTCGACTATAGAATTATTGCATATTAATCACATTTTATCCATAAAACACTAAATATTTAACCATGTAAAATTTATAAATCAGATTTGTATTACACATTTGAAGATGACCAGTGTGTAGAACATTTCTATTCATGGGATTATGTTGCTGTCAAAACAACTCATGGTCAAATCTATTGAATTTAGACGGTCATCTATTGTAAGAATACACACTACTTACACACTTACAATAATCAGATATGTGTAAATGTTATTTTACAAATTTGGTAATAAAGTGACCAAACATTTTGATTCGATGTGTGCATGTCATTAATTAAATTGATAAGTGGAATAGTCTATCACCAGGGCCCGTATTCATAAAGCTCCTAAGGAGAAAATATTCCTTAGGTTGATAATTTACCTAAGGTTTTATAGGAATTCCCTTAGTTTTATATGATTTCACCTTAGATATCTGAAAGTACATCATTAAGAAGGTTTCAAATATCAAAGGTGAAATCATATAAAACTAAGGGAATTCCTATAAAACCTTAGGTAAATTATCAACCTAAGGAATATTTTCACCTTAGGAGCTTTATGAATACGGGCCCTGGATAATAGATTGGAGAACACAACAATGTGTTTTATATCATGGCCGTAACTAGGGGGGGTGCGTCGGGTGCGAACGCACCCCCCTTTTTCGCCAAAGTAGTCTTTTTTCGAGGGCGAAATATATTAACTATATAACATTCTAATTTTTTTCTGGCTCGTTAAGCTCGCCAATTAACATTAATGATTCATAACCATGACCGTAACTAGGGGGTGCGACGGGTGCGAACGTATTTGTTCAAAGTATTTGGTTTCTTAAGCAGTAAATTTATTTACACGGTATTTTTGAAAGCTCGCTTCGCTCACTAAACAATAAGTTTTAGTCAATATCGTCAAGTTTAGACTGAATAATTTATGTGGAATGCTGTTTAATACACACTGAGTTCTTCGAGCTCACACTGTTGTAATAGTTTAATAGAGCAGTCCATATTTTCTAGTTCCCTTCCCCCAATCAATAAATACATCGTAGATGCAGTATCAACAGTTGAATGCTGTCAGGATAAAACCCTATGTATATACGTTGTATCTTTCTGGCTTGCCTTGCTTGCACAATACATTAACAAGTTAATAGATCAAATATAGAACAAACGTGTGTAGCATGCAGCTGGTACATTTAAATTTTTTAACACTGCATTGTTTCAGACCCGCTTTGCCAGCAAGTAACTTTATTGTTCCTTAATATCATGTAGACAACGGCGAGTTTGTATGGCTTGCAGCTCGAACTAATATAAAATAATGCATTTTATCTAGCTCGCTTCGCTCGCCAAATGTTTTAAATCATTAACAATATCTAACAGGGGAACGTCCCAAAGAGTTTATGAGGCATGCAGCTAGAACTAATAATGCATTTTTCTAGCTCGCTTCGCTCGCCAAATATTTTTTATGATTAAAAATATGTAACAGGGGAACGAGTTTATGAGGCATGCAGCTCGAACTAATAATGCATTTTTCTACCTCGCTTCGTTCGCCAAATATTTTTATGATTAACAATATGTAACAGGGGAAAGAGTTTATGAGGCATGCAGCTCGAACTAATAAAGCATTTTTCTAGCTCGCTTCGCTTGCCAAATATTTTTTATGATTAACAGTATCTAACAGGGGGACGAGTTTATGTGGCAAGCGACTCGGACAAATGCTGCATTTTGCCTGTTTCGCTTCGCTGGCCAAATAACTTTAAAATGGTTGATAACTTAGTAATATCTTTCAGAGAACGAGTTTTTTTGGCATGCAGCGTGGACAAACAGTTTTTCTGGCTCCCTTCGCTCGCCATGTAACTTTAATAGTTTATTGTATAAGGTAGAAAACTAGTTTGAGTGACATGCAATTAACACGAGTTTGTGTGGTTAGCTGTTTAGATAATATGCATTCTTTCAAAGCTTCCCCATTTGTATGTAACAATGGGTACAATGTACGTACACTATACCCCTCAGATAAACCGTTTAGTTTGCAATACTAAGAAAGCACTTAGCCACAACTTCGTTAGAAGGATATGTATTTCGTCTTCCAACGTCTAAACAGCCCGACCATCTCTACCAGAACTGATCATTTCGCACCCCCTTTGAAAAATCCTAGTTACGGCCATGTATATCGATTTCGAGTGAGTACTTTTAACAGGATTTTGACACAAAAAATGATGAATTTCAATTGTAGATAAAACACTTTTTTATAAAATATTTCTTTTTTTAAAAAATCAATTTCATAAATGTAAATGTATAATTTTAATTTAGCATAATAAATTTTGTAATAAATGCTGTTGCAGACTTGAAAAATCTAATTCTTTTCTGACACGGTTACACACTGATGGGTTCAATTTCAGCAGGAGAAGTAACCTTAATATTTAAATCATCTAATTTTTGGAAAAAAAGATGAGTTAATGCCATCACACAGCGTTGCTTGGTTAAGTTTTATATTTAATAAAATCATCAATTATCTAAGCTGCTCAAAGCTATTGCTTTGAAACTTGCAGGTATACATACCAACAATACCTACAGGAGTATGTAATAATAATAATAATAATAAAGACTTTATTTATAGAGGTAACATAGTTAGGAATTTGCCAAATCTTCCCTATGAGATTTGAAGTATGTAAGCACAGACCCATAACTCTGATCTGCATTTTGCAAGAATCATGTCCTTTTTTGGACTTAGAAAATAACATGCCTCAGTTAATGGTTTTATTTAGCTTCACTTTTCTTAAGCACTATGAAAGCCATTATTTGGAAACTTTCAATGCTTGTTCATCATCAATACATTGCAACATCAAGCAAGGCCCATTTGATTATCGCATGAGTTAAGTTTTATATTTAATATTATTTATGTAACTTTTTGTATGTGTTAAGTTTTATGTTTATGTAACTTTTTGTACCAGTTAAGTTTAATGTTTATATAACTTTTCTCATTTACTTTGGGAGCTATAGCTCTGTAACTTTTAACACTTGAAAAACACCATCAATATCTGACTATGTAAAGTCAATCCTGTTTTTTTAAAAGAATAATGGCCCTATTTGGACTTTCGAAAATATCTTAGTTTTGCTTTCTAACTCGTTATATCTTTACCCAATCAGTTCCTTATTTTGTTAAGAAAGACCTAACTAACCATCCCTACTTTATTATGCAAGGGCTATGCGCCTATTTTAGCTCGACTTTTTGAATAGTGGAAATTTTACACACAAACTGAATTTTTTTCAAACACTATCAAAGCTTTCAACTTGAAAGTCATCATACTGTGATGACCTACATCTACTGACAAGAGTAAATAATTCTATACATCATTTTATAAGAGTTATTCCCCTTTTCTGACATAGATTTTTTACACAAAAATAACAATTTATTTTTACACAAAAATAACAATTTATCTAGGACTATCAAAGGTGTTCCCTCAATAAAACTCAACAAAGTTATTCACCATCAAAAGAGAAGTCTATAATGACCCTGTGACCTATATTGATGTAGTTATCTGCCCTTGCTCCTCTTAGAGTTATCACTCCCAGATGAGCAAGGGTACTATCAAGTATGAAAAAGTCGAGCGACTAGCACTCATTGGTGGTGCTCTTGTTACAGTAAATATGGTCAGATGAACGTCTGCAAGGTGGTTTTTCAATTGTTAGTTCATAGGACCTTGACCTTAAATAACCCACTTTCAACCTAAAGTATAGTCTTCACACAAGGTACCAACATAACAAGTTTCATCAAAAGATTTCATTCCAAACTACTGCTACTGTTATCAAGCAAAACTACTTGTTATTTCGACTTTTCGAAGAAAAAAAGTTGAGCTACGGTTGTGACAGGATCGTCTGTATGTGTGTCTGTGTTGGTTAAGTTCATTGTCAGAGTCATTTTCATAAAAACTATCAAAGATATCCACTAACAACTTAGCTAAGTTATTCACCATCACAAGAGGAGTTCATACTGACAAGCTTGAAAAACCTTTGACCTTTATTTTTTAGTTATCTGCCCTTGTTACTTTAAAAAAACAAGAAAGTTGAGCGTCCAGCACTCGTAGGTGGTACTCTTTTTAGTAGTAGTGGCCTACACAGCTCCCTGTTTTCAGTGCCATACTTGGATAGTAAAATCATTATATTCGAAATAAAATGCTTCATAGCTGCAGCATAACCTTCTTCTATGTAAAGATTGAGGATTTTAAGGCAAAAAGGGCCGCAGGTGATTGGGGTAAAATGCTTGACAGAGTTACCTATAACTGTGAAGGGAGCTTTTATAAGCTTCCCGGCATTAAGTATTTTCATGGAGTCACTAAAACCTGTGATGGCTGTGATGATATAATCCTAAATAAGGATTGATTTGACAACAAAATGCACACCATCAAATCTGACTCTGTAAAGCAAGACACATAACTCTATCCTGCTTTTTGCCCTTTTCGGACTTAAGCAAAAGAGTGATGGTTATAAGTTTAAAGTGTTTAGACTAACTGAGTTATAAAATTGTCTTTTTTTTTGGTTGGCCATTGTATTCAGCTGTCTTTACCTGTTGGGTTGTGACTTTGTTCAGGGTTCCCACAGTCAGGGAAAAACAAAACTTTTTCAAGGTCAGGGAAAAGTCAGGGAAATTTCAAATTAGTCAGGGAAATTTGAAAATTGAGCAAAAGTAAGGGATTTCTTCATCAAAGATCTCAAATAAGTGTCATTTCCTATGAAGAAAATACCAAAAACAGAAAAAGACCCTTGCTCGCTCGGGTTAATTTTAAATTATAATTACTTAATGTCAATCAATAGTCTTTAAACTACTACCTGGAACTTTATGGTTCCATATAAACCAAACAGAATCTCCTGTTCACTGTTTCTATTGTGCTATTTTGTTCAAACAAAAAGGCCGGATGGCACAAAAAAGTCAGGGAAAACTGCTGTCTGGTCAGGGAAGAGTCAGGGAATTTTGTCTTAGAATATTTGTGGGAACCCTGTTGTTAGCATGTGGGAGTATGTGAGCAAATTAAAGTTATTTAGTGCAAACATTTCTCTATTTAAATCCAAAGTAGTGTTTTACCATCATGTTTCAATGTCATATTTATTGCTAACTCAAAAGTAATCCATCAGTTAACAAATTACTGTCGCCTACCAAGCTGCCAAAATTGCCAATCTAAAGTTATTTTCATTGCAAAGCCTGGTTAAAACTGGACAGGTTTCTTATATTTAATTGAATTTTCATGAAATTTGACCAGCTGGTAATAGAAAAATGGAGGATAATTCTGAAAAGTAACTGCGAGATTACCTGCCTGGAGCAATACATTTCAGTAAGGATGAGTTGAATCAGACAATTAAATTAGGGTGACTGTAAGTATCATCAATAAATAATTTACATTTTTTACAGATTTGACAAAACAATGGCTGGAGGAAGGCCATCAAAGAGATCATTCCAGGAGGCATTTGATACGGATGAATTGTACTGTGAACCATGTATAAACAGTGAGAACTGGGTTACAGTATCAGATTATTGCCAAATCTGCCAGGAATATATGTGTGCAAGTTGTCCTCATGTCCACAAAAAACAAGAGTTGTCCAGATTCCTTTCAGCCTTGGACAAGAAGCCGATATCGATGTTTGCAAAACCAAGACGTCACGAAAGTCCGAAGCCGATACCGGTATTGGCAAATCCAAGACATGAAAGTCCGAAGCAGATACCAGTATTGGCAAAACCAAGACGTAACGAAAGTCCGAAGCCAATACCGGTGTTGGAAAATCCGAGACGTCATGACAGTCCAAATATCTGTACCGTGTACTGTAAAACACATCAATCAGAAATTGTTAGCTATTACTGCAAAGACCACGATGAGCCTGGCTGCTTGAAATGTATGACACTAAACCATAAATCTTGTCACAAGGAAAGGGTTCAAGACATTTCAGACAGTTTCCAAGCAACAGAAGAATTAGATCAAGTACATCAAAACCTCGACAAGTTTCATGAGGAACTTGAAACGATGAAAGAAACATTGGAGTTGGACTTGAATAATCTTGAAACTGAACATAACAAAGTCAAAAAAAACGTTACAAAATTTCGCAAACATATCAATGACTACCTGGACCAGATACAGACACAAATCACTGATGAAGCCACAAAGATGAAGAAGGAATTTGAGACTCCTATAACAAATATGATTGTACAGAACCAAGCAATGAAGTCTGAACTTGATGAAAGAATTCAAACATTGAAGGTGAAATCTGATTTGAATTCAACGTTCATACACACCAAACAAGCTAAGCAAAGATTGGCTACGATGGAGAAGGAATTGAACACCATGAAGGCAACAAAACACAAACAAATACATTACACGTTTTACCCAAATCCTAAAATACAAAGCATACTGTTTGCAAAGGCACCCATGGGGAAATTGTCCAGCACACCAAACATACATTTGGGTACATCAATACCCAAGATGGCTCTAGGTAAATTATTGTCAACAGCACCAAACAAAACCATAGCACCAAAGACACGCCTTCCGGGAGAATTCAAAAGTGCACCGAAACCAAATACCACAGCATCAATAGCACCAAAGAAAAACCTCCCTGGTGAAATTCCAAGTGAACCAAGCATGCATACCACAGTCTCCTATAGAAGAAAATTGCAAATGAAGTCATGCAAAGATGACTATGCTTGCGGGGTTCATGCATGTACGCTTCTCAATGAAAACCAAATGGTTATAGCAGATGAAAATAATGGCAAAGTTAGAATAATAGGAACTAAATGCAGTATAATATACAACAGCTACAGTACATCAAGCCTGCCATATGGTGTAACATCAGTGAATTCTGGGACCGTTGCCGTGACATTACCGGACAAGGCGAAAATAGAACTACTCAACGTCATATCTCAAAGAATCTCTCATCAGAAATATATAGATTGTTCAACCAAGGAATGCCATGGTATCGCGTACCGTGATGGCAAGTTTGCTGTGGCTTATTATCAAAGTCGAGTGGAAATCATGGATATAGAAGGCAACGTTCTACATACCATACAACCCAAACAAGTCACCGACTTCTACATAACATTTGGACATAAAGCTGACACCATCATTCTATCAGACTATGACACAAACACAGTTAGTGTAGTTACATTTGAAGGGCAGGTTCTACAAGCATACACACATGAGGCATTGAGTGGTCCGACAGGTGTAGCTCTCACAGCAGGTGGGGAACTCTTTATATGCAGCGAAAAGAACAAGTGTGTACATATAGTGTCTCCAGATTTCATGAGAAGTAAAGTCATCATTAAGGATGATGAGGAGGTGTTCAAACCGGTGGCCATTGCTTACTGTAATGACATGCAGAGACTGTATGTAAGCAACTTCCTCAAGGGCAACATCAGGTGTAATTCATTACATGTGTATGATGTGAAACAATTATAACTGTAAGTATATAACCACTGATGACTACCAGTAACCAGACCAAGTCCTGGTGTCTCTTGACTAAGCAAAGCGCTAAGTAACGCTTTCAAAGGGAGGTGATCCATGCCCATTATTTTCAATTGAACAGGAGGTAACTGAATGAAGGCGCTATGTTGCGCTTTGCCTTTGTTAGACAACAGACACCTGTTATTCACATGTTTTTAAACCTGGTAGTGAGCATAAGCTTTACAAGAAGTGCCTTACAATTTAAAGCTTGAGATCTGTGCTGTCATTTTGCATGGGTACCTGTTTCATAAAGACAAATATTCCGTACATTGTGATAAGTGACTGTTTTTAAGCACAGTATAGATGTTTTAAAATGTACATGGTCATGATATAACTATGATGACAGACAATGATTGTTGAACAATCATTTAACTAGCATGATTGTGTACAGTTGTGACTTTTTATTTTCTGTTTTGATATTTTGTTTCAAATCTAGTATAATACTTATAATACACACATACACACATACATACGTAACACAGCACATAACATGTACATAAAACAATACAACAAATCACTGTAATATTACATATGGAGGGGTGCCCACAAAATTGTAGTAAGTCCTTCTTTAATCATAATTTTATGTAGTTACTACAGTTTTGCAGGCACCCCTTGATATTAGACTTGTTTTAACAATTTTACGAACGGTGCAAAAATGTAGCTATTCTAACTTATGTTTTATTCTTGTACAGTAAAACTTTGTTAAGATGAGCATCGATAAGACGAGCACAAGGCTTAAGTCAAGGACATTTCAAATTCCTGTCGAATTTGTTGTATATTGTATATGAATCTATTGCAATATCTCGAGCATCAATGTTAAGAGCACCTGGATTTACTCGAGCACAGGTCACTTTCATTGTTTATTACTTGCTACAAAATAAAAAATCATCATGAGATTCACCATGCTTATCTCAAGCATTTGGCTTATCCCGATGAGTCCTCTAGATAACAAAGTTTTACTGTATTTTAATTGTATTGTTGTTTAGTAATGATATAGATGTTGTATGCTTTTAAGTTGATGCAATTATTATGACATAAACTCATTTTAAAAATGTTAACATCTTTTTAACTGAAAGTAAATGTTGAAACTCATGTTGTTGCTGTTGTTGTTGTTACATTAATTTGCTGATGTAACTCATGGTAATACAGTGAAGTTCTGCTTATAAGGCCAGTCAAAAAAGTGGTCTTAATAGTGAATCAGTCTTATTAGCAGACCTTTTGTGTTCTAAATTTAAAACTTTGGGTCCTTAAACTGGCAAAAATCTGCACGATTTCAAAATTATCAAAGTGGTCTAGACTCTTATTAGCGGAACCATACTGTATTCCCCTTTTTAAACTCATTGGATAGGCATGTGTATTCATCTATTCCATATTAAAGAAGCTGTATTTTGAAGCATTTACCACAAACATTGTTTGTCTAAAATTTAGACTTAGACTTTGTCAAATGTGTGCAATAACTGTCATGTTTCCATAAATGTACCGATTTTGATATTGATGGCTATACATATCCAGTGGGTAACAACAAATAATCAGATAAAAATCCACACAGTTAAATCTCATCGCATAGTTCTAAATGGCAGTGATTATAAAGTAAAATGTTGTCAATTTTAAGTCTAAGTCCGAGTTTCAGTCTTACAATATTGGTGAATAAGGTCCCGGAACTTTTCTATCACTTGTATGGAGATAGTGCACACAGGAGTTATAGTTAACACAGGACAATAAATTGAAGGTCCTATGGAATACAGAGTTAACTAATAAATCCAGCTTGAATAATTTTGGTATTGTTACACAAGAATTACAACATATTTTCACAACAAGACTGAATAATTCCACATAGGCAGATTTTTTAAGTTCTCGGTATTGGTAAACCTTGGGGTTTCTGATTGGTAGATTTTACAAGATTACCCATGGCACAATAATAATAACGACTTTTTTTAAAGAAGCAACACAGTTTGGCAAGCCCAGTCTTCCCTGTGAGCCTCTGCATTTTGAGTTCAGCATTTAACTATTATAAGTGATCAATAAAAGGGCCAATCAGAAACACTTTAAGGAACTATTTCAAAACTTCAACACACCAGGAAGCAAAAATTTGAATACTTACACAACAGCCCATCCAATCAATCAATCAATCATAACTTAACCATCAATTGAGCCAACAAATACATACCTTTCTCTTGGGCCCTTTTTCTGTTTATCAACATCAGTGACAGCAACAGCCGGAGATCTAGATCTTCTAGGATGTCTTGTTTCAGCTAACTGTAGGTTAGAGGGAGATCCAACAGGTGACTTCACTGGGCTGGTTCTTTCAACAGATGCCTATACAATGAGAATGGGAAACATGGTTATTTTCAGAAGGCAAGGTTGTCATTTAAGGGCAATAACTCTGCCAAATATGGTTGAATAAAGTGAGAAACATGAGGGATTAATTGTGCAGATATTGTGCATGGTGCTCTTAACCTTCATAAGCATAAATTATCAGTTGACTTCTTGTTTATATGGGGTTTTTTTTAATAAGCACAAAGCTCACCGAAATTTATATTTCATGTTATAAGTAAGATCCCATATGAAAGGTCATGTTACTGTTTCCAAACAAAAAACAGTTACAGTGTGGCCACAGGCTTTTATTCAAAGTGATATGTATAAATCAGTCTAAACATCAGTCACACGAACCTGTCTTGCCTCCTCCTTCATTCTACGAGTTTCTAACTTCAAAGCATCTTTTCTCTTCTGTATTTGATCTTCAATGAGTAACATCTACAATTGAAAGACTTAGTGAGAATAATTCAAACAAGGTATATAGCAAAGTTGATGACAGGTCTGATTTATCTCTTTTTCTTAAACCTTAATCTGTATTTCTGAAACTTTTTTATACTCTATTTCCAAAACCTAGATATTTTCTCTATTTCCGAAACCAAATTCTTAAAATCAAACATTGTGCACATTCAACCTAATTATCGCCCTAAATCAAAGTTACAATGTTTAACGCTTCAGACTAGTGAGTTCCTGAGAAGACAACAATATTGAACCCATACCTCTTTTTCTTCTTTCTGTCGTAATTGTTCGAGTTTTCGTTCATGTTCTATTGCTTGCTTCTCCTCCTGTTTACGTTTGTTACACATCATTTCCTCGTAGAATGATTTAGGTGGAGGTTTGTTATTGGCATAGAGAAAATCACTGACAAGTTGAGACAATTCCAGCATCATTTCCTACAGAACAGAACATTATAAGTACCAATATATATGTTAATATACATATGAACCGAACTATAGAAAGGCAACAAGGCAATAATACTTCAGCATTGTAACTCCTCTTAAACTTTGTTCTTAAAAAACTGATAAGTAATTGTAATTTCTATAGATTAGATATAAAATAGTGGATGATCATGAGTAGATGGTGATTTTTTAAAACAATATAAATAAATGATTATAATTTTCAACAGATTCTATCATATTTCAACTATATGGTACTAGTCCATGGTTCAATCTAGATTATCATAAATCCTAGAGAGGTAAAATAATCAAACTCCTATAATTACCTGTCCTTGTAGTTTTCTAGCTTCCTCTTCAAGTGTATTCTTCAGGCTATCAAGTTGTTGGTTTGATAAACCTTTAGAATTCTCAAATCTCATTTCAGGAATACTGAAACAAAAACATAACTTACATCAAAGACAGTCTTATTGTTGACACGCCTGGTAACTCAAATACTAACCCAAATGGATTTTTTAAATAAAACGGTAAATCTTTCTAGAAAAGATAAGGTGAGTTTTGGTAAACCAGCATTTGAAGCTTACAGTTAAATACATCATGATTTCCTGAATTAATCTGATTCAATAACAATAAAAATAATTAACATTGTTGGCCGACTGCTATAAGTAATAGCGTACTAAATAATGATAATTTATGTAAAATGCCTTCAAATGAAGTCAGTATTTCCAGTAAGATATTTTTCATTTTAACAAACGAGTTTAAGACAATAATTGAGTAGGAACAAACTTACAGATCAAACTTGAAAAAGTTAAGTAACAAGTTTAAGACTACTATCAGACGTGTGTCTATTTGACTCTTTTCATTTTCAAAACAACTAAGAACACAAGTATTAATACTTACACATCAGGATAATTTTCCTCACATTTGAAAATAAGATCAAGTTGAACATAACATTCCTGTTTATCAACACCCATACTCTCCTGAGGTTTCAAAGTCAAACTCACTTCTGGTGGTCTCTGCACCTACAATACAATCAAGAAGAGACAGGGGTGTGAATCTGTGATACCAGGAATAAAAAACTAGCTGAATCTTTACTAATAGACTCCTGAATAGGTCATGCTTAGTTCATGTGCCCAGCAAAGCACTGATGTAAGTGCCATCACCTCTTGAGTTACTGACCATTTCATCTCTAGTTGTAGGCCTATGGGATTGCAGTTCAGAAATGACGCAAGTGCCACGTCCTGGGATTTAACCAGACGGCCGTTGCATTTAAGCAAGGAGCTATCGTGAGTAGAAATAGTAAACCGCTACCAAAAAGCTCTCGAATAAGCAGCTAAGCACAGTGGCACGGTGGTCTAGTGGTAAGACGCTAGACTCCTGATCGAGAGGTCCCGGGTTCGATTCTCGGCCGGGACACTTGGTCATTTCAGAAACGCTATTTAGTGTTTCCCACCCAACTAGAGATGATCCTGGTTGGTAACCCATGGGGTAGTCTCGCGTGTATGGGTGCTTTACACCGGGCACGTTAAAGAAACAAGGAATCTATTCGAAACGAGCTAGGGTATCGCACCCGGATTCCTTGTATCTAACCTCTGTCTCTAATATTTGCGATAATGCCCCAGAGTGGGCCCTGCAAATTAAATGGAAGAAAGAAGCATATATGTGCTTCTGGGACCAAGACCATTATCCACCACCGTTCGCTTGGCCAACTGAGCTAGACGGCTTGTATGGAGTGTACAATATGTGTAGACCAAAGCTGCAACCCCTTTCTTATTATGACAAACAATGAGATTTCCTTACCTTCCAAGCGTCTGCTTGACGTAGATCTCTAAAATCATCCATAAGAATTGCCTGCAACGCCTGTAATTCGTCATCTTGACGCTCTTTATACGATTCAGACGTCATCTTAATTATTCAATGCAACATTCCTTAGATGGTTTAACTCATGAAATAAAGTGACACCTCCTATTAACATGATAATTATGTCTAAAATAAAATCTACAGAAATTGATGTTGTCAAAGTTCATTCGGATACCTTCTGATATTGCATCATTGATTGGTACCCCGATTTCAAGTGTATTTGATTGTGCTAAACCGGGTACCGGTGAATTGCATCATCGGTTGGATAAAGACCAATTCGACCGGTACGTATCCGTACACTGCCAAATAAAAATAACATGCACACATATCCTCAATTTTTTCTCAGGGGTCTTACCAATTGTCTAATAGTGAGGGTAATCTCTCTGACTCATTTAAAAAAAACCAGTATAGATATATTTGCCAAAATTCCCAGTTCTTACTCCCATGTACTCAATATAGGCCTTATGCATGCATGTTAAATAATGTCCGAGGTATATACTAAAGTAAAGCATTTGATAGAGTCAGAACCAGTGATTTATCCCTATTTTAGAAAGATAGCCCATGTCTTTGGGATCAGGAATTTTTGTGTTTCTGGGTATTTAGTGTTTTGCTCTGTACAAAAGTAAGTACTTTCTGTTTTTCACAGTAAAATTTTTGGTCAGTTTTTTTTCACATTTTTTGTCCTTTGAATAGATTTTTTGCTTGCAATTAGAAACGAAGCCCATTAAGGTCCAGAAAAAACACACTAAGTCTTGAAGCATATATGAACATTCCTCAAAGAGAAGCACAACTATGGAAAAAGTGTTGGTCATGCATCTGTTTACCTCTTTTAGTCCGTCGACTTTTAGTGTGGCTGGTTTCCTCGTACTCTCTCAAAAATGTTATGTGTATAATGAATTTAGCAAAGTTAAAATGCTTTGAATATATATTATGTAGTCTTCAGCTAGTATGTATGTACCTAACCATTCTGCAGTAATCTGTGTTCGAATGAATTATCCTAAAATATGCCGAGCATAGCCTTTATTTGCCAGTCAGCTTTCTGCTGAAATATGGCAGGCATATGTGTATGTGTCTCCACCTGGATTTGAACCCTGGTTGCCAGATTAGACTGCAAGCGCGCTAACCACTGAGCTACTTACGTGAGTTAATGGAGAGATTCAAAACCTCTAATACCTTTATAATGTATACAAGGCCCACTGGAAATATCTCCTGTTTTGGGCTCAATTCATTAGGTGTCATCATTGTAGGATAAAAGGACACAAGCAAAATGCTTACTTTTTACTTTTGGCCGCTTTCATCCATTCTCATGAATCAGTGTATAGTCAAGTCTCTAGACTAAAAAATATATGTAATTGAAAATAATACGCTGGTTGGACGAGAATGCTTTCATCCTGAGCAAGGCTGTTTTTTGTATGTATACCTGATACATTCCCTGTCTGCTGGCAATGTGTTATTAGTTATCCTTGTGTTGACAAAATCAGTCTTAACATCCGACACCGTTCCTGATTCATCCATTTAACCCTCTTTGTCTGTCAACTTTCAGTGAGACTGTTTTTAAGACGTGTCAATCCAACACATTTTTGAAATGTTTAGATCTTTGCTTTCATCATCATCTTTAGTGATTACTTCACTCAACCAAGCTTTACTTTCCGCATGCATAAAATTTCATGCAACAGGTATCACCCATACATAACTAAACAACAAATAGATTAAACGAATATTTTTAATCTACAAAAATATCACAAATAGATTTTAGAGACAATATTAGCAATTAGTACATATATAAATAATACATGTATAGATGCTGTATAATAACATGTCTTATGTCTAATAACATAGTAAATGTTAGATAAATACTAAGTCCAAGTACTTGTGAAAATGGAGACCACATCAGGAACAGGATTTTTACCAACTAATGTGCTCAAAGTCAATACATTTGTCAATACATTTGCATTTTAAGGCAGTTGAGCTTCATTGAAACATGTAAGATTAACTTAAATTGTTTTGTAATCTATCATGGGGGTTGGCCAAATTTACTCTGAAATCCTGAATTATCTCCCTTTTTTATAACCTTGCCATATTGCAGGAACAGTTTTATCATAGCACTTACGACAATTGTAAAATCAGCTCAAATTTAAATACTTTATATCTTTTGTGGCCCTTTGAAGAACAATATTAGGAGGCAATAGCACAGTAGAGCTTGTAGATTATACAATGAACTGAGCAAAATAAATATACATAACACAAAAATAAATACTGTATGTAGATTATAGTAGGAGTGCAAATAAAAACAGAAGTACATTAATAAATGTAAAAACACATACACAACTTAAAGGATTTTTCAACTAATTTGGTATTCAGAATTTTTGTAAAGCACAAACAAGCAACTAATAAACAAGTAAGATATCTTGCAGAAAGAAACCCTACCTATGCAAGAAAAGTCTGATCCTCTGGCTACAAACACATTAATGTTGTTTTTTTTTCAATTAATTTGGTACTTAGAATTTTCGTAAAGCACAAACAAGCAAGTTATAAACAAGTTAGATATCTCATATTAATTATAGGAAAGTAACCCTATCTATATATTTCTTTATATGCAAGGAATAATTTCTGTACCTAAGGCTGCAAAACAGACCTGATATTAATACAGTTGAACTTGTGTAAGAGGGCACCTGAATTAAACATTCACCTGTCTAAAACAATCAAAAGGATTTAATCTCAATTAGTTGTTCAATCTTAAAAACACTAATCCTTCCATTAGTAGCCATACTTGAGTGGTCAGAATCACTTAGATACGACAGACTGTATTTATATTGTGCAAATAAAAGACGACTTCTCACACTCGATGTATTTTCTGTTTTCTTAATTTAAAATACGTCCAAACTAGTTTCACCTTATCGGCTCGTCAATGTGGCTATATATCTGATTCACGAAAAAGCATTCTTTGTAGGCAATGATACAAACACAGAAAAGTAAAGTGTGATAATAAAGTTAATAAATTATAATCGAATCTCAGGTGGCATAAATATGTTTCTGTTAAAACCACATCAGTCTACACATTCTAGCTGATAGCAATTTTTCAGCCTATAATTTAGCATAATGTAGACAAAGTTCCAACAAAGAAATATAAAAGGAAATATGACACAAAATAAAACCACCCCAATTTGATCAATATACCACAGGGCTAATACATGATAAATTTACTAAAAGAATAACATATTTACGCGCATGCTTGCTTGTTCATTAGCATTGCTTTTACCCTCTTTTTTAAATTTTATATCTGTTTTTCAACTACACCCCCTCCCAAAAATTTACCAAAAGTTTACCAACTTGCATTCAAAACTTTCAAATGATATGTGAATACAGTGAAAGAACTGAAGTGGAGATACCTGGGAACAAGTTGACACAAATCTAACAGGTATACGTAGAACAGGAAGTAAAGACCGACTGGTCGAAACAGGTTTAACACCATTGCATGAATGTAATGACTCAAAGGAAAAATGTAAAATGTGGGAGTTTTTTTGTACTCAGGGTAGATATACAAATCATGTATAGAAAATTAGAAATGCCACAGAAAGCGTTTTCACAACACCTAGTAATCATTATACTACAGCTACATTTTATAATTTTATCAATTAATTTGCCATATTTTCAACAAGAACAACATCAACAAAGATAACAACAACAACATGGCGTCCCTTTGGTACAACAAGGTTGTATCTCTCTATAAAAATACATAGTTAGATGCAACCTTGATGCGCCATAGGGTCGATGGAATGTTATGCTGAAATAAGCAGACAAATCTCAATGAGTATGTAATGCCAGAGAGGTAACATATACAGGGTGATACAAAAAGTTAATTCTCAAAATTTAAATCCATATTATACATTGTCTGAGCTATGTACCTAGTGTACACTTTCCATTTCTTACTCTTACATTGACTGTGATTGACAAGTCTTGAGGTTCTGGGTATGTTCGAGCGATATAACACTGAAGTGTTACAACACATTTTCAATAAATCTATAAAATTGAAGTAGAATGACATGTACAATGTTCACGATTAAGAAAAAACACTAAAGCACCATCAGACAAGATTACAACAGTTTATATCTAAAATAGGGTGTCATTTTTTCTTAGCACAATTTACTATAAAGGTACTCATATAAATATAATAAAAACTACTACTAGTAAAAAATCTGGTACTAACACTTTTCAAATTGATTAATACATCATAGGCCAACAGTTATATATACACAAGCCCTTCATAAATACACTTTACGAAATGTTACTCTGAAATAGACATATCTAGCCAAAATATAGCAAGGAGTACGCTATAAAAAATATCCATTGATCGCTAATGTTAAAAAAATATTAAGACTATGTTAAATACTATCTAGTAACAATGGTAGAAAAATAAGATACTAAGTTAAACCATGGTTAAATGAATAAATCACTACATCAGCATTATATCATTGGAGACAACAGATGTTCATAAAACATGTATTCCCCCATTGCAGCCCAATAGTCAGAAATGTTAAAGGTCACAGTTGCCTTGAACTTTGACCTACTAACCTCAAAATCAAAAGAGGTCATCTACTGACGCTGGCCAACCTTCATGTAGTTTGAAGGTCCTAGGGCAAAGCATTCTTTAGTTATGGAATGGAAAACATTTGGTGTACTGACAAACTGACATGTGCAAAGCAATTCTTCCCGCATCATAAGATTGGGGATATAATTAAAAGCTATAGTTATCAGTTTCAACTTGTAAACATGACTGCACAGATTGGATGAAAGAATATGACGTTATTGTTCAAATTGCTCAAACAAAAATAAAACAAGCAATATGGAAATACTACACACTAACAAACAAAGTGCCTACCAAGAGTCATAGCTCTTGTTTAAACTTGGAACTGTTTAAAATCAAACATTCTTATATGCCCAGAGATGGCATAGGTGTCAACATGGCCAAATATAAAATCAGGCCAAACATTTTTGCCAAGCAAGATGCCTTGAACAACATTATTTCCATATTGAACTCAGTTTGTATTAAAGAAAATCCTCACCAGATTAAATTTACCACAACTTTGCCATTTTATGAGATATTCGATATTTTCATCAAATAACTTCTATTTTGATCAGAAGTCATTGCTCTTTCAGTATAAATAATAAATTCAGAATTTCAGATAAATCAGGAAAATTGACACCCCTGAAATCATGCATAAATTGCTATCCTGAAATATAAATTAAAGACACTCATTTATTATAGAGTATAGATATTTAAGATCTTTGATGATAGATAAGTTCAAAATGTACAGCAATCTTTCTTGTGCACCTGAATATTCATGCACCAAAAAAGCAACATCATTTAGTTTACGGAACGGATTTGTATTTGATAAAATGTCTGAAGTGAACACCATAACATGTGTTAATTGTAGAAAAATATGCTTCATTTCATGTCAGCTTCATAGATACAAAACTATAATAATAAAATAATGATTATTATTAACAACTTTATAAATTGTGGATGACATATTTGGTTCTATAGACCTATTTTCAAAAGGGTCCACTATGATTATTACTCCATTATTGAATAAAATACTTATGGCGGAAATAATTTAGTATCAACCCAAACGAATTTGGTTGAAGATTATACAAATATATAGTAAATCTCAAATAAAGATCATTTCAAGCATTACTGGCAAAGAAGTGATGACCGGACACAATTGGCATAAAATATGTCGTATGAACTTAAAAATTGTTTTTTTCCGCAAAAAATTTTGTGTTGACACATACCTAGGTTCAAGGCCGTTGCTAAAAATAGATAACCCAAAAATATGACGTCACGTGAAATGCCAAATTCGGGGCCGAAACATGAGTACTTTTGGCGCTTTTTTCAACAATGTACACAAGTAATGACCGGACAGTCTGTTACGAATATTTCTTGATTAATATTTTGAAAAATATTACCAGGAATGTTTAGAACAGTGTCCTTACTTCACATTCATGCAGAAATATTCGCGATTTACGATAAAACAACACGTGACACACAATGTTTTCCTGCTAGGGGGCGTTCTGAGACAGGCTAAATCAATAATATACCGTACCGTGTTATTGACCAAAACATCGAGAAAAATATTTTCAAACGACTTGAACGTCTTCAAAAAGTATGGACAGGATAATAAATTGTTTAATTATTATCCGATATCAGAGAACACACTTTACTTATTGCGGTTAAATTAGTGTTGGATAAAAAAAATAAAAAAATAAAAATTTTAAAAAAATCAGCCGCCGAGGAGATTCGATCCCGGGGCCTTAAAAAGTTAGATTTAGAAAATATTTACAACGTCGTTAACCACTCGGTCACGTTCTCGACATGTAATTTGGTTTAATAATTTGACAATAGAAAATCATTGGCGCACGCGCTCTTTCGCGCATGCGCACACAGGAAATCTTTTCCCCGGCACTGCTAATGTCAACATCGCAGCAGCAAACGATATTTTTGATAAATAAGTAATACTTAGTTGATTTTTATAAAAAAAATTCTACCGGAATCCTCTTAAACATGCTTCTGAGTGATTTGATACAAAAAATTACAATTTATTACACTAAACAAAGCGAGAAGACCGTTTGTCTGGTCATTACTGGCGGCCGGTCATCACTACTTTGCAAGTAAACCAACTGAGAATTGAAAATGCACATTTAAATATCTTTATTGCAAGAGTGCTTAGTTCATTATTCAACCTCATTTAGACAACCAGTACTGGTAATTAAAATGTCACAAAGGTGGCCCTACAATTGAGGTTTACTGTAAATTGTATTTATTAGCTGAGCTTTTTATTGTTAGAATAATCGTAACCATAGTAATCACTAACATCGCCCCTTTTTTCCTGAATATCAAATTGCACAATAGAGATTATATCATAATCAAGTAATACTAAAACATATCAAGCATTTGTCAGCTCAATTATAAAACAAGCATAAAAATACTGAACACCAATAAAATACCAGTAAATAAAGAATGCATTGTTCATAGTTGTCATACAAAGAATAACTTTTCGGTTTTAAATATGCTTTTTGAAAATAACTGTTTGACAACCATCGAAATGTTCACAAACGTGGGGAGTTCATAGAGAAAAGGGTTAAACAATTTAAAATATGATACTATGTTGTTAAAAGTAGGAGCTAAATTCATGGGTATGTTTCATTAAATGGGTTATGGGTTAGTATGGGTTAATATTTCTACAGGGAGCTTAAACTAACTAGTAAAGGAGTTGAAGAAGCAAAATAAAATAAGTTTTCAAGATTGTACTGTGCAAATAAAATAACAAAAAAGAAACATTTTGATTCTTAAAATAAACCAAAGCTAGAGTTTGCGTTGTAATAGCAACAAATATATATGAACGAAACATTGAAAAGGTCACTAACAACTCAGGATGCATTATAATACATGGCTTCAGAGGTAGGGTAGGTTTGAACGGTGGAGATATTCTGATCTACAGTAAAATAAAAGATCTTCACAGAGATCTATCTTTAATCTCAACACACAGTATATCTTATAGTCCAGTTACGGAAGTTACATGAACGATGAGTCATGTATTGGAATTCATTGATAAAGCTCTGTATTTCAGTGGAAAGCAAAAATATAGTGTTTTTTATTCTTGAACATATTAGTCCATAGTTCAGCTTAAGATGCCTTAATCAATATTGAAGGCTCAGTCGAAACTTTGGTACATGCCTTTATAAATTGATGAAGATACCATAGTTTTGCACTGAACCCTAGAATTGAATTTATTATGTTATTATATTAATGACATGTATTGTGATATATGTAATATTTAACTATCAATTAAATGAATATTTAACATAAAAGAATTATGTGTGATTAAGATACATGCCAGTATATAAATAACACGTAATGTATAATGGCTAAAGCTGAAGGGTATATTATAACACACTACATAATTTTCATTCATTTAAAAGATTATATGAGATCAAATACACAGGAATTACATATCAAGGAACTTTTACAATAATAAAGTATATAACAATTAAAGACATAAAAATGCATGGAAATTTCATGAAAACCAGGTTTTCAAACAAAGGGCAATTAAAGTTTGTTCCAGCAAAGTAACAAGGACCAAAAGTTTTTTTTCAGCAGAAATAAAACCACAGGTGCACAGCTTCATTCAAAGATTTCATTACCATACATAAAAGATTTTCAATGATTTGGATGACAAATGTTCGATATGCATTGAAGAAAAGTCAACCATTCATTAAACAGCCTATAGAATTCGCCAAAGTAACTAAATCAAGAAATGCATGATTGTAAAACAATCACAAGTCGTACAAAATAGCACATATTGTTAATATATAACCAGTTTGTTATTCTCATATACCTGTTTCTCTGACTGATAGTTCATCATTTGCTATCAATATGTCAATCAGGAAAGGTATAAAACTGAAAACATACTGCCTTTCTTTTTAATTTAACAAAAAATACTAGAAAATGATAAATATTGTCAATTCTGTTGTATTTATATCTATACATAAAATATCTGTCATGATTGGCTTCACACATGTGGATAAAAGTATAATCTACATAATATTGCAAATATTTTGATAAAAGTCTGAAAAATGGTTCCAGACAAGAAAAAAACAATAACAACAAATAAAAACTGTAAGTTTCTTAATTACTAATTAATTGATTTACTAATTAATTGATTATTAATTAATACAAATCATAGTACATTTTATGACGTACTTGGAGTTGTTAAAGTTTCATGGCGCTAGCAATAAGTAGATTAAAGCCTGGAGTATACTTTGATACACAAATATACATAATTGTACAAGCGATAACATATAACCATAGCAACGGATAGACATATAACAAGTACATTACAAGTAAATGAAAACTAGTCCATGCTACCCAAGAATACATAAACAATGCCCCGATTAAACTCTCATTTGACGGCAACAAGGGTAAATCATCTCCGAAAGATTTCTTCTCATAGAAGTTTTTCAATGCCTCTTCTTTTTCACTCCATCTTTGAATACACCATTTGTCGAGGTCTTCTCTCTGTGCTGGCACACTGGAGTTTGGATACTTTTTGATCAAGAAATGGATTTCTGATGGGAAGTTACCTTTCACTATGTCCATCTCATTCTGAGGGATGGTACCTGGGTACGCAATCGTGATGTCAACGACAAAGTCCAGAATTTCATCTAAAATGAGATTTGGTATTAATGAAATATTAACTAACATGTGCTCCTCAGTTCTGATAACCAGTATGAAGAACCTTCATTTATTTATTAAAAAAAAAACAGTTTGGTCCTGTGGATGCCAAAACCAGTCTGCATCAGAAGACAGTATGATATAGAACTGCATAGAAAACTGATAATGTTGGGAAGACAACATAAATTATGATATGAAATAGTACAAAAAGTCTTGAGCAAATGCCCAAAACAAACCTTTTTTCATTTGTTGAACAATATGAGTGAAGCCGGTCGTTCTAGGATGTAACACAAAGTCGTATTTCTGTAGCTGATTCTTCTCAGCAAACTGATCACTTCTTTTCTTTGTGTTCTTCGTCAAATCTGTCCCTTCAGGAAACAGCAATATCTAGAATAAACATTGAGAAATGTATCAAAATAAATATAAATTTTCTATACATGCAGAATTAAGTATCTACCAATTCCACTCTCAATACTTGGTTCCACATTTGCGAGCTCCAAAAACCATTTCCAGTATTCTGCTATTGGTAGCCTATTATTTCCCAATAAAATATTAGATCCATGAATAGAAAGTTCCGTTCAAAACTATCTTTCTAATACATAATCTTAATATTCACTTCTAATGTTAACCATAATAATTGATACCAGCCAAACATCCTCTGTTTATATATTTGTAAACAACTACAAGTATATATGTAAAACTTCATATATACTAGGACCGCCCTAGAGACCCTTGTAAGCTTGTCTTAAAATTACTTAAGTTGGTCTTTTATTCATGGTGAAAAACAAACAATTACAAAACAGTAAAACAAACTTGAACATCGTAGTCTTAATTTGGTGGTCTTGGTTATTTTAAAGTGGCCATTCACTAATCAGTGAGGTTTTAAAGTATACTGTAAATGAAGAAAAAATTAATCAGTATTACACAAATTGTAACAGTAACATTGTGAAGTACATGATAAATATGTGAGCAGTGATGACGATGCTGTTGTTTGTGATGTTAGTACACATGTTGTGTACTTGTAATAGACAAAATAGTATGCGGAGTGAAAATATGTGTTCAACACATGTATACACATACATTCCTTTTTACATGCACTCAGTTATATTATCATGTGAACTTAAATTTGTAGGAACAATGGACAGGTTTTTTTGTACTTGTGTTTGTTTTGTTACTAGTTTTTTTATAGAAGAATATCGCACTAAACTACCTAAAACATAAAGACTCAGTATGCCGTTGAAGTCCTTAGACATGGGATATAGTGTAAATAATAAGGAACTTTATAAACAGGACACATTTCCTTCTTTAAAGCATTTATATCATAAAACACAGATTGCAATTCGAATCCAAGACAATTCATCTAGCATTATTCAGTAGATGCATCCATATAACATACTTTTCCATTTTTTAGACATTCGCCAAATTTTAGAAAAAAAATTGAAATATAACAACACAAAAAGTGTCAGAGAAATAAATATAATTATAAACCAAAATCCATCAATGACCAGTGCATCTTGAGAAAAAATATGTGATAAATATAACAATGTTATAGCAACATGTATGTGACATAAAATTATGGATGGCAAAATGATATAAAGATTAAATCATTTGGTAACTTTGGTGTTGCGGAGGCCAATACATGTCTGAATATCAACGTATGTCAGCTGTATTGCATCTGATAACTGTTTGATGTTACGGTACATCTCCACCAAAAAGCAAAATCTTGCCCCTCAACCAATTTAATTATTACAAGTTAAAAGACAAAATAAAACAATTCAAACAATTTTAATTAACCAGTATATGAACATGTTTCCTTACACCAACATAAAAAGGACATTGTGTATAATTATTTCTTAAATTTATGACAAAAAGGCATTAACTTTAGTACTGTATACATATCAGGAACATGGATCAGCTATCCTATTTTAATTTATTCCAGCACTTAAGATAGAAATAAATATACATAATCCTGAGCAACCACTTTCTTTGTAACAAATGCTGTTTGTTAAAATACAAGTTGCCAATACGTTTACATTGATCCCACATTGGCATGATCTGATAAGTTCTTTGACTTACAGGAAGACAACTAAAACTTTCACCTTAGGACAATATTCGTAACCTTGGATACATATAAACAGCTGACTTTGACACACACACACCCTCCCTTCAGCATGGGTAAGATTTACAATACAAGTTGTTCCACTTCCAGGGATGAAGCTTTAATACATTATATACCAGAACCGAAATCCTGAATACTGAGACCTTAATCACAAATATTTTAAGACTGAATTTTAAACTTTATTTTCAACACAAAATGTAGTCTTCTAGCATTTTTTTCAATTGAATCTAAAGTAAACTTTGCCAGTAGAATTGTACGCTGATAACAAGTGAGCGAATAGAACTCACAACTGAAGTCTAAATTTTGGTCTTAAAATGGTTGTGAGTTATGTCTGTTTGGTCTTCAAATGGTTGTGGTTGTGAAAATGATACCCTTTAGTCTTAAAATTAAATTGTTGTGAATGATGTCCCTAACTCACATCTGTCCAATATCATATTGACAGCTGATCAACCAGAACAAACTGATACTGCTCTAAGCAGTGTAACCATACCATGTGATCAGCACGACAGCTTCACCAATTTATACCAAGAAAAGCAAAACTTTAGATAATTGGTCTAAGATAGAGCAATGTAAGTTTCGGGTATCGCATTTTCAATCAATTGTCATTTAAAATACAGGGGTTTCAATTCACCTTGTGACATCTGAAATTCAAAGAGGACAATTGTAGTCCACACATATGGGCATAAGGAATTTTAGGTTATAATTGTATTTATCATTTTGTTTGCATATTTATGGTACTTGTGGTAACTGGAATTGATGTCACAGATGACATGGTACAGCAACACTGGTAAGGACAGCATCTGGACAAAGCAGTTGCTTTGACTGCTTATAATATACAATTTACATGTGTAACTTGAGTTGATCTTAAATGTTCATCTGGAGTAACATAATTTCCATAGTACAATTTGTCTTTGAGTCCATGCCTGCATGCAGGATATAATACTTACCATCACCAACACTGTTTAAAGTTAAAACAATATTTGTGTATAATGGTACAATGATGAAGTTGAATAGGTAGTCCTAGTCAGACTGTTGTTTACCATGTGAAGAAAATGTTTTTATTTCTCTGATTACATATCTGTCAAAGTCTCGAGTGAATTTGTTTAATTATGTAACCATATCTATAAGTAAGTTAGAATAAAAGAATAAAGACTATTGAAAAGTTGACCATGCATTTGGTATTATAGCTCAAATCAATGGCTTAGAACCAGAAGGTCGTAACTACCTCTTATGACCTTATAAGACTCATACATATTTGAGATCTGCTTCCCAAGGCGCTTCTTATGTGCTTATTTTCAAGAAAATCTGAAATTGTCATGTTGACCAAAATGAAGATTTAAAAGCGTGTTTTCCCATAGGTAAAGAGCTATTTACAGACAGTTTTCTCTTGTTTTCTCAATATATCAATTTGGTAGTTACGACCTTCTTGTTCTAAGCCAGCGAAATGTTCATATTTCCAAGTATGAAAAGGGTAAAGTTTTTTAAAAATACAATTGCATATTCTTATAATATATCAAGTTAACTATATGATATAATTATTGGTATTATTTTAAAACCACACAAATACACTTAACTAAGACAAGCAAACTGAACAAAAAAGGGGAATAACTTTCAGCAGGTTTAGATCATATTTGGTAGAATGTCTACATGTAGGTTCCTTAAGTTGACTAACCTGTGCATTGAAGTTGACACGCTTAAATACTTTAAGACATCGGAATATCGTTCTCTGATCATCCTCCCATTTTCTGTCCAGGAATATAAAACCAGCTAATTGCATTGCCCAACCTATAAATATGGAAAATGTTTAGCGGATGATTACTGATTTACCATTAATCAGTTAAGGATAACTGATTATTTTCAAATTATCTGAGATGATGACATGCTTTTTCTAATTGATCTCTAATTAGGATATTACAAGTAAAATGATAACTGATCTATGGAGTACTCTAAGTAGAAGATTCATATAATTCTTTGTAAGTTCAAGGCAATTATGAAACCTTTTTATAAAAAACACTATTCTTAAGAATTTTACCTCTAAAGCGTTGTAAGAACCTTGACATTATCATGCATATTAAAGAAACAAAGAAATCAAACTAGTTCATAACTTAACGCATCAATAATTTGCCTAGGCATTGATATACTAACAAAGTAACATTAGATAAAATTTCAAAAATATTGGAGTCTAATTTGTCATCTTTGAGTCACATATTTTGTCTGCGTCTTTATAAATATTTAATCATAATTTGAAAATACCATAGTTACAGTACTGTATGATAGTAACCTAAAATCAGGACTTAAATCTGTGAATACTTTATACCAACCTATTCCGGGCATAAACTTGAGCACATTTTTCAGGCTGATGGTGTATCTTCTGACCGAGGCGTGTCTTACTTGGTAGGAGAACAGGTATAACCAATCAAACCTTGTTCTATGGTTCATGATCATCAATGTTGCTGCCTCATTACCTGGTACGTTTCCATATATACTGACTTTAGTCTGGAATATCACTTCATAGATAGCCTAAAATTAACAATTTATTTCATATTAATTACAGGTACTTGCATGTTTTATTGATTGGTAGCAAAAGTCAAATTCTTCAACCCTTACATACAATATTAATTAAGTACTGACTGTACTGGTGAAATTGAGTTTTCAGTTTAAGTTAAATGCTTCCATCAAGAACAAATGTTTTATGATCATCAGTCTCAAGATGAAATTATTTATTGTATTTTTCACTTCAAGGATTAATGTTGCATGTAAACTCATTCACATTACAGGTTTTGCTAGATTTCTTGCGAAGAGTGTTGGGTGGTCTCAACTAAATTTACTGAGGGACCTGGTCAAAATTTGCAATTTGGTCTGTAGATGTTGGTCAGACAATATTCAAGAAGTCTGCTGGCTGCACAAAATGATTTAGATCGCTGGTAACTAACTATAGGACCATATTTAATAAATGTGTGTGCATACATGCTGTTAAGACTGAGCACCAGTCAATATTATGTGCGCCCAGGGGGGCGGTGGCCGACCCAGGGGGATTAGACATTTTCAATTAATTTATGTCTAAGGCATCAGCCTGGAGACGATGCTTACTGTCTTAATTCCCCGGGGATGGGACACTTAATCATGTAGTATGAATTTACTGTAATTCCTGCGTCTAGGACCCGGACTGAAGTCTATTCCCTGGGACTCGAGAGTTGATTTATAAGGTTGCGAAATTCCCACCTGTTTGAAATTTCCCCTGTATCCACGCCGCCCCCTGCGATAGCATAATATTGACAGGTGGCCCCCGTGCAATATATCTACATCCCCGCATGGGGTTCAACGTTAAGGAATATTGATAGACGTCCCCATCATTAAGGCAACAAGTGATCTTTGACTTGTGAGTCACTCCACATTGATCAGGTAAATAAACACCATCAACACATCCTTTACTTACAACACAATAGAGTTTCCAACACCAAATGAACTTGTCGATGATGCTTCTTGCAAATACAGGAGCTATCAAAAATAATGGCAAAACTGGGGTCAATAAAAAGACCGTTCCTAAGAAAGTTGAGGAGAACACTAAGGTTACGAAAGAAACTCCTCTGAAGCAACGCCAGTATTTGTCCATAACGTCTCTGGCCATGATTTCAACAAAAATCAAACATTAATTGGGTGATTTTGCCAAGTGTTTTTTACAATAATAAAGACAAGAAATAACTTGACGGCTGTCAAAACATTTTTTTCCAAGGTAAACAACTCTGATTATACTTCCGGTCAGACAGTCGTTCCTGAACTAATTCGTACCAGGTAACTTTCGCACTACTGAAACTGGGATTTTTAAGACAAAAAAGTAAAATACAGAGTTGACGATTTTCTACAATACATTATTGTAAACCATAAACTAGTTATTACTAAATTATTAGGTTGTCTTGATATTTTGTATTAAACAATAAACAGGAGTAAATAACTTTGGGACCGTGATGAATATTAAAAGGGCTCAAAAGGCCCTAGATACGTTTGAGAACTTGTTTCTATATATGAAGCAGTGGAAATGATAGTGGTTTTAACAAATCAGACTCTGATTTGATCTACAAAGAGATAAATTATACAGTTTTACTTGACATTGTATTTACTTCTGTGATATGATCATATTAAAAAAAATAAAACCAATATCTCGGTGAAAAATATCAAGCGTAAACATAGATTGTGGGAACGTTATATGGAGAAACAAACTGTAGAAGCTCATAGGGAATACTGCAAGGCGAGAAATAAAGTGAAGCGTTGCGTTAGAAACGAAAAAAAAGCGTAAAGAACGACAAGTGGCTGAGTCAGCAAAAGTGAATTGCAAAAATTTCTGGAAGTTTGTTAATTCTAAAAGAATAAATCGAAGTGGGATATCTGAACTACATGTGAAAAGTGGAGTGGAGACAAAAATAGCGAGTAGTGACCAGGAAAAGGCTGAAGTTTTAGCTGACTTTTTCACTAGTGTATTTACTAATGAGGATGTTCTGTCAGTGCCGGACTTACCAGACAAACCAGATATCGTTAATGATAGTGGGGACATTGAAATAACCAGACATGAAGTTAGGAAAATACTGAAAGGCTTGGACATTTCTAAATCCCCGGGACCTGATAAAATGCATCCTAAAGTATTGAAGGAATTGTGTGAAATCATTGATGAACCTTTAAGCATGATATTCAGAAAATCATACGAGACAGGAATTGTTCCAGATTCTTGGAAATTAGCAAAAATTACTGCGTTATTCAAAAAGGGCGATAAAAAACTTGCATCAAATTACAGGCCTGTCAGCTTAACCAGTATATTATGTAAAACAATGGAAAAACTTATGCGTGAAAGGATTGTTTCGCATATGGACAAAAATAAACTGTTAAGTGACAAGCAATTTGGATTCCTCCGTGGTAGATCAACTTCATTGCAACTTCTGAAAGTAATGGATGAATGGACGCAAATTCTTGATAAGGGTGGTGTTGTAAATTCAGTATACATGGATTTTATGAAAGCATTCGATAAGGTGCCACATACTAGACTTTTACTGAAACTGAAATCATATGGTTTGAACTCCTTCATTTGTGAGTGGGTTAAGAACTTCTTATATGAGAGGAAACAATGTGTTCAAGTAAATGGATCTGTTTCTAGCCTACATAACGTTACTAGTGGTATTCCACAGGGATCAGTCCTCGGACCAGTATTATTTGTCATATTTATAAATGACCTTCCGGAATGTGTTGACTCAAATGTCTACTTGTTCGCAGATGATACCAAATTATATAGACAGATAACCTCTGAAAGGGATGTATCTATTATACAAAATGATTTGAATAGCTTATTTGATTGGAGTTCAAAATGGTTGCTTAAATTTCATCCTGAAAAGTGCAAGGTGTTATCCATTCACAACAAGAACAGTTGTCCAACTGACAATAAATATCATATGAATACTTATAATGGGGAAATTAAATCCCTGGAATCAGTTGATTTTGAAAAGGACCTATGTGTAACTATAGACAACCATCTGAATTTTGATAAACATATTCAACTACAAATAAATAAAGCTAACCAGATAGCTGGACTTATGAGAAGGTCATTTACTTACATGGATAATAGCATGTTTAAACTTTTGTTCAAATCTCTGGTCAGACCAAATTTAGAATATGCAAGTAGTGTATGGTCTCCATATAAGAAAAAAGACATTGAAGCTATTGAAAATGTTCAAAGAAGAGCGTCTAAAATGCTACCAACTATGAAAGATTTAACATATGAAGAGAGATTGCGTAAACTGAAACTTCCAACATTGAAATACCGTAGGATGAGAGGGGATATGATTGAAACATTCAAAATATTGAAAGGAATTTATGACGACAAAGTTACTGGAGATATTTTCAAACTTAGTGACATCTCAATTACTAGAGGGAATAGCCTGAAGCTAGAAAAAGTAAGATGCAATAAGGACTTGAGACTTAATAGCTTAACAGTTAGAGTTGTAGATTTATGGAACAGTCTTCCAGAACACATCATTATTCATGGGCGTAGGAGCGTCTTCAACATTGGGGGGGGGGGGGGCAAACATTTGGCAACTTGGGGTAAAAAAATTTTTTTTGCTCGCTACGCTCGCAAATTAACTTCCTTATGTCAATTAGTCAACACACAATATTTGCCAAAAACTATTCTACACACAAACTGAACTCTTAAACGCCCAAAACACTTCTATATCTATATACTAACTTTGCGTTTATGGTTCTGTGGTCATTTGGTAAAGTAATTACGTCTTAACTGGAAGTTAATCCTTTCAAGTATACACGGGTCCGGGGGCGTAGCCCTCCGGAAATTTTTCTAAACTATGGATAAATCTAGTGCATTCTAGGCGTTCTGATATACCTTATTTTGCATTCAAAAAGAACCTTAATGCAGGGAATTTAAGTTCTTACAAAAACACAATTAAGTGTTTGCATAAAATTTTTAAATAAAAGGTTTGTTTCAAAGGCTTTATATATAATTGACAACGTCCAAAAGTGATATAGGAGGGTTGGGGGATAATTGATGGCACACGTGTATTTTTGCAAACAATGGGTGATGAGGTATTTGAATATAAGGACGTTTTTTTGCGAGCGAAGCGAGCAAAAAAAAAATTTCATACGTTTTTACCAAGAACAGAAGGCAAATTGCCTATAACGAGAGATATTAGGTCGTAAATTATAATTTTTCGTCTGAATTATTGGGGGGGGCCAAAAGATATGTTGGCCCCCCGGTCCAGACATTGGGGGGGCCTGGCCCCCCTGGCCCCCCCTGCTCCTACGCCCATGATTATTTCAAAGGACATTCATCAGTTCGAAAATAGGCTAGACAATTACTGGAAATCCGATCCTCTACGTTTTGATTTTAAGGCGGATTATAAACTATAACCGGAAGTTAAACATATTGTGTACTATCAGAATAACGAAGAGCTGCATACAGAGCACCCATCAGTGCTGCGTGCAGAAGCTACATAAGGTAACATAAGGTAAGGTAACATCTATACAGTATATATAGTTTCCATCAAAGGTATGTACATGGTTTCAAATTATCTGACTGCACCCTATATATAATGTCTTTTCAAATCATCATGCACATCTTATGACAGTAAATAGCCTAGTGTAGTTAAGGCCACCACGACCTTGACCTTAATTTGACCTATCGATCTCAAAATTAGTAGGATCCTACATCTGATGATCAGCAACCTCTCTGTAAAGTTTTACGATCTATGATCCTACATTTCTAATGGTGTGGACCAGTGATTGTTGTGTGTTCAAAGGTCATGGTGAGTCGGGCCGTCTGTGGAGGATGAATAATCTCCATTTAAAATTTTAGAATCCTAGGTCCATCCGTTTTGGAGATATTGTTGGAAAACCACTCGGCATGTCGGCAGATCGACTATTTGCACGTAAAGTTATGTACTGTGTTGGTGAACTTATAACATTTAATGAGTGTATAATGAGTTTTCAGACTGTACCCTATAAATAATGAGTGATTAACAACTATGCAACTGAACGACATACCGTGATATATTGGCCGGTATATCACGGAAAACTAAGATCTATTTGCATTCTAACACGTGTAATATGCGCAATTTCATATGGACTCATTTTTATTGCAGAGTGATGCGTTGTTTGTCATGTTGCTATAGACAACTTCCGCTGTTCAAATTATCTGACTGTACCCTATATATGATGAGTTTTCAAATTATCTGACTGTACCCTATATATAATGAGTTTTCAAATTATCTGTTGTGTTCCCTATAATACCTTGGAGTAAATATATCAAATGACCTCTCATGGAATGAACACATAAATCAAATATCAAATAATGCTACATAAACTCAGAAATATACTTAGGCCAAAACAAAATAATGTTGTGGTTAAGGTTCCCTACCTACCCTATTATTTTGCTGCTACCCTACAACATTTTATTGAAAATTAGAAGCCAAAAGAAAACAATCGTAAGTAAGTATTGACAAAAACTAAATAAAATAATATTAAAAAATAAAATGTTTCCCCTACCTACCTACCCTAATTGTTTTGGGCCCGTAACCTGAACCACAACATTATTTTGTCTTGGCCTTACCTTTTATTTAAGAAGAAGCATATAAAACACTGGAAAGACCCCAGGTGGAATATGCATAATATGTGTGGAGCCCCCATACCCAAACAAATATTTAAAACGTCCAACGTAGAGTCGTATTTCTTGATGGGTGAAAAACAACTACTCCCCATATGAAATTGTCACAAACATGCAGAATGAACTTGGTTGGCACTCTAGGTGACAGACGTGACCTCACCAGATTGACTATAAAATAGTGTATGGCAGTGCCAGTTCCATCATATCGTGTGGCACCTGTGAGAATGACACGCCACATGCATCCCCTTTCTAACAGGCAAATCCATACAACGGCTAGCTTTTTAAAATAATCATTGTTTCCATATACCGTCGTTCTTTGGAATAGTTTACCAAGCGACATAGTCTTCCAGCCAGATCTAGTCACTCTCTCATCTCAAACCGCCCCTGAGTTTTATTAGCTTTTAAACTATAAATATTTTCACCTTTTATCACACTTTATTTCTTCTCATTTTCTCACGTCGAAGTCTTCTTTCATTACTTTTAGTTACTTTTATCTTAAGTAATAAAAACAAGTTTTCCTTGAATATGCGATTGATCTTTTTGGAAGAATAACCACAATAAAGTTTCGTAAATTTGAAGTCCTGCATAGACTGTGTCCTTTTAAAATATTGAGGGTACATACTTTGTGTTTCTGTTGGCTGCTACGAGGAATTGTGCTTGTGGTGTTTATTTATGATAGTAATAATAGAACTCTGTTAGCTCTTAGTTCCGATTAATTTGTCTTTGTGGTTCACACTGGAATTCAGTGAATAATGGTGCGATTTGTGTATGTCATGCTTTTTATTTTTGTATATTGTGTCCCTTTTCGCTCTGATTTTTCTGCCGAATGCATCTTCCTTGGTCTTGAACTCTCCTGCATTGTTCAATTTGGTCTGAAGTCCAGTGTTCGCTCTTCACACATTTTACATTCAGTTGAACTGTTCTATAATCTGAGAAGGATTTCTTACTGCATGCATGACGTTGTCGGTTTGGAGAATAGTAAGCTAGTTAAATAATGGTGTTCATGTACTTGGTGTGAAAAAAATAGTTCCAGTTCACTCGTTCTTTGGAACTATTCATTACACAATTACCACTTGTACAAGAGTTTAAACAGAACTTCTTTCATTCTATTAGTAATTCCCTGTATACTACCGATTTCACAAGGACCACAGAAAGAAGTTCCTATAGTTGAGAGCCGGGCTGTGGGCAAGCAACAACACAGTGGTATTTCCCGGAAACTTTTTCGTGTAATCCATCCAATAAATCCCTATGCCATTCAAAAACATTACTAACGGATTGGTTTTTGTGTGGCGCCACACAAAGTAATAACCGTTCTTTCAGCTTTACTACCTTTTCTTTTCTTTTCTTCCTGTAGATTCCCAGACTGTGATTCTGGCACTCCTGTTGGAATTATATCCTCCAGGATTAAAATCCAAGTTTACGAATATAGCTCACTACAATTATAACACTGGTTTTACATGCACATGCCTATTTTACATTTGTACAAGTCACACAAAACAATTCACACAAACAAGTCTATACAGCTCAAAATCATTACTTCATATTAGTTCATTTAGTGTCACATACAGTCTATAAGGAAATCGAGGTGTTTTCTTTTTTAAAGATTTGTGTTATTTTATAGTGGTCAATTAAGAGGGGGCCTAACTAGGGGGACCAGGTGTAAGCAATTGTACTCTTCTGTAGTGTAGATGCTGTATGTATGCTTGGGATGCTCGCTCGATCCTCGTCTGGTCTTTCTTAGTAAGCCTGACTATGGGTTGCAGGATCTTGTGTGTGCAGTCTAGGATCAGTTGTATGAGCTTCTTCTCCCTATTGATCAGTGAGAAACCTCCTGGGTGGATATCATCAAGGATCTCTTGAAGTAAGAGAGTTCCCTTTCTTCTTGGTTCATCTAGGGAGTTACAATCCAGCAGAAAGTGAGAGAGAGTCTCATCCGCAAGTCCGCACAGAAGACAAGTGCCCTTGACCTTGGCTTTATTGAACCTAGCGGCAGTAGACTGGAGAACATAAGTGCCTGTAACTACCCTTGCTTTGATCTCAGCTCGTTTCACCTCATGAACCACAGGTCGCACAGCTTTCCAGATGTTGTGGGCAGTCAGTGTGGGTTCATTTTGGATCTGGAGATATTGTAGGGTTGATCTTGTAGGAATGTCATCTGCCCATCTTCGGTACCAGTAGTCATCAACTGCTTTGCGGACCATTGTCTTCCATTTGAACCTACCTAGCGGGTGTTCAAACAATTGATTGGCGGATGGTAAGTCATATTTTGAAAGAGCCTGTTTGGTAGTTGCGGCTAGTGATTGGCTATCAGTAGAAGTCATAGAGAGTTGCCTAGAGAGAATCTTGTGCTCGACAGAGCCTGGTAATCTGCATGTATTCATGAAGAAGGAGAATCTTCGCTTGTCTATGACGGATTCTATTGGCTCTGCCCCTAGGAGTATGTGTACCGATTTATCGCATTTATGCCTACGCCAATAAACGCCAATAAATAGTTCTATGATTTTAACAATATATCAAGCATGCTACACAGGTTACACGTATCATTGAACCCGATTTGTTTACATTACCAACATTTATTAATACTAAGACCAACAATTATATCAGACTTTTATTTTTTAAGGATATTTATAGCAAATCATTCCGCATGGACTATATTCCTACTACCAAAGGCCTGTTAACCGTCAAGGCAGAAAAAGTAATCACCGGGTTTTAATTAAAATCACTTCGCCACTGAACGTTGTAGACGATGACCTAATTATGTTGCTTACAAACATTAATGCTATAAATAGAAACAGCATGTTTTCACTGATGGCGGGAAGCTGAAATAGTTCTACGTAGATTTCAAGCGTGAGAAAAAATATAGTGCTAAAAACCCGTACCGTACCGGGACGTATATTATATTGCTAAAAACCTGTCCCGTGCTGGGACGTACATAAATTCTGAAAACTGTACACACGGTACTTACATAAAAGTATTTACCATCTTGCAATTAATATTTATTTATGTATGCTCCGTGGTAATCACTTTATGAGCTCTGTTTGATCATACAAGTAATAACAAACACATGGTTATTATTGAAATTTGTCAATAAGGTGGTAACTTTTCATTTACGCTGAGTATGGTCCAAAAGTCTGTTCGTAAGTTTAGTTATGTTACTCCGAAAAATATTTCTGCTCTTGATCCGGCGGGAGTATAGACAACCTTCATATCAGTAGTCATTAGCCCTTACCACTGGACAACTTTTTCTCCTAAATTCAATTGATCGACTTTAAATATACACGTATATGTATATGGCATCTAGGAGAAGTGCTGTGACATGAAAACATAATTCTATCTGGTTCCATTCTTGAATTATTTCCTTCAACCAAAAGAAGTCATGATATAACTATTTATATAATTTTCTTATATTTTCCTTCTATTGAACTCTGGTTCTATTTTATTAATTACCTTCCTTTATTTTTCTACCATATTTCTACGTAGTCCTGTTTCTATAGCAGGGGGATGGCCATCTCGTTTGTTGTGTTTTAATTTCCACTGTATTCAGTTGTATGGATACTACCCAGTCACCCATCTTGGCACCGGCGCTTGGTGTCGTGAGTGCATCACAAACATTCGAGTGAGTCTGGACTTATCAGAGCTCTGACACAGCATGTTGATGTAGCCTTTATTTGATTGGTTATAATGACATCAGTTCGGTACACATGAGTACTTTCAGTGCTTTGATTTAATTATGCTATCTGAATCAGTAGTGTACAAACAACACATTTGTCAATAGCACGAGTTCTAAGAACGAGTGCAAGAAGGGAAACGTCAGAAGGCGATACATGTGAAAAAGTCGTAAATTAGAGATACATGTAACTACAAAAACGTCAATGGCAAAATAAGATGAACACGGACATTCTTCTAAAAGATAATCGAATTTTAATCTAGAAACTTGTCCAAGAAGAAACTTAAACTAAATATTTTTGGACACTCAATACCTACATGTATGTTGCCTTACAAGTATGTCCACATTGTTGGTCCTTCTAGGGGTTGCGCTATACAAATAAACATTGCCTGATATATGTCCAAAATAAACAAAACAAGTTCAGTTTTTCAAAATTGTATTTCTGAATATAATGCCTTAACTATGTACACTTCTGAGCAATGATTCTGCTTTACTGCGTTCAAATATTCGTTTCCAGAGCATTCCTCTTGTAGATCAAGGATTTTTTGTCGACTACGACTTCTGTTTTCTGATAGCATAAACCGGATCTCCCACTTTGACCATACCACAAACATCCGGGGAACCATTAATTCCGAACACACATTCGTCGTATTTGTTATATGGAGGTATCGAACGAATCCTGCAGTTTAAAACATGAAAATACAACCATATATGGTTATCACAAATCAATAAAAATATGGTCTGAACTTCATTGTTGGATTTATATGTGACATATTGGCATCATGGCAGTCCATGGAATTAAAAGTTCCATATGTAGTGTGGTTATCTCGCAGAATCCTTAGTCTTGGACGTGAACAATGCGGAAATCTTAGTTGCACGTTGCTTATAAAATGTAAGTGTTGTCTTATACGAGAGGTGTTCAACTTATTTATGAACAGAAAATGAACATCAATATTGTCTTACTTTAACAATGAAATTGAATAAAAACTTTTGCATTGTATAAAATAGTGTAACAAGAAGTATATATGATAATTGTAAATTGCCAATACGTAACGGTTAGATCATTACCAACATTAGGGTAGAGGATGTTGTTATTTGCGTTTTGAAGGTCCGAAACTCGTAATAATGACGTTTACATTTTCCTTCTTTAATCGTTGTTTTTGTATCAACCAGATGGAAATTATATTGTTAAAGCATAAAAAGACTTCGACAACCACTGTTTGGTTATAATATATATCAAAGTTATATTCTAAATGTTTTTTATTTGACGTGGTATATGGTGACTTGAAGCTGAATCGGGACAAACCACTATGTTCTTGGAACAGTCACTAGGAACGATACGTAACACTTTTTTGTTGAAAACCTGATTTGAAATGGTTCATACACAGACCACAGCCTTCAATTTCGTCAATTTGATATTGATATTGATGTGCGTATTTCCATAACAACAAACCTAATGCCTTTCCATGAAAACGACCGCGAACACACAATGCTGGACAAACATGAACTTCTCCCTATCCTTGTGACCTTTTCTAAAATAGCATACCATAATCTATCATACCATTCTTTAAGATTCAGCATTGCTTCCCCATAATAAAACAATTTTTCCACATAACGTTGTTTATTTCGCATTTCTAGATTCCAAGACTTTTGGCTGCGAGGAATGTTTTTCTTGATTTTCAGCGTAGGAACTTCGCATTTTCCCAGAACTATGCATTAAACTGTTTCGAAATAATGTCACTGACAGTTTCTATGGACACTCCCATCTGTGGTACTATTCCATGTTTTGCTAATGGATTCATCGTAGATATCATATAACCAATTTAATTTTATAGTGTATGTTTTGGCAATGTTGGGCAATTTTCAAATTTTGGGGCCATTTCACAATTACTGGCAACAGAACTTTAATAACGCGTCTTACGACAAATATTACTGATGTTCTCATTAAAAATGCAAACTAAAAATTTACCAACACTTTCTTGATGCTGATAAATGGGCCATTTTGCCTTAAAAACAGGAAAACAACATCATCTACTAAATTGTTGTTTTTAGCTTTAACCAAATGAAATATACACTGTATGATGATCATATGTTCAACTTAAATCATTTTCTCGCATGGCTTAAAAATATATTTCAATTATTTTCATTCAATATTGCACAATCGGTGTTCATGTTTTGTTCATAAATAAGTTGAACACCTCTCGTACTATGTTAAATTCGAAAACTATGTAAAACACACACCAGACAATAGTAAATTGGACGGCTTGTATTCATAAACAGTAAATCTGAATAAAACAAAAAACACACATTACCTTTTCAGAGTTTTTAGGGGTTCTCCATCTTCTTGCCTGACACCCTTTTCTGGATCAACGGTGGTCAAAACACACCTGAAAGAAAGTAGTTAAAGACACTTCTACAAAACGCGAACATTATTCAGACCAGGTGAAACGTACAGCCGCGTTTCCTTTTCATGAACATTGAACACCTTATAAATATATGCCCAGGCGCCAGTCTTTATTAGAAAACACTTATTTTGTGTTCAGCTCAAACCTGGTGACATTAGCAACCTCGTGGTATTGACATTAACACATGAACACGAATGAATTATTTAGCACACATTATCACATGGACTTAGTTATTAGTAAATCCACCTTGACAAACAGATGCTACTTATATCCCAGGCCACAACAGAAGCTCTTCAAATGGTTATACATATTTATTTCAAATGATACACTGTGGGTTTGACGCAAAACTTACAAGGATATAGCCCCAAGGACTGAATAAAAAATAAAGGCTGCTTGTCACAGTGAGAGGATAACTTGACGATATCGTCTCAATCAGAAACTACGAGAGGACTTTGGTTTTAGAAAAAACATGATACTACACTACACTTCTAAATCTTCATTATTTTAAGTTACAAACCTGTCACATGCTGATAAGCATCTCATCTGAACTTCGTCACCAAAAAGTATTTCATCCCATTCATCCTATATGTATATTATACATATAAATATTACCTAATACATTCATTAACTGCAGTGAATTATCACAAAAAAGTAATAAAAAGGTACATGTATATATTAATCACCATTAGCTGACTTGGTCCTGTAAACTTGGATCTTATGCTCTTCTCAGACAAGTTTACTTCGCGTCATTGTGCCTTACTTATTTAAGTACATATAAAATAAGTCTAGCTAGTACTGATGAGTAGCATGATAATAATAATAACTTTACGTAGGTTGTGGTTAATGTTAACTTAAAAATAACTCAGTCACTGAATCATCACAACACAAACGTTTTTAATGTTATGTTTTGGGTATTGAACCAAAACCTGATGATATACACTGCTTCTGTGTTTCTGAATTTAGTCTGGTCGTACATGTATTTCCTTTATTTGATTTTGTAAATTTTTCAAACAAAAATACTTAAACATTATAATGCTTTTCAAAAATAATTCCTACATTTATGGTTTGTGTACATTCTGATTAATCATGGGAACATTATGAGTGAAGCTCTTCGTGAGCCTGTTATAACACAGGCCTAAGAAATTATATCACAAAATACAGCGTTTTGACATCCCCACATTTTCGCCCCTTCACTACAGAAAACACCTGGTACGAAACCAGTCTTTCGGATGAATCAACTATTTAATGTATCAACGGGCATGAAAATGGTTGTGATCGGGTCTAGATATGTATCAACATAGTTGCTGTTACAGTTATATACTCATGTGTTCAAAACTGTTTTGTGATATACTTGCTTTGGTATGTAGATATACAGGTCATGTTATCTGAGATAAGTTAAGCTGAAGAAATATTTACAGTTTGAAGAAGAATGACCATAACAAAACATACGACGATATGATTGATTTCGACATAGGGGTATTTCAAAACCACCGACTAAATTACAACGATTTCAATGAGATTAATAAAAAATTAATAACTTAAACTTGTGAGAATGGCATTACTCAAAGGTGACACAAACAAAGTAAGAATATAGTAACAACTCAGACAGGAAATGCAGCGCTCAACAAAAGCAGCAGAGTATGAAATACACAAAAGAACACACAAACAGGAAAACCCACATACCACAAGTACAGGTCATAAAGACAACGAACAAGAATCTAAACAATCACAAAATAGAACCTACTTAGGCTGCATATCTCCCCATTCAGTAAAATATATAAATCGTAAGTAAAAAAGCCACTCACTAGTATGAACGAATGTGCTGAAGGATTGTGATTATCATTCCCAGACACTTATAGGACAATAAATAAAACATACCTTTCAAACGCTAACGAGTTCCAGCTATTGTTCGCCATATCCTGGTTAATAAATCTTACCTATTTATTGCTGTTCCGTTGATGGTGTCCTTCGTATTGCCAGGAAACAATACTTTTATAGAGAATGGACTATATTCATGAATTCAACATCCTCATAACTGGTAGACCGGTGCATTGAAACCAACTATGCAACCTGCCACAATTCTTGTAAAATATTTTAAAATTGCAACATGGTCATCATAACACACGGGTGAAATTCTTGGTTGACGTGTATCACTGGTATTGTTGATTGATTATAACATGCTCACCTTGAACAGGCATCCAAACATCTCAATTGAACATCTTCGCCGATAATAATTTCATCCCACGTGTCCTGATTTAGCAATAAATGGAGGCACTTTGTCATGATTATTGGCAATTATGGAGCATGCAAAAGCAGTGACGTGATTGCCACTTCAAAGAGCAAATAATGTTACAATGAAAAATCGTTTCATTTGTATTTCATCTCAGGACATTCTGGTAAATGAAGTGTTTTGTTTGAAACATAATATGACAATAGTTTGAACCAAAAACTATGATGTTAATGAATAACTAATAAACTCATGATTAACAAAACAGAAAGATCGACAGATACCAAGGAGAACATAGTAGACATATAAAATAAATAGCACTGTGAAAAATAACGAGAAAAGTGTAAAGTTTTGCACAACAACAAACGATATTGTTAACAAGCATTAAGGAAGCATTAAATGAAAAAATAACTTGTGACAAATCCTAACGCACTTAATCCTGTTTGAGTTCACAGAAGAAAAAGAGCAAAGCACTACTGATCTACAGAATACACACAGCAGAAGATAAGTCACGTGATATTTGTGTCATGTCTGATGACATCACAGACATATATTAATGTACTAATAATGTTAATTTTATACACACCTCTTCAAAAGCATCTGTTCCATCAATTACAATATTTGGACGGAAACTTTTCATTGTGACTGGTCGTTTTAACTGTTTGTTTAATGCGTCTAGTGAGGCTGTTGTTATGAATAGATAAGACGCCCAGTCTGCATATCCGGTCTGTAAAATGTTCACACATATGTCATTATACCATTATAATGTTCGTTTGTAGTACCAATTGCATATATTCTACATTTGTATCATAATTTCAAAATTACATTTAGTAGAATCTGTGGGTATAAACAAAACCAACTAAATATGCCTTTAACAAGAGGGCCATGATGGCCCTATATCGCTCACCTGATTATAAACCCTGCACAATTTTCACCCAAAGGAATAATTTGAACATCTTGGTAGAAAACCACAAGATGATGCTACATACCAATAATCAAAATTCTAGGCAGTGTAGTTTTAGGCAAGAAGATATTAATATGTTTTCCCTATATATAAGTCTATGTAAAACGGTGACCCCCGAGTAGGGCCAATTTTGACCACAGGGGCATAATTTGAAAAATCTTGGTAGAGGACCACTAGATGATGCTACATACCAAAATCAAAGCTCTATGCAGTGTAGTTTTAGACAAGAAGATTTTTATATGTTTTCCCTATATAAGTCTATGTAAAACGGTGACCACCTTTGACCCCAGGGGCATAATTTGCACAATCTTGGTAGGGGACCACTAGATGATGCTACATACCAAATATCAAAGCTCTTAGGCATTTTAGTTATAGACAAGAAGATTTTTATATGTTTTCCCTATATAAGTCTAGGTAAATGGTGACCCCCAGGGTGGGGCCAATTTTGACCCCAGGGGAATAATTTGGACAATCTTTGTAGAGGACCTCTAGCTGAGTCTATATACCAAATATGAAAGCCCTGGGCCAAGCAGTTTCGGAGAAGAAGATTTTTTAAGGTTTCCCCTATATAACTCTATGTAAAACTAAGGGGCCCCAGGCCGGTGCCAATTTTGACCCCAGGGGCATAATTTGAACAATCTTTGTAGAGGACCTCTAGCTGAGTCTACATACCAAATATGAAAGCCCTGGGCCAAGCGGTTTCGGAGTAGAAGATTTTTAAAGGTTTCCCTATATAACTCTATTTAAAACTAAGGGCCCCCGGGACGGGGCCAATTTTGACCCCAGGGACATAATTTGAACATTCTTTGTAGAGGACCTCTAGCTGAGTCTACATACCAAATATGAAAGCCCTGGGCCAAGCACTTTTGGAGAAGAAGATTTTTTAAGGTTTCCCCTATATAATTCTATGTAAAACTCAGGGCCCCTGGGGCGGGGCCAATTTTGACCCCAGTGACATAATTTGAACAATCTTTGCAGAGGACCCCAAGGTGGTGCTACATACCAAATATGAAAGCTCTAGGCCTTACGGTTTCAGAGAAGAAGATTTTTAAAGTTTCCTTTGTGAAAATCTATTTTTAGCCTGTGTGACCTAGTTATGCGACAGACCGGAAATTTTTTAACAACTTTGAAAGAGGACCACCAAAGGATCATTCCTGTGAAATTTGGTTAAATTCCATCAATTGGTTTAGGAGAAAAAGTCATTTAAAGGAATTGTTGACGGACGACGGACGACGGACAACGACGGACGACGACGGACGCCGGACAGCCACCTATCCTAAAAGCTCACCAGTGAGCACTTCGTGCTCAGGTGAGCTAAAAACAAATGGCATACCTTTTTAATGTTCACCGGTGGACTAGTACTGACGACAATTTTCCTAGAGAATCGTTGTTTGTGAAACAAACAATCCCACTTTCAGTAAGTCCTTGTTTGCCGTTACCAATTATGTAATAACTATCAAATAACAACGTCAATCACTCACCACGTCCGAGTCGTTTGCACTAGTATCCCATGGTTTAGCCTCATTGATATAATTTCTATCTTCAAGATCATTTGAGTAGAACATCATTCGAAGTCCGGGTGATTCTAGAAAATCTGAGACCCATTTAGCCGCAGCATCCCCACAGTCAATACCCTGGGTTGTACAGTCCCACACACTGTAATAATAATGTATGAATGTATAGCTGATATGTATAGTGTGTAAGAAACAATATGTCACAGAGCCGGTACATCTAATGTCATCGCAGATGCACATTGATGTATGGACATCCATTAGCTATGTATCATTTAACAAAATATAATAAGTAGACCGTCACCGCTCATATTCGAAAGCTGTATGACAACGGTTAATATAACGTGTTTGATGCAATACCGAAGACATATCGTGAATGTGTACCTATGATATGGGGCAAAAAGATCAAAAAGTATATTGTATTAATAAACAAGTTCAAATAAAAAGGTAACATACAAACACGTATTGACGTTCTTAGTTGTCTTCTTCATTTGTTTTGGCAGCAACAAAGGCTGCATGTCAGGGGCAGATAACTCAATGATATTACCCGTAATTCGTACTGAAATAAACGCCATTTTTGGCATTTGTCTTTGTGATAGGAACCGCAAATTGTCCCTCGTCAACATCCAATGTCTGCAATAAAATAATACGAGGGTATGTATCTAACTTCGAACAACCACTTAAAGTTTCAAGGACCTTTAAAATACAGTTGCATAAGTAATAGATACGGTACAAGTTTTTTCTATCAATAGTGGCCTCTTACAAGCGTTATAGTATAGTTTTGTAAGGACAAACAAGAAATTGTGCGAGGCGAAGCCGAGGATACTTTGTTGTTCGTCCTTACAAAACTATACTCTAACCCTTGTAAGAGGACACTTTTGTTTAAAAAAAACTCGTACTTTATCTGACTTATACTTCGACAAAAAGTAAAATGATTTCCACAGAGACAATGATTATCACAATCTAATTCGAGCAAAATTGTTGATCAGAACATTTCTTGAATTTTAGACAATATCACTACATGTAACATAATAACCTTGGCCTAACAGGCCTAAGGGGTTAACTGTCATATGTATTGAGTAATCATCTAGAAACTATTAAAAAAGCTAAGATTACACAAGCAATCATTTTTCACATTCATGGATTAAGGCTTGACGTACAAAGGTATATATGTGCATATTATTTGTCTCCATTTGGGTTCTTAAAAACAATAGACGAGTGTAATTTATGTCATGAAAATATTTATAAAAGTAATGTTTATTTTCAAACAGGATCGTGTAAGCCGATTCTTAAATACACATATCCGTTGATGTTAAAACATGAACAACTTAATTTCACACATAAGTTGCCATGCTAGCGCAAACTAAGTGAGAAAATGCATAATGAAAAATGAGAAATGATAACATGTACCTGTCTGTTACACCATCCACACGGAGTCCATATTGTGTACATTCAGCCTCTTCCACGTAGATACCCTGACATGACTTTACAGGGTAACATATCAACTCCTTCACAGTACCAACCAACTCGAACCGGTTCTGTCGTTTCTCGCGCATGCGCCACAAGGCAAGATATTTCAATGCAGCTGCTGCAGCTAGTCCCGCGATGATAGTAGAGTTTTTATCCATTTTCTTTTATCAGCTAAAAGAATAACAAATGTTGAAATTTTATACAATAAATATCCATTAACACAGATCGCGTTCACCTCCTCGCAAGATAATGATACTGACTTTCATATCGATTGCAAATAGTGATCGTACATATACTATTATACGTATATTTATATACTTATATGTATGTACATGTTTAAAATACTTACATGTGTACACATAGCTCTACTATGTATGAGTGTCTATCTTCATTGATTGCAAAACTGAATCGATCTGCATGGTTGTATCAAGGAGGGATTGGTTGCTAAACCAATTTCCGATTATTGTATAATGAAAGCGTCGACATGCGTACCATATGAACTATTTCATTTATAGCATGTTGATAGTGATGAACGTACATGTATGTGTGAAAGTTGTTGGAAAGGGTAAGAAAGATGTGACTACGTGATAAATAATGCTTAATGACTCCACAACGAATGTGTAACGAGTAATATGTTTGCGTCTAAATAATTTTTAATTAGATATTTATTTTCATTTTATTTATTTGTTGTAACGTAATTTAAATGATGCATTTGTCTACAAGTCAGACAATGTTTTAATGGATTATATTTGTGCATGGTGTGTATTGTACTTGACATAAAATCCTTGACATTTCATATTGCAAACTATCATGCATCTAATGCTATAATGTCAAATAGAAATCTACGCGTTGTTTCGTAGTTAATAGATAACGTTTCTATGTATATATGCATTGTATGTTGGTCATGATAATATTACATGTTTTGACGTTTCAAGATCGTTTTGCAATAAAACATATCGTGCAAAAAGTGTGTGATGTGTGTTTATTCAAAGGCGTAGCCAAGATATGCAATCTGGATACCTGTGTACTAACGTGTTCATCTAGTCGCGATGTCGTGTCTGGAATATAGACAGCTACGCGCCTGGTTTAGATTAAAAGTATGTTAACATACAGGAAAAGTACTTAATACATTACCTCAGTCATGTCCTACTAACTAATAAATACCCAGCCAGTGTTGTCTTGGTATAAAGTTAAAGATATGAAGTAAATGTAATGTGCCTACAGGACAAGTTGAATAGATTGCATTCAAGGCAAACATTACAATAAAACATCACTGTAAAAGCTCTGATCGACCCATGTGTACCAGTATGCTGTACACAATACACACTGAAGTTTAAGTGTTTGAATACAATAAGATATGTCCCAAGGTCGAGATCCGGGGTAAATGTTTTTGATAAAGATCGTGTTAAAGCATAACCAAGCTTGAGAATAATTAAGGTAATAGAGTGTAATCTTTAGTGAAAGAGTGAACTTTTCTTTCAAATACGTTTTTGTTTTTAAATTTTTTTTTTCGGATGAAATAGGCACTACATTATGATCATATTACATTTGCACTTGCGGTTAGACACAAATAAATTTCAAAAAAGCAAATTTGTTGAAAGCATGACATCAATTTCATTGCAAATCTTACTCGTTCACAATCAAAGTCAACATGGCATTAAAAGTCAAAGTTTGTTGTCGGGGACTTAGTCGGTAGTATAAGGAACAAACTCTTACAAAGAAATGATCATGAAACATATTTATGAACTTGTAGCATGCAAAACTTCAATGACCTTGTAAAACGAAAGTAGAAAACGTGTAATGTTTCTTGAATATCTTTTTAAGTATTATTTTTTTCAGTCTTAAACTAAATAAGAGTTTGTTCTGTAGAGTTATATTGTGAAAATAAACTTTAGCAATTATCATTAGATAGTTTTTGTGTTTGTGAACGAGCAAGATTTGCAATGAAATTGCTGTCATGCTTCAATAAATTCACTTTATTGATATTTATTTTTGTTTAACTTCAAGGTAAAATGTAGTACAATATAATAGTATTCTTGCTAGATCTATATCCAACAAAGTTCCAATTGAATAAAATGCTTTTGAAGAAAAACATGCACAATCTCAATAAAAGTTATACTCCACGTCCTTAATTAAGTCAATGTTCAATTCTACTTTCGTTTATACTTCTATTTTTGTCTACATATTGAAGGTCATTGAGAGTTAAGATGGATATAGGGTTTGTACATGTCTAATACGGCCTACCACTTCAAAATAAGGTCGTGACAGGGTAGACTCTATGACTTGCTAAAAGCTCGACTAAACATAGTAATTTCAAGGACTGCATTAGCAATTTTAAGTACTGTATTCTAATTTAGTACTCGTTTACCACTAGGTCACATATGTTAGACACAAAATTCAATACTTTACTTACTTCTAAAAATATTTGGTTTTGTTTCTCGACTAGACAGATACCCGACAGCTACGCGCCTGCTGCATGTGTAATGCTCACCCTATTTGTTAACCTCTATCGGATTTTAAAGTAATTACGATCACATGGCGCCCTCCATAACAAAGAGTGTACCACAATGTTCACGTCAAAATAATACAGAAATTATGTTACAAAACGTAAATATGGAAATATGGTTACCTGTGTGTGTAAGGTCCTACTTTCCTTCAGAAATCCGCAGTATAAATATCCAGTGGAGACCCACACTGCAATAAATAAATATGCGTGCCGGATAACAGATGTGTGTAGTACGGCGTAGGCTATAATCTTGTATCACACGCTTGTAGAAAAAATATAGCATTCATAATGTAACGCTACACATTTGGGTCATCTTCTCTAAATAAACTATAACTATACACCATGATAACATAATTAATGCCTAGACCAGTTTATTCGTTATGTGTACATTGTATTTTTAAATGTTTTAATATAATTTCTATTAAAAGTTCTGAATTGGTGAACGTACAAATTAAATCAGTGGATTTAGAATGTATGCTCATACATCTAGAAACGCAACGTTTTCATCCTTGTTTTTTGCTTACTTCCATTATTCATATATTTTTTAATTTATATAATAATATTGTATAATCGTGTAGAAACTTGGCTATTGTTCAAATTTTACCGATCGGGTTACGTACCTCCCATGCGTCAAGAAAAGCACAAAACGTACGAATTCCACGTGCACCATTTACGCATGATAAATTTGAACTGGTCACACAGCCCCATTTTCGATTCAATATCTTTTGGAGTAGGACATGTGGTACCAGTCTAGATAAATTAGGGTTTAAATTGCTTCAAATCCTTTGTAAGGTTTGCCAATGGAAAGCAAATAAAAAAAGTTCCAGGCTTCGGAATTAAAATGTCAGAATAGTCCGAACATGGGCCAAGTCAAGCGTTTCGGGTGCCTATTACGGAGACGTCAACTAGGAGGTTTCGCTGTGGCTAAATTGTCATGAATCGAGAATGTTTCACCTCGAGACACTCTACCAGTACTTTGGCACCGTAAACAACCACCTATGTCCAGGTCATCCACGTGAAACAACTCTCTGTTAGGACCAATAACTCCACATGTTCCATCGGTAGACAAAGTTCACAACTGGTTCATACACTCAGGAACTGTCTAAGATTATAATAACATTGTTCCTGATACACTTCTAATCAACTTGTTGAACGTTATGAATATGTAATCAATCAATAATTAATCAATATTTGATGATTTCACTAAGAACAACTGAAAAATAGGATTTTACCAATATGTGTTACGTTACTTTTTAGCCGTACTATACACACAAGCGTTGTTCAATCGCATCGACATGGGCGTAGGAGAAGGGGGGGCCAGGGGGGGCCAGGCCCCCCAATGTCTGGACTGGGGGGGCCAACATATCTTTTGGCCCCCCCCCAATAATCCAGATAAAAAGTGTAATTTACGACCTAATATATGTCGTTATAGGTAATTTGCCTTCAGTTCTTGAAGAAAACGTTTACAATTTTTTTTTGCTTCCTTGTATCAAAATATGTCAACACCAATTGTTTGCAAACAATACACCCGTGACATAAATTGAACTCTAAACGTCACCCAAACCTCCTATACGACTTTGTGAGGTTGTCATTAATATATAAAGCCTTTGAAACAAACGTTTTCACATTAAGATTCAATCTTAAAATCAAGCAATTTAATATGTTTTCTTAAGCAGTTTAATGTAAGAACTTAAATGCCCTGTATTTAGGGCCTTTTTTAATATCAAATAAGGTATCTCGGAACGCCTAGAATGCACCAGATTGATCCATTGTTTAGAAAATTTTCCCGGGGGAATGCCGCCGGACCCCCATATACTTGCAGTTATCACGGGAATTACTAAACCAAATTACCACAGAACCATAAAGTCACAGTTATAGGAGGTTGTAGACGTTTAAGAGTACAATTATGTAGGATTCTATTTATGTGCCAACAATGGGTATTGACATTTTTGAGACAATGCAGTTACTTTGCGAGCGGAGCGAGGAAAAAAATTTTTTTACCCTAAGTTGCCAAATGTTTGGCCCCCCCAATGTTGAAGACGCTCCTACGCCCATGATCGATAGCACTATATGAAAACAATGTTACAGTTGCATTGTTCATGGAATTAATTATCATCAAGTCAATACAGTTTGGTTGCCAATCATAAAAAGTTTGAAAATGTGCTGACAGTAACCCCAGTGTTGTTTTTCTAGATGTACTCAGTATACATTTGTATCTCTAGTTCCATTGAATTTGTTTGCATGGTGATTATGATGCTATAAATAGATAAGTAATGTCGCCTGATGCAGACATTTTTTGTAAGATGGAGCTTGTATACGTGTACTTTGCACATGTTTCGTAAATTATTGAAAAACAAAAGAAATTTAAACTAGGAAATGGAAATGTGCCCATGAGGTAGGCGGGTGTGGATCATATCTCAAATACTCTAGTAGTAAATGAGAGGGGGTGACGGGCTGTCGTAACGTATTTATTCAATTTCTCAAAACACGTTATGGGCAAAATTGTGTGGTAATAGAATCAGACTCATAACTCTGGTAAAATTTATCAACGTGGAACATCCACCCTTTATGGTCACATTGATCATCTCTACACTGCTTTCACATCGATCCTTTTAATGACACGATTTTCTGCAATAAACTCACAGGGAACTGGGCCGATGGCAATACATAATATCTCCAAATATCTATGCGAGCATTACCAACCACCTAGTCTGTTACAAAACAAATAGTTTCAACTAATGCCCTGAATGACATGCAACAATGATGCACCAAACGCCATATTTCATCCATAAAATCTAACTGTGGGTATCACACCATCTGGTGGAAGGATCCGCTGGACAGAAATATGTTGACATTCAACATGTTGAAGGGCAACAAAGCCATTAAGAAGTTTCTGCTTCTTACCCACAGACACCACAGAATGTTATATTGCTCTGGGTTACGTGTGTGCTGTTGTGATTGGCTGAGAGAAAAATAAGTTCTGTGAATGTTTGTAGGAGATCAGATAAAGTGACAGTCCTTCGACCAAATTGCTTGATGTACATAGTCAGATTTCATGGAGGATATATATATATATATATGGTGTTTTCGGGTTGCATATCCTTCAGGGGACAATGTTACTCTTAAGAGCCAGACAGGGTAGTTGGCAATGCTTGCGTAGAAATTCAATAGCTAGAGTGTGTAATAACTTCGGCCAACATCCCTTGTTATTAATACCATGCCATCTATTGAATTGCAACAGCACTGCCTTAGTAGTTTAGATTTGAATCACATTCACCAGACTATATAGTCTTAGTCTTCAGTTTTAGCGCTAGAGTTCTGGACGCCGACAGGCATATGAAGCTAATGTCTACGAAAATAGGGGTCTACGAAAATAGGAGGAATACTAGTGGTTGCCCGTCTGCTGTCAGTGTCTGTCCAACTTCCACACGTTCTCATTGTTTACGCTCCAACATATTTGGTCTTGTTTTTTGTAATCCTAAATACAGTGGGGTTTGAGATTTTTGTGTACTGTTAAAACGTTTTAAAATAAATACAAGAATGCTGCGTTTATTCAAAATGGCAAGTGTGCCGTTTCTGTTAGGTGCTGCTGCTTAGTGAGTGGTTCTTGTGATGTGTGGTTGCCAATGTGATTCGTTGTTGCTGTTAGCTTTTAACCCTGTTGCGTATCGTTGTCCTTGTGGCCAGCGCTGTGCACTCTTTATGTGCCTTTTAGCTCCGCTAGTTCTAAATATTTTTTGGTAAAATTAAACTAAACATATCAGAGTTGCTGCCGAGTTTTACAGAGACAAACATTGTGGCTAGGCTTCACTTGAGATTAGGTAAAATCTTTGAGCCAGTGTTAGTTTTGACATCTAATGATTCAGCTATTTGGTTGTTTATTATGAAGTAATTATTACAAAGAAGCACGTGTTCTCTTCCGGACGAGTGTTGTTTTGGCCTTTGTTGTGTGTGGTCGTCTTGCTTGTGAGTCGCACTTGTCTGCAGGCTCTAAAATACTCCCGTTATGTTTGATTGACTGACTTGTTGTCAAAGTAGACTAGTTTGTATTTGTTGATTTCTGTTCAGTTTCAATGTTTGTCTTTCGAAAAAAGCTAGGCTAACGTCAAAACTGGGTCACATGGAGTGAAGAACTAGGCGACATTGGATAAGCACTTTTTTATGGTGACCAAGTTTCATAAAGATAATGTCAAAAGTGTGTTTGGCTTTGCCATGAGACTTTCATTTTACACAGATGACCATCTTGTTATCATTTGTTATCATCTTTTTCCAGTACCATTTATAGATGACTAGCAGCAAATTGCAGGAGAGAAAAGGTGTGAGAAAATACAAGAACAACAACATGCACTGCTATGTAACATTTTATTTAAACTTGCCTAATAAAAACAATATCAAAGTATAATTGTAAACGCCTATACAATTACATATATAAAACCAATAGTCAGGTTACATAAACGGAAATACAAAACATGAGTCACTTTCTGATTGGTGAATGAGCACAATATAATGGTGGGTGCGGAAACAAAATAATACATTTTCTGAAAACTGAATATATTTCTCTTTTCTGTATTTTTGAAAACTATTGTACAAAAGTCAATGGGGAAACCATTTATGCTTTGCCTGTGTCCTTAATTTCAGAACTTTTAATAGGTCAGCCAATAAATGTTATAAATATACATGTACATACAATTCAATTTGTTCAAGACTTTAATCAGACCGATGAAATTGAAATACTTGAGAAACTGAAATTGTAATATCTCTGCAATTTTTTTGGTAAGACAGCTTAGGTGATCTTATATCATGGAATAATGGCTGATTATGTGAATCGAGTCACCAGCCACCAAAGGCAAATTGTAGAAACTAGAAACATGAACATTCCGATAAATTCAGATTTCTGAACAAGGGCAATAACTCTTCTGAAACTTCAGGAAAACACAAGCCAGCTTAATCGCTGATATTAAACATTCCTCCAACGAGTAGCTGGTTTAACAAGCCAAAAATCTAATCATCATGAAATATGTCCAGTTTACAGAACCTGTTCACAAAACCACAAGACCTATATACACAACAATGTCAAAGTCATGCAAACATGCATCACATGATGCAAATATGCTAATTTATGTATAGAGTTACACTGTCTATATGATAAACATCACAGATAGCACAAGTGACCGTATCCGAATGTAGGCTGGTTTTAGTCTACCTAAAGTACTAGTATACTGAAAGAGCATACGTCATGATACGGTAACCTGTGACATTATAATATATCAATTTTACTTTACAATGTCTGACTATGTTTTATGTATGGCTATTTTTTAACAACAACTGTAACTATAACAATAGTTTTATATATGGCTATATAATTTGTAAGGGAGGTAATCAGACAATACTGTTATGAATGCATGTCCAATCTTACTATCCATTTATTCAAAAAATCGTTAACCACACACATGGCACTCAGTAAATGATCTTACATTTTCAATCATGCAATGCAGTGACAAATGAACTAACATTGCAAATTAAATGATTCCTTCAACATATTAATCAGTATTTTATACACAAGTAAATCTTGATTTGTCCAATGAATGAATAAATATGTTACAATTTTGATTACCCTGTCAGGTATTTTCACATTTTGGCGTTAGTAATATAACAAACAACAATATAAGTGATATAGATATTGCAGACTTTAAACCTGTAACAGTATAGATCCTTTCAACTATACTGCAAGGAGGAATTGCACAAATATGCTACATATACACACCAAACATTGTGTTTTACACACAAGAGAAATTCATATTCAGAGTTCATGAAGTTTCATGTTGACAATCTCAAACTATTAAATTTAACGCACATAAAATGACTTAAAATGAGTCTGATATTTGAATTTTAGATTACATGGGATTTAAGCTTGTGATCCTATGTATTATGGGTCAGTATCTTAGACAATATGAGTAAATGCTACATCGTACTATATTTGTATGTGGTATCTAGGGGGTACGGTAGTAGACTAGTGCATTGTGTGCTCAACAGCTCAATACAAGGTTTGTGATTCAAACACTAGAGCAGGTAACAACAACATAATTTAAGTCTCTTCTCCATTATAACCCTAACACATCTACAGACCTAAGAGACTAGATTCAATGTGCACACAATAAATATATTGTAATTGGAATATATTATGGTGAGCGACAATGGCAAACTGTTGCCTGTGAAAATATGTGATCAGCACCACTACTGTATACTGATAGGGCACAAGCTAAGTTAAGGGGCTTAAGAGGTCAAAAAGCACCAGTATGGTTTTCTCAGGGGGACAAGGACAGTCCTGTGTACTTTGTTTAAATTGTCAGTTACCAAACAGAAGGTTCACACTGTATTTGTGCATAATTCATAAGCATTCTTACATGACAATACAATATATACTGTTACCCTGTTTTACTTGGAGGAAAGTACATCATGGTACTATATACTGGTAAAAGAAACATTCATCATGTCCTAGTCAAGGAAGGAATTTCAAAGATAATTGAGGTTTTTTTCCTGAAATCTGAGCATGAGAGTGATTTTGTTGAATTCTAAGTTTGAGAAAAGTGTCAAAAGTCCTATCTCACATGGAAATAATCTCAATGCTACTAGTAAGTGACACTACTCAAGAAAATGGAGCCTGTTAATATATACATACATAGGAAGTAGTTTTATTAATGACTTTCCCACATATTGTTGCTAAGAAACAATAAATAATGTTTGTAACCCTGTAATCCTATCTGGTTACCAGTAGCAACATTACACAGAAATCCGTGGCTTAAAATGTGAAAGTTGTAAGTACTACTTAAGACCTTATAAGACTGATACATATTTAAAATCAGCATCACAAGGCGCTGCTTACGAGCCTTTTTTCATGAAAATCCGAACTTTTCATGTTGACAGACCTGAAGTTGAAAAAGCCTGTTTTACCATAAGTAAAGTGTAATTTTCAAACAGTATGGTCTTGTTTTCTCAAAATATTGATTTTGTACTGACGACCTTCTCATTCTAAGCTAGCAAATTAGTGAAATAACAATATCAAAGAAAAAGTATAAAATCATACATAGAATATAACACTATAATACAGTTTATAGTATATAGACGGGAGTATTGTTTCTAGATATCTCAATAACAGGTAAAGCTTTCATCACTAACAAGAAATCATTGTAAAGTCTTCCTAACTGACAACATCACAGCTATGCATATATTCAACAACAAACATTTAACATACAATTACTTTCATAAAAAATCCAACTGGCTAAAATGGACATATTGCGTATATTTTAACAGACTAACAGTTTTCTGCTTATCAAACACCCACATAATTATAAGCTGTTCCACTTCTCTCCATTCAACCCACTGTAGTAAAGGACAGATCTTGATGTGCCAGAAAAGCAACTACTATGGGATAATGGTTGTAGCATATACTCGGTAAGGTACTATGGCCAGTTGGTGAGCCCTCTTATGGTCAGTTAATGGAGAATGTATGACTACCTGATTGCTGGCATTAAAAGGTTAATATAACAGTCTAGAGTAAATACTTGGATAAGTGTCTGATGTTTGGCTGACCCTGTATACCTGTAAATAGTGACACTATAATAATATACACTTTTATGTGAAACGAGATCTTGTAAACCTACAAAGAGTATAAGAATTGACTATGACATCATCAATGCAAACATACAGATTGGTTGATAAATGAGGGCATCATCAGTATATGCATATTGATTGGCTGACTGTATTCATCAAATTTTTCTTTCTGCCGTTTTTGTCAAACCCCTTGCGGGGACGTAGATTTGAGTGTAAAAGTAAACAAAAAGAATGATATGCATTTGAATAATGAGTACTATTAATTAATAACAGAACAATTGTAATGGTACAAAGATACACAGGAATAATTGGTAACATACTTTTACATCAAGGGAAGTAATACATTTCAAACCACAGCTAATTGTCTCCCTTTCCATCTCTGACTTAACTTCCTTTGTTCATTCCTTATCTATAACAAGACTAAATAAGGGAGGTAAAATGGTTGAAAGGGAGACAATACCCTGTGTTTGAAACTCGGTCTCAGTCATATAGTCATTTATGCTCTTATAAGATATACGTAAATGTTCATATATTATGCATTGTTATACTGACTAATACATTATGGTAAATACAATATACAAAATGTATACAAGTATTACATACATGTACATGAAGTTTTTCTCATTTTGGTGCCATACTAAATACCATACACTACCGTATATATAGCTCACAGTTTGTCACGAGTAGCTTTCCTTTTTTTGTCACTTGAATTAAATAAATACATACTATTGTAGTCATATATTGCGTAGTAGACCTAATTAGCTTTCCTGCAATTAGTCGATAAAAATGATTAGCAAATCGGCAAATTATCAAAGACGGTACCAACTTGCTCTTTTGCAAGCGACTGTACAAACTAGAACAATACTTTCTGATGCTTCAAATTATTTAAAACTGTCCGTCCTGACTATCATAATATCATATAACAAAATGAATCTGACAAGATAATCCTGAATACTATGATAACATATAAATACTATCACCATTAAACGCGTAAATAAAATCCTGAGGGTGCAAACAAAATTATTTTAAGACAGGTAAGAGTAGTTTCCCTTTGATTAAAGTAGAAATTTCACATAATATTTTAATTTCATGAGAACCGAAAGTTTGCCAAATTGAGTTTCATTACACATAGGTTGGACTGAAATCTAAGAAATAAACCAATTTGTGTTCGATACAAATTTGATATAAAGCTTAAGTAATTGTGTGATCCCAGGATGTTTACAAATTTGACTCCAGAAGAGATACTGTAGTACAGAAGACTATGACCATAGAACTGAAATCACAACAAAATTACAAACTCTGAGTTATCTGAATAATAAAAAATACCTGACTACAGGAGTAAAATACTGTAAAACTCTTTAAACAAAATATGGCCGTTCGCTTTAATAATAAAAGTTAAACAACATCAGATCTGGGTACAGATAGAAATTATTCAGATCTAAATATATAATCAGCTGTAGCAACAAGCTAACATAAAAACGAGAAAATAAATGTGAACATTCCAAAAATTAAATGTGAAAATTCCAAAAATTCCGAAATATCAAACAAGGCCCATAACTTAAAATAACATGAAAATCATTATTTCAATAATAACAGATAATAGCTCTAGCGAACCTTGTTTCAAGTAAAACAAAATGTCTAATTAATCAACCTCCAACATAATAATGGACCAGCCCAAGTGGTTTTTCCAACAGAATTGCATATTGAGCAAAGTTAACAATATTTAATGCCCGAACAATCAATAACTTGACAGTGACTAGTTCATTGAAAACATATAAATACAGACTTGAATATACCTGGATAATCATTATTAATTAATAATTTTTATTCTATTTGAAGTATTTTTGAAATTACACAATATCTGCACTCAATTTAAATCATTTGTTAGCTAACTGTACATATCAGAATATAAATATCCGACTACGGGTATAGCATATGTCATCAATGTTTTCGGCCTTCACAAATTCACTTGAGCTTTTTTCGAGAACACAGTAAAATGACTCAACAACTGATATGTTACAATGTGCATATTTTTACTTTCAAGACCTAAAAGAAATATTATTTGTTCCCAGTATCATGCCCCAAAGCACAGGGTAGGTAGTAAATAATTTTTCTAAGGGGAAATATTTTTTATAATGAAGAAGCAAGTACCCTTCAAAAAGTATAATATATTCATTTTTATAAAAGTAATACTTAAAATATTTAATCTATAAAAACATTTAGGGTCTCAGAAATATTTTACAAAAGGACAGATTACAGGAAACAAACAATTCTTTAACAGGTCTGTCTTCATTGTATTACTTGATATTTTTCTCTCGAAGGTGTAACCCTCTAAGATCATAAAAAAATCTTATAAAATCCTTACAGTAAAATTTTGTTCAACTAATATATCTGTTTCAAGGATTTGATTTCAATTTTTTTTGTAAGCTGTTTTGTAACGAAGTTCATCATCAACAAATAACAGACAACATTCACAACACTTTCAAACCTAAAGAGTAGTGACTAACAGACAATTTGTGTGAATTACAAAAAATACTACTGTGTATAAATATACTAAGAACCATTTGGACTATCACTTCAAAATGTCAGATTCTCTAAAAGCTACTAATGTTTCTAACAAAAGTACTAACATGGCAGACAATATTCACATCAATCAGTCAAACTAGAATGAACAAGATGATCTATGCTCAAATACAATTTTACTCAATAGGATAGTCTATACAAGAATTTTGGACAAATGCAAACTAGAGAATTGTGAGTTATGATTTATATTAATGGGTATACAGCTATACCAGTGTATGCTATGAAATGTCATGATTTTTGGAGAACAGTATTGAATAACTGTTGGTAATAACTTTACATAAAATTCCAAAATCTACTGCGGTTTCTTGACAATCACTTTACGTCACATTTCCTCATTTCAAGTTAATGTACTAGTCACCGACATGAACACATCCTGATACATTGAGTCACCAAGCCACATTAACCCATTACTCTATACATACACAACTATTTTGTTAATAGGTTAGCTTTATACACATCCCATGTGCAGTTATCAAGAATGATCTCCCTTGAAAATCATTTTGGCAAGACCATTTCTGTAACTGGATTGTCTCCCCTCCATATCAATAATATATATTGGATATGGGATAGGGAGATTAATTAATATATGTATGGAGTAAAGGGTTAAATTATAGTTGGATTTTTTCTTGTATTCTCTTTCAAGGTTCAACAAATGGGTTCAACCCTCCAACTTAATTATACAATCTAACACAGACAACAAGGGTCATGTTCTATCACTATCCCAGCAGTCCCAGTCCGACACGGTCAGGCTAAGGTCTCACATGTAATCACTATCGCAAGTGTCAGCTTCCGACATGGCCGAGCGAGGGTCTCATGTCCTACGACTAGAGTCTGTGTCGGACACGGCCAGACAATGGTCTTATGCTCAGTCACTATCACTAGAGTCTGTGTCGGACACGGCTAGACGAGGGTCACGCTCCTCTTGTTCTTCATCATCCTGTTTCTCTTCAGATTCCGATGCCGCGGTCCTTGTTGCTTCATTATAAACAGTTCCAATTGCAAGAAGTTCTGGATACTCATCTAGGTGTTCTATCTCTAGCTTGTACTCGTACCGTGCCGTGGATCTGACCCACTTCTCTGGAGGATTAGGGTTGGTGACGGCGATGCTACGAATCTGTGACTGTGATACCGTGCTACATGGCATCGTAAAAGACACATGAGTGTGTGTTTCAAATGATTCAGGTAATTCATCATGTGGTCCTAGCTCTAGTTTAAGTCTGAACAGATGACTCGTGTAAGCACCTGAAATATATTCAAACAAGAAATATGAAAACTCCATGTAAACCAGGTTTTTTAAAGAAGTTCTTCAACTCTGCTGAAACCTGTTTCTGATAAGACAGGCATACATGGTACATGCACAAATTCACCATCGTCGGATGCCCATGTTCGATTGCATTACGTTATACTCATACATCGACCGTGGGTTATTTGGCTAGCAAAATATCGTAAACGTTATAGATAAATGGTGCAATTTCATTGGTTTCCAAAGGATTTCCACTTTGGAAGCTCAGCCAATGAAATTACATGTTACATTCGGCCTTCGTTTCATTCTCCAAAATGGCGGCCATTTTGATTTCAACTGAAAGAAAAATCTATTTAAAGTAACAAAACCCCCCTAATGACGCAATGTTAAATCTCCGATTGAAGAGTATTCTGTTTGTAAGGAGCGGTTTCATTGGACACAGGGTTTGAAGAGTTATTTCCCTTTGAGCTGAGAAACGAGAATTCGGCAGTCAAAAAACCCACGGTACCAAATGAAGTTGTACGTAATGTGTAACGTGGGTATCCGACGATGAAATTCACATGCAGCTTAAAGTTTGTGTGTTACATGAGAACAGCTGAAATACATTGTACTTTTACAGAAATGTGCACCATAAAAATGCTGACATGGGTCAGCCCAACTACTTGAGCCAGTTACTAGCTAAACTGCTACTGATTTAAATTAAACTTATCTGATTACACTGTTATAGGTATTTCTATTTGCCAGAATATACAGGAAAGAGGGGAACTTTTAAGGAATGAATATAAGACGGGGCACTAGGCACCTTTCAGGGAATGCCCCTTTTATCATAAATGCATAATTAAGTAAAATTACCACACAAAAGCAAAACATTACCTTGATTTCTGATTGGCAGTCGAGGAATTCTCCATACAATAGATCTATATATATGTTCATATTTGGCAGTACCCACATCGGCCTCCATTAAAGCCTGGTTTAAGTTTCCTTGAGTTAACATTGTTAGTCGTTCCAAGCCTGCAGTAAAACAATCAGAATTAAATCAATAAGAAATGCTAAAAGCTCATTGCAATAAACAGAAATATCACCTTATTCCTACTGTATACTAGTCTGGCCACCCGACTAGATAATATATTTTATCAATCAAATAGCATAACATTTTTCAATTTTCGCTAGATTTTATTTTGGGCTTGATTATCTAGTCTGGTAAACTCTGTAAGCCTCTTGTAATCTGATATCCTAGCGCAACCGTTACACCATTAGCTTCCTGACCACAAGTATTTAACACTTCAACAAATTTCTCCTACAGAATGAGATAAGAATCAAATGACCATACGGTCAACACATGTGTGAGTCGAGATACAAGTTTCATGTTTTTATTCGTCAGGAAAAATAGAAAACTCAGAGAAAGTACAGAAAACTATTTCTTCACAATTTATATTTTTTACAATAGATTATTACAAATTTATTTTACACCATATGCTTATTCTATGGCCCAAATCTTTTTGTCAAAACATATTAACTAATAAATTTGAATTATATAATACCATTTTTATTTATTGGTACGTACCAATATTTCTGGTGTAAAATTACCAAATAAAACATATAAATATGAACGACATATAAACAATCATTTTATAGGAAAAACACTTATTTTAAACTCTCATTATTATATCTGTTCCACGGACTGTTTTAAAAATTATTTGAACAGTTGTCAGTAATCATGCATTGTACAAAATGATTAATATTTATTGATACTTTTATGTTTATAACCTACAACCCCTGTGTAGAAATTCATGCGAATACGTTTTCTGTAGCATCGGGAGTCCATTTCATTGTATATCTTACCAAGTCTATGATGAGCTAAAAAGGAGTAAAAAGCCACCCGACCAGATAATATATTGTATCAATCAAATAACATAACTGTTTTAAGTTTGAGTTAAATTTTATTCTGGGCCTGATAGTTCTTTCTTTCATCTTGTAGATAATACAACACTCGCTACTAAGCAAAGTTTCTTTCTCTTATCTTGTAACATCTAGAAATTCCCTAGCAATTGAAGGTTTATCACAGCTGGGCATAATGTTTAAAGTAATGGTCCAGAACCATAAATATTCTAGACTGACCAACTCACATAACAAGATCATTATCAGCTGTAATTGTTTGACCTAAGGGATAAGTTCAATCGCCACAATATAGGCGATATTGAAACACCAAGTTGAACAGACCCTATGTTTGAGGGTGCAAAGGGAAATAATTTCACGAGAAAAGAGTAGATTGAGGAGTTGTCTTTCTAAACATAGGGTATGTTAGACAGACTAACTGTATACATGTAACCATCAAACCTGATCGTAAAGACCATCCTTAAAAACAGCAAAAAGTAGTCTCTGTAGACATGTTATAGTGCACCCAGGAAATAGAGAAAGGCCAATTAGGTGGAAAAATTTATCAGTGTTATTTTAGAATAAACTTGACCATATGCGTTAGTTTAAGTAACGAATTTTGCAACAGTAGACCAATCCAGTCAATGTTTGCAAATATCACCTCATCCTGTGCATACTATATCTACATGTTAAATATCATTGTAATGATTTGATGAAAGATGGAAATGGACAAGTACAGTGCCACCTTTCTTGAGCAGCCCGGTGTACAGTAACAACCTCTCTATAACAACACTTTCCCAAAATCAACAACGTCTTAGCAAGGGCCAATATTTGCAGCTCTAAAGTGGTTCTATATATAAGAGTGGTCATCCTAGATGTGTTTGTTAAAGTCCATTTTCAATAATTGGATTGTCTCCCCTCTATGGTCGATTTGGAACATAAGCCCTAATTGAGGAGTGTAAATCAAGTTCTTTATGAAGATGAAGACCAATAGACTTTATTTTATTATTCCATCATAAATGTAAGGGCTAACTTTTATAAACTTCAGTATTTTCCCTTTTAAGTCAAGGGCCATAACTCAATGCAATCCAAGGCAAACTATCTACAAATGCCAAATTTAACTAAAAACAGATTTAACTTCAACAGGCTTGTAATACTATCAACGCATAGCTGTCTGAAACATCATGAATAAGTCCACGGCTTCTTCTGTTACAAATAAATCCCCGGAAAGCTTTTAAGGCATACCTTTCATATCAAAATCACAACTAACACAAACTGACATTCAATCTGGGAATCAATAAGAAAGACGTATCAGATAATCCAAGTATGAATGACAAAATAAATCACAATTGTATAAGAACGTCTTCTAAGATAATTTCATCCATTATATTTCCAGACGAATGATAGGAGTGTTATATGCATGCGATGTAAAGGAGATATTAATGGGGAAAACACAGGATTGACAATTTAGTTACAGAGGGCTCGGTGCAAAACTATGGTAACTACATTGATTTATAGAGGCATGTACCATAGTTTTGCACTGAGCCCTCGTCAGATGCTTCTTGCCAATATTGATTTCAATGTTTTATTTGAAGTCAAATTGTAATGATGCAGTAGTTTGATATCATTATACTTCAATCATACAATTTGAAACAACTATCATTATTTAGATGGAACTTAATATAAAACATTTTATTAGTATTAAATCTGGTTACCATGGTAACGTCTGTCATATGACTTAGATCACCACCTTTTAGTAAGCCAGTGAAGACTTAAATTCCACCTATGAAAGAACAGTACTGGTATAGATATGAATCTAGTAAGCTTATAATGTGCTTTTCTTAATTAGGTTTTAAATCTCATTTTCTCATACACATATAAGCAGTGTGTAGAATCACGTGATCAAATGAATGCCGTTTTACACTCAAAACTATTGCGATTTCGTCTGCTAACGGTGAGTTTTTTCTTGATTATAACAATCGTGCATTTAATATGGTAATATCATATAGCCTATATCGACTATATCGACCAAATTATTACACTCGGTTGGAAACTGCATTTGGTCGAGCATCAATTAAAAACAGCTAAAGACAGAGCGAACTCGGTACTTGCCTGGTATTCTTACATATATACGGAAAGTACTTTAAGCTATATTATATAAACATATTAAATGCATGATCGTTATAATCAAGAAAAAACTCACCGTTAGCAGACGAAATCGCAATAGTTTTGAGTGTAAAACGGCATTCATTTGATCACGTGATTCTACACACTGATAAGGCAGACAGTTCACCTATGGTAGTAACCAGCTTTCCTGTCAAATGATATTTGGAACAAAAAACAGAATGGTCTCCGTAGAAACGGTGTCTTATTCAGTCCAGTTCTGTGCCTGGATGGTCTCCCTAAATTAATCTGGTTGATGGTCATTACAAAGGGTGGTGAATTTTCCTATTAATGTCTTAAAAGTTTAAGAAAATTATCAGCATTTGGTCTGCCGATGTGCATAGATACTACCCAGTATCAGATTTCTGTTTCATAATGTCACATGATTCATACAATTAGTCAGTACTTCAAACTTTGGCAATCCCTCTGATTTATAACCTTACATTGATTCTTTATAGTGTTTTGTATCTTCTTCACAATATTTTACTCCAAAAGTCATTCAAATAGAAGTAAACCTTCACCACAATGTTGCCTTCATATAATTTGTAGCATATTTATTACTTTTATATGTCAGTATAAAGGTATAACTTGGCTACTTTGACCTGAGCCTGACCCTTATGCAAGATTATATATAACAAGGTTCTTGCTTTGAATATATCAATTGTGCAATATCGATTTTTCAGATTTGTGTTTGTATTACGTACATCTCGAGCGTCTTCGTGATACTCTCCGATTATGAAAACATACAATCTGTGTTGTAAACATAGACAATAGATCGACTGTTAAATTATGCTAATCAATAGGTGAGGCTGGTGTCAAATTGGCCAAGCTATATATTGTATTAAAAGTTCTATAACTCTAACGCGGTATTGGGACCTGTGCCACCTAAAGTAAACTAATAAATCAGGTAAAACAACATAAGGATATTGGAAAAGGGATTATCTTTTCAATGTGTACCGTAATTTTAATTTACTTGACGAATAAAAGTGAGCAAGTAAAATAGACTTCTGCTCTCTATAAATCGATGTAATGGTCAGAAATTTCTGTTTATATTAACATTGCAGAGTATCACGTTAGAGTTATACTCACATTCTACTCGCAGTCTTGGTAATGTGTATACAAGGTAAAGAAATAAGAAGACTATCAAAACATAAAAATAATTTGCTCACATTATGCCTATAATTGGATTTTAATAAGAAACCATACCTTATCCTGTAATTCACTTTCGATGTATAGCTTGGCTAAATTGACATGATCCTGACCTATTGATCACCATAATTTCATTTGTATGTTTTCATAATCGGGGTGTATCACCAAGATGCTCGAGATTTAATACAAACACAAATCCTAAATGCCGATATTGCACGATTTGCTTTCAGAAATTGATATGTTCAAAGCAAGAACCTTGCTATATATATTCTTGCATAAAGGTCAGGCTCAAGTCAAACTAGCCAAGCTATACAAGGCTTCACTACATTATTAAAGAATCAGATCCATTACCTATTACAGACTATGTTACTAATGAGAGTGAAGCTTGTGGCTAATGGAAGGTAGCTTTATGATACTGTAAAATAATTGATTTTCATGGGTGAGTAAATTTCGTGGATTTCGTGGTTCACCTTCAACCACGAAATCAAATCCCATCGAACAATAATTTCAACCCTTGTATTTAGTACCTGAAATGCAAAATCTATCAATTAACGTCCCATCGAAATGGTCATTTTTACCAAAACCATGAAATTTTGTCCCATCAAAATTAAATGATTTTACAGTACACAATGAAGCCAACTGATCTACAATTATTCCACAGTTAACAGATAACTGCTCCACAAGTGGATAACATGATCATAGCCAATCATGTGAATGAAAATCATCATCAATGTGCCTGCTCTGACAGTCACTGTATCAAAATTCAGATCAGCTAAGTAAAAGCTAGCACCCTAAAAGAAAGCCGAAGCTATAGCCCTCCATCAAAGATCCAAAATTTAGCACTCTACCAGCAGCCAAATTCTAGTACTTGGTTCATCTGCCATGTAATCATAACCTTGAAGAAAGCTTTTAAACAACAAGAGCTGTCACTAGACAGCGCGCTCGACTATTTGCAGCCATTTGTCAGAAAAAATATAAGTTCAAAACAGGCCATTCAAAATTTGTATTATATTGAAACGTGAGTTACGCTACTTAGTTGACTACATGGCAATGAAAGCTAATGTACAATGGTTGTTGAGGCATGGCAATTATCTCAACACTGGACTATTAACAAATATTTGTCAGTGAAAATGATTTTAAGACTTCAAGCGGCACTGTACTCTATTCAAGAAATGTGTATGTTTAAAGGGAATTGTATACATCCACTGACATAACAAAGTTTCTACAAAATAATCATATGAGTAAGATATGATTTGTTAAAGGAGTCAATTTTAAAACAATGGTGACAAATTAAAATAATAATGTAGAGGATACAGTCATGTAATAAATCAGTGATGAGTTTAAAGTAGTTTAGTAATTATTTTTAGTATTGAATACAATACCATGCCAAACAACACAAGTTTGATATCCTCGCTGGATAGTCAAAACCTCGTATCTCAGGTTTGTATGAGAGGGGAAACAGGAGACCGTTTTGCTCCTTATGTCAAAATATCGTAGCTCTGCACCAATCATTTTCTTAGATATACGTCATATGACACATTCAAAACCTCGCACCCATTTATTTTTGGTAACAAAATGTGAGATCTCGGCCAGATATGACTATTTGGCATTAATTTGTCAAATTCATCTACAGTTTCGGGTGAGATACAACCTTTTGACACATAGATACAACCTTTAGACACAGAAAAAAGGCAAACACCTATCACTGTCTAAAATTTTTACTACCTAGCAACAATATTCTACTTATCACATAAACATCATATAAACAAAGAACATCACATGTCATTTGCAAAGTATGTAAGCACACTGTGCAATATGATTTTTTTATTGTATAGTAGGAAAGTGTACAGATTTGTGATAAATGTAGGTATTAACAAGTTTAACGAAATTGTGTCTCGTGTCCAAGTTAAAAAAAAGGATCATAGTTTGCATTAAAAAGTTAAACTTTTCAATGCAATATCATTGATAGTAGGTGAGATATGGTTTGAATGTAACTTGCATGCAAAACTTTAACTAAGGAAAGTCTAAGTTAAAAGGGGCATAACTCGAATTAAACTAAAAATGGAGTTATTACAATTGACCAGTACCATTGACTAATGATGATAAACAAGTGTTATAAGTTTCAATGCAATATCATAAATAGTAACTAAGATATGGCGTGAAAAGAACTTGCATGTAAAACTTGAACCAATAAACTCCTATGTTAAAAAGGGGCATAACTGAAATAAAAAAATAATAGAGTTATTGCCCTTGACTGATACCATTGACTGATGATGGTAAACAAGTGTTGTAAGTTTCAATGCAGTATCATGGATAGTAGCTGAGATATGGTCTGAATGAAACTTGCATGCAAAACTTTAACCAAGAAAATTCTATGTTAAAAAGGGGCATAACTCAAATAATAATCATAATAGAGGTATTACCCATGACCGGTACCATTGCCTTATGATGGTTAGTAAGTGTTGTTAGTTTCAATGCCATAGCACAGATACTATTTGAGATATGGCCTTATTAGTAACTTGCATGCAAAACTTTAACCAAATTTTCTAAGTAAAAAAGGGCCATAATTTGCATTAAATTCATGCAAGAGTTATCTAACATGGTTGATTACATGACAGGGAAAGCCAGTGCAAAGTTTCAATCCAATATATGCACTGGTTATTGAAATATAACCAAGGTTAAAGTTTTGCATGTAAAACTTTAACCATATGCAACGCCGACGAACAAGTGATTGTAATAGCTCTCATATTCTTCGAATAGTCGAGCTAAAAAGTGCCATTGATTAGGACATTCAATGAATTCTAAATTAGTAAAAAGTCCTTACATACAGCTAAGAAATAGCTAAAGGAATAGACTGGTAAAATCAATTGCGACATATTATTGCCTACAGGAAACTAGAATACATTCTAGATTACTGGTAGCATAATTGTTTACTTAGTAATGAAACTTTGGAAGAACTAATAATGGTGCACCAAAATGAATTATTTTGGGTTTCAAGACTGCAGGCAAGAACTTAGTACTGCAGGCACTGCATTGTACAGCTTATGTCTATATGCAGAAGTATAAGTGCAGTGTATGGAAAATGATAGACAATACCGCAGGTTTATCTGTAAAATCTGTCGAACAGATCTGAATGTTGGCGAGTAAAATTTCCAAGAGACAAGCTGAAGTAAGTAGACAGATTGCTTGCCCAAAACATGCAGAATATTTCGGTCTAACTAGATAAAAAAAAGAACTGTTTAAGACAAGAGGGACCAAGAGTACCTAGGTCGCTGATCTGTCATAACATAGTGCATGCAGGCCAATATGATGATCAAAGACATCTTAAAACAAAATCTAAATAAGATTCACTGCAGCCTCTATAACAGTTTATATTGCATGTATAATATTTTAATATCGTCTTCACCAGAAACCTTGCTATTTTAATACATCAGATTAACCATAGAAAAACCTTGATTCACTGCGAAATATTTTTATTATTTGACGTTGTGACCTAGTTTTTGATCCTGCAAAACCAAACACCGAATTTGAACTAGATTTTGATGAGATGATCATTGTAACCTCTAGTGACTATGAAAGATTCTGGGAGGACAGAAGACAAAGGCTTAATCCTTCACAAAGTGACTGGATGTCAGAGAGACCAAAAGCATTTCAGGCTTATAATTTTCCCACACGGGACGAAGAAGAGCAATATGCAAGTAAGTAAATTTGTGACTGTGGGCATGTACTCCAAAAGTATTTAAGGATGTTGTCTGTTGCTTGCTGAAGAGCAAACAGTACTGGTTGATATTTATTTCCAGGAAGGTTACATCTGTAATGCTGGAATACCATCCCCTTCATTGTTTTGTACTTTTACCCATTTAACAAAGAATGCCAAATGCTGACAGCATTCGTCATACAAATTATTATATCATTGTATTGGTACCAGTCCTTTGATGTTCCTGAGAATACTTTATTAACAGTGTCTGAATACATGTACTGTCCATTTCAGTTATTGATTGCAACCATACAGTGGCTGAACTCATACAATGGTCACAAATGACACAAGAATACCATGGAAATGTCAAGCATGTTATTAGACCTTGCAACCAGACTACCTTAATTCATACATATGGCCTTCTTCATTTTCATTCCTGGTAAATAGGTTAGAAAAACTGTATATGGCATGTCATTGAATAAACATTGAAAATCAGGATAACAATTTACATAATACATACATGTACATGTTTTTGAAGGCTATTCACAATGTAAATTTCTTGTTTGACTTCTAAAACCAGAAATTGAATAAAATGACATGTGACCAGCAAATCTTCTGATGTGTATACATAACACAAAACCAAAACTCAAAACAAGGGAAGATACTGTAGGAAGTAATTTGTCAGAACAGGTATATCATGCAAGAATAAAATATATCCCTAACCATTCAGAAATTCATAACAGACACCTTCAGCTCAGTTAATGATGAGAATTAATGATGAGATTCAGAAAAATTAAGAAAAAAGAATCAATAACAGCCATTGATATTTGACCTTGGATTATGAGACAATCAAGTACCACCAGAACGAAATTCCAGAGTAACTCTGACATCATCAGACAGAAAATCAATAAGAAAAGGAAGATGTTTTATCTGATTAACAGACTACATCATGAACCTCACATGTAACTAACCGATCCAAATCAATACACAACATTCAAATTGATCGATCGATAAGCATAGATGGCTAGACCCACTGAATATCAAAAATGGCATGACACTTTGACAGACCTGTGTAATCTTAACCAGGGCTCCCACAAATATTCTCTAACTTTTCCCTAATTATTCCCTGACCAGACAGCAGTTTTTCCTGACCTTTTAGAGCAATCCGACATTTTTATTAGAGCAAAATAGTGCAATAGAAACAGTGGTTTTCAAAAGGAGGTTATATTTGTATTATTTGTAACCAAATGGAGCTGTTGATTGACATAACGTAATCATAATTTAAAATTATCTTGAGCAAGCAAGCATTTTTTCAGATTTGGGTATTTTCTTCATAGAAAATGACGCTTATTGAGATCTTTAATGAAGAGCTCCCTGACTTTTCCCTAACTTTTGTTCAATTTAAAAATTTCCCATTCATTGACTTTAAAATGATGTTTTCCCTGACTTTCCCCTGACCATTGGAAACCCTGTCAACAATGGACCAATATTTATGCATAAATCCCCTAAATCTTAAACATAAGATTCTGAACCATTCCTCCCATGGGTATGTCAATTCATGTCCCTATTACATTTATAACCATTATCAATTGTGTTCCAATAATCAGAATTGAAGGGAGACAATCTAGCTATGGAAATGGACTAAACAAAACAATTTATCAAGGGAGATCATAATGGTTTTCAGACAACCCTAGCAGACCCCTATAGTAACCTCATGTATAAAATTGTGCTTGCTAAAACCAATCTACAATTTTACTATATAACAAGAGACCAACATTGGGCTTCTTCACAATTCTTCACAAACCAAAGAAATGCCACTTTCAAAATTGCAAACATCCTAAATTTTCCAAAATTTGAAATTGATAACTACAGAGTATTTCAAACATTCAAAGATGAAATTTTTCAAGCTTTTATTGATTTTCTTTACAAAATAAATGGAAATATTAGTTGTAAATTGCTTTTCCCAAATTTGTTTAAGTCAATAAAAGAATTTAAATTTAAAGAAAAATATCACTAGAATTTCACAATTTGAGAAAACTCGCTACTATCTGCACAAATCAGATAGGCTAGAGTTTCTTCACAATTTTGGAAAAAAAGCCCTGATCTAAGTATGGACTTCAAAGCATTAGCAGTTACCTTCCTTTGACATATATTAGTACTTTTGTTGAAAGTGAGTTTAATAAATTTTAACCCTTTAGTCCATATACACAGACAAGTGTGTACACCATCTCCATCTAGGAAAATTGAAAAAAAAACCTAGTGATTGACATAACCATATGGTTTAAACTAAATTTGTAATGATTTGTGCTATAGATGCATCAAATGCATCAAATGCATCAACATTGAGTCATAGGGAGATGCAATAAAATGCGTCTCCGCTGAGCATAATGTAGATGTCATCTTGGAACAGCCTTAATGAGAGTTAATGATAAGGACAGAAAATGCTCGATATAAACAATCAGTGTAATGGCATTTAACTGCAGCATAAACATTAAAAGGCCTTCAGCTTATACAAGCAATCATGTAATCTGATGAAGGCATCAAAGTAATCTACGGCGGCAATTCCAAGAAAATCAGGTTTTACTCCAGCAAAACGAAAACTTACTAGTAGTGAGAATTTTGGAGAAATGTGTTCTAGATTACCACACATATCGGTGGCTTAGAATGAGAAGGTCGTAACTACTACTTACGACCTTATAAGACTCATATATATTTGAAATCTGCTTCACAAGGCGCTTCTTATGAGCCTATTTTCATGAAAATCAGAAATTGTCATATTGACCAAAATGAAGTTTTAAAAGCTTGTTTTCCCATAGGTAAAGAGTAAATTTCAGACAGTTTCTCTTGTTTTCTCAATTATCAATTTTGTAGTTACGACCTTCTAATTCTAAGCCATCGATATATTGGTACCCGATGCATCTGCCAGCCCACTTAATTCACCAAAATCTTGTAAGTATGATGCTGTTAATTGGAAACAAAATCTAGATAAAATATTATATGGCATATAAATGCTGTTGCAAAAATAAGATCATACCTTTTATTTTGCCAGGTTTTCTAGCAGCTGAGTGTACTGAGCCATAGCCAAATCTTCGCTCATATCGGAACATATAAATCCATACTTCAGGAATGGGAAACCGTACTTCAATATCCTCACATGGAAATTGGCCGTGCTTCTTACTATAGGAATGGTAGCCGGTAACTAACAGATCACATCTTATTTCACATTTACGTTGCTTCAATATTTGCTGAATGGTTAACTGTAGTGGAAGTTCCTTGTTTTCACGTAACCGTACTCGATATCTCATGAGTTCAAACTGACATGCATCAAGAGGTTGGAATTTTATATTGTTAGTTTTCTCAAATTCTTCCTTATTCACCGTACAATGGAATTCAACATTTTCTAGTCTAATCCACTCTTCAGTTTTTATTGGTATGATATCGCACCGACCAACCACTTCTTTTCCCTTTCTACGTCTGTCGTTCATACCAATTTCAACAATAGGCATTCCAGTAAGGAACGCAAGAACGAACACACGACACCGAGCTTTCTGAGATAAAACACGTCCGGTACAATCAAGTTCTGCATAGTATTCATCCCTCACTTCTGAGGTCACTTCATCTTTAGTATAAGTCAATGTCTTTTCACGACGACATTCCATTTTCATGAATTCATCTTCAATTTTCTGCACAAACAAGGAAATTTCAGTTTTATCCAGACTTCCAAATTTCAATAGTTCAGACACTTGAGGAGAATGGTCTAGAATCATTGTTGCTTTCGGTTTCTCTCGCTTTTTGAATTTCACAATTGAAGGTGTAATTCTTTCAGTTTTAATTCCAACACGCTCTTTATAGAAAACATACTGTAGTTTAACTGTGTGTATTTTCCCATACTGATCATATTGTTGTAATGTTAAGTCAGATAAAGAATAGCATGGCTGTAATGGAAGTTCCTGAATCGGAAGGGGATCACGTGCATCGTTTAAAACTCGTACCATAAGTCCTTCTTTCTGTTTCTCTAATTTCACTGAAACATTCTTCCAATACCTATTGCCAGCAATTTTCTTCTTTGTAGGATAACGTAGCATTAACTTAAACGTGTCCTTCTCGACTTCTGGAATGTATGGAGGTAGAGGTTCTAGAATGACCTCTGGTTCATCTTCAGTAGATGCACTATCTGTTGACATACTCTTTGATGGAGGTTCCTTAGGTTTCTCAACAGTAGTACTAGCATCCATGACTTCAAACTGAGCAAAGTTTTCTTCTGGTGGAGAGTCTCTATCAAATGGGTTTTCTCTTGGTGGTTGAGGTGATTTTGGGGCTTTTGGAGGTGGAGCCAATGCAATGGCTATGGGAGAACTAGATATTTTTGGCTTTTCTGTAGCTGGTTTTATGTCCAGCATAAAACTATGATCATCATCATCAGACGGTTTAGCAAGTTGTTTGTCACCTAATGCTGCTGCTTTAGAGAATTCATCAGCCTTAGATTCAGTTGTTGCTTCAGTCGTCACTTCAGATACTTTAAATGGATCAAATATATCATCTGTAGCAGCTTTAGTTACAGCAGTTCCCTCTTGTTTAGTATCAGCAACAGAATCAAGAAAGAAACTTTCACTTTCTGAAAGCATTCCGGTCTGTCCACCAACTCCAAGCAAGTCAGTAGATGTAGAAGTGTCATCCAGTAGATTGGTCGAAGTGATTGGATCACCAAACAGATCCACGGCAACAGAAGAACCCCCTATCAGATCAGCTGTAGCAGTGGTAGAAGTGGTCGAGTTGCTTGTGTCCAAGAAAGGATTACTTGGGGAAGAAGTTGCAATTAATGGAGCATCAGTTAGATTACCACCCATCATGAAAGGATTTGCAGCTTTCATTTGTGGCTGTTGTTCGACAGGAATATCATCCAGTTTGGAGAAATCATCCTGGAAGGGATTAGCTCCATCATCTAGCTTTGTTTCAGGAGACAATATATCAACTACAGGCTCTCCGCCCCAAACATCTCCAGCAGCCTTCTTCTCACCTTTATCTCCATCCTCCCATGTTTCGTCTGCTCCAACATCCATATCAAAATCTGTCTGATCAAATGCACCTGGCTGCATCCATGATGGTTTACTTTCATTAACAGTCTCTAATAAATTTTCAGGTGCCTTTCTAAGATCGTCAAACTCACTTTCAATTGTTGGCTTTCTAAGGTCATCAAATTCACTTTCAATTGATGGCTTTCTAAGATCATCAAATTCACTTTCAATGTTGGCATTTTGTGGTTCTAGTCCAAATATATCAGCGGCATTAGTACTGGTAAATACATCAGCTGGTTGTTGTGTTAGGTCCTCAGTGAAACTAGCAGACATGAATGGGTTATTTGATGTGTCCATTTGGTCCTCAGCAACTGGAACCTCTGGTTTCAACATTTCTGCCTCCATGACAGGTTCAGTTTTGCTGAGTGCAGCCAGTGGCTTATACCCATCATCATTTTCATCATATTCATCACCAACCAGGGCCTTCTTTACAAATGAAAAATGGTCACTTGACTTTTTAAGACTTCGTCTGGCAGGGGATAAAGGTTGGTTGGTTGGAGCCATTTTCTTGATTTTGGAGAAAATGTCTTCAACAGGTGCAGAGGGTGCTGAAGCAAAACCTGCTTTCATTGGATCAAAGCTAGCAAACTCATCAGGTACGGAAGTAGCCATGGAAACAACATCCATTAAACTACCTAGAGAGCTTTTAGGAGCAACAGGAACCACTGGATCATGGGAAGAGATTGGTACAGGTTGTAATGGTGCACCAAACATATTCAAAACTGGATCAACTTTCTTCTCGGCTACAGGTGCAGTATTATTTTCAACAGGGGCTGTTACTGGTGCAGTATTACTTTCAATTGGGCATGAATCAGTGGTATCAGCCATTGTGGTTTCCATCGGCTGCATCATCTCCATCGTAGTATCAACAGCTGGGCTTTCTGAAGCTGGAAGAACTTGCGGCTCCATTACTATAGGCTCCATTACCATAGCTGGTGTACTTTGGCTGACAGATTCATTACTAACAGCAGTTTGTCCGTCAGTAAGTCCATCAGTTGCTTGTTGCATTGGACTTTCAGTCTGTTTCATGGGACTCTCAGTAACACTACTAACTGCTTCCTTTGCTTGATTCATATTTTTTGTAAATTCATCAATTGGTTTTTCAAACATTAAAATGTCACTATCAATAGTTTTAGTCTCTTGACTGCCTGCACCTACTGCGGATTCAGCTGACATTGAGGCTGAGAAACTGTAACCCCCTAATACATCGGTAGAATCAACAGCTGTAGTCTCTTGTAATGGTTCTAATGGATCAAAGGATGTCATTGCCGGGGTGGATGTTGTTGCAGGGGCGATAGTTGGAACTACAGTAGGAGTCAAGGCTTCAAATTCTGACAGATCTTGGGCCAGTAAATCTGATGACCCATTGTCAGTGGGAGGAGGCGGTGCAGGACTACCTAATCCGAAGAAATCTAAATCATCAGATTTGATGATGTTTGTACCATTTCCTTTGTCTTCTTCCTGTACTAAGTTCTCCATACTTGCTATTCGACTGTTTTGAGGTGGTGCGGGAGTGATAGGAGGTGACTGTGCATTTAATGCAACAAGATTCTCAGAAGCAGTAGTATCAGTGTCGGCAACTAGCAGGTCAGTTTTATCAGAATCATTTGTAGGACATGTAATACTTATAGCTGGGTTCAAAGACGTGTCAATAACTTCAGGTTCTAGTGATCCTTCCTCGAATCCTGTCCATTTAGTAGTTAGATTAGCTTTCTGTTCATTATCTTCGTCTTGTGAAGAATATTTCTGCAGTTTTGATTGTGTTTTACTAACAGCCTGTTGTACTCTTTCTTGCATTTGTTGGAAAGCTAACCATTCTTCAGATTTCTTTTCACCTAATTTTTGTTCTAATCGTGAATACTCTTCAGTTAAATTCTCTTTTGAAGGAGATTTTTGTGGTGATTTCTGAACGTTATGATGATGTTTTGGCAGATTACTCAATTTTTTAAACTCCTTAGTAGTTTTATTGATAGCACCGCTAATAGGAGATTTTGCTCTTTTGAAGAATTTTACAGCTCGAGTTTTCTTAGACTTGGACTTATGTTCAGGAACTTTAGTGTCTACTTTAATATCTTCGGGTTCATCAAATGAGAGAAGATCGGGATGCACGTCTCCGCCGCTAGCACTGTCGTCCTTCTGTTCCTGTTCACCATTCGAAGGGGAAGCTATATCAACCAGATTTGAAGAATCATCAAATGATGCCGTGGACATCGTCTATCTTAAAACAGAACCCTGAAAATATATAACAACACCATTGTTAGAACATGAAGCTCCAGTCACATAAATGTTTTATAAATCATAGTTGTCTTGTTTTATATTTTTGAAAAATGATGTAATAACTTTTGTTAGGTTTAAAGAAAATACCAGTTTTTTTTCAACCAGCAATTTCATAGTCAAAAACCACATCCAGTTGTCCTAAAACCCTGCTAATTCCGGAACAAATGACAATATTGTCGGATGAAGAGAACTGTGATGACCATTAAAACAAATGTGTAAAATGGATAAACATAACCTTGCTGTGCTAACTAAGCTGATCATGAACATTCAAACGTTCATTCAGGATTCTACATTTCATTTTTCCAATGTAGTCTATAGCATAATATGAACTAAGGCACCGCCTAAATGAGGGATTTAATACACATTGGATATCTGTTAAGCTATGTTTCAGATAGAAACTGACTAAATAGGTGTTGAATTTAGATGTTATAAAATATACAAAGATAGGCCTAGTTATTGATCAGCAACTGATCACTTTTCCTCTTAAAATTAAAGACCAGAAATAATAATTATTTAAAATTTTAGATTGGCTATGTATCTGTGGTTTATGCTTGGAATAAGTGTAAGCATCCCTAACCTGGAGTTTTACCTATATTATACTGATTTGTTATACATTGCAAAGTAACATCATGAGTCTATTTGGCGTACTTTTGGTATGACGTCATTTCCTGTTATTTGTGACGTCATGACATCACGTCTTGTATTGGCGCCGTGTATCCAGTACAGAAGCTTATTTCTTACTTCCCTTTGGTTTTTTTTGAATAGTTTGTTTTATTTATTGAATATTTTTAAAGACGGCTATAACTCGAAAGAAAATGATAGGGGGCAACCGTTTACAGATTACTATTTTTTTCATTTTCAAAGGACCATTCACCTCGGAAAACTGCCTGGAATTTTTGACCGGAAATAACTTTTTCTGAAAGCATTAGTACCTGCAGAGACTCGACGAAGATACGCACGTGGACATTATTGGTATGTGTATTTACAATAGCCAGCTTCGCTGGCTATTTAATCCCCTATTAAAGAAACACAATGTTATATTAGAGACAATGAACCATATCCCAAGAACAATAAAGTTTTATCATCTCAATGCATAATTAAAACTAATACAATTATTCATATCAGAAACAATAAAGAGCATAATTGACATTGAAATCACAAAACAACACATTCAGCAGAATTCTAATCAAGCTTAAACCAGACTTGAAGTTCAAAATGGAATATTCATGCTGGAATGAAAACATGTTTCTGAAATGTCAACCACAAAACAGATATCTTAAAGTTAATGAAACATTGCTTAAATTAATTAATAAAAAATCCTCATGAATTGGAGTTCCATTTATAATGAAAGCGATAATCAGCCTTAAAGGTTAATTTCAGTCAACAAGGAAAATTACAAAGTTCTAAGACCATTTGAGACATGTAATTTTTTGACAAATGAACATGATCCTTCACAATAAGTCAGCACACATATGTTTGCTTGCTTTAAGTTTAATAACGACATTTTAAAACAATTTCTCTATCTTCAATGATAAATGTGTTATAGACCTGTTAATTTGATATAGACCTTGGTCAGTGTCAACATATTTTTTGTACTGGTCTGTCACAAGTAACACAATACCAACATGTTATATACAAAAGTCAGTTGAATCCGGACCAGTTTTCCTGGAATAAATATTCAACCAGTACAAACAACTGACAACATCATGACCTAATATTAAATGTCACAAAAGTACCGCCTCCCCGCAAGTCGAATTATTAAACCAACCCGCATTTAGAGACAGTTCAAAGGTATGTTCATTAATGTTATAATGTTTCTGAAAATCCTTTGAGAACCAAACACTCAATTTTCTCTAAATTACATAACACTAGACTACAATATCGCTGGTATGATGTAATGAGTTGCAAAATCTTGAAGCAATCTATGAAATGGAACATTCTCCTGATAGTCAGTCAGGGCGAGGAAAGTTAATGTTGGACGTGACACACAGCGTATGTCATTATTTATTCATAAACCACAGCCAATATTTCTCACATCAAGACGACCATACTGAGTTCTAACAGTTCTACCAGTTCTACCAGTTTGTTCAGGGACTAAAATACATGTAAATGTTACAAGACATGCAAGAAAATGCTTTTATGATTCTCTGCGACTTAGATTTCCCAGTATGCATTAGTATGATCAATGGTCTAAATTAACCGCAAATACACCGGCTTCTAAAATAATCATTAATCAATTATCTGACACGACACTACAATTAAGATCTCCGATACTTCGCAAACAAAATATACTGATATAAAAATTGAGCATTGCAAAATTTCAGTGAATAATCTTAGCTCACGATTTCTGGATTTACAATTAAAGTGATGCATCGTTTTTTACACATATGCAAGCCTCGGGGCAAATATCCCTTTGGGCGCACCTTTAATGTATAATAAATAAACAATTACATTGCTTGTCGGTGGAAGCATGTAAGTGTTTGACAATTGTCCATTTTTTATTTCCCAGAAACCAATGCTTGCTAAAATAAAATGACTGAAAGGAAGCAAGAATCTTTTAACAACCAATCAGGAAGCTAAGCACAGTGACACTATTTCTTGCATCTTGCATGTCGAGTTTTCATTACATATTTCCTGCACGGCTTAACAGCACTCCCAGACCGCAGGTTATGTGATTAACTTGTTTTAACATATCATCTTCTGCTGTCAATGCTTCCAATACCAGCTCTTGTTTTTTAACACATTATGGTCTAAAATCATTTTCACATGACTTATAATACAATAATGATTTATTCCACCATTAGGATTACTCCCAGTGATGACGAAAGATTTTCTTGGTAAATTATGAGAGTTTGTTACAAAATAAGACAGTTCTGTCCAAAAACAACAGCTCTATGATTTCCCATGATGTTTTAACTCCTTAAGGTCAGAGTACATTATTTTAAAAGTTCTACAAAACAACACCCCCAACCAACAACTTTCAGTACATAATATGTACAGCATTCTATTAGCACTACTGTGAAATCATTTAATTTCGATGGGACAAAATTTCGTTGTTTTGGTAAAAAAGACCATTTCAATGGGACGTTAATTCATGGATTTTGCATTTCAGCTAATAAATACAAGGGTCAAAATTATAGTTTAATGGGATTTAATTTTGTGGTAGAATGGAACCAAGAAATCCATGAAATTTAATCCCCCACAAAAATTAATGATTTTACAGTATATTCCATCAGCACTTACAGTCACTCCATAAAAGCTTCCAGTTTATTTCTCACATTTGCAATTTTATACCTCAGAATATTTCAATCTTCATAGCCATACTGCTAAGAAGGCTGAGCTAGAAGGGATTGGTGATAGAATTATAAGTATGCAAATCAATAGCTTCCTCACAAAAAGATACCAAAAAGAGATAATAGTTCTAAAAGGTATATACATAGCAGTTGTGACTGAAAGATAAATGTCATTGAAATGTCTTTGAAGGTGTTATGGCAAGGAAACATGTGCTGCTAAGACGTCAGAGAGAGAGAGAGAGAGAGATAGAGAAAATGCACAATCAATGATTTTACCATCTAAAGGTGGCATACAGGAGATTGTAAATAAATGACAATTTGACAATTCTAAGATAAGAGAAGATTTGGCATGCACAGGCAGACAAATTGCAACATTTCTAGGGTTAATGCCACCTGGCACAAGAGTCAAAACCTAAGTGAATTAGTCAAGCTATATTTATCAGCTAGGGGGATCATTTGAAAAGGATTAGGCAATAGCCATGTTTTCCATCAGGAGAAAATGAATTCATTAAGTCTCCTACGAAGTTCAATTAAAATCCTGATGAAAAAAGAAATTTTAAACTAAAATGCCCAATAAGTTACTAAAATGAAGTTCTGAGTCTATAAAAGATAAAATTTTCGAGGGCTTGGTGCAGAACTATGGTAACAACATCAATTTATAGACGCAGGTACGTTAGTTTTGCGCTGAGTCCTAGAAATACATATTTGGGTGACAAATTGTCATAGCTTTAAATTGTATCCAGACACAGACTGCACTTCACCATTCATGTTGTCAGAGAAACCTTATCACATGCAGAAAATCAAAGACAGAATAAAAGAGTAGATGAATACATACTTAAGTCATCTTAGAATGACTTCCATTTACCATCCTGTGACATTCCTGTCAGTCTGTGAATGATTGGACAAGTAATAACAATAAATTCTGATTGATTATCAACCAGCTTCATTATGAGGGTGAATGCCGATACCTCAGTTACAATATGAATATCACAAAATGAATATGTCTACTCCATTATGAACTGATGCTATTGACAAGCACTCATGGCTAGCAGAACATTGTGCAGCAATGCACTACTGAATCAGTTTGGTATAAGAAAGCATCGTAAGTGTAAGTCTCTTCTAACAAAGTGTTCAGATACAGTATGCAATCTGCGAGCTGCCAACTGCTCGCTAGTAGCATGTCGTGGCATAGATGTACCAAAAAAAAAATTGTATAAACCTTGGCTATGCAATGGACTCTGATATCAAACACATCCTACGTACTGTTTAATCAAAGCATTTATAGCAGTCTTGAACTAATGTTCAAACCTAACTGCTGCATAGCTCTTTACCAGCTACAAAAAGGTAGTGAAGGATTATTCAGTATTAATTATCATTCAGTAAAGGAACTTCTTCAAGCCATATTTGTCCATAATGTGTACGTCTAAAAGAGTAATCAAGAATTTAAAAATGTAAGTTTACAATTTTCATAAGTGCTTTGATAATATATAACCCCCATGTGTGGCAAAGATGCAGCTTCCCTTGGCTAGTAGCTGACTGATAGAGATTGTATACAGGTAACAGATTTAAATTCAAACTGTATAGATCGAAAAAGAGTATTGAACCATGACTGCACTTATAGCTAAAGACTTCATATAGTGAATACCCAAAGATTACGCCTCAGAGGTGAGATACTCACCAAACAACAACAACAATAACAACATCACAATGCACATAAAGTCTATTAAACATCACACACTTAATAAATACATTATCAAATACTGAGTCACAACTCGTGACGTAACCGCAAACACCAGAAACCATTACTCAGTTATAGAGATTCACGACAACAAAACACCAAATGGTACATACCTCGTTCTAGTTTCTATCGGTCATATTTCAATTTTTACGATGAAATACAAAACATATTCCAACGGAACGTCACAATAAACCATCTGCTTATAATGACGTTATCGTTGCTATACAGTTCCCAGAGGTCCAATCATTGAAACATACGATAATCGTAACCAATTATTTGCATATTAAATATCTATTTGAACATTGTTAAATTGAAACAATAGTCCCATTTACGAAGTCAATTACACAAATAATAGAATTCCAAAACAACCGATCCTCAATTCGAACTGAAAATTCACCAAAATAGGAAATATTTGGAATTTCTCCAATAGTGAAGCAGCGCTAAGCGGCATTGATCATATAGCCTGGTGTTCTATGTGAGAGTGTTGTGATCAATACTTTCATATCAATATTAGTCCCAGAGATTCTTTTACTATTATTCCCCAGTGAAAGCCGGAATCTATATAATATATATAGGTTCTATAGGTTTGGCGATCCATTGTGCATTTTTTCCGCCATATTAAACGGACTCACTTAATTCAGTGAAAGCAATCAATGAAATAAATAACATATGATATCTGTCTATATATAGCATCCCGCTTTCAGAGTTCACCATTAGTGAATATGTAGAAGGCAATAGAAAGAATAGAAGACAATGCGAGAGCTGGTCAGACAAAGTCAATGAAAGGACAGCGCTCCTCGTGCAAGCAGCCAGCAGCTCTGGTTGGATACGAAAGGTCCACCAATTATTCTTTGGCTACAAGCACCCACCCAAAATAGTCAAGGTAAGAGTAAGAGAAATTAAGTAAGGATTACAGTATAACTTACAGCTATTCCATCTCACATATAGAGGATCTATCATGAGCTGTCAATTGATATAAATTCATATTTAACAAGTTTCCGAAATTTTATTAAGCGAGCTTTTGATAAGCTTAATAATATTTCCTGAACAAGTTTAATATAAATATATCAATTGATAATGAGTGATAGATTCTTTATATCATATGACACTAAAAAAGCAAAATATGCCTCATTTTATTAAAAAAGCACGCCATTGTGGTATAACTTTATACTACACATGTTACGTATAAGATTATACATACTCGCTGTACTAACCGGGATACAATGAAAGTCATGCGATATATATATATATATCTCCATAATTATAGATCTAGAGAAGCCTTGATTAAGGAGATATATGTGTGCGTGCCATTGACACCATATAGACAACTTCATATACATATTGTAAATTAAGTTACCTAAGGCTCTATCAGACAATAACCACAGAATATAGTTAGCAGACAATAACCATAGAGTGTTGGTACCAGACATTCAATTAGAATGTCATAGACGATTCTTTGAAATAATTGAAGAGTCTGACTCTATAGCCCTTAGTGGCCACTTCCAGTGTGGGATCATAATCAGTAGATGGCATTGTTGCACGAACCTATGGTGACTAAGAGACAAGAAAATGCAGTCCCTGTTGCAATTACAAGATTTTCATATTTTCTTATTGACCTAGTTTAATATTTACATCTGATGACCCATAATGAAACTTTACCTAGGTTACATCTCGACAAAAAGAGCCAGGGAAAAATACCTGAAACTGAACAGTATCAAACAAACATATTGAAGAAGTACTGAGCAAAAAATGAGTTCCAAACGGAAATATTGAACATAAAACTTCCAATCAAAGAGGTTCATTATGGATTGCAGGCAGATTTTATTACAATGTGATGAAATAATAATTGTCGTCTGCTGTCTAATAGATTCCGATATTCCATCCGTGAACAATAAACCAAGGTAACAGAATTAAACTGAAATCCCATCTTGGAGATATTTCTAAATTATATACAGTTTTTATTATAAAACTTTTCACAGTGTAGAAATTCTAATCAAGACTTTTTCAAATTAGCAAAATTTAGTTGCCGCGACACATGTGCTGAATAGAGCTTCTGATTAACAAAGAATTATGTAAGCCAAGGCCAATTCAAAACTAGGTGACAAACACTTTCACAGGGAATTATCTGGTATATAGCCAAAAGGTGCAGAATGGCAATTTCAAATTGTCACTAGCATTTATCCCAAGGAAGCCAGTTGATTGTTTGCTTTTCATCAAATTTAAGGACACTTTTTCACTGTTTCCATCATATAATCCTTGGTTTGTTTTAAGTTGCAGTTGATTAAAACAGTTTTCCTGGCATTGACTATTGACCTGTACTAACTAATGCTCTTCCACTCTCTCCTGGATGATGTTTGCCCATGATGATTGTCAAGAAAGAACACAACCTTTACCATCTATAGAGAAAATTTGACTGTAGCCAACATGACAGCAGAACACATTGTCACAGAGGATACAACTGTAAGCCACACTATAATAGATCCCACACATGGCTATCTCTGGCAAACGCAACCAAACAAAAGTTTGAGCGATCTCCCTTGAGGTCAAAGGTCATTGGCCAATCTGGCAGGAAAAACCAATGACCTTGCAGTAAGGACTGTCTCTATTGAACACCCACAGACAGCAGACAATGGAGCATTCTGCATGATAACAAGCATGTTTTATATTTAACATAATCTCAGTGACATTTTGAAATCGTGTCAGGGTAATTATATGATACGATTATAATGGTGTTTATAGGATATGGTTGCAATGGAGTTTAAATGATGATCGATGATTTCGTTTAACAAACATATAGAATGATAAAATGCCATTACCCATCTGATAGGAAATGTGAGATGTTGGTTTTGGTTAACCACAGATTTATTACAACTGGTTTTATGGGAGAACGTCATGAGGTACAATAATTGCAATATGATGCAGCTGATTTTAGTGAAATTAAAAAATGCTGTTCTTCACTCAAATAACCACTTGCAATATAAAACTTTATTTCTGAAATCCATGGAGCAACTAAATCAGTGGTCGGATATGACAAGCCTCTTTTTCTCCTAACTTCAAAACTGAGTGATGGTTGATCGCATGAGGCTCCAGAGCTTAAGGGTAATCTTAAAGGATATTGGTGAGTATCTTGAACAAACCACAAACAGGATGAGGACATGGTACAAAATGTGTTAAACAGTCTGTGAACAAGATCTTAGTTGCACACAGATTAAACAGACCATGACTGAAAGAATAAGGACAGAATGGAAATATTGAGAACGGTAAATGATCTAAGTAGTGTTGTAATGTAGACAACTTCAAGCCATTTTGTCATGTTCTAGCCAGACCAGAACCATTTTGTTGATATTTTGATGATGTGTCATTAGAAGAGCTAGTTTGGTGCAACCAACTGTCCCTTAAAGACTTCAGCTCTACAATATATACATAATGACTGAGAACACCTAACAGATGGACCTCAAACAAAACAATTCTCAATGACATTTAGATGATCTGTGACCATCAGCCAGTGCTTCAAGCTATGTAAGGTATCAAATTTATGTTGGTTTTGTCCCCTCTGCTACTTAGGGGACATACATATTTACTCTTACTTGATGATTTATATGAGACATTTGCATTATGTTCCATAAGTCTAGACTTGGCATGTCTCAAGAGTTTTATGTTGTAAGTTGTGCGCTTTTGTCTTAAAGAAATCAAAGGTATTTTTATATAATAATGTCCCCATAGAGGTCATAGTTTACAACATTAGTCTTAGTGAGTAATCTGCAGCATTCAATGCTGTTGATAGACATGATGGTGATAAAGTCATGTATCAAATATAGATAGGTATCTACATTTCAGAGATTGCTGTCTCAATGGTGTTTCTCTGGTGTTTCTCGCTAGGGATTAGGTTTGAAAGCCAAACAGTATTTGCCCAGACTTTATTGAATACGGAATCATTTGCAGCGTGTTAATAGAACAATACTGTCTGCCATGTTTCCTGGAATGGAAACACATGACTGCAGGCACATGTCACTGGTTATCATAGAGACTATCAGGTTTTTACATGTTTAAGACGCTTAAAGCTGTTCATGGCTACCATAGTCTTGGTTTTGAGTTGGCTAAATTCCAAAAATAGAATCTTCTGAATCTTGACCAGGAACATGTACGAAATGAAACCCGAATGGCAGTGTTATGGAAACCATAGCAGGACCTTTCTGTTTGCATTCAATGAAAGTCTGTCAAATATGAAAGTCAAAAGGTTTTGGAATGAATTATAATCAACAAGTGCCAACTAGTTCTTCCACATATAAGTTGTAACAGACATTATCTCCACACGTGGATCACTGTTTAATAGTCAGTGCATTGTTTAAACAAACTGATTATGCAAATAAGGAATTAAGCCATGTCAAAATGACAATCAACTTCTTTTATAATGGACCACAAATGTGGGCCACAGTGATGAGAACAAACCAGGTATAAAAAAACTGGAATTCAGTAACAGACAACTGGAGATATCTTTGTCAAGTAGAGTTTTTCTATGAACTTACCAATTTTAAGATTAATCATGTCAATTTCATTGTCAAATGATCAAATTATGCAGCATAAGGAAACCTTCAAGATATTTTATATTGATTTTCTATTCATCTCTTCCCTTCACAATTAATTTGTAAATCAATGATATTTTTGTTAGGAGAGTTGTGTTTGTTACCATTCAGCCATTGATACAGAACATCATTTATCCTGGAAACATTCCCAGGAGAAGTTGGTCAGGTTTTATAACCTAGTGGCTCCTCTATAAATGTTTCCTTGAATTAGGACAAGCAATGAAAACACTTAAAGATTAGAGAAGACACCAATATGTGGTGGACTTAATTCCATACAAATCATCATTTTAAATGTGGAGCATAATTATAATTAATACATGCTGTCTTAATCCAAAGAGCAAGTTAATTCAAAACACTAACAGACTGCATATGGTGCAGTTTAAGCATGACCAAATACATTGCCAATGATAATACATGAGTATGTCTTGTTTACAAACAAAAATTGATTATTTAAAACAATTCCAAAGTCCCTATATTGCCAGTCTCAGAAATAACATCTCAATAAGAGATTATTTACACTTTTGATGATAAAATCTTCTAGACGTCTGATAATAGCTTTTTCCTCATAATTCAACAATAATTGAAACAAGACTGTCCTCACCTGTATAGTGTTAACATGTTCAATTTTTTTATATATTATGCCAGAAAGCCAGTGTTATCCTTGACAAGCTGTACATGTTTACATACAACAATGGCTGCGTCTACAGTCTATTTAAAGTAAAATGAGAATGGTATAAACATAAGTTTGTCCGTCAGGTAAACTATATAAGGTTTAACTGGGTGTAACTGAGTTAGATGTAGTCCGTCCTATTCTTTCGAATGGAATAGTTCCTCTTTAGTATTACTTATTTAATTGACAGTATATGCAACATTTACAAACAACAGTTTACATTTGGTCAGAAAGTGAAAATGCACACATTCAGCACACACTTAAAGCTTTACAAAATCTAATTCAATTGAGTTGCTCAGTCAAAATGAAGAAAACACTGCCTAAAAGTTGTTAAAATCAATTGGAACAGGCTTAGAAACTTATAGGTATGTTAATGAAGACAAATGAAAACAGATCAATTTCAAAGTCTCAAGACAGACAAAATACAATTATACTGTGACCCAGACTAAAAGATGCTTGAATTTAAAATGGCACAAACCAGACTGAAAGATGCTTGAATTTAAAATGGCACAGTCTGCAAAGCATCACCCCAATCCATGAACAAATTTGTCTGAAGCATCAAAGACTGTAATTAAACTTTTAATATTCATGTAAAATCCTTGGTTAAAATATTATGGTACACAATGAAATAGAAAGCAAAATGACCATGACATTGTAAATGACTTTAAATACTACATGTTAATAAATAACAGATTCAAGTAGCTCTCAGAAATAAAAAAGAAGAAGGTTAAATCTATATCTTATTTAATAAATACAAATGTCCAACCAGTTATATAAAGAATAGAATTATCTTTCAAAAGAAAAAACAGATACAGATACTTACAAAAAAAGAAGACTGTAAACTAGATGCACAACCAGATAGAACAGGTAACCAACGACAACGAGACGGACAATGGAAAACGTTTCACAAGCTCTCGAGAGGATAATGGAAAAAACATATAAGGAGGGTTAATGTTTGAAAAGACAGGGAAATCAATGACTATTAGCAAGCAGAGTGTCGATGCTGTCGAGGCTGTACAATGCTGTACGGCAAAAAGGAAGGTTGTTAATGAATTTTCGAATGAAACACATGCAAGATATAATCACCTTAATGCACAAATTGCAGTCATTACCGATTTCATGGAGAGAATAACGCAGGGGAAGAGAAGATGATTGGTTATAAAGATTTTAGGACCGTGAACTCGGCTGTTCTTGAGATTTAGGAGCAAGCCAATGTTTAGATGGTTGAGGTTTTCCAGGTTTCTAATGCTGTTTTTATTCAATAAGTTTTTCGGACATATATGGCATCTCATTGTTTAAATTTTAACAATGTCTCTAGGAAGAAATTTTCAGTAGGTACAATGTTGCGTAGCAATACTGAGGTAAATATGTTTTCAAATATGAAAAACATGACCAAAGCATGATTGAAATCAGAAAGACAAATATATGAAGCAATTATAAAACAATACATCTCTGAAATATACATTGTATCGTCCTTGAAATCCACAAGTTTATTTGATATGGCCTTAAAGCAATTTAATAGTTATAGCAAATTGAATACTTTCACATATAGGAAATGTTTGTCATCTTACAATCAATATTGAGCAGGAAATTGCTTTTCCATTACAATTACAGCACTTTATGATTGTACCAATATGCCATGATTTGACACAAGGGTATCAGTGTTTACTTTCACCCAGTACACAATCATGGATTTCACAGGAAAGCATACTATACTGGCTGAAGTTTGCATTTTTAACTGTCTAGACCAGATGGACTTTAGCTTTACCCATGTTTTAAAGTAGCAAGAGTTACTCCCCTTACTAATTTGTCTTTCACTGATTAAACAAGACAACATATTGTTTATCATTACTCTTCTTAGTCTTTATAATACACAGACCATAAATATGTTTATGTTTATAAAATAACAATATTTTCGTCCAGATAAAGCAGATCAATGTACATCTGTAACCTCACAGAGCGCTGCCACCACCAAATACATGTATAGTTCAAATGACCAGTGTACAAGGGCAGGGAAATAAACCCTACTTTAACCACAACTTTGTGTGCTCCTACCCCATTTAAAATTGAACAATATATTTGAGAAGATTCTAAACAATTAACCACAAAAAGAGAGAACAATAGCATTAATTATTCATTGGTTTTAAAGAGAAGTTCAAGTTAAAGCATGAAAATTGCATGAAACGAAAACATTCTCACGACAATGTCATCCCACACAGATCTCAGGAAAACATCAGGACAATTATAAAACACCAGGTATGGTGCAAGGAAGTTCAGAGAAGGATGCATCATAAATTTATTTCTATTTTCGTATGCTAAAATGTTATTTGACAGAATTCTGACAGTATTCATATTAAATGCTATGCTTCAATGATGGTTGTGTTTTTATTTCTTTGAAATTCAGATGTTGTGTCACAAGTTACAAGTCATTGACATCAGTGTAATTTTCTTCCAGCAGTCTTGAAATAGAAATCTTTGAAGGATTAGCAACACTTTTTCACAGCAAATATATGCAGTTCAGGTGATTGCATTTTGACAAGTGCTTGATTTCACAAATTTCCTGCTTATGTCATTTATTCATGGATGCGCAAATTATACATTCACAGACACTAAAAATTCCAGGAACTTTCTTGAACCTGGTGTTGAAACTTGCATGTTGATAATCATTCTTGAAACATATCATAATCATTAGTTATAACACTTTAAATTTTAGATATGATTTTTAGAAAATGTTGATATCCCAACCTGGCCTGTGCTGCACCATTTCCTACACCAATGAAGATTTTGAGTGAAGTATTTCATCGAAGTTGAAGTGAAGTTACCAAACAGCAAACTATGCTCCCTTCCCCCTTACAATTGACCACTCTATTAAATATCCCCTCAAACATTTGGTTGACAGATGGGCAGTTCTACTATGATTAATTACTATAATGCTACTTACCCTAAGCAAACTACAAACTGTTTAAGTACTTAGCAAATGAATAATTAAAGACTCTAAATGAGTGTATTCTATCAGATATAGATATTTGCATTTCAATAATAGGAAAACTTGAAAGTACATTTAACAATACAGTGTTAATTTTGTATTAATATTTTACAAGGATTGATTGGGTATAAATTAATAATGATCTATCTATATGCCAGTGCATACTGGGATCACGCCCACTCCGACACTCGTTAACGATATCAATATTTCTCTCGTCTATTTCACTCTCGTCAATAATCATCTTGTTCAATCATGCTTTAGCTGTCATTATCCACCTGGGAATCTATACGTGATCAATAATACAAACTATGTCATATTGTCACAACCATTCCTACGTGACCATACAATCCAATACAAAATATCGCCATATTGTCACAGCCATTCCCACATGACCATACAATCCAATACAATACTCCGCTAGTGCCAAATATCAAACACACTTACTTTCTATTTTTCAATAATGCTCTAAAATACAATAATGTTTTTACTTTGTCAGTAAATGATTAAAAATGATACGATTTATGCTCCCATATTTGACCATACTGGATGCATATGAATTAGGTATCTCGAAACTTATATTAGTCGACAACAACTACCAAGCTAACATACATATTCCAATAAAGTTTGATGAATGCAGCTCATAAACTTTTAAATTACAATATTTGAGGTTGCACCTAAACTTGAACACCTTAGTCAAAGGGGGGGGGGGGGGGGGGGGGTGGCGCATAGCTTCATCACAATGTTTGATAGTGTTGCATACTCCTATATAGGAATTTGGGTCACAATGTTGAAAAGTATCAGATCCTAATGTCAATGGACTTAGATTAGAGGTGATGTGAACCTAAACGTTAACGTTAGCATTATACCAACACCAACAATCAAATGACTATAATAGTTGAAATCCGGAACTCTGTGCAAGGTGGTTTTCCACTTAATTTACACGCAGGTACAAACAACTCTGGCCTTATTAGACAGGTTTTGTATTCATATGCAAACACAACTGACCCCCAACTCTATTGTCCAGATATGAATATTCAAGCGTCACAAGGGTTATAATGGTAAACATCTATTTGTACCTACAGATTAGTGGAGATCCATAGTAGGACTATTAAAGCTCCCCTTATTTTGCAAATAGTGCAGCTAAAAAGACATCAATAGTTTGTAGAATTCAGCCAATCAAAACATGTTGTCAAGCAATTGACCAATGAAGCTCAATATTTTGCACACATTTGAAGTAAAGGATCAAAGTCACCAAAACAATGACAGAAACAATTAACTAGCAATTATAGCACCTGATTTAACTACAATGTCAAAGACAAAATTTCAGACATTCAGACAGATCATAGATTCCCAAGGCTGCTGTACAATTTCCAAATGGTTGTCTCATGTGTGACATTGGCATAGATAGCAGAAAAGCAGCAATATCAGCAAATATCCAGCAAAGTTCACAAGAAGTTGATTTTGGTGTTGAACCTATTGTTTCAATAGAATTTCGTGTAGCAGTCACAAGACAGTCATAAAACAAGCACAAAAAACACCATTCTGCAAATGGTGCCTCAAAAAATGAGATCAAAGACAGTTAAAGTAAACTGCTGTCACCTGATTGGTGTGAGCAGGCTTTTACATGTTTTATGATGATGACTTAAGTTTTCTGAAGTCTAACTTAAAATAACTACTTTATTTAATTTTCATAGTACACTAACATAATTTATATCAAAATGATTGTTGGTTGTTCAGGAATATGAATTTGATAATTTGAAATAATAACTGTTAACTTATTCTCAATATATTAAAAAGTTTATAAAATTAACTAAAAACTCTGATATAGTTATTTCTAGCAATGACAGCCATAGGACATTGTCAAAAGATTACACATTAAGTATTGTTTCAGATCTTATCTGTTTTCTAATATAGACATTTGGTCTTCTTTATATCCTTATGTGTCAAAAATTGACCATTTAAGTTTTTGTAATGTGAAACCAAAGCAATATTATACTTTATCAATGTCATAGGAAATGCAATTAATATGTCTGATTATTTTTAAATGCTATTCGATGTTTGAAAGCAATTCATTGGTCAAATACAAAATGCAATTAAATATTTTGACCAATGAAATTAAAGTATACTCTGAAGCAGAGAAAACCCAAAATATATTTCTTCAGTTAGAATTTAGAGCTCTATGTGAAAGAACTTACTTTGTGAAAAATTAAATAAATATTACTTATACATCTATCCTTTGTGACTATTGCAACTTTGTGCTTTTGATTGTTTCAAACTTTGAACTCTGTGGACATTTTATATATTAAATGTACAAAATAAATATTAGAAACTACTTTGGAACTTTGTGATCCATTTTAAATTATACTCATTGAAAAACAATTATTTGGACATATCCTACAATATACGGAACAGACTCCCCATTTACAAACTCTTCCATGAAGGGGCTGTTACAGGAATCATCACCTACTACTAGACGAACACTCTCCGCAACGTACCACACCACATACACGCAACATAAAACATGCATACATTTATCGAACATCTCTTCACATAACAATTATAGTTCTAAATCTAATCTGTTCAAGTTGCTTTAGATCATCATATAATCTTGGAGATTCTATTATTGTTGTTATTGTTGTTTAGTCTGAGGTAAAGATCAAACAATCAACTGGCTGCTTATATCAAGTGCAGTGCGAAAGATCACATGCATTAAATTGTTTATGCACATGATCAAACAAATATCAATATCGGAAATGCATTTAATTGACACTTTTTATCTGTAAACAATTTTGCTACAGTAGTGTTACCATTGAAGAACTTAGATCAATGCTTGTGCTTCATGAATATTTAAACAATACATTGGCAACTTCACAGAAATCGCAAAGGTCAAACATTTTGTATATCTTAACAACAAATAGTGTCTATCAAACTTATAGCCATCTTAGTTCAAAGATGAAACTATAATGATAATGTCAACCAAAGAGCATCGTAACTGTTTCTCACATTTCTACTGGTTATAAATGGATTAACCTAGTCTTCAATTGTTCAATAAATGTTCTAAAACTCATCTTAAGACATAAACAGAACTGATACAATCGGAAAACCAATCTAAAAGAAGAATGAAATGCTCAGCAAACTCAATTAAAATATGCAAATTCTGACATCAAACAAACTGTGATAAAGTTAACAAAGTTGCTTACTAACCTTGTCTTCAACCTTCATGGTGTCCAAAATATCTCAAACTTCTCTCAAATATCTTAATGTACAGAAAGTCTGACAAATGTTCAATAGACTTGATAGGGGGAGAAACTATGTTAATGCTATCCTACACTGAATGCTTCCAGGCTCTTTTTACGCCATAAAGGGTAACTAAGCATTCAGGAAAATCTATATATGGATATTTTTGGTTGAGCTAGAGGTGCTCTATACGTTTGCCTGGACCAAATCAATGGAACAAGAACTACAAGACTACAAGACTACAGTTCCAATAGAAATATCTTCAGTAAACAGTAGATGTTGCATCCTGTGTGTGGGGAACTAATCGATACATTGATCCGATGGAAACCAAGTTTGGGTTTGAAGTCTGCATTGATTAGTGGGAACCAGAAATAGTTATATAAATAACTATCAAGCAGTATGATTAAAGGTAGAGACAAGTAGAAGTTTGGGAGAAAAATCAACACATTGATTTTCTTAGCTATAATTATGCTGTAACTATACAAACAGAAGAAGCTGAAAGCAAGCTGCATAAATAGGCTTTGTACAAATATTGGAAAATCATTTACCAGGAGTTATGTAAGATAGACAACTCTGAGTGAATTTACTATCTGAAAGTGACAACAAAATTAATTTGAAGTCCAATGATATGTTGTTTCATGTGTCTAAGTAAGGCAGGGTAGTCATCCAGGTTGAAGTGGTCCAGGAATAGTTTACCAGGGTAGTAGCAACCCATGGGCTGTCATTAAATGGTGTAGTGTTTCAGGACTGTATTTTCCACAAAGACAATAGCCACAGTGACACAGGATAGCCATCCAGGGGTGTAGCAGTATGTAGTAGGTGGTGGGGGAGTAGTTGACAATGGATGGTTATCCAGGGTTGTAGTAGTTACCTAGGTGTTAGCGGCACAGAAATATCCAAGGGTGGTCATACAGTCAAGAGGTGGTCCAGAGTTATCCAGGGGAGTTGTAGTCCATGATGGCCATACACTAGGCATGGTGAAGTACTGGCCCAAGGGGACTGAGGGGTGTATTGACTAAAGGGTAGTCATTTAAAGGGTATATACTATATATAATCATCCACAAGATAGACATATAAAATAATATTGTATGAATAAAGCAATAAGGCTTGAGAGACGAATGTCCTATTGTGTCACATAGCTTTGTTTCTCACAAAATTGGACATGTGGGAATACATGATGACATAGCGGCACTAATTAACATAATTAACAAGAACCATGTTCCTACAGAAGATCAGAGTGACTTACATCAGACGGTGACTTACATCTGATGTCTACAGTGGTATAGATTGGTATAGATTAGTGTATGCCACAGAACCAATAAAGCTGTGGCATGAACACAGTAAGCCATGAATAATTGATAGACGAAGGTCGCTACAAGACAAATCAACATCAGATCTTGCCTAGATCATAGAGATATATCGCAATATATGTAAGTGTACATGTAAATTATATACATGACTGTGTCCTAATAGAATGGACATGTCATTTGCATATATAGTGCAATAGTATTGATTGAATTATATTGAATATTCCATGTTAATTCTTTAAATTTCCTGTTAGAGCATAACCAAGCAAAACTGAGCTAAACCAATCATTAGATAGAACAACCAAGCTTTACGGAGAATAACAACGTTTAACTGAACATAACAAATCATAACTGAGCATAATCAACTATGACCACTCAAGCACCCTTTGACATTTCAACTTCCCCTGGTCATTGGGCTACCTATGGAAACCTACATTGTGTCTCCCTGGGGAGACTATATCTCTCCTGTGGTGTGGCAGCCAACATCAATCTGCGGCACCCAGGAATAGACACTGCCCTCTCAGGTACCATTTTACACCATGGTGGAGTGAAATAAACCAGTGGTCTAGAAGCACGCACCCTACCTCTAGGCCACCACTCCCCACATGAGATTAATAAACTTTATGATGCACCTATCAATAAATTGTCCCTCAGGGAGGAGCAGCAAGAATACACAGGACTTAAGACAGAAAATTATTGCCAAAGGACAGACAGTCAATTTTTTCCGGGTCTAGACAAATAGACTTTGACCAGATTTTAGATCCCAGTATTGTTTGAAGATTTTAGATGCTGCAAAGAACAGACAGGCATTTATAGATGAGAGCAATTTAATACACCAAGCATCTTCCACTGTGGGGATTTATATAGAATAATCAGATCTAGGGTGGGAATTAGACCGGCTGCTATACCTCTGAGGTAAAATATTGATAAGTTAATAATCAAGTCAATCTGTCATGACATTTGGGGGGAATTAGACCCTTGGGTCTGCCGGTCACTCTATCCCTGAGACAAAATATTCATAGGTGCATAATCCAGTCAATCTGTATGACATATATGTATTCCTAGTCTCTGGTTATAATCTGTCTACAGAAAGGGCAAAATATTCTGCTGATAGTGCTATCAGCCATTGTTCTTTCCAGACTATAAATTTTACAAATGTCCACAACAAATTTCCAAAACACTCCCCAAATTGTGATTTATCATGCAGGAGACTTGTCAATTTTTGTTGTTGTTTGTTCTGTACCTGTTAATATGTTTTTATTACACACAAATGCAATGAGTACATACCAACTGCTGTAAGGGAAGTAATCCTTGGTACAATTCATCATTAGTGCATTGGCAGTTAGCTCCCCTGAATTCTTCATCTCAGAAAGACAGCAGTTACCTCCCCTGGAAGAAGGCAAAATTGATAATTTTTAATATTTCTGATATACGTAATATGCTTATAAATAACACTATCAAGGTAATATATATGGTAATCTTCAAAAAAGAACCTGAACAATCTAACCTCCAAAAAGCACCAAAGCTTGGAATATTAATACAAAAAGAACCAACAAAGTTGATACAAATTTATCCTTTGGGATTGAAAAGTATTGACTGTTTTAGACAGGCAGATGATTTGTTGTGTGTTTTCTTTTGGGGGGGGGGGGCTGAGACAATAGTGGATGGTCTTTTGGTTTTGATTGGTTAATGACTGCCAGCTTCAAAGGAAGATTGTGAAGGTATGAAGACAGAATGTGTGATACAGATACTTAATTCAGGTGAGCTCTAGCACATGTTTGACAAAAAATCAGTATGACCTTAACAATATCTGGATGTCACAAATTTAGGACACAATGGATTTGGAATGTAATCAAAATACACAAACAATATGCTTTTCCATTTTTATAATAATATTAAATGGTTGTCGAATTGTTTGCCTTTCTATTTTACAAATAACGTTCATTCCAAGGTAATTTTGTCTCCAATATTTATAAGACAAGTCAATATACCTAGCCACATTTACAAACAGTCAAACATTGTCACCTGTGTCTAAAGTCAGTAAATTTAGATCCAAAATGGAAGGGTTAATCCCTCACTCCAGTACAACCTACATCAGCCTGATTATAAGACCAGCTAGAAAGCATACAAATCTAATGTGCAGCTTTTTGTTCCAAATATGAAGAGTGGTCTCCCTTGATAAGGGTTTTGTAAAGTCCATTTATATAATTCAGGATTGTCTCCCTTCATCCACATAATTTGAAGATGAACATGGAGAAGGGATTAGAAACAATAAGCTGTGTGTATACAGTAAAGGGTTAAGACAGGTCAGAGTAATGTTTTCTTGCCGCAGTATGAGTGATGCACAATTATATGGACATATGAGAAAGTTCCGTAGCCTGATAGTCTGACAGGTTGATCAGCCAGAGAGGTTCCATTATTTTCATGTCACAGACAGTAATGTAGGAGTTAGTACAGACAAGCAGTACCATTTATCAGACCAAATAATTATTTCCTTCTCAGCTTTATTTGTACAATATCAAAATTCTCAACCAAATCAATTTCTCAAAACCCTTCAGAAATCGATGAAGCAAATATCTCGGAGCATGTTACCATCGCATCTATCGTATGACAGGATATAACTACAATATGTTTTTATGTCTACGTAATAGTGAGAGGTATAAGCTTACAAGTGTAGGAGCTTGTTTCCTATCTCCGAGTAAAGGTGCTTGAATATTGTTTTAAGTCCAAAATTAGATAATTAATTAACAGTACTTTTGATTCAATAAGTAAAACTAATGAGGAAACTATCCCATTCGAAAGAATAGCAGTGACTACTGTTAACTCATGTATACCCAGTTAAACCTAGATAAAGAAAGTTTACCTCACAGATGAGCTTTTAAACTTTGAACGGACTGTACTTCATTAATATGGAGACTACCCAGTCATATTAACCTGACACTGGGTCAACGAGTTGTTACTTTAAACTAGAAATCATAAAGTTGAGTGATGCAAGGGAGATAATCATACTAGCACCATTTTCTAACTTTGGTAAATTGCAGCCTAGGATCGAACCTGCGTCTTGATTCAAAGATGATGCTCTACCAGCAGGCTACCAAGGCATATAGGGTAGGGTATTGTCATAGGTGAGTGGTAAACATTTGAATCAACATGCAATAAAGCCATGGAACACAGAATTGCCAATACCTGAGAAAATGTGTACTTATTGGGACCCTTGAAAACAGATCCACTTTTTCAGATCATACAGTATTGCTATTGGGTGTTGAATGAAGAAGAAAAATGAGGAAAATGGACTTGACTGTAATTCTAATTTTGGGTACAACTTTGAGGTAGTCTCATTGCTAAGGTGGTAATATCATTGAGGTGGTCTTGTTATTGAGATGGTCTTTAAGTTGGGTTTACTGCACATATTAAGCATGAATTTCTATATATATATATATGAGCCGTTCTCCAGGAAAACCGGGCTTAGTGACAAAATTGTGTAAATATTGATGAATATATGGGTAGAAAGAAGATACTCTAGTGAACAGATTCTGAAAATTTGAACAAATTATTCCATACACTTACAAAGTTATAGACTTTTTAAACCAGCCATTACCGCCTACTTTTTGAGTGACGTCGCGAACGTCATTCTGTACGTTTTTGACAAACGTCAACTGGCATTTCAAAAATCCAGTATCTGATAAATTTTTGACGTAAACTTTTAAAATTTTGGCACATTATAGAATCATACTCTTATTTTAATAAAACTTGTCCAATTTGTGAGTGTTTGCTAACAGAGAACAATTGCAAGTGTTTTAGCCACTTAACCCTTGTTTTCCTTGATATGAGTACTTTTTTAGAAAACGATCACCATAGCAACAACAGAAATTATTTTTACACAATTTTAAAGAAAACTTGAAGCTAATGGATAGTACTATACTATCCAATTACTTAAATATGAAATAAAGGACACGAGTTTTTTTCTCATTTTAGACCTTTTTCTAAATCTTATTGCATACTTACAATACAATGTCATTAAGCCCTGTTTTCCTGGAGAACGGCTCATATATATATATATAATGTTTTTATTACAGAATTTATGGTATTTCATATTTTTTAGAACCAGTATGGTAATTCATGCACCTCCAGTACTGTACTATCAGCATTTGATGTAACATTCCATCATCTACAGATACCATAACTATACATCAGTCTACCACTCCCTAACCTTTAGTAGTAGGTGCAAGACTATCAAGTTATAATAAGTAAATTGCTCGATTACTGTAAAATCATTTAATTTCGTTGGGACAAAATTTCGTGGTTTTGGTAAAAACGACAATTTCGTTGGCACTTGAATTTGTGGATTTTGCATTCCATGTAAAAAAACAGGGGTCAAAATTAATGTTCGTTGGGATTAAAGTTTGTGGTTGAGGTAAACCATGAAATCCACAAAATTTAATCCCCCACGAAAATTAATATTTTTACAGTATTATAACTTGATAATTTAGGAATCTATTTTACTGGCCTTGTATCTACAGCCTTGACACTTGTTTAACATTTGTGCTGAAATGTTCAAATCTCTGTTTTAATTATTGATTATATTATATAATTTTAAACAACACATTAAAGAGACATTTAAATCAATATTGTTACCCAAGCCTCGCCCGTCATATAACTGGACCACGTCTGACCCCCAAACTGTCCCCGGTAGCGATGTTTGTATGGACGAGTCTAGATATGACAGGGTCGGTTGGCTCTTCGGAGACTGAAGTGAGTTCGTAACACAAAAACAACGATCATAACCAGTCTATATGTTTATTTGGTTGACAGATCTACATCTGTAGTTATATATATGTGATGTAAATGTTCAAAGTCTAGATGATAAATAGTAAACAATAATGGCGTCCCTGAAACCACTCCATGTTGGGAAGATCGAAAGATCTAGTATTTTACTAAATAAGGGTTAATAAGTATCTATAGGGTATGTTGGCTTGAGACTACTACCTTCGTTGATGGCTCCATAGTAGAATGATCTAGTTGGTGTAAGTCGGTGTAGTGGTATATTAAACTGATATAGTGACTGCTCTTTGCAAGTTCCTGGCCAGAATTGACACCGAGTCATAAATTCACCCAGCTTATATAGCCTTGTACCATGTGACACAAGTCATGTGACGCGTTACACCGAGTGACGTCTTGGTGTAGCACCAACATGGTGTAGTACACCAACTAATATATGGTATAGTACACCAAGTAAGTCAAGAAGCTATCAGTAAGGTGATTCGGAACATATATAATTAAGACAAGTATCATACATATATAAAGAACAACAATAATGCGGGTGTTCCGAACCATCGTACGAGGTAATCATGAATAGGAATGATTCCGGGACATATACGTAATTGAATAATGTATAATCGGATACGAGGTGTATATTTATTAGTATAACGTAGATTTGTGAAATGATCGCCGTAACAATATATACAATAAGATACATTAGTCACATCACAATAAATGTCAACATAATTAAACTGTTTCATATAAACATGTTAAGGCCAAAATAAATTAAACCTAGATTATTATCCCACCCCAGCCCCTATTTTTCAAGTCACCCAGATCTGCATATATGTGCATTGGTCAGTTGCAACAACGGCTCCGCGGTTAATAGTCGGGAAAACAACTGCGTTTTTTTACCCTCCAGCTTCCCATGCACTGCCACGGAAATGTGGGAGATTTTCACAGAAATTTGGCCAATTAAGTCAGTTTAAATTATTGTCACATATTTTGTAATATTATTCCATCAATTTATGCTGAATGGGACAAGGTCCCCCCGGGTACTACTTGACCATACCCCGGGTACTTAGTAGTATACTTCACCGTACCCCAGTATGCTTACAGGTACTCCATTTTTACAGCTGAAAAAAAATTGGTATGATTTTATTCGCCGAACACAACATTTATACATGAAAGAAAGGTAGAACGATTTCATTTCGGTATACTTCAACCCATAATATTTTTTTTGTTTTACCGTCGAATTTCTAAAAAAAAGATTTCATTGTCGTAAAAATCGATCACGTGATGGTCATGTGACTACGCTTGGAACAAAGTCCTAAATCAAAACACTGACGTTTTTGGCGCACTTTATTTATAATTATCTTTCAACAGATTATGTGTATGCAAATAGTGTTCAATTCGTTTCCACCAGCCTGAATATTCACTTATGCATCGTCCTTTTCTCCGCTGGATACGTTCTCATGATTTTTTTTTTACTTCTTTGATTTTATAAATGATTTTTTTTTAATGCCGCGATGGCCGCCGGTTTACGTCATTCTATTATTTGTTTTTTTACAACATCGATTTTTGGCGCGCTTTAAACCCGGGTACGGTTGAGTATATCGGGGTACGGTGAAGTATTATCTGTGAAATCGGGGTACGGTGAAGTATACTTCAAAGTACCTGGGGTACAGTGAAGTAGTACCCGGGGGGACCTTGACCCATTCAGCTCAATTTACTGGTAAACTTGGGAGAGAATTCATACACTGTTTCAAAATTTTTAATGCTGTAAAATCATTAATTTTCATGGAGGATTAAATTTCGTGTATTTCGTGGTTCACCTTTAACCTCAAATTTAAATCCCATCGAAAATAGTTTTGCCCCTCGTATTTATTACCTGAAATACAAAATCCACAAATGAACGTCCCATTGAAATGGTGTTTTTTTTACCAAAACCATGTAATTTTGACCCAAATTGAAATGAAATTAAATGCTTTTACAGTAGAAGGAAATCAGACAAAATCGTAACAATGCTGATCTGACAGACCAATTTACATTCCATTATTTAGATGTTGCAACCATTTATTTTTAATGGCCTGTAATAATGTAGTATGTCATGTTATAAGTGCCCAGATGATGGAAATAAAAATGTCACACAGTGAAAAATTTATACTTTTTTATGTTTTGGGATTTGAATAAATTAAGTCCGGCAAGCATATCTCGGTCATTTGCAGAAATAACAAGTACAGCACATTAACTTAAAAATAAAAAAAGAAACAGTAGGGACATCAGGTACAGTATGTGGTGATCTGATCTGATCCACAAGTTAGGGCCTACATATTACAGGTTTAACAGCATTTCTCATTTTGACATGCGGATGAAAATCAACATTGTTTTCAAACTTTCATGGAAGGGTGTGACCTGCCACAAACCTGGAATCAAATCTTGATTGCTTGGTAACAGAATCAGCATACCAACCACTGGGCCACTGCAGAAGCTCTTTGCATACTGGTGCATCAATGAATACATATTCTGACAAAACTTTCAACAATTTGGGATGCAAATTCTTAAACTCATTTTTCAATACAAGACCTTGGACTAAATTATAAAGTACAAGTTAATTTGTTAATGAGAATCTCTTGATCTCAACCTTGACTTCTTGCTGCATCTTTGATCAATGGATTCCACAAAATAACTGGAGAGATCACAGATTAATCAGTCAAGTTACAAAACAAATGAAATCATTTTCCAGAAAATTTCCAAAAAACTTAATAATGTGCAGCATCAATCCCTGGAGCATGGAGCCTTATAAAGAGTGAATTAGGACTTTATCAACTACTGTAACAGTATAACCTGACTTAAACAATATATGAAGAATGCTTATGGGGAACGTTGTTCTAGAGGTAGGGCACGCGCTTCAGGATCGAAGTGTCCCAGGTTCAACCCCCGTCCGGACCACTGGTTAATTTCTCTGAGCAAGAATAACCCACATACTCCACTCCACCAAAGTGAATATTGGTACCTGCGAGGCCAGTGTCTATTCCTGGGCGCCGCAGATCGCTGTTGGGTGCCACACCCACAGAGAGAAATAGTCTCCCCAGAGGTAGCTCAATGACCCGGGGGCAGTTAAATTGTCAAAGGGTGCTTGAGGAGCTTAACAAGAGCCCTAGAAAATTGGTTACTTAACTTTATGCAGGTGGTTTGCAGCTTTTTAAATTATCAAATAAACAGTGTTCGGTAATGTCTTATACCAAGTATTTCATATAAAATGATTAAACAATTAATGATCCATTACACTCCTCTATTATTGTATATAATTCAAATATTTAGACAGGTGGTTGCTTATTGACAGGTTACCACTAATACATGTTAATTGTATAATTGTGTGTTGTCATTTAGAATCCATAGACTCAAATCTAATTATAAGTGATTAATTGATTGATTGATTGTTTGATTACTTGCTTGCTTGTTGGCTTGCTTTTTGATTGATTGATTGATTGATTGATTGATTGATTTTTTATGCAGTAAAATGTAACCAACAGCTTGCCAGTTCGGAGGTGATTGTTAAATGAGATTTGTACACAATCTGTGGGGCGACCAGAAATTTGAACTCAATTAATTAAGTAGATCAAACAGTTCAGCCTTAGGCCACACTTAGAGGTCTGCTACAGTAGCACAATAAAATGCCATTATGTTACATTGGCAGACAAATAAACAAAACACAGACAAGAAAATCAATCAGAGAAAGTAGATAGTTTGTATTATGTCAACATGAATCATCTAAGCCTAGAATTATCTACTCCAGAAAAACCCATACGCCTGAAATAAGCCATTATTATTCCAGAGAGAAAAATTGATGAATTGATGGGACTGAAAAGTGTCAACAAACTTTCATAAATTATTAGTTTGGTCGGCAATATATAAAGCCGTCAGAATGATATTTGTGCCAAATTTGGGGTATTTTAAAATCTCGCTAAATACCAAACAATGCTTATAATGCAGCAAGACTTTTGGCCATTCTGATATAGTGTTCTTGTTGCCATTGTTAATTTTGTCCATTGAACTGAACTGGAGAGTCTGTGAGTTGGTAGAGCACCCAATATGGTCCAGTCCTGGCAAACAATGATAGATTTGTGACATCTGCAAGTTACGGTATACATGTTTTTCTATGACATTGGTTAGTCATGTCCACCATATAGGGAGAAGTTTAAAAATGGTTGCTTGTGTAAGAGCAAGTAAGCATTAAATGGCTATTTAATTCCAGGAGAACTGGTTAGGTTAAGCAGGTTGTCCGATTATATATTAAATGATGGAATTTTTTTGAAATACATCTTAAAACCAATTAAAACTAAGTTAAGTGCTTGACGAAACCATATAACACATAACCAATGTTTTCACTCAGAAATACAGAGTCTGGTACACAACATCTCATTCTTCTTTTTGATGATGAAGCATTTTTTCCAGAAGTTACAAGTAAGTGTGTGGGCACAAAAAAGTCAGGATAAAAATTAATATAAAATTTCATAGCAAGTCAGACTGTAATTCCCACATAGATACTAGTACATGGCTACTTGAACATCGCTTTTTCAATCTATCAACACAAAACCCCATCGGGAATTAAAATGTCAACACGGAAGCAATTTTTCTATCTCACAATATGATAGATATTTTTTGTAGGGAAGGTAATAATTTGGTTATGTAGGAAGAACAATCATTTCAGTATTCCCCAACAGGCAACAAATATTAGTTACATATGTTAGATAATGGACAAAAATAATGGTGTGTGTGTATGTGTAATTATAATATACACGAAGAGAAGTGTACGTGACTCGGAATGTTGAATATAACAATATCAGAAAATATGGCAGGACAATCAAGCCTCTGTAATTAAACCAGTACCCCATATATCTCCAGGGATGCTTGTGAAGTTATCTTTTAAATGAGTAAGCCTTCCATATTGCCATTGATGCCAATTGGTCTTTTAATTGAGATGACCTTAAATTGTCATTGGTGCTAAATGGTATTTTAATTGAGATGGCCTTAAACTGTCATTAAAGCCAATTGGTCTTTGAATTCAGTTGGCCTTAAATTGTCATTGATGCCAATTGGTCTTTGAATTGAGATGACCTTAAATTGTCATTGATACCAATTGGTCTTTTAATTGAGATGGCCTTAAACTGTCATTAAAGCCAATTGGTCTTTGAATTCAGTTGGCCTTAAATTGTCATTGATGCCAATTGGTCTTTGAATTCAGTTGGCCTTAAATTGTCATTGATGCCAATTGGTCTTTGAATTCAGTTGCCCTTAAATTGTCATTGATGCCAATTGGTCTTTGAATTCAGTTGGGCTTAAATTGTCATTGATGCCAATTGGTCTTTGAATTCAGTTGGCCTTAAATTGCAATTGATGCAAATTTATCTTTTAATTCAGTAGTAAACTGGTTTGAAACATGTCATGATAAAACCATTCTAAATCATTATATAAAGTCTAAGCTGCTATAGCAACTGGATTAAAAGAATTCCTGTGCATGCAACTTTTTTCAAATATTTGTTCTTTAGATTATCTCCCTTAAAGTTGCCATGGAATGACTGCCTTGTGATGTTTTATGAAATGAAAGTCACTGAACTACATGTACATTTCACAGTAGCCAATTATAACTCACAAAAAGAGGGTTGCCTACAAGACTGTAGTATGTCCTGATTAAATTACATAATTTTTATAGTTACTACAGTCTTGCAGGCAACCCTCGAAATTTAATTTAATTGATTAATTTAGAGCAAAATTTGAGTAGCAATTGGACAAATTTTAACCTAGTTTGAACTCTAGCTAGATAAGATTGAACTAAATAAATGTCTGAGATATTTCAACATAAGCTTAATTTACACTACAAGTCATATCTATTTCAATAAAAAACTGCAAGCTCAGCAGAATAACTCAACATCTTGTTATATTTTCTGACAACTTTTTACACCATCAAAACCATTAAAAACTCTCCATGCTGTATTTTCCTTTTAAATCAATACACAATTAAAACAGCTGGAGTAAGGATAGGTCGACGTAATGCAGCAATGAGGAAGCTAGGATAGGATAGGTCAGAAATTAATGCAGCGGGTCACAATAACACACTCAGAATCTCAGTATGTTCTCACTTTTTATGACATCCGCTAACTTGTATAAAGGCTTCAGTGCAAAACTATGGTAACTACACCAATTTATAGAGGCACATACAGTAGTTTTGCACTAAGCCATTGTTATGGAATCAATTATTAGTTCAAGATACATTGTAGTAGACCATAAGTCACATATTTTATGATATCTAAGAACTTGTACAGAATCGGTTATTAGTTGAACATACATTGTATTACTATAAGACCGTAGGTCACATATTTTATGATATCTACGAACTTGTATGGAATCGGTTATTAGTTGAACATACATTGTATTACTATAAGACCGTAGGTCACATATTTTATGATATCTACGAACTTGTATGGCATCGGTTATTAGTTCAACATAAGACAATAAGTCACATCTTATAAGGAAATGGAGAAACTAACAGCTTCGAGCAACAGGTCCCTGTGGTACAATTACTCAATCACACCATAAACCACTCCTTCCCTTCCCAGCTTCCCGCTGTTTGCACTAATGTATATATTCCCCCTGATATAACTAGCTACAAAACCAAACACATTTGTCTAAGGCGACAAAAATCAATTCTATTTGCGAAGAAAATGCAAGAATAAAATATAGCCATAATCCTGGTCATGTCCGAATCAATAGCCAATCAGCATAACATCATATCTTATATTAATATTTATAAAACATCGGAAATTGTACATTCTCATAGTTATGAATATCTTGATGTCTGGATAGCCTCAAAATGTAGGCCTATATCTAATGGCCACAAGAGGCATATTTAAGGGTCACAAGGGGCCACTAGAATTATGGAAATGTACACTGCATCACAATTGGGCCACAATTAATGAAGAATGACAATTAAGCTACGTCCAATATTGATATGATACAATTGAACATTTCTGAGAGTTTGTCCAAGAGCATTTGATATGTAGAAATAATGCAACAGTTCAACATTATTAAGACCATCTTCGTTATCACTGAAAAAGTGGCCCTCTTATCAAGATGGTCTTCATAAACAGATAGAAAGAAAAGCTAAACATCGAAAATAGTTTTGAAAATAAATCAGGAATAACTGAAGACCCAGTATTAAATAAACTTTTTTCAATTAAAGACGAAAATGAGACAATTTCACATTCACACAACCGATTTAACCTGATACATATTCTTGAAGCAGATTCTAAATGGGTCTTGTTGTCACTGTCCTGAGAATCAATATAAGATCTTTGAAACCAAATTCTTGACTGATGAGATTATTTATGCAACAGATACAGTCTGCAAGTCTCGCAAAAGTAAGAAATTATCTCACTAACAATATTATTATAGTAAAATACATTACTTATTTGTCGATGTACAGAAATAATTATATATTACTAACCTGCGGCCTTGAGCATATTTGTAAGCAGCAAGAAAAAAGTCCATGAAGGGGCACGTGACCTGTTCTTGATGGTTTACCATTTAAAAAAAAAAAACCAAAAAATAAGCATTTTTTAAGAGTGTCATGAACCAGACTAACACAATTTTTTTTCTATTTATTTCTATTTGTATATTTTAAAATAAAGTAATGTAAGTTTTAAAATAACTATAATTATTTCTTTTACCCCTTTAAGTAATTAAATATAAGAAAAAAATGTGTTTCGATATGTGTTTTGACGTGCAACTGCAGTCTGGATTACCTCCCCTAGATCACTACGTTAACTAGGTCAGGCCGAGGCGTCGGCACTAAATACCCAAATCTTACCCAAATAGTAACGTTTTTACCCAAATTATTGTATTTAACTAACAATATGGGGTTGATTAACTATATTACGCATTTTAATCACCAGTGATGAATAAATAAACGTAAACTAGCAAGTTTTTCGGCAAGACTCGACCCAGTATCATTTCGAACCGGCGTTCGTCCATAATACTTGCACGTCGTGAGAATCGCTTTATTTTACTTTCTGACTCTTCGTGCGCCCATACCCAAATATGCAAAAGTATGAACGTTTTTTTACCCAAATACTTGTATTTAATCAACTATTTGTCGTAAATAAACTATATTACGCATTTGAATAACCAAATAATGAAAATAGCACCATTTTCCGGTAAATTATACTAGGTAGATATACCCTAACACTCATAAGCCTACTAAATCAGAGAGGATTGTACAATTCCACATTTTCGGCGGGGACTTGGATTTTTAATTGTTTATTTGGCTTACGTGTGGGCATTGCTCATTGTACATGTGTTGTGGTGTTACTGATGCGAGTCTTTGCTCAGCTGGTAAAGTGTGCTGCCTCGAGCTCCCCTGTCCAATTTCCTCATACCTTTATATCAAGCCTTATAAACACTTTTAAAAAGTTCTAGTTTCTAAAATTATTAAAAAAATGTCTCTCACAATACTGGTCTGTAAAACAATCGGCCGCAGGAACTATTTAACTTGTTTATATACTAGGAGTAGTAATATACAGAAACGCTGAGGAAAAAATAATTTACAATACTTTAATTGAAAACACCCTGTACGTGACTAAGTTAATTACTATTAATATATTTCCAATGAAACACATGGTACTCTAGGGATTAGCAATTGTATGCCGCCAATAAATTAATAATACAATGTTTAAGCATTTTGAAGAATTAATACAAGTCTATATGTGGCGACAATTAATTAGAAATTGAGCGGGTAACTATGGCAACCAACTCAGATTTTGTAAGATTCTGATTAATGAAAATACATCACCGTCAGCAAAATGCAACATAATCAAGTCAACGCAGATTCAAATAATTAGGTGCATGCAGCATGAGATCAGGGCAGAGGAAATCTAATTAGCTGAGATTGCACAATAATATCAGAAACACGTTCAACCAATAATTTATGGTAAAAAAGTAAATCTAGATTCTAATGAATTATCAGACTAGACTACATAAATTCTCGGAATATCATACCTTAGCAGACACCGATTAGTACTAATTAGTTTTTATCACCATATTGTGACCATCATATTTTTCGTTCTAATTATATGACAAGAGAGGTGTTTCAAGTTTCAACCCTATAAAAGAAGTTAAATATTGGTAAAAATTTTAATATGCAAATCAATGAATTTCATAATGTCAATTTAAGCCCAAATTTCCTAGAGAACAGTTCAACTGCATACATTTACTGGTGGTATATTGATTTGGTTTTAGAAATTTGAAAGGACTTCAATTTACAATAAATAGCAGAGATTATAGATCTGTTATCTTTTAAGTCTATGGGGGCATCAGAAATAATATGTGGCATGCAGAATTTCTGAAACCAGAAACTTCTGAAAAATATTTTTTATTTAACCAGTCTGAATGTCTGAAGCTTTCTCAGAACTATCAGGAAGTTAATTTAAGGTCTGCCCACTTTAAACATGTGACTATTCTAGTTTTAATATCGCTGACAAAACAGTGGCTTTGATGGCTATAAATCTGAAGCCTCAGTCCAATATACCAATTGATTTATTAATATAGATACTGTAAAATCATTAATTTTAGTGGGGGATTTCGTGGTTCACCTCAACCACGAACTTTAATCCCAACGAACATTAACTTTGACCCCTGTTTTATTACATGAAATGCATAATCCATGAATTCAAGTCCCAACGAAATTGTCATTTTTACCAAAACCATGAAATTTCGTCCCAAGGATATTAAATGATTTTACAGTATATAAAAGATTACCTCTAACTACCATCCAGACAGGGTTTCAGAAGACATATTGAATTTTATATTACATGTATCTAACCATTAATACATGGTTTATATTCTCTAAATAAGAGTGAAGCACTTATAAGGTATTCAAAAGGCTGTATTCCATACTTCAAGATTGCAGTTTTGTAATTTTAATAATACAAATTAACCGACACAACAAACTTAAAGGGATCAATAATACCTTATTAGTTGTTAAATGTGTTTCTTTAGTTTGTTCATACTGTTGCTAAGAAACAACAACAATTATGGCATGTTTCCTGAAAACAACAGCGTTAATAACACTCCTATTATTCCATTATTAGCTATACTTATGGTATCGAATATCATTTCTCCTAAGGTCCTTTAGTAAGTCGACTTTTAAACACCAGACTGTCTGAACTCCTTAAGCAACAGATCATTTTGCAACTAAATCTGAGAAACAACAGAGCTGTAATGATCCAGGACTAAAATTCTGCTGTGATATACAAGGGCTACACAGAAATTGATGGTATTGCATAAAATGGAACCCATCTTTGAATCTTTGAGTTTTTTTCTTCAAGTTATATACAATATACAATGTATAATTATGCATCATGCAGCATCAGCCAATGGAATGTTGTGTGCTGAAACCAGTTTTTCCTGGAGTTTATTACCAGTACTAACTTGCTCAGGTCCATTTTAGCAACAGAGAACTTGACCACAAGTAATGATCAAGGATGTGTTGCCGATGCTGTAGAAGAAAATTCTGTAGAAAGTGGAGTACCCAGTCAGCATAATTAATAGTAGAACTTTACTACGTTTGGTGTGCTACTGAACAGAGTAATTTGGTATATGCTGTAGGAGACTTCATGTAAATTTTGCAAATAAGGAAATATCTTACCAGAATCATTGCTTCATACAATCATGTTTGGCATCATAAGTTAGGAATCACCCAGATAAACTGTTACTCTTCTAAATGGATGAATGGAGCTCTTCATATAGGAGTGGAACTCTTCAAAGTGAAGGAATGGAACTCTTCAACTTGGAGGAGTAAAACTCTTCAAACTGGAGGAATGGAACTCTTCAATGTGAGGTAGACTTAGAATCATCAATGAAGTTGTGAAATGAAGGTGATAATTCCTCTGTAATAATCACTGGTATCCCAAGAGTTGTCCTAAGGAAAAAAATCCAATTTGCACACAAAACAGGAATGTAAGGATTCATGATGTGTCAAACACGAGAAAAACAGTCACTGTGTTCTTGAATGAAACAAAGCTGAGGTTAAACTGTACAGTAGACCTCACGGTTAATTCCTATGAATTTGGTTAATGTTTGAAATTTGAATTCCACATTGACAAGAATAAATCCATATATAACAGTCAGTTGTAAGTCATACACAAGAAATAGTTATTTCCATTTAATGTCCTTTCAAGCAGCTGCTGCACACCAGAAATACTTGTTTTCAAAATTGTAAAAATACATATTAATGCACCTGATGTATCATCAACTGTTATTTCAATGGAATCAGGTAATATGTATACACTTTTGAGGTATAAAAGATTGATATAAATTATATATACACACACACAAAAAATGGCGTAATTTTAACTACTGGCACATGTTATTCTTTCATACATAAAAAATGTCAAAAATACAATAAAAAATACTAAACAATATTGCACAACTTTCACTGGCACATTCGTAATATCCTTCCTGTGGACTGTACTGTAACCAACACATTGTTGTCAAATATATCCATAAATGGGTCAAATCATCACTACCGGTCTTTGGACTGCTCATATCATCATTACTAATCCATGGACCAGTCATATCATTGTCTATGAACTGATCAGTTCATCACTTTGGTTTTTCAATCAGTCATATCATCACGATTGGTTATATCTCTGTTACCGGTCAATGAATGGGTTAAATCATCACTAACGGTCAGTAATCTGGTCACTTCATCACTATCCATCATATCATCACTACCGGTCAGTGAACCGGTTAGACCAGTCAAATCATAACTACCAGTACATCCAGCCTGATGATAATATCCACATTGGTTATATCTTTAGGTATACTAGGAGGTTCCGACACTACACAGACCAGCGTTATCATCTTACCTGTGTACCTAGCCCACTGATAATGTCCAAACTAGTTCCAACACACCATATACCGGTCATATCACAACTGCTAATACATCCAGCTTGTTTACTTATATTCATACCAGTCTTATCATCCACCAGGAAGCATGTAACATAAACACTAACAGTTACAACAAATATCACAAGTACATAGAATAATTCATTGGCAACACTATTTGGTGTTTACATGGTTTCACTTTAAGCACCTTCTAAATCTCGCTGTCTTAGATTTCTAATGTTATATCCCCTTCAGTTTTCTTTTCATCCTTTGACTCTATAGTAGTATCTACACACACATCCAAATAGTCCTGCCCATATATACTGGTGACAGACAGTTCAAAATATTTCCAAACTAAAGTTCTGTTATGTTGTTAAGGTGCATTCAAATAAGGTTTATCTCTACATTATGTGTTGTGTCTGTAGTGCTTAACAAGTGCAGTGAGTTGAAATAAATATTCTACCAGTAACCATGCGGACAATCTCTTATAATTCCACTACTGAGAAATTCAAATCAGCAGAAATATGTAATGGATGGATAAAAGATATCTCTTCAATTCTTACATGATCAAATATATTGGTAACAGTTTCAGTTCTTATACCTGTATTAGCAAATTGAATTATCCGTAAGTTCCTCATCTAACATAATACCTTTACTATTCTTAGTGTCTTCAATTCTTAATTTCTCATCTGTACTACTTGGTTCAGTAACTCCTACTCCATCAGTATCATTTTGTTTCAGAACGTCAAATTCATCAGTATGGTTTTGTTCAATAACATCTGGTTTATCAGGTTTGTTTTGTTCATTAACAGGTACAGGTAATTCGCCAATATCAGTTTGTTCATTAGAATCTATTTCGTTAGAATTGTTTAAAGGAGCATTGTCACATTTCATCTCTCTTGTGTGACACTCAATATCACATTGTCTGGTAACCCCAGTATCAACTATGTTAACTGTCAGTATTTCCTCTTTATTAAATTCTTCATCATACTTTTCATCAAATGCAGAAAAAATGTCTTTTTCAACATCTACAGGTTTTATATTTGAGGCATCTTTTTTAATACATGCATTATCAGTAGTTTGAGCATCACATACGGTTACCATGTCTGGTTTTTCATTTTCCACTTTCTTTTCCCCAGCTCCAACATCATCAAATTTGGCCCAATTTGTATTTTCAGTTTGATCTAGATTCAATCCTTTAGGTTCAGCATTAACTGCAGCAGCATTATCTACCTTTCTAACTGGTTTTGGAGACTTTGGATTGAAGAAATATTTTGGAGGGTGGTTAGGGTCAAGAACTGAAGCATTTCTTGGGCTCTTCACTAAATGTGCAGGAGATAACTTTGGTGATAAGGTAGGGGGAACAAATATTCTCTTTGGTGATTGAGTCTGATGTCCATTCTCTTCAAGTAGAATAGCAGATTTAGTATGAGTGAATAGCAGTTCTTCATTAAAGTTAAACACCTGACCATCTCCTGAAGCACACCTTCGATGTCCTGCTAAATGTCTTGGACTTCGACCTAAGTCATCCAATGGTAATTTAATCTTTAATTTCTCACCACTACCTTTAGCAGGAGATCTCTCAGGAGAACTTATGCTTATATACTCTTCTAATCCATGAATATTTATAGGAGTTGTGCTCCTTGGTCGTTCAATAGGAGTGGTTGTTACCTGCAGTCTCTGCAGCCTCTTCTCATAGGCTTTCCTTTTCGATATCTTAGCTGCATCCTCCTTGCTCAGTGGTGGAGGAATAACAGGTCTTGATGCTTTTGGTGAGCTACAAGGAGTTGAATCAGAATCCACAAAGTCGGTACCTCCAACAATGCTTCTGAGATGTTGCGGACCAATACCTTTAGCATTTGCAATGTATCCTCGTCGAATATACCCACTATCGGAATCAGAGCTATCACTGTCACTATCATATACTTTGCTTTTTAACTTCAATGGTGGCAAAGACGGAATGCTTTCTGATTTTTCATGGTCAGAAATATCGGACAAGCTCCCAATCTTCTCATACTTCACATTACTGGCCTTCTCTTTATGCTTTCTCCCTTTTTGTTTGAGTTTAGTTTGAATGTCTTCAGCACTAGCATTGTTCTCGCTACTGTTTGGATCCATTAAATCACCTTGTGAACCACTTGCTGATGCATTATTTTCAGACTCACTATTCAATGTATCTACTGATGCATTATCAGGCTGAGCTCTATCTTCAGTGGGTGTTGGAGTGCCTAAATCCTCAATTAAAGCAACACGGTTTCCGCTACTTTCTACAGGTGTAGTATTACATGATCCACTATCCTCTTGTTTTTGCAATTTCAGTTCACCAACTTTTCTTTTTGAGTCAGATTTTGGACTAAGAATTTTTCCCAGTTTCGTTTTCACACTAGACATTCCATGTTCCTTGTGCTTCGATTTCTCTCCCGCAACTTCAGACTTAGAATTCTTGTTGTCTGTTTTCGTTTCTTTAGTCTTATTATTACTTATATTGTTCGCTTTCTGAGCCTTTTTCTTATTTTCCTTTAGGTTAACATTAACACTATGGTTTTCTTCAGAAGATTTTTTTACTTTCTCTTTAGCGCTACTATCTTTTTCAAAATTGTCATCTATAGTTGTTTTCTTCTCCTTAGCCTTATGGGCACTACTGCTCACAGGAACTGCTTTTTCAACAGTCACTGCTTTTTCAATTGTTTCAATCCCTGGGTCTGGTTGTTTTTCTTGCTTAGAGTTTTTATCATACCCTGTAGTCGGGGTCCTTTCATTACTTTTGACCGACTTGCGGCTCACATTGTCATCGTCCCAATCGTCCAGGTCAATAGTATCGAATGTGGCTAACGGTGCTTTGATCTCATAGATAGTTTCTGTGGATTTCTTCGCATTATTCGGAATGTCTGTCAGGAACAAGTTTGCCATGTTGGGCTGAAAATACAGAAAATAATCTGCATGAATTCATGATTGTGTCTTAAAATACCTCTTCGGAGACAAACTAGCTGACTCAGCTGATACTTTATCCTCAAGATTCAACAAATGTTATTGTATTTCATTCTAAATAAGGCAGTCTGTCAAGAAGCACATATGAAAGTAAGGAAAATCAATACAGTAAATGAAGATATGAGCTTCACGTCATCAAACACCATTCATGTTTAAGACCAACACATCACTTAACAGTCATTACCCTTGCAAGCTTAGTAATCAAGAAAACGAAAGAAAGAATAAATGATGTGAATTAGGTTATTTTTAGTCTAATCAACTTACTCATCAATAACTGAACGTACATGTATAAATGAAAACAGAATTACATATCCATTGAATCACAAGTAATGCAAATAATAAAACAATCCATTGCCAGTGTCATTTAAAACATGTCCGAACAGTTGGTTAAGTATATAACTTTCTACACCAATAAAATAGCCAGTTATTGATCAGTTTGAAGAGAACAATAGTGCATTATATCAATACAATAAATTTATGGCCCAAAACATGAATGATGCAAAATAGAAATCAGGTTTAACTTATAATCATCTTGAATTATAATTTAACATGGAACAACAGTTAAACCTGGATTAGTAGTCACCTAAATTAAGCAACCACCTGCAGGGTGTCTTGATTCAAGGATTAAAGTCAATGATGATTTCATGTTTGCCACCTTTATACTTTATACACCTTAAGAAGATTACCATCAAAGGAAAAATACCATACTATAGCACAATTAATACACAGTATATAAATACAGTGAAACCTGTGTTGGTGCAAACATGGATTTAGAAGTCATCTGTGAAAAACCACAGGTGGCAGTATCAGTGTTTTGTCCGCAAACGATTAAAAAATAAATAAAAAAAAACAAAAAAAAATCCGTACTGAGCTAGTTTACTATCAAGGTATAAAGCATACTATATGTCTATATGCCAAAGATTGTGGAACATTGCATCTCGTTGTTTCAACATAAAATACGGGCGCTGAAGAAAAATCGCTACACAAGTCATTCAAATAAACTATAAGATATTCATTCTTACCGAAAATCTCGTTCAATTGTATCTTATAACTGCGAAACAGCAAAACAGTTTTACTTTCGTTATTTAACTTCGCTCAAGGTCATTTTATTTATGCGCTGTTTACCCGCTGCACTCACAGTATCGTAATTATTGTTTGGAACAAAGTCTATGCGATGTTCCACAATCTTTGGACATAGACATATACTACGCTTCACACCTTGATAGTGTACATGGAGTTAGATAGACAATCGATATACATGTATATACGGTCCATATAGTGATACTGCCACCTATGTGAAAAACAGGTTAAGTTAAATGAATCCCCAAAACTCTTTAAGCAACCCTTTAACTAATTTAAAGTAATTACACAAGTTGTCAATCAATACCCTTTAAATCAATCTTAGCAGTAAATTATAATCACATGGTCCAATGGATTACCTAAAAAAAACTAGGTATGCAGAATACAAGTTGATGTATCTGTGGAGCAAAGGGTTAAATGGATCCAATAACTCAACTTCACATGCAGGCTGTTATGATACTTGTTTGAGGTAAATTAACACACTGATAGAATTGAGTAATCAAAGGAAATCAGGAACTATGCCCACAGGAACACTTGAACAGGAAACATGGCAAATCAAACATGCAATTAATCATGGTATAATAAAACTGAAGAGATACAAATCGGGAACAAATCGGGAACAAATCGGGAACAAAGCAGGAAAGGCAACAATCAGGAGCTAGAATGGAATGTGAATTAAGAATTTTGTTAGGCAAATTTCATGAATAAACTAGAGGACTATTGGCTCGAAAACGTAATTACTAAGATAGTGACAACAGAAGCTGGACATGTTTTTTCTTTTTGAATTCTATAATTAATATCCCAATAAATAAAATAATAAAAAAAAACTATATTGATGGCACCGTTTAAAAATGCCGAACCTACAATTTTGTACTTTTTCAGGAAACACAAAAAACATATCGATGGCAACGTTTAAAAATGCCGAACCTACCATTTTTGCTACTTCGGGTTTTCGTCCTATAATAGACATTTTTAAGTTTGCCGCCTTCCTGCTAATACCGGACTTACTAGCCAATAGGAAATTGCCAAAACAGTCACATGAAAAAATACCGAACATTCATTGTTTAACTGTAAAAAATCCCACTGCTCAAGAGCGAAATGAAAATGCCGGAGCTGCAAAAGCTTTTACAGTTAACCAATTGAATGTTCGGTATTTTTTCATGTGACTATTTTGGCAATTTCCTATTGGCTAGTAAGTCCGGTATTAGCAGGAAAGGCGGCAAACTGAATTATGTTTATAATAGGACGAAAACCCCGAAATAGCAAAAATGGTAGGTTCGGCATTTTTAAACGGTGCCATCGATATGTATTTGTTTCACATTTGGGATCAATTAAAGCGCCTGACACAACATGTCTGACTATCGCCCTGTTTCTTATCGTATCCACATCTCCTCACTCCCTTGTGTCTTAATTTGTAACAATTTCTGTGAGCAGACTCCCATGGGTAATAAATACATAATGTTATTTGATCATGTAAGTTGTTCATGTTAGTTTTTTCAACAAAAAACTAGGGCATTGGAGCATGTAGCTATGGTAACACTTATTTCAATCTACATCTATTTAATAAATTGCTTTTTTTCTAACTTTCATCATGAGGGATTCAACAGTGCAGCAGTGTATTAGATTAAGTATTCATTTTAATATATTAAGAACAGACTCAACTTAGATCTAATATTATAACAGTGTTTCTCAAAACCTGCTTAAAATGATTGACGCCAGGCATCCTTTTATTCAATTCTAGGTTTGCAGGCTGTCAGTGTTTTGTAAAGAAATTGTGTATGGATCGAGATAATATTATATAATATCAAATCCCCTGGAATAAGTTTGCAAATTCATCATTTTTTTAACTCAAGTCTGCATGATTTTCACTATCAGAACGCATAAGTTTTTTGAGAAGAAAGATAAGAGAAAATCCGACAGGGAAGGCAACACTCAACTTAAACAGCCAAGCACAAAAACAATTCACATACCACAGTATATTTACACGGCACAAAGTCTTACAAACAAGTTACAAACAAGTTACAAACAAGTTACAAACAAGTTACAAACAAGTAAAAGAGAAAATGAACTGAACTGCTTAAAAAAGGATAAATGACCTAGTGCAAATACATCTATTATCCCGCCCACAAGTACAAGGCACAATGCCTAGCATTAACTTACTTCAAAGCTCTCAAATTTGAATATCAAGGGACAAAGTAACTGAAGTACTATTTCTTATCTGATCAATCACACGCCAAATATGGATAATTTCAAAACGGAATATGATGTGCTGCCAATACTATAAGGCATGCCAAAATTGTGAAATTATCATAATTATATAGTTTATAAATACGAGGGTCATTCAAAAAATACGTAGACAACCTCGATTGTGAAACTATTTATCATCCGATTTTCATTTAAATTGGTAGAAATCAGGTTCTACCAGTTATGAATTCAGTGCATATTTTTATCACGAAAAATATACGTTACATTCGAAAATATGGTAGTTATAGCAACGTAAAATTGAACACACGGGGCAACCCATCGATTTATCCCGTAGAAATTGGTGTTGACTTCTTCGCACCATCACTTACCTTTAACGGTTGTGAAACCTTTCGAGAATTCATGCGTGTATCGTTTAAAACTATGTAGTTCTGTGTTTTAAATTATGATGTCATATTTAACACCGTTACAGAGATATTGGTTATCATACAAAGTCACTCTTAATAGCAAAAAGAAAACGCGACGTCACGTTAAACCACGGACCACACGTAATCCTGAAATTATGTGTTTTGCTTGATATAAACACTCATATTTACTTGAATCGTGGCTGTAAATTGGAGATTTCACCTAGAGGTAGTGCCGGAACATCATGTATAACATACAGTGCCGGTGTTGTATATGTCCCTTGACTGAATCACCTTAAACATGTCCCCTACAGTCCAAATTTCGCTTTTCTGGACGTCCAGACTTTGATATTGGTGCGATTTGAGTACGTGAGTATGGAACTCGAAACAACACATGAAATAATGTATGATATTTGTTCTTTTTTGTAAGTTTTATCCGCCGTTGTAAATTGATCATTATCCAGAATGGTTGGTGACGGAGTTGTACAATGAGTAGTATTGTGAGAATTTAGAATATTATGTGGGTTAACCGAAACCGATGACGTCAACAAAGACGTCTAGACTTGCCCCGTGGTCACTATAGGCGCAATGCATAAAACAAGATCCTCACTTAACCGTCGGCCCGATTTCTATGAAACTTTAGGATTTGGGCGTATGAATGTGGTGGTACACAAAACTAAATAATTATTGATTTATCTGAAACATTAAGCTAGCAAATTGATTTGTCTACGTATTTTTTGAATGCCCCTCGTATGTAAACATAACTATACTCTGCCCAATACGCAATGACCTATCATTAAAATATTGAGGCTGTCCTTACAATAAAGCTCAGATGGTATAAGGTTGGACTGTTATAGTTCTAGGTTTGATGCTCTGGTACAGCAGGTTCTATGTACTTTGTCTGTGATGATGGTTTGTGTATGGACATGCTCAACATTGGTGGAGACTGTTGCTAGATGATTGCGGAAGAAGAAGTAGAACAGTACTATTTGATAACCAATTCCAGGAAAAGTAAATAAGTAAATTTGGGAGACACATAACATAAGAAAAGTGTAAATAGTGTAATACAGTGTAAATAGTAAAACCAATGAAGAAGTCTCTAAATATAAAGATGGGTTCTGATGATCAATCAGCCTTCCTTCCAATTACTAATACTCCAGTAATCTACGTCCTGAGGGAGGTCTAAGAGTAGCTCTAGAATTACTTGACAGAATCTAATAAATGACCTTGCTAATAAATAAATGGACCATATATTTCACAGTAACAGAGTACCACTATATAAACAGATACCATATAGGGGCAATCAGACTTAGATACTCTACAATCAAGTAATTCCTGTAGTCCAGTTAGCAGGTTATCACATTTTTCCAGGAGTTCTAAAATACATCAACAACTTCCTAGTCACATAACGCTGACATGCATAGAGTTGAACCGATGGTGTGATGTAGTCACACTGACACTGCTTTTTTGCTGCAACATTTTTTTTGGAGATGTTTTGATAGCAGAATAGTCTAATCAGTAATGCTACATTGACAGCTTAGCTAAGTGCAGGTGGTTGCTTACTTAAGGTTTATTTGATATAAAATGGCTGATTCTGTTCAAAATTCAAACAAACAAGCTAAAGACAGTTTGTTGCTTAAGACAGATGAAAATGAGAAATGAAATTCAACTACAAAGAGACAATTAATATCAACCGAAATGATCCTCTAGATTTTAAATACTACAAAATACATTTAAATTCATCTAATCTGTCTTAGATTTATAAGCAAGTCCTATAGACTGAGGAGAGACTTTATAAGTAAGTCCTATAGACTGAGGAGAGACTTTATAAGTAAGTCCTATAGACTGAGGAAAGACTTTATAAGTAAGTCCTATAGACTGAGGAGAGACTTTATAAGTAAGTCCTATAGACTGAGGAAAGACTTTATAAGCCAGTCCTATAGATGGAGGAGAGACTTTATAAGTAAGTTCTATAGACTGAGGAGAGACTTTATAAGTAAGTCCTATAGACTGAGGAAAGACTTTATAAGCCAGTTCTATAGATGGAGGAGAGACTTTATAAGCCAGTCCTATAGACTGGGGAGAGACTTTATAAGTAAGTTCTATAGATGGAGGAGAGACTTTATAAGTAAGTCCTATAGACTGTGGAGAGACTTTATGAGTAAGTCCTATAGATGGAGGAGAGACTTTATAAGTAAGTTCTATAGATGGAGGAGAGACTTTATAAGTAAGTCCTATAGACTGAGGAAAGACTTTATAAGTAAGTTCTATAGATGGAGGAGAGACTTTATAAGTAAGTTCTATAGATGGAGGAGAGACTTTATAAGTAAGTCCTATAGACTGTGGAGAGACTTTATAAGTAAGTCCTATAGACTGTGGAGAGACTTTATAAGTAAGTCCTATAGACTGTGGAGAGACTTTATAAGTAAGTCCTATAGACTGTGGAGAGACTTTATAAGTAAGTCCTATAGACTGAGGAAAGACTTTATAAGTAAGTCCTATAGACTGTGGAGAGACTTTATAAGCCAGTCCTATAGACTGTGGAGAGACTTTATAAGTAAGTCCTATAGATGGAGGAGAGACTTTATAAGTAAGTCCTATAGACTGAGGAGAGACTTTATAAGTAAGTCCTATAGACTGAGGAGAGACTTTATAAGCCAGTCCTATAGACTGTGGAGAGACTTTATAAGTAAGTCCTATAGACTGTGGAGAGACTTTATAAGTAAGTCCTATAGATGGAGGAGAGACTTTATAAGCCAGTCCTATAGACTGAGGAGAGACTTTATAAGTAAGTCCTATAGATGGAGGAGAGACTTTATAAGCCAGTCCTATAGACTGTGGAGAGACTTTATAAGTAAGTCCTATAGACTGTGGAGAGACTTTATAAGTAAGTCCTATAGATGGAGGAGAGACTTTATAAGTAAGTCCTATAGACTGTGGAGAGACTTTATAAGCCAGTCCTATAGATGGAGGAGAGACTTTATAAGTAAGTCCTATAGATGGAGGAGAGACTTTATAAGTAAGTCCTATAGACTGAGGAGAGACTTTATAAGTAAGTCCTATAGACTGAGGAGAGACTTTATAAGTAAGTTCTATAGACTGAGGAGAGACTTTATAAGCCAGTCCTATAGACTGAGGAGAGAATTTATAAGTAAGTCCTATAGACTGAGGAGAGACTTTATAAGTAAGTCCTATAGACTGAGGAGAGACTTTATAAGCCAGTCCTATAGATGGAGGAGAGACTTTATAAGTAAGTCCTATAGATGGAGGAGAGACTTTATAAGCCAGTCCTATAGATGGAGGAGAGACTTTATAAGTAAGTCCTATAGATGGAGGAGAGACTTTATAAGTAAGTCCTATAGACTGTGGAGAGACTTTATAAGCCAGTCCTATAGACTGAGGAGAGACTTTATAAGTAAGTCCTATAGACTGAGGAAAGACTTTATAAGCCAGTCCTATAGACTGTGGAGAGACTTTATAAGTAAGTCCTATAGACTGAGGAGAGACTTTATAAGCCAGTCCTATAGACTGTGGAAAGACTTTATAAGTAAGTTCTATAGACTGAGGAGAGACTTTATAAGTAAGTCCTATAGACTGGGGAGAGACTTTATAAGCCAGTCCTATAGACTGTGGAGAGACTTTATAAGTAAGTCCTATAGACTGAGGAGAGACTTTATAAGCCAGTCCTATAGATGGAGGAGAGACTTTATAAGCCAGTCCTATAGACTGTGGAGAGACTTTATAAGCCAGTCCTATAGACTGTGGAGAGACTTTATAAGTAAGTCCTATAGATGGAGGAGAGACTTTATAAGCCAGTCCTATAGATGGAGGAGAGACTTTATAAGCCAGTCCTATAGACTGGGGAGAGACTTTATAAGCCAGTCCTATAGACTGCGGAGAGACTTTATAAGCCAGTCCTATAGATGGAGGAGAGACTTTATAAGCCAGTCCTATAGACTGTGGAGAGACTTTATAAGTAAGTTCTATAGATGGAGGAGAGACTTTATAAGTAAGTCCTATAGATGGAGGAGAGACTTTATAAGCCAGTCCTATAGACTGAGGAGAGACTTTATAAGCCAGTCCTATAGATGGAGGAGAGACTTTATAAGTAAGTTCTATAGACTGAGGAAAGACTTTATAAGCCAGTCCTATAGACTGTGGAGAGACTTTATAAGTAAGTTCTATAGATGGAGGAGAGACTTTATAAGTAAGTCCTATAGACTGTGGAGAGACTTTATAAGTAAGTTCTATAGATGGAGGAGAGACTTTATAAGTTAGTCCTATAGACTGTGGAGAGACTTTATAAGTAAGTCCTATAGACTGTGGAGAGACTTTATAAGTAAGTCCTATAGATGGAGGAGAGACTTTATAAGCCAGTCCTGTAGACTGTGGAGAGACTTTATAAGCCAGTCCTATAGATGGAGGAGAGACTTTATAAGCCAGTCCTATAGACTGTGGAGAGACTTTATAAGTAAGTTCTATAGATGGAGGAGAGACTTTATAAGTAAGTCCTATAGACTGTGGAGAGACTTTATAAGCCAGTCCTATAGATGGAGGAGAGACTTTATAAGTAAGTTCTATAGATGGAGGAGAGACTTTATAAGTAAGTCCTATAGACTGAGGAGAGACTTTATAAGTAAGTCCTATAGACTGTGGAGAGACTTTATAAGTAAGTCCTATAGATGGAGGAGAGACTTTATAAGTAAGTCCTATAGATGGAGGAGAGACTTTATAAGCCAGTCCTATAGACTGAGGAGAGACTTTATAAGTAAGTCCTATAGACTGTGGAGAGACTTTATAAGTAAGTCCTATAGATGGAGGAGAGACTTTATAAGCCAGTCCTATAGACTGAGGAGAGACTTTATAAGCCAGTCCTATAGACTGGGGAGAGACTTTATAAGCCAGTCCTATAGATGGAGGAGAGACTTTATAAGTAAGTCCTATAGACTGAGGAGAGACTTTATAAGCCAGTCCTATAGATGGAGGAGAGACTTTATAAGCCAGTCCTATAGATGGAGGAGAGACTTTATAAGCCAGTCCTATAGATGGAGGAGATACTTTATAAGTAAGTCCTATAGACTGAGGAGAGACTTTATAAGTAAGTCCTATAGACTGAGGAAAGACTTTATAAGTAAGTCCTATAGACTGAGGAAAGACTTTATAAGTAAGTCCTATAGACTGTGGAGAGACTTTATAAGTAAGTCCTATAGACTGAGGAGAGACTTTATAAGCCAGTCCTATAGACTGGGGAGAGACTTTATAAGCCAGTCCTATAGACTGTGGAGAGACTTTATAAGTAAGTTCTATAGACTGAGGAGAGACTTTATAAGTAAGTCCTATAGACTGAGGAAAGACTTTATAAGTAAGTCCTATAGACTGTGGAGAGACTTTATAAGTAAGTCCTATAGACTGTGGAGAGACTTTATAAGTAAGTCCTATAGACTGAGGAAAGACTTTATAAGTAAGTCCTATAGACTGAGGAAAGACTTTATAAGTAAGTCCTATAGACTGTGGAGAGACTTTATAAGTAAGTCCTATAGACTGAGGAGAGACTTTATAAGCCAGTCCTATAGACTGGGGAGAGACTTTATAAGCCAGTCCTATAGACTGTGGAGAGACTTTATAAGTAAGTCCTATAGACTGAGGAGAGACTTTATAAGCCAGTCCTATAGACTGGGGAGAGACTTTATAAGCAAGTCCTGTAGACTGGGGATAGACTGTAAGCTTACATGTGCTAATAGCCTAATATTCTTGTATGACCACCCAGCAAAATCAACAATTCTTATTCCATTAGAAGAAACGATTCAGAATATGAGCAACGTTGTCTTGTACAAAAAGTCACTAACGTTTGGTCTCCAATAGACAGCGTTTAACTCCCAGAAATATTTATAATCTAGGTTTAAGCACACGACTGACAGACTAAGCTTTCATGTCAAGCTCTCATCATACCCACTCACATCAAACATTGAGTGAACACCAGAAAGGGCAGATAATTATCTGCAAAAAATGTTGCCAAAGTCTGGTTGAGATTGTTAGAATCATTACAGGAAGGAACAAGCAACGTCGAGTGCAGGGGAATATCAATATTGTACACGCAGCAATTGCATCACGTTCATTGATTGATTGCAACCTAGACGTTTCTATGCCGACTTAAGGTATACATAATAGAATAAATGGTTAAAAGCCAATACATAAATGTCAAACGCTTGGGAAAGTCAATACTACTCATAGGAAAAATATTATATTCGTTTAATGTCTCTACCTCTACGGTTCTGGTGGTGCCAAGCGTTGAAGGATAGATGGACGGAAGTCTTTCAATGGCTTCACACACAGTAACAGAACCGTGTCTCCCTGCAGGCTTTAGTCCATTCTTCCTTTTTATACTAGGTCCTGTTATTTAACTTCCTTTCTTTAATACTTAATAGTCCTTGATTCCTAATCTTAACTTATTTTCCTGTACTTTACTTACATAATTATGTACCTTTCTTATAACTGAATTTTGTATCCTTTACATAATTCTAGTTTCAAGTTGCTTTAATAATTTCACTATATCAAGAATTTTTCTTTCGGATGATTTTATAGCCGAATATGGGCTATGTTCCCAATTGTAAATCATATCTGTTTCCCCAATTTCAAGCCAAAAATTCCCAATTCAGAGTTGGGAATTCAGAGTTAAAAAAGAAATTGGGGGAAACTTGGCTATTTTTGCTGTAAAAACATAAAATTTGTTATTGTTATTAAGCTTCTTATAGGCTTTGGAATTAAAATTGTACTTTTCCCAATTTGAACCAAATGCCGCCGAAATTCCCAATCCCTGGGATATGGGTCATGTTCCCAAAATACTGAAAAAAACCTGTCTTCACAAAAACAAACATGGTACATGTTTAATAGTTTTATATTCAGACTACCAAAACTCTTCTTGGAAGCCTTTCTGCAATCTTGGTCGTCCGAATGGCTAGCACTTTAAAAAGTTTTTCATGAAGACTGCTCTTTTGATTAAACAAATGCAATTTAAAACTCTGATGTTATTTGTTCTTGGTTAAAATTTGAATATGACATATCCATTTGTAAGAAGTAAATTAAGATATAAAACACTGTCTCCTTTTTTCAGGAAATAATTAATGATAATGGTTGCAAGAAAGATTAATTCATAATGAAAATTAGCCTGCAACATTAACTGAACTTAAAGTTCTACTTAAGGCATACCGTAATCATATTGTCATACTCAAGGATATAAATTCTGACATTACAATCACCATATATTGCTATAATTCTCTGAGAATTCTGCTGATTTTCTATGTGAAAGTGACTGTTCACCCCAGGCATTGAATGGATTGAAGTCGTACAACAATTAATGAAGCAGAAAACTACAGAGAAAATTCAAAGAGTTGAGATGATTATTGTCCATCAGTGGATATGACAGACATTGTTGCTAGAATGAATACTGGGATCAGCTGATTGGAGGACTCATTATATGACTTGCCATACCTGCACAGACATTTACCTTTATTGTTATTGGAGTCTTTAGTAGAACTATAATCATTCAAGCAGTAACATGAATTTGCTTTTAATTAGCAGAGAAAGTCTTAGAAACTAAGTCTTGTCAATCTTTGGATAACATAACTGCAGCCGATAACACAAAGAAGGAAATATATCAATGACAAATGACCAGGATCAAGGGCCAAGTCTTGAATCAGCAAATACAAGAAACAATCACTTAACTAAATATCAAGCACGAAAGGTAGGGTCTTACAGGTGCAAGGGTGGGAAATAGCAATAAATTTCCTGGGACCAAAGCCAAATAGCTCAACATTTTCAGTGACCAAGGTCAAGATTTAAGTCATGACATGGTAAGAACACTGCCCAGGAAACTGTTTCATTGTACATACAGTACTTAATCATTAGTGGCATTTCATACTTGAGCAATAATGCATTTCCCTAGCTGTACATGTTCTGTGGTGCATTTCTATTCCCCTCCTGAACATGTTTAAATAAATACTAGTTTAATAATGAAGCACTCTGGGTATTCTCACCTAATTTAGCACGAACAGTACTATAAAATGTGAAAGTGCAAACTGTGTGGGGAATATGTCCGCTTACAGCACCTATATGGCATCGTACTTCATCATATGTCATCACCACACACAATATTTGTGAATAACATTTGTTATTTATAAAATATAGTTGGTGGTAAATGTAAACATTGTGTAGGGAATGGTCGCAGTGGGAGTAATTATAGCACTTGTTCGTATTTATCACACAAGTAACTGTGCACTTTTCTACAGTACAATACATTACGTGACAAACAGCAATAGTGCACAGTACAAAATGACGTCATTCGATGTTTATTGTTTATATACAAACAGTAAGGTGTCAGTACAGGCATACATGCCAGATTTCCTGCATCATGCGTGAGTCTCATGCATTTGAGACTCTACTCCTACATGATCTGAGGCAATATTATCAAACCTCATGCATTTCTTGTAATACTGGAACCTGATATTTTTTGTTTACATTATGAAAATGATGACAAATGACAAACAGTTCGAACTGCTTCATGGAGCTTGCATGGTATTGCCTTACACTGAGTTAACTTAAATTAGTTAAAACTGAATAAAAACTTCATTTATTCATAATTAAAGTTTAAGCAAGGAGACCTCCAGCATTTCCAACAAAAAACTTGCACAAAGGAGTCTGCAAAACTAGGCATGTACATCACAGGTCTGTAATACCAGATAGATTTATTTTGACCAAAAATATAGTAATTTTATGATAAATAAAATATTGAATTTGTGCAAATTAGTATCAAGTTCATGGAACTCATGAAATAAAATGAATATGAAGTTCATTGAACTGGTTCCATTTAATTCAATACTAAATCAACAGTTATTCAATATGGTCTATAGCATAGAACACCCTACTATCACAAGTGTCAGGTAGGTGATGTTAACCTATATACCCACCGTGATCTATCAATATCAATACCAGTAATATACTATGTAACGAGATACAAATACAATCAAATTACCTGTAAGCACTGCACTGTATTAGGAAAATACATGTACATCAAAATATGTGAATGTTTTAAAATAGTACTGGCACCATGTTTATTTATATTATGAACTTATAATGTGAATTATGTTTTAAATATTTCTGGCACACTTATCTACGATAGTTATTTTTATAATATCTACAAGGCCATTATATCAAGGATAGTATTGGCAACGTTACAATCTGTACACAATAATGTAAAACATGGATGCTATCTACTGAATATTTGCTGTCAAATCTATGACAGATGATATCCATATCAAAATGTAACACGCTGATTATTACTACAAACAGAATAGGTGTTTAGATTCAATTATGTCTTTAACTTAGTTCCATGCAAAATTTATAATGCTTTTCAATAAATTTTCTGGATTTCTAATTTCATTATTTGTCTATAAGTAAATGCATTATTGGGGAAGCAGATACGTTTAATATTGGGGTTAATCACCTACTGTAAATACTCAGCCATAAGTCGTACAAAAACAGTCCCGAATTTTTTTTAAAAGTCACCCCACGACTTATGGAAGAGATTACTACACTCCTCCCGATTTTGTTGGAAAATCACTTCATTCCTCCCGACTTTATCTGAAAATGACCACATCCCCCTGACTTTATCTGAAAATTACCACATTCCCACCAACTTTGTCTGAAAATTACTACCCTCCACCCAATTTTGTCTGAAAATTACTACTCTCCTCCCAATTTTGTCTGAAAATGACCACATTTCCACCAACTTTGACACTGGGCACATGATTTCAGCTTTCACAAAAATACAAAACTGTACATGCGACCTATGAAAGGGTTTAGACAAAAACCTTGATTTTTCATTCAAAAGTCCCCCTGCGACTTATGGCAGCAAACGACTTATGGCTGAGTATTTACGGTATTAACCTCAAATTACCAGTATGGAAATGATGGGTATGGTATGGCATGTCCTGTCTGCTGTTTTAGCATACTAAGGGCAAAGTGCCAGAAAGTGTGTCAGATGGTAGGGCATGTGAGAGCGCAGTGGTTAAGCAGTAGGGTACCTGGAAATGCTACAGTCTAGGGTATTTAGGCACCAGGAGATGGCAGTCACGGGGCAGGGCACCTGAAGAAATAGTGTTCAAGGGATTGGGTGCGTCATGATATATAGGTCGAGGGGCAAGGTACATGAAGATAAGATGGTCAACATAACCGTTAAGGGGCTGGGAGCAGTTGAGGGGCAAGGTACCTCAGACGACCACTGGATGGGGGATAGGGTACTACAGAGTACAAGTTGTTGGTAGCTAGGACACCTGTAGGTGTGGTGATAAAGAGGTAGTTATCATAGACTTATTTCCATGTTTCAGCTCTGACAAAATCAATATAATAGGTCTTATTCAAGGTAAATTTCAAAGTAAACAACACTCCAACTAGTCCGAGAGACAAACACAATTTAAAACAAAATTTTTACATGCAATGGTACAATTTCCCAATTAGACCGATTTTCTACCATCTGACATTCAGTCCAGCTGCATGTTTATGTTCATCAGACCAAATTCAAATTGTCTGGTAGGACCAGTTGGTCTGGCAATATTTGCGATGTCTGGTCATCAATGATTTGGAATTGTGACCTTTGAGGGGAACTTAAAGGTGCTGGGACTGAGAGGTAGAGTACAAAATTCAAGAATGACAAAGCTGCATGGGTTGCAGCTGCAAGGGTAGGATGCAGGGTTTGGGGGATGGGTACAAGGCAACTGCAGAAAGTTGAACGGGTGTAAGTATAATCCTGTACTAATTTAATAAATAAGTTATTGTGGGGAGTGGTGGGCTAGAGGTATGGCTCCAGTACTACTGGATCGAGAGCTCCCAGGTGAGGTCTTGGGTTCAACCCTCCTCTGGACCACTGGTTAATTTCTCTCATACTTCATTCCACCAAGGTGTAAATTGGTACCTGTGAGCTAGGGCAGTGTCTATTCCTCGGCGACCCAGTTCAATGTTGGCTGCCACACTCACAGGAGAGAAAAAGTCTCCCACGGGAGATTCAAATATATGATTCATTAGGTAGCCCAATGATCAGCGGAAGTTAAAATGTCCAAGGATGCATGGTTGAGCAACAGCCCTCGAAAATGGGTACTTAATTTTATTTGATATGTGGCATATTATTATTAACGAGATACACACATTGACTAAATGGGCAATAGATGAGGAATTGTCCTCACATATTTTATACAAATACCTTGACAAGAAGTTATATGATAAGTAATACTGTATGTCCAGTAATTTAGTGTACCAATTAGTCCATTACAAAATTGTATTACAATTAATTTGATTTTTAATTACAAAGTCAACATTATTGGACACTTTGTAAAGTCAATAGCACTCCATTGTAAACCTATTGTTCAAAGCATTGCAACAACAATATATATTATAGTGGAATTCTTTAATTCTTCCAATGGACCAGTAAATCTAACAGTCTCCACTTATAAAACCGTCAACAATTTCCTGTTGATACTAATTGCTCTGAAAGTTTGAAGATAATTCTGACAGTAAAATTCTAACATAATCTTACCTTTTAAATTATCCATTGTTTTTTGTGTTAAAACAATCAACTTAAGTATCAAACTCAAACTTATTAAAGGATGACTTTAAACTAGTAAAGATCTTGGCACTCCAACAAGTGTCAGAATCCCACCAAGGGGATTTCTCTCCAAATTTAGCAATTAATTTCAACAATTTTACAATAAAATGTGACAGACAGCGCACAAACACACCAGCATGTATTTCATATACTGACCTCTTAGTTGTATACGGCGACAAATCACATCTTAGCAGAGAAATATATAATGATAACGGTGAAAATATCGATCAATCGTGACCTCAAGTCAGCTTCTTAACCACCATTTTCTGTTTACGGATGTGACGTAACGGAATTCCGGTAGCCTCGTTTTCGTTTGACAGGTTGGCGGGAAACTTGCAATATTTGTAAATACTGAGTGACGAAATCACCACTGCATCTAAAGTTCTATTTTCGGATTGTATACAGATTATTAATCATTATTTGGTTACTTATAGAAATAAAGCCCATGATTTAAACCAGGCGCAAATAAAGCGACAATCAATTAACTGTTTACGTTCCTGTTTAAATCGATACTATTAAAATAAACTTTAATGTAGATCTACTCAGTTTAAACAAAGACCTATTAATTTTGATATTGTTCCGATTGATACTAGATTTCTTTCAAAGTATTTGGCAAAATATGACTATTTCATAGATATCTATGTGATATGTGACCTTTGTATTTCAAAATATCCTCTTTAGATTACGCTAGATATCTATTTTAAAACCCATGATTATGTTTCTTTCAAAAAGAAAAAGTAGACAACTAAATTGATCGATTTATATATTATATTAATTAGATCAATCGAGATAATATTGGCTAATAATCATGTTATTAAAATATTGCGTCATAACACTTACACAGTTCGGAGAGATAATAACCTGAGACCCTTACATATCGACATTGTAATTGAGGTCTTTGATAGATATAGGACTCGCTGTTCGGTAGGTACAGAGGTAACAAAATGTTAAAAACAATCCAAAGTAAGCATTTACACAGATAAATAGAGTCCTATGGCCGTGATCAGAAAAGGCTATTCAAGATAACTATACATCTGATGGGTGAAGAAAAGGACTACTATAATATATGAAGTTAACTTACCTTCTGGTACACCTGCTAGGATATTTACACAGGATTTCAGTGACTTCTTCATAAAAACAATCGAAGGAATTCATACTGAAATAGCCTCTAAGTCAAACCAACTGGAATACAATGCTGAATTCGAAACAGCAAATACAAGTACTTTCTGGTATTTGCATACGCTGTAGCGAATCAAAAAACATATTTTCTCCGAAACGCCACCAGATCGCGCTTTTCGCTGTGGATTCGTCAACTACTTTCAGGCCCAACCATGCCATCTGCGCGCATTTGTTATTAACGCTCACTATTAATACTTTTTTGTCCGGGGCCATTTTTGCTGGCCGTTTCGACCCACGCTGCTCGGAAACAACGTGTAGCTGCCGAGTCCTGCTTGCCACCATGATTTGTTATTATCTTCTGGACCGCGTTTGACACCATTTTGAGACCAATCCGACGAGATTTCGAGCGAGCGCCTTGAGTTTGCGTGTTTCGCCATTCCGTCGTCGCTGGACGTATTTAGGACGTTTTAGGACGTATTTAGTACGTTTCTACCGTGGCATCACGTCCATCCACCATGCACTAATTATGAAATGCCAGATCGGACGAAATATGTCTACCTCGCATGCAGGCGTGTGATGCACGTGCGTAACGTATAATCGCGACCGAGTCGGTCAATGCTTGCTGATTCGGTGTAGCGCTAAAATCGATTTTATTCAAATAACTTCGTGTCCACGTGTTTTCACAACCCCGCACACAGTCATTTAGCTGTCGTTTTTAGGCTATTCTCGGCAGAATGTCGGCATCGCTTCTCGGCCTTTTGGCTAAGATCAAAGTGTAGTATCTGTTCTTATCAGCTTAATATCTGATACGTTCCCCATTGGGGGACTTCGATAATAAACTGATTTTTGGACACAGGTGAGATGTCAGGAGCTTGCTCCGCTCTCGCTACGGGTTGGCCCGGTATTGCAATACCTCCGGGATCGGCCCTCTCCCCCACTGCGGGGAAGAACATAAAAAACACAATAAACATATAAAAAACAAATGTACTACATGTATGTGACCAACTTACTATTTGCAGATGACATTTCCTGGCAGGAAGTGAAAACGAACTGAAAGTGCTAGCTGAAAGACCCTTCAAAGATTCCTCTTCATTCTGTAAGACGCAGATCAGGGCCAAACAAACCCGAACTATTTAGGTCTTTGTATATAGGAATCACTGTTCCGGGTAGGTAACACATTGTTAAAAACAATCCAAAATAAGCCTTTATACAGATAAGTAGAGTCCGTGATCAGAAAGGGGTTTTCAAGATATAACTAAACATCTAATGGGTGAAGAAAAGGACTTGTTTTATATGAATTTAATTAACTTACCTTCGGGTAAACCTGCAAGGATATTAACACAGGATTTCAGTGACTTCTTCATATAAAAAAATCAAATATATTCGTGCTGAGATAGCCTCAAAGTCAAACCAACAGGAATATAGCGCTGAATTCGAAGTATCAGAATTTTTCCACCATCTGAAGGTGAAATCCGGAAGACTAATACATTGATCTACGTGCTACATGTAGCTACTATCTGAATAAAAAAACCTTGAAAACGTTCCATTGGCTCGGCGTTGTTCTTTCGGTGCTGTCCGCTTTCTGGTGGTGCTTTCTGGTATTTGCATACAGTGTAGCCCTAGTCAGCCTCGAAGCAAAAACAAATTTTCTCCGAAACGCCGCCAGATAGCGCTTTTCACGGTGGATCAAGCCCAACCATGCACCAACCATGCATTCCGCGCGCATCTACGCCGCTCAGTATCACTTTTTTGCCCGGGACCATTTTCGTGCATAGCTGGACGCTTCGACACGCGCTGTTTGTAAACGTGTTGCTGCCGAGTTCTGCTTGCCACCACGATTTGTTATTCTCTTCTGGCCAACGTTTGTCACCGTTTTCGGCCAATCCGACAATATTTCGAGCGAGCGCCCTGAGTTTGTTTGTTTCGTCATTCTATCGTCGCTGGCTGTATTTAGGACGTTTTAAGACGTTTTTAGTACGTTTCTACTGTGGCGTCACGTGCATCCACCATGCACTCATTATGTTTTGCCAGATCGGACGAAATATGTCTACCTCGCATTCAGGCGTGTCATGCACGTGCGTAACGTATAATCGCGACCGAGTTGGTCAATGCTTGCTGATCCGGTGTAGCGGTAAACTCGATGCAAATAACTTCTATTCGTGTTCACGTGTTTTCACATCTCCGTGCACAGTCATATAGCTGTCGTTTTTAGGCTATTTTCGGCAGTTTGACGGTATCGCTTCTCGGCCTTTTGGCTAAGATCAAAGTGTAGTATCTGTTCTTATCAGCTTAATATCTGATACGTCCCCCACTAGGGGACTTCGATATTAAACTGATTTTTGGACACAGGTGAGATGTCAGGGGCTTGCTCCGCTCTCATCACGGGTTGGACCGGTATTGCAGTACCTCCGGCATCGGCCCACTTTCCCACTGCGGGGAAAAACATAAAAGCACAATAAACAGATAAAAAAACAAATGAACTACATGTATGCGGCCAACTTACGAATTGCAGATGACGTTGGTGGCCTGACGTAGATCAGGGCCAATCAAACTCGAACCGATGACGAACGTCATCAGCGGCAACTAGAGATAACGAATGTCTAAGGGAAACAGAGAACCGGAAGGCGTTGCTGACACTGACTTGGAGATCTTCGGTGGCGCCCTAACGTCCCCATGACTGTGGAACAGGTAACACGGTAACATGAATCCCGGTCACGAGTGTTCAAGCGCTGTACATAACAAGCCCTTCGGCATGAACAAGAACGGAGGAAGAAGAAACATACCAACTGATGCTCGCGGGGTGTGTTGCCTCCGTCCTTGCCGAAACACACCTTTGATGATAATTATTGTTGCATGATTTACAAAATGAACATGTGTCTCATCGACGATAATTACCATTTCAAAAAGTGGAGGCATCTAAACTGCACGTACAAGTATATTATTCATTCGTTTGGTACTTAGCTTGAAAGTCGTATGAATTGCTCCTAAAGAGATACCAAACAAATGGAGCTACTTGTCAAGTTGTAAATCTTGCATCCGTACCCAAAACTGATTTGACGTAGCAACCGTTTTTCTGGACTTTTCAGGGGAAATAGAAAACGTATTTCTAAACTTGCATAGTCTTTAAAAGATACGTCGTAAAAAGTGCTTTTGTTCATAAAAGTGCAAAAATGTATGTAGTTGCTGACTCAATGAGTTTCATTAATTGTATTGACTGCACTGTTTTGCTTCGGTTATATCCCTAACCCCCCACTCCTGGATATCGTATTGGGTTTAGTCAGAATTCTTTTGTCTCTTGTGGAAGATGATTCATGTATACATGGTTACACTGACATAGTATACTATCACAATTCACCTCCTACTTTATCTGGCAATTAAAACTTATTTCTAAATAAAATAAAGTATCTGTCTGATTCATTTCGAAGAATAAAGATATGTTTTTTTTAGCAAGATTCATTTTATGAATAAAACATTTTCATAGAAATGTGGGTGCAGATACTAGTAGATATATTAGGTAGCCCAATGACCAAGGGAAGTTAAAGTGTCTAAGGGTGGTTGAGCGGCTGAACAGCTGAAAACAGCCCTTGACAACTGGTAACTTTTTATATGCATTGACCATGTTGGTTACCAAGATTGGTACACACGCCTGCATTTGTCATTGAACACCGAAGCATGTTTCTCTCTGACAAGACGACTTGCAATACAAGGGGTGTAATTCAATGAGCTGGTAAGCTTATGACTTGTAAGGTAGTCTGGAGTACCTGCCCCTTACACTTCCTATAATGTTGTTGATATCATCCCCCACACTTATGCTATACCAAGTCTAACACTCTCATCAATAGTTTGACCATATTTCATGCAATATCTACCTGTCCGAAGAGCTGTAGTGTTAAAATGCGTTGGTATATTGTCTCAACCATTTTATAATTATTGATGCTGACTATTAATGAACTTGAAACTCAAGTAGTACCAACCGCAGGTAACTGTATCATTGAAAATGAATCAAATAATTGGGAAAATTTATGTTTTCCTGAAATTTGTGTTACCTTATCTATAGTACAAATCCATATGAGTTTCATGATCCCTTTTCAATGACATTATTACCTGTGATTCCAACAACTTCCAATGTCATAAGAACACCGCGGAAATTTTGGTCGTTGTTGTCGTCCTTGTATTAGGGTCAGTGAACAAGGGTTGTTTTCGTGAATAGCTGTATCATGCATAAGACAAAAAGACCATATACATCTTCTTCGTTTTCCTTCTTCTTTTTCTTCTATACACGTACGCTGCTATGCCCGTCCTGAAGAGCTAAGGTGTTTGGGGATCCAAAGAATAAAAACATCTTTTGTGACAAATCTCAAGCATTATGTTCCTTCTTGCTAATCTTCAAAACAGTTTCGCAATTGACGTCCGTGTTCTGAAGATTCTTGAGTTGAGATAAGGTGAATCAAACACGATACGTGACGACAATTTATGGTAACAGCATACACAGAAGTTGACTCAGTGTTTAATGATAGAGTTTAGACATGAGTTGATGGGTTTGTATGTACCGCAAGTTGTAGGTGTACATCTTCAAAAATGAATATCACCAAAACAAGCAATAAAATGTAAGATGTCTTATCAGGCATACCATTTCACCGCCTTCCACCACACGCTTCAAACTGTGGGATAAACTTAATCGGACTTAGACTGAACACGGTCAATAGTCCTCAACAAATATTGACTAAAGTCAGAATAAACTCATTTATGTAACTACATGTATTACCATTCACGAGACAGAGCTTATGCGTCTAGGGTGGTATTCACAAAGGATCTTAAAGGGAAACTTCGAATTTTCTCAAAATCTTAGAATTTCCGCTAAACAGGAAAATCAAGACTATCACCTTTTTGCTTTGATTTGAAACGTTATGTGAAGCATCAAAATTGTGACAAAAATATGGGTTATTCATAGTTTTTTTTTAGATGCTTTGTGAATATTTGCCCTGGATTTGGTGTCTTAATTAATCAAATCATTGTAAGGCAATCCAAATTATCAACCAACACCTGCAAGGCAGTAGCAAGCGGAATTGTTGTAAGAGTCAGACATTTATAATGAAAAGTTTTTAAAACATGTTCCTTGAACATCGTAAGTCTGCTAATAAGCATTTTATGCCTGGGGTGTTAAACAATAGCATGACAAAACAGATGCATGTATCTGCACTCATTCATCAGCTGTTTCTAGTTGCTCTTTTGCGAACGTATCGAGAATATTCTAGTTTTTCGACTTGATCTACCATGTATTTAACAAATAACATATCGTAATAAAGTTGATTTATTGTCGTGTACCTTATTTTTATGGTTAATCGAGTGCTTTGATTTGCCTCATTGTTTTCAATGTCAGACAAAATAATTAATAATTACATGTTTATCTGTAAAATACAATTTGTAAAAACTATTCATGATTTTCTTTCAATTGTGCAAAGATCTGTCAAGTTCGATATTTGTTTGGGGTTTTTTTGCTAAAGTTTCATGATATTCATTATTTTTTGCTTATTTTTAGCCGATATAAGTGTCTCGTCGTACTTCAGCGTAGTTACGACACTGGCCATGGAAACAAGCCCCTCATACACAAGTCTGTCTGAAATTTTGAAACTGTTATTTGGAGACATTTATCGTGACATTGCTGTATGGCACTGTCTGAGAAATAGAAAAGACAATGTACTGTGTAATATGTAACCGGAGAATACCCATAAAAAGAACCTACGAATTACTAGTATTGAACCCCCGACTTTCCTTTAAGAATAAATCCAGGAATATTTCATTCCAAATAAATGTATGAGATCATTTTAACGTATACATACAGTATAACGAAACAAACTATTACATGCGCTTCAAACAAACCAAAGTGAACCATTTCTCACTTCGTGTTACACCTAATTAGTACTTTTACAGATAGTCTATGGTACTTTTAAAACATTCTTACGCACATATTACGTAGTTTAGTGCTACTGTTTATCCACAACAAAACGACAAGTGTAATATATAGATAAATAAATAGTGAGTATAAATGTGTCAACATCAGTTTATACCCATCTTGTTTATCAACAAACATAATGAATGCGTTTATTATCGCGTTAATACGATGTTTCGGGGTAGATGCATGGCATGGTATGCACCCGACACAAACGTCTGGACTGTGAAACAATAATGTACCCGGAACGGTACACGGGTACTGCTTTGACAGATAGATTTTGGTATGGGATACCAGCAGGACAAAGGGACAAAATTAATAGGTACATTAAGATACAATATAACTTTAATGTAAAGAACGACCTTTTAGAACAGCAAATATTATCTTTGTTGACGAAGTCTTTTTAAATAAATGCATGTAATATATATAGTGGTAGTTGTTCCCATGTGATCTTGCATACGTATTATACCATACATATAACGTATACATAATATCGTATAAAATTGGTCCCGAGCATGAACAACCAATCAACACACCAACTTATATAAACCGAACACCCCATGTTGAGGGTTGAGATAAGGTGAGCTCGGGTACATGTATACAGTGTTAAGGTACGCCAAACCCCCATACTTCACCCACGATGTCCTCAAATATATACAAGTGGTTTGTTTCACACAGGGGATGACTTTGAGCTTTAATATATCTAGGATAGTTATGGGAGTGATTTTATACAAACATTTCCATTAAACGACATGTCGCCATGGTGATAGGTCAACAAAGTCCTTCAACATTCACGAAATATCGGCCCAAAACACCCGACCTTTTACATGCGATTGAACTAACTGATTAATAACGATTTTGCCACGAAGCAGTCTGGAAATGTGATAATATAAGCTTAGGATTTTGCTGAACTTTTTAATAAACGTAAGTGCTGGTCAATTTCACAACAGGATGTTATATAAACTAATTTTAATAGGTAAGTGCATCAAATACATATAAATTATATCTCTTGCAATATCGTTGAATGATTTCAGTATGGGAAAAATACAAATTCATGTGCTTGTTTCCTATTTATTAAACTGAGCCCACGGCCTTCTTCAGAGCTGAAAATAAGTTAATAAGGCTCAATATAATTGTGCATAGTGAAAATACAATTTTTATGTAACTATAAAATTTTAAGTAAATGCATTTGCAAAGGCGTCGATTGGATTATTTTTCAGTTCTGAGGAAGGCCACAGGGCAAAAATATTAAAAAACAATCGGTCAGGAAAGGTAGATATCAAAATTGTCTTCATGTAATCCAAAGTATACATACGTTTTCTCTTTTTGTTGCGTAGACCTTAACGTTGTATTTCTTTGGAATAAAATAATGAATCGGCCTAACTGAGTACCAAGAATCCAGTTTAATTCTAAAAATGTTCTTAACATTTAGAAACGGTATTGTAGTTTATTGTGGTTTTTTTAATGAAAATATGTCAGTCATGACGACTAAAAAAATTAAATACAAAGTTTTGACATCCCTAAATGTTCACTATAAAAGACAATAATGGAATTTGGGGATGTCAAAATTCGGCATTTTGTGATATCATTTCTTAGGCCTTATTAAACAATTTACATTTATTTCTCTAGGCACGGTTGCGTCTGTCGTCAGCGCATGTAAGTATCTTTATTGCAATCAGCCATTTATTTTTTACGTAATAAACTGATTAAGGAATTTCAAACTAATAAAGCCTTTGAGTTCTTTGGTTTGGTAAAAAAAGAAGTGAAAGTAATTGAGTTTTGAACTCTTGAGTTATTTGTTAGTTCTGGTTTTTTGTTGTTTGTGCGTGACTTGTATTAAATGTTGGAAGATAAATTCTAACACGACTGTCAAAATCATAGTCTTGGAAATAACTTGAAGAAAAGGTGGGAATCGAACCTTGATATCCCGGACGGAAGTCATGTCCCAACTGCGACAACAATTCGATTAATAAAAAGCCGATGCAACAGTTTTGCTTTCGAGTTCACCGTGATGGAATAACGTTACAGTGAAGCTTCAATGCGCGTTTCTGTTAATCGTGTATTTTGCTTGTTTCATAAAGTGTATTCAGCTCTCAAATGTTTATCATACGTGGACTGGATATCATGTTGACTGATTAAATATATTCCCATACCCTATATTTAGTGGAGAGGACAGTTTGTGAGACAAAGTTAGATACCCTGGTATGTCCTACAGGACTGATTATACAGGTGGATGATGTACTGTGGGGACGTACACAGAGTCAACTCTGTAATCCATTCTTCACCAACATACAGGTAATATGCACAATCATGTACATTTTTGCACATGCTTCAACCTGTCTCACGTACTGAAAATGAACCAAGACTTGACAAAGTAGAATCTATATAATCGAAGTACATTTTGTACATGAAGTACTTTTTTGTATGATTGACTTAACCATTAATAATTATTAACACGAACACATATCTTATACAACTCGGTCAACTGTAAGGTAGAATCTAGTCTGAAAATTAAAAATCAAAACATTCAGCTTATTGCATTTACCAATTTTGAATATTCCAACAATACTTTTATAAAATTGCAATTAACATTGCTGACATTTTATTGGACAATCTTGACACTGAAGCTGTGTCTACAAATGCTACTGATCACATTTCAGAACTTACATTGTCGATCGACTGCAGTGAGCACATCAGCTGTGACGTCAAACTGCAATGCTAGGACCACGTGTCTTGTACAGGCTGATAACAATTTCCTCGGCGAGGATCCGTGTCCGAGCGTACCGAAATATCTACATGTAAGTATTAACAAATTACCAAGTAATTACGAACGTTTACTAATAGGAACTGACATATTATGTTTGCTGATGCAAATGTATTTACTGGTACTTTAAAAAAGTTAGTCCACACGATTTACTAATGAAAAACGTTGCAAAATTCAAGCGATTGACCAATGAAAACAAGTTGTACAACACAACACGTTTTTACAAGTGATATGCCAATGGAACTACAGTTTACAAGCAACTGCCTAACATACAGGGCATGCATCGTACGTGATTTCTAAAGTAGCTACACCGGATGAACTTAGTTAAGTTAAGTTAAGTTACCAATTTTTTAGGGCTCTTTTCAGCTGTTAGGCCGCTCAAGCACCCTTTGACATTTTAACTCCCCTGGTCATTGGGCTACATATGGAAACCTACACTCGTGTCTCCCTGGGGAGACTATTTCTCTCCTGTGGTGTGGCAGCCAACATCGATCTGCGGCGCCCAGGAATAGACACTGCCCTCACAGGTACCATTTTACACCATGGTGGAGTGGAGCTGTGGGTCTTGCTCAGAGATTTTGACCAGTGGTCCAGAGGGGGATCGAACCCGGGACCTCTCGATCCCGAAGCGCGCGCCCTACCTCTAGGCCGCCGCTCCCCACTTAGTGAAATGTTATGCAGCATTTTAGACTGGACTTTATTTTTTTTGTACCATGAAAATCGAAAATGTTAAATACGAGTAACTTATCAAATTTGATTGTCTAATCATACTCATTATTTTTGGTAAAAATGGTGATGGATTAACAAGGGAATAAGTGCATCTATTGGATCGAGGATTGAATAAGATATATCAAACCCTAATGCCATCAAATACGTCCCTGTAGATGACTACTATAGTACCTATTCTGTTGTATTTAGGTGAAATACCGATGTGTACAAACGCTTGGAGCTGCAACAAAGTCCACACCAAGTACACCACCAACCACCACACCAACAACAACGACCCCGACAACAACAACGGCAACAACACCACTCACAACAACAAGAGGGACTGGGTCCATCATAGGAAACCCTAACAGTTCAACCAGATCTAACCAAACAGGTTCGTAAAAGGCACATGCAGTGTGTTGATGTGGTTATAATACGAGGAATCATTATTATACTTAGTAATAAACTTAGCAAACGATACGATTTCTAATGGGAGTTAAATGTTGAGACTTTCGTTTATTCGCCTATGATTTATTTGCATGACAATGACATGGTTTAAAGTATATGCTGGAGAAACATTTACAATAATGTTCCAGCCGATTCAGGCATCAGATGCTTCACAGACAAATTAACATTCGTCATGCAAATGTACATGGCAACAAAGCAATTGAACTACTGAGATACCAACTGTTTCCTGATCACCAAGTTCGTCATTTGAATAACATGTTAGGCTATTTCAGTTTGGTTTGCGTGCTAAACTTGATATCGAAATTATTCCATTGTAGGTGGAGTACAATGTCACGAGTACCTGGTTTCCGGTCCACGTGGTGTTCCAGACGCAGGTTTGTCTGCTTCTTCTAGACTGTCGCTTAGCAACAACGCACACCGTGCACGTCTGTACATGCAGATTGACAAGAAATCGAATACATTCACACTGGAAGGAGGATGGACAGCCGACCCAACAGACAAGAATCCCTGGGTACAGGTAAGTGGAACATCAAGATAGACAACACCACTAAGTTATTTAATTTTGGATTGTATGTCGTCATCATTCGAGTAAAACAACTTAACAATATTAAACAACAATTATGACACTCCGAATCCGGTCTCCTTGTTGAGTTGAACTTAATGTTGCTGTCTAATAAGAACATTTTGAGGACGTATTACAAAGTTTCAGTTCGAAACTGCAAAACGGAACCCAAGTTTATCTTCATTGAGCATGGAAATAAGTTTTTAAAAGCACGAGATCGTTGCGCATGTGTGCACAGTATTTTTTAAAGAAATGTAAGCTTAACAACATTACTTTGTTGAATAACATACAAAAGTCCCTACCTACGTCACCCAACCATCCAATATACGTGAATTAGTTAGTCGAGTTCACCAGAATATGCTCGTGGACGAGATAATTATTGTCACAAACAACAGAAACATACACCTTCACGGCCTTGGTCTGAACTAAAACTCTTTATTTTCTACAGGTAAAATTGAATTGGCCAACGATAGTGACGGGTATATCAACACAAGGTCGTCATATCAACCCTGCTACTACATGTTGTCCAGAGTGGACCACCAAATACAGGGTACAATATAGTTTAGATGGTCAAAACTGGGAAACTGTCAAAGATACTAACGGACAACCGAGGGTAATGTTGAATTCATACATTTTTATATTTTGATTTGTATATAGAAGTTAGTCCATTATGCATTATCATGTTTCTATTTTGGTGGAATTGAATTTGGAAGGCCTGTTGTTTGTGTGCTGTTCGTGGATTTCTGGATGGGCAGATGCCACGGGTTGTGTACGCTTGTTCTACTTAACCACTGGTCGGATCTCAATAAAACTTCCCATGAATAGATGAAACCAAACATGGCTGCACATATTGTCAGGTATATGTTTTTGAAAGAACGGTTATTGCCGGGATTATGATCCGTTAATTAATCGAATTATCCTCAAACTAGCATGCTTTTCACGTATTTCATTCCAGGATTTTGTTGGAAATACGGACACAGATACCGTAATATCATATATGTTTGATTGTCCAGTTATTGCCAGGTTTATCAGAGTACAAGTCCTCGGCTTTCATGGTCGTGCTTCAATGAGGCTGGAATTACTGGGATGTCCATCAAATACAGGTCAGTTGATCTAGTGCATAGATATACGTAGCGTCTTATTCCAAGAACAAAGTAGAACTTCTTAGAAAACCAGTTTATCGTGTGGTAATGTTAATTACCAACTGGGAAAAAAACAAGGAAATGACATTTAAAAACAAGTCATTTAATTATCTTGTACATGTGTATTTGGTCTTATGATGACTGTTGTAAGTATCATAGGGGCCAGTAAATTGTTACAATGTTAGAATGAGTAAAGTTAGGCTTATAGTTTTTAATTCGAGATATTTTTTATACTTTTAGGTGATCTTGGTAAATGTCCTAAGGGTTGGAAGGAACGTCCATCTAGCGGTACATGTTATTATATATCCGGACAAAATAATCAGAAATCATGGGACGATGCTATGTTGACATGTAGACGTCAACAAGGTGAATTTGTGAAAATAGATTCTCTGCAAGAAAAGGTAAACAGTATTAATATTTCATTGTTCCAATTTTGCTAAGCCATTTGGTGCTGCACTAAGAACGAAATGAATGGGTTTCACTCCAAATAAGTAATCTTCTTGCTAAACAATCGAATTACAAATGTATATCACCAAAATGGGGGTCCCTTAAATGGTCATCTTTGTTTCGCTTACTGCATTCCCTTCTATTAGTCATATTATGACTTTTGTCGCACTTATCACGACAATTTTGTGACCTTATTGCGTTTGTGTTTCAGAACTGGTTACAACAACAGTTATCAAACCTCCCACAGAAACAGAAAGCCAATGTTTGGTGGATAGGATTAAACAATCAGCCAAGATTTGATAACAAAGATTACCACTGGGACGATGGAACATCATTCACACCTAATGTTCTGTAAGTTAATTCATATATAAACATAGAAATTTTTGTTGGTGCTTACAAGTGCCAAAGAGACAAATTAATTGTTATCTATTACTCTGCTCTGAAGCTGTTTTCAGCGACGTTTTTGCCGTACTGAATGGATTGATCGATGGTGAAATCTGCTCTCTTTGACAAGTTTGTCTGGCACGTCGTTTCCAGAAATGATCACGTCATGTGCTTGAGTACCACATTTCTACCATGCAATAGGGTGTTAAAAGAGTAAGCGAAGTGTTCATGCAGCGTAGGAGTACCATTTTGAGCAGCACATAAAGAAAATAGACAGGACAATGCAATGAGTGATGTTTGGGAGAGCTAAACCTGTATTGTTTTTCTATTGTCATGTTGCACTGACGGTTTGATGGGTACTACGGAATATGTTGTAGTATGTTCACAATGGCTTTGTCACTTTGTCATTCGTTATAAGAGACATTGATGTGTGGGTTTTTACTATCACTTTGAGATTTGAACTGCATTTCCCTGGTCGGTAATTGGAATGGTGGTCTTCATTGTCTCAAGACTCACCAGAAGCCAAACATTTCGTACCTTGTCAAGTTTGCGTTTGATAATAATTTTGGGGAGCAGCTAGTTACATAGATGTATATTCTGTTATAACTGACTATATTTTCCAGACAATGGAATCCCGGTCAGCCAGATAACGCAGGAGGACATGAACATTGTGGAGTGTATATACTGAGTGCTGATAATGTCAATGACAAAGATTGTGCACAGTCATTCCCCTTCATATGTGAGATGAAAAAATGTAAGGGTGTAGCTCTCTATTTCATTCATATTGATCTGTATGTTTGCTACCTTTGATATCCTTATTTGTAACTCATTTTTATATTACATGGATGAACTTTTATGACCATTCTATACATATAAAATTGGATATTACGCCCTCCCAGATTACTACTGAACAAAAACCTTTGGTATACCATTTGTACCATTGCAATTAATACAAAATGTATGACTTTGATGAGACAATGTGCATTACAGTGACCAGCTTGTTTCAGAAAATTTAAAATATTGTTTTCTACACTTTTATATGCCTGAACAAATAAACTGTATATGCATGTGCATATGTTACCTGACAACCTTTGTGACAATGTGAATATTATTCTTGCAGACTGGACAGCTCCGGTAAACAAACCTGGACTGGTTACACTGAAACCAACAATTCCTACCACAGTCGCTCCTTCAACAAGTAAGTCATACATTTGTATTCCATGTAGAACAATTATCTTATTAATCGCCTCATTCTTATATATATTATAGCCTAGAATGGACCGAATTCAGACCCATGCACTAGGCTAGTTTAAAGACTAGGTGGTGTTTGGACGTGTGTTTAGGTGTAAATTAATATCTTTGACACTCTCTACTCTTAAGCACTGCATGGTCTTCTATGATTACGGCCATTTCTATCCATTTCTATTCTTCGTGAAAAGTAAACTAAAAAATCTTTGAGACTCAAATCTGATTGTATTATTCCATTGTAAGCACTTTCATTGATGTCTTATTCTCTGTGATTTCAGTGGCCAACAAGATCCCAATACCTATAACAGGAAGTAATGTTGTCAACACCGGAACTAACAATTTCACCAGTAAGTTCTAATTTCATTCTGTTTCACTGTTCAAACTGGAATGTACCAGAACAACATCAGTATTGAACACCTTACTTGATTCCCATGGTTGGAAGTCATATTCATCAGTGGTATAATTGGTTATTCGGTTGTCAGTTGTTAATGGAAGAACAAGTGCTGAGATGGATAATGTTTTCCAGGGAGTCTTTTTTAATTTTATTATCATGCTGTATTGGCTTCAAATAATTATGTTACCCTAAGATGATATCATATTTTTATTTACAAGGAGCCGTTCAGTTGCTTTACACGATGCTTCAAATTTTCAGATTGTGGCGGTCATTATATGATCCTTCTCAAAGGAGCATGTCCCTAGATAAAAGGGATAGCTATGCAGTTTGTATTATAATGCCTTAGTCATCATTATGAGACATACGGGTGTAACTTGAGCTACAAGACTTTGGGAACATTGTATAGGCACATGTTACTTGAGCTACAAGACTTTGGGAACATTGTATAGGCACATGTTACTTGAGCTACAAGACTTTGGGAACATGGTATAGGCACATGTTACTTGAGCTACAAGACTTTGGGAACATGGTATAGGCACATGTTACTTGAGCTACAAGATTTTGGGAACATGGTATAGACACATGTTACTTGAGCTACAAGACTTCGGGAACATGGTATAGGCACATGTTACTTGGGCTACAAGACTTTGGGAACATGGTATAGGCACATGTTACTTGAGCTACAAGACTTTGGGAACATGGTATAGGCACATGTTACTTGAGCTACAAGACTTTGGGAACATGGTATAGGCACATGTTACTTGAGCTACAAGACTTCGGGAACATGGTATAGGCACATATATATGGGTGTTACTTGAGCTACAAGACTTTGAAAACATGGTATAGGCACATATAACCTTGTACAATGTGGATAAGTTCCTTGTCATTCTTGGCAAAAACTTGCAAAATGGTCTTTACATGGTCTGTATGCTTCTAACCATTCTTGAAGATATTTCTTGTATAACCTAGTATGATCAAGACCCAAGGGTGGTTTATTTGGTGTTTTTCATTGACCATTTGTACCATCTTCTATTTCAGCTGGATGCCTGAATCCTGCAGATTGTGGTGGACGAGCCTGGGCAAACTACCCATCTTGTAATGGCTGTCACTTCTACCAGACATGTGCACCTAATGGTGTGTTTGTACGGCCATGTCCTGTGGGACTGAAGTTTGATGCCAACCTGAATGCATGCTGGCAGACATCCTCAACCTGCCAGGGACCATAGATATCTGCAATTGAGCACCATCATATTGAGCTTGACATTTGATGGACAGCAATGACAACACTTTTAAACACTTTGCAGTGGAGACATGTCAGATATCATGCTAGATTCGAAGACAATTTTGTTTGCAACCAAAACAACAACTAATTGTGAATTGTTTACTTGAAATAAATCTCTTTAATGTTTCTGCATTCAACATGTTATTTCACTGGTGATGACGGATGGGTTTGTAATGTATGAATTGTTTCTGGTCATTGTAAATTTAATGTTTTTTTAGCTCACCTGACCACAATGTGGTCATGGTGAGGTTTTGTCATACCGAGATGTCCGTCGTCCGTCGTGCGTCGTGCGGCGTGCGTCCGTCAACAATTTCTTCAAACGACTTCCCCTCCTAAACCGCTTGGCCAAATTTGATAAAACTTAACAGGAATGTTCCTTGGGTGGACCTCTAACAAAGTTGTTAAAAAAATTCCAGTCCGTTGCATAACTAGGTCACACAGGCTAAAAATAGATTTTCAAAAAGGAAACTTCAAAAATCTTCTTCTCTGAAACCGTAAGGCCTAGAGCTTTCATATTTGGTATGTAGCATCACCTTGGGGTCCTCTACAAAGATTGTTAAAATTATGTCCCTGGGGTCAAATTTGGCCCCGCCCTGGGGGCCCTTAGTTTTACATAGAGTTATATAGGGGAAACCTTAAAAAATCTTCTTCTCCGAAACCGCTTGGCCCAGGGCTTTCATATTTAGTATGTAGACTCAGCTAGAGGTCCTCTACAAAGATTGTTCAAATTATGTCCCTGGGGTCAAAATTGGCCCCGCCCGGGGGCCCTTAGTTTTACATAGAGTTATGTAGGGGAAACCTTTAAAAATCTTCTTCTCCGAAACCGCTTGGCCCAGGGCTTTCATATTTGGTATGTAGACTCAGCTAGCGGTCCTCTACAAAGTTTGTTCAAATTATGTCCCTGGGGTCAAAATTGGCCGCCCCGGGGCCCCTTAGTTTTACATAGAGTTATGTAGGGGAAACCTTTAAAAATCTTCTCCGAAACCGCTTGGCCCAGGGCTTTCATATTTGGTATGTAGACTCAGCTAGAGGTCCTCTACAAAGATTGTTCAAATTATGCCCCTTGGGACAAAATTGGCCCCGCCCCGGGGGCCCTTAGTTTTACATAGAGTTATATAGAGAAAACTTTAAAAAATCTTCTTCTCCGAAATAGCTTGGCCCAGGGCTTTCATATTTGGTATATAGACTCAGCTAGAGGTCCTCTACAAAGGTTGTTTAAATTTTGTCCCTGGGGTCAAAATTGGCCCCGCCCTGGGGGCCCTTAGTTTTACATAGAGTTATATAGGGGAAACCTTTAAAATTCTTCTTCTCCGAAACCGCTTGGCCCAGGGCTTTCATATTTGGTATGTAGACTCAGCTAGAGGTCCTCTACAAAGATTGTTCAAATTATGCCCCTGGGGTCAAAATTGGCCCCGCCCCGGGGGCCCTTAGTTTTACATAGAGTTATATAGGGGAAACCTTAAAAAATCTTCTTCTCCGAAACCGCTTGGCCCAGGGCTTTCATATTTAGTATGTAGACTCAGCTAGAGGTCCTCTACAAAGATTGTTCAAATTATGTCCCTGGGGTCAAAATTGGCCCCACCCTGGGGGTCACCATTTACTTAGACTTATATAGGGAAAACATATAAAAACCTTCTTGTCTAAAACTACAATGCCTAAGAGCTTTGATATTTGGTATGTAGCATCATCTAATGGTCCCCTACCAAGATTGTGCAAATTATGCCCCTGGGGTGAAAATTGGCCCCACTCGGGGGTCACCGTTTTACATAGACTTATATAGGGAAAACATATTAATATCTTCTTGCCTAAAACTACACTGCCTAGAGTTTTGATAATTGGTATGTAGCTTCATCTTGTGGTTTTCTACCAAGATGTTCAAATTATTCCTTTGGGTGAAAATTGTGCAGGGTTTATAATCAGGTGAGCGATATTGGGCCATCATGGCCCTCTTGTTTCTTGGGAGGATAGATATTTCAACGCAAGATTCTGACCAAAGCATATTCAAACAGCCAGGAGCAGGCAGGAACTCTTATGATACAGTCATGCTTTTATATCACAAGTTTGGAACATATAAATAACAACATGAATTTACAAAAAAAAAAAAATTAAGGCAAAAATGGGTCCAGAGTGGATGATTGGATGTGTTGGAAAGTGATAACAATCTTGGATTTTTTCAATCTGGCCTTGTCTATAAATATGTGAAACATCTCAGATCTCGGCAACAATCATTATAACGGTTGTAGTGAAGAAACTATTCAGTGATTAAATTTTGAAGTGGATTTCTTGAGTTTTCAAAGAACAGAAGAAAACACGACAAACAACAGAATATAAAACGTATTGTTTATTAATAATATGCGATGACAAATATACATGTATCAAAATAACCAGCCTAATTCTCTCACACATTTACACATCACTTATAAACTTAGGAGTACATATACATGTATTCAATCGTTCATCCTTCCAATAACAATTAAAATCTGACCCAAAAAAGTTGAAATTTAAAATTCTATTTTCACGTTTACAAAGCAAACATTAAAATTTCTGCAAAATGTAAAAACAATTAGAAATTAAGATATTTCAAAAATTGAAATTATACTAAAAAGCATGCTATAAGACTACTGGTATAATACGTCTAAATTTACCCAATAATAGGAAATTACCATAAAACATTACTTGAAGACCATCTCAATAATAAGGCAATGTCGAAATTAAGAACACAATTTTCAGGACAATTTTTTTCTTTGTTTTTCTCTTAATTCATCTATTTTAAGACAACTCTATGAGATGGGGAGCTTTCAGAAGTCCTAATGGTGGTTTCATACAAGCTCTACTATTAAAGTTTGTATTACAGCTATTATATAAAAAAGTATGCAACTATTTCCTTGGAATAAATACTTGCACGCATACATCTAGAAAATAAATATTGAAATAAATTAAATATTCTCGCTACAATAAGCACTAACAAAATTTGATATCCTAAATTCAACGTTTACTAAATATATACATACAAACATCAACCAACGTTACTTGAACAACACATAACCGGCATATACACATACACATGATAAATGTATGTGCTGCCATTTAAATGGAAATCATATATTACAACAATATAAGTTCAACTTTGTGCAAAAAAATGTTTATTTCTCCAACATTCACCAAGATGTGCACAGATATATGGCAATTTTGCAAATCGTTCAACGTAAGATTTTGTCACGTGAAACATGATTAAAAAGGCTGAAATTGAAAACCATAAACTCTCAAAGACAACGCCTGTACGATTGGCCCTATCATAAGATGTGTTGTATTTGAAAGTTTATCAAATTTCGTGGGTCAGAGGGTTGGACTTAAATAAATAATTTTACCATTTCTTTGACCAGTTTCCTGAGAGAAACAACAAACAGAACTAACAATGATACATCTACAAACAAGGAACATTAAACAAACATTTCTCAGAAAAACACTTACTCGTATAACTATGTAATAACAAAATTATTAAACTCGTTGACATTTGAACTTGTTGCAAATATAAAGATAAGCCTGCCACCTTAATATTTTTACCATAAAATCAGTGTGTACCACCTTAAAGTGTGGTATTTTTCTTTGCAGATTATGCCGGTACATTATAATAGTACAAGCCTTTTGGATACAATATTTGTGCAAAAAATGACAAATATTCACAAAAACAACAACAACAATAACAACAGAATGTGAATCAAGTTCACATAATTTACACACGTTATCTGGGATATATTCAATATAGTAAACAAACAAAATCACAGATTTTTGTGAGACCCAGAGTCTCAAAATATCACAGTCTTTGATACATGAGTTGCCATAGTAACAATTTTAAAGTAAAAACAAACAAAATGATGAAAAATGAAAGAATATTTCAATAATCATAAAATGGTGATTATATTTTTCGATAAACATGAGGGATAAAAAATAAGGGTCCTGACCCCTAATATCTGGGGAATATACGGAGCTTTAAAACATACACTGAACTAAAACATATACAGTAACACATTACAAGGGGAAATCCAACAAGACTTTGTATATTACAAAAACTTGAACTTGGAATGACAAATTTCTTCTCAAAACCAAATTCATACATTATACTATCAATTCAAATTAGCCCAGACTACTATGTGCTGTATGAGTACACACTATATATTGGTCAATTGATTGTAAACCAAAGTTCAAATGATGAAAAGCTGGGACTAAGAAACTGTGGCGTATAATGTCAACGAAATGTAAAAACACACTATGTAAGCAGGATTTAACGCTAAGTTCATTTCTCAATTCTACATTATTGTATATTGCTACTATGTCGTTATGGCAACCATTATACAAATTATACACACTATAATACAACATGAACTATGTACAAAATATGGATATCAGATCTGTGGAGACAATGTATATCACAGACCCATTCAACTAACAACCAATGACTGTATAATGTCTAGTATTCATTTAAAGTGTTTTTACAATATGTTATGTCCCACTCGGACCTAGCTCCAGATTTCTGGACAAAATGTTTGCACCAGAAAATTCTCCTAACTATAAAGTTTGGCACACATTAAGAGGCAGGCAGATAAAATCCTCCCAGTAGAAATATTCATATTCGTCCATATTGTGTAAATATAAGGCATTGTAATCAAGGGCTGTAACTTCATCTCCTGTGAGCAAGTCTGTAAAAGTCGGTTTGAGTCTTGATTGGAAGTAGAAGTGAGCGCATTATAATTTTCTAACAATTTCTTACATATTCACAATATGTAAATGAGCTTATTCATTAATACTCATCAGTTGAGCTTGTCCATAAATATTCATCAGATGAAGTTATTTGTAAATATTCATCTGGTCAGTTAGTCCACAAGTAGTCCATGAATATTCACACAGGGGGTGGACCGTCTGTGTAGTGTAACATTGGTTCCAGAGATCGGCGGAAATTGTTCGCTAATATACAACTGTAGTCATCTTCAGTCATCGGAACTAGACACGCTATCGCTAGAAGCAGTAACAATAATAACTGTAATGGTAAGGCAGTGCGTAATACTCGTAGTAAGAATGGACAGCACGATGTTTCAACGTCTTCTTCACTCGAGTCACGATGTTCGATTGAGCTGAAATAAACAACAAACAGCTGATTATCAAGTGAGTTCAGGTAACTTCAATTTTGTATAAATTTTGATGAAATCATAGAAAGATGAATAGAATGATGGAAATTGTGATTGAAATGATGACTTTATGATGAAAATGATGTCTTTTACAATGAAAATGATGAATATTATGATAAATATGATGAAAATGATGAATCTTATGCTGAAAATTACACAAATGCTGAACCTAAACAAACTATTGTAAATTGACAATGTGTTTATACTTTCTTCAAATAAATTTTCAATTTTTCATGAAAGACTTTGAATTCTACACAAGATTATTTTTAAAGCTTACATTGTATATTCAAAGTGTGATTTGTAATAAGCAATAAATTATAGTAATTTTAAAATAGCAAAATCAGATTTTACATAATTATACTGCATCAAATTAAATATGCATAATATGACCATTACAATGAAGCCCCCACATTCTGAATACATTCTGATAAGCAAGCAGTTTTCACCCACGTCCATTAGTATATTTGGTGCTTAATTCATGCATTTAAAGTTCTTTAATATGAACCATACAGTTGGAGATGCAATGCTTAGTTATTCTTTTCTGGTAAATTAAACTCTTCAGTGTTAGATTTCGTGATTACATCAGTATACAATCTACATAGCTTATAAGCCAAGATGAATCCATCTGGCTTTTCATGTTATTTTTGTCATGCATGCAACCGTTATGATAGAAGTATGCACATAGGATGATAATCATGCAATATTCCAAATGAACAATACTGAAAAGCTGAAATAATATAATACCCAAGATGCAACATTCTACAGTTTACCCATGATGCAACATTATACAGGTTACCCATGATGCAACATTCAATAGATTACCCATGATGCAACATTCAATGACATACCCATGATACAACATTATGAACAATACCCATGATGCAATATTGAACATAAAATGAAATTACCCAAGATGCAACGTCCAATGATAATGTTTGAATTTAACATGATCAATGATAGAAAATACCTTTATTTCAAATTATTGTAAGTTAAGAAGCAACATCAAAAGATGGACAATGAAAAATGGCAATGAGATGATCTCATTCGGTGCTGAGTTAGAACACATAGTGAGTGCTTTGTGTTGTGCAAACATTTGCAATCGCTTGCAAAGTTTTTGGTTAATGTCACTTAAAATTGGTCTCAACTGGACAGTCAACATAAACTGATGGGTAACTAGGATGCAGCTTGGAACCTTCATCGTTTTGACCATTTGTTTTTTGATGGTTTCCATGGTAACACAAACTGATGAATGATTTCATGTTGTTGTTGTTAGTATGATGACGATGAAGCATTAGAAATACAACATAAAATGACAACATTGATTCCTAGATATGAGAATAAAATATAAATACCATAAACCAATAAGCTACATAATTCTATACTGTGCTGACAATGGTGGTAATTTATTTGTTTTGCTATTTAGAAAAGAAAAATCCACAAGGACAGAGTTAAATACCAGGGAAGTAACTTTGCTGAAATTTGGTTCAGATAAATCCAGATGCACTTTTTCACCTATAAATATTTCTTAGTTACAACATAGCAAAAATACTTTGATCAAAATTTCATGCAAGACTAAAGTTAAAGGCTGCCCTTTTAAATTAGCTTAACTAATAACCTTTTTTGTGGTTGGGAAGGTTGGTTAACTATTAGATATTCATGTTGTTCAATTGATATTTTTAAAGGAATTTTCACACAGTCAACACAATAATTCAATGTTAGTTTTCTACATAATGAACATATAACCACCAATGTCTGAAGATGTGAAAACCTTAAATTCATGTTTGTTTTTCAAGGTCGGATTAAGAGCATAAGTTTGTTTATCAAATAGATAAAAGGCACAGACATGCCAAGAGCATGTAAATAACTTAATAAGTCATATGCTCTGGGCCATGCATTTTCGTGCCTCCATTGTTTATTAAGACAAAAATATAGCTGATCACCATTGCACTTGAAAATGGTTGAGCTTGGTTTTCACATTGATTCAGACATAAAATAAGGATATATAGTATTGTACAGGAGGTGAATTAAACGTCTTACAAGGACAATAAATTGTAAATATCCGATGAAAGCTAGAAGGTGAAATAGAATCAAAATCATAATAAAGAATGATAAAACGTAAAACTATTCAAACGATGTGGGAGTATAGTGGTTTGTGAAAAAGTGCCAACTCCCCTCCCATGTTGGATGCCCAAAGCGGATCAAAAGATTCCAGCACACGTAACATAAAGAACCCATACAGAAGGGAAGATTTAGTAATATATATAACAGATCTTTGTCTTGTTGCTATAAATTCTTGAACATAAGCTAAAACATGCATAATCATGATGCCATAAACTGCTGCAAAGCAAAGCTGTAAGAATTGTGGGTAAAAATTGTTAATGAATATTCATGAGTAATAAAATTCTGCAATGCACTATGGGTAGCTTCTAAAGGCTCTGAAATAAAAATTTGGGATAAAGCCAAGCTGAAATGATACACATGTGGTGGTACTATGGTAGCAAAAGCAAACACAATCATATAAACATTGCACAAATGATGAGAAGCAATGATGCTATCTTGCACATATACCAATGGCTCTAGGAGCAGGAAACAATCAAAAGTTTGATTTAAACTTTTTAAATATTATTTTTAATAAACCACATTTTACCAACTGACTTGAGTTTGATAATTGATCAGTTTGAGCTTTGAAATCAAACTTGTGTTTGTTTCATGATCCCAAGCCAAGTTTATGATAAGGTAGGGGAATTATGATGGACAACCAAATTGTTGAATAAGATGGCATTAAGCTACTAGAACTATCATGCAGTGGTCTAATGCAATGAAATGAAACATGAATGCTATTAGAGGATTAGGAAAGTGAGTTTTATGATTAAGAAAATGAATATGACAGTATGCGCAGTAAAAATGAAGAAATATGATTGGAATCTAGTGCATCTAAACTGACAGAACAGACTTTCAATGACACAATCAATGAGTACACAGGAAGGTATAATGAGTTACTGGTACACACAAATGAATTCAAATCAGGCCACATGCTCACAAAAAATGTTACAGGTTTTATGAGAATTGTACAGTGTACATGAGGAACTTAACCATGCATGATGTTATAAATGCAAAAAATGAAGAATGAAACAATAAATTCATGCTTGCAATAATAGTTGTAAGTGATCACAGCTCTTGCAACTGGAGCAACTAAACTGTTCAGACGACTACTACACTGACATGTTACAAGACTTGTGGTTGGGTGAAAATAATAAAATACACCAATCAGAGCTAAGCTTATATCCTACATCCAACTGGTGAGTTGCATAATGAAAATCTTCAGACAAATTTCAGTAGATCTTTTAAAATAAAAAATTAAGTTCTGACCTGATATTTCATTTTTTAAATAAAGAAAGTCTGCTCTGTCAGTATAACAAACGCAATAGTATTTCATAAAAAAAAAACACAACCATAATCACAAAATTAACTAATTTCAGATCTGTTGTTCTTAACCAAAAAACAAAATTCAACCAATGAGAGGAGGCGTACTTTGTGATCAATGGCACTTTTGTCCATCTATTATGTAACAATGTATTTGATTTGCTGCTTCATCATACAGCTCTGGCCTATCATCAATGTTAGTTTATAAAAAACTCAAAACTTTGTAAACAAAAATAAGTTAGAAAGTATACATAATGCAAAATACAATCAAGCTAAATAATTAGAGAATTTAGCGATATTGTATATAATCTGTGTGCCGGCATGCCATCACCAATCGTATGCAGCCAATGCTTAGATCTGTCAACAAATGCAACATTTATAAAATGTTTAAGGGGGTGAGAGGTATAATTACGTGTCTGGTAGTTCCGTTGTAGATTTTGGACTTCGTACAAATAGTCGGTATATTCCCGACAACACATTGCACACTCCTGCTAAAAGCTGCAGACGGAAAAATGTAATCAGTTTCTAAATGGCACTAAGCAACATAAATAATGAGACAAAATAAATCCTTAATCACCATTCTACAGTTTTCACTACAACAATTCTAAAATATCATCCCTATTACCTGTGATGCAAGAGTATAAATTAAAACCGAAGTTGAATGTGTACCTTTTAAATGTTGTCTAGTAATGCTTCATAATACTATAGATATGGTGCATAGAAGATTGTCAAGAGTTACCCCCCCCTTTCTCTGTTCAATACTTCTAGAAAGGGGGACAACTTTTGTGACTTGACTTCATAACTATGGTTTTACTAATAAAACAAAGTTTCAAACAAACCGAAATAACCCATATTTAAACAAAGCATCTGAAATCTATAAAGTTAAGCAATCTGAGAACTGATGTTTCTATTTCAATACCGGGCTAAATATTTTCACATAGAAACTCACATAATTGACTACCAAAATGATGAACAATTAAACATTAATGATTATCCAAGACATTTAGTCAGGGTTTGAAACATGTGTATGGTCAGTGAGTAGAGAATGAAGCAGAAATGAATGAATCAATTATGAGAGATTTGAGAATTATGGATGGTGGTAGGAAAAAATGTTAAAAAGGAATAATTTAGGAAAAATGATGGATGATTAATATTTTCAAACACTAGCAGCTAAGCTTTGTCAAATATAACCTCCCTATTGGATGCAAAATCATGGTAACTGACTCTTTTATAATTCAGTTACAACAATTTTGGGTCCAACAGCCGGTAAGAAAAATCGATAAATAAAGTCACAGAATAACCCTGATAATATCTGTTATTCCAAGACAAAGGTATAAAGAAACACTTCAAACATCTAGCGAAATATTTGAGAAAATATCTACATGAAATTCTTCATTTTCTTTTTCATAACACTTACATGTATTTTAATCTAGACGTCCTAGTATCTGTTATATGAAGAACAATATTAAATTAACAGTAAGAGCGATATTGATGATATACAAGATACTGTATTCAATTCACCAATTACTGATGAGGAAATTTTAAATACTATCAAATCAATAAATATTAAAAAAGCATCTTCTGGGCATCTAATCCCAGAACATTTTGTTTACGGTATTGATATTTTATTACCTTTTATTTCAAAACTGTTTAACCGATTATTTGCAAGGGGAGAATTTCCTACATCATGGACAAAATCAATCATTGTTCCTCTTCATAAGAAAGGATGTATTCATGTACCTGATAATTATAGAGGCATAGCCTTACTAGACGTATTAAGTAAAATTTATATTGCAATCATTACTAAACGACTTACATTTTTTGCAGAAGCATATAACAAGATTGCAGAGTGTCAGGCTGGGTTTAGAAGTAGCTATTCAACTATTGATAATGCTTTTATTTTGTATTCTGTTATAAACAAGTATTTGAGTATGAAACGTAGACCTATATATGTCGCATTTATAGACTTCAAAAAAGCCTTTGACTCTGTTGATCGTCGAATTCTGTGTAATGTTTTGAGTAAAGATTGTGTTAAAGGTAATCTTTATAACTCAATTGTATCTATATATAACTCTGTTAAAGCTACAGTTAGAACCAGTAATGGTCTTACAGATGAATTTACATGTCCTATAGGCTTACGTCAAGGATGTAGTCTTAGTCCTATACTTTTTTCATTATTTATCAACGAGTTGAACGACGTAATTTGTAGTAGTAATGTAAGAGGTATCCAATTATTTCCTGATTATACTGAAATATTCCTTCTCATGTTTGCTGATGATGTTGGTCTTTTATCTGATACGGTGATTGGCTTGCAGCGCCAACTAAATACATTGCATGATTTTTGTGATACATACAAGTTATCTGTAAACGTTGAAAAAACGAAAATTGTTGTTTTCAAGAACGGTGGTATGCTGTCTAAAAATGAAAAATGGAAATATGACAACCAGAATGTTGATGTTATTAACTCTTTTACATATGTTGGTGTTCATTTTACTAGTAAATTATCATTATACAAGATGTCTGAGTTCATGTCTGCAAAAGCTAAAGTAGCATGCAATCACATTCTAAATTCTTTTAGTAACCTACCTTTTGTGCCTTATAGAACATTTTTTAAAGTTTTCGACTCTAAAGTTGCTAGTATCATGTTATATGGCTCAGAAATCTGGGGAGTACATAACACTCAATGTTGTGAAAATGTTCATGTGTATGCGTGTAAGCGATATTTAAATGTTAGTCTTATGTCTTGTAATAATGCAATTTTGGGAGATCTGGGTAGGTTCCCGATGTATATATATGCACAAAAACGAACAATTAGATATTGGATACGTTTACTTAATTGTTGTGATAATAGGTATATCAAATTATGTTATAACATGTTATATCATTATGATACTTTAGGTTATGAGAACTGGGCGACACTAGTTAAGCGAAACTTGTACAGTAATGGTTTTGGTTATATATGGGAATCCCAATCAGTTGATAGTCCAGGAATGTTTTTAAAATGCTATGAACAACGTCTGAAAGATCAATTTTTGCAAATATGGAGAAATCAATGTTCTAATAATGTTAAACTCTCTTTTTACAAGGATTTTAAATTGAATCATGGTTTAGAACCTTACGTTACATGTATAGATATTCCAAAATTTCGTAAATGCCTATCTGCTTTTAGAAGTTCTTCGCATAGTCTTATGGTTGAACAAGGAAGATACTATAATATTCCTAGAGAATTCAGACATTGCTTTTATTGTGAAAGTGTGATTGAGGATGAAATGCATTTTACCTTATTTTGTCCATGTTATAATGATCTTCGAGTGAAATATTTTCCAGTTTTATATACATGCAATCCAACTTATGATAAATTTTGTCAACTAATGTCCACAAGAAAAGAAGAAACAATTAGAAACCTAGCTATGTATTTGTTCTATGCCCTAAAACGTAGATCGAATTATTTAGAAATATTTACTTAGGACATGTACATCCGCAGAGTTTGTAATTGTTTCTTTTATCCAATAATATATTACCTATCTGACTACTATTGATATTGATTTATATTCCTAATTTGTAACTGTGTAACGAGCAAAATGACTATTGATGTTGACTTAAGTTGAAGCTGACTAATTTACATTTCATATCATAGATGTTGATTTAAGTATGCATTGTACAAGTAATTCCTCTTCATGTGTTGTCTTTGTCTGTTTATATGTAATAACTGTATTATATTATGTTATTGTGTATGGGCCGGAGGCCTACATATCACGAATAAATGTTGAAGAAGTTGAAGAAGTTGAGCTTAAAGGAAAACTTCAATCTGATTTCAGTCGTCTCCCTTAATAAATGGCGATTTGAAAATGACTAGTAACAGGTCACTTCTGTGACCTTGCCCTTTCTTGACCTTGTCCATTGACCAATCAAAATGTGCGAACTTGTCTGTTAACCAATCAAAACACATGAGATATTGTCCAATAACCAATCAAAATTTGTGTGACATTTCCCATTAACCATTCAAAACATTTCTTTCATTGTTTTGAAAGTGAAAGTACTCACAAAAGTTAAAATCATTCTGTTGAACTCTAAAATCATCAAGGAGACAGGTTTTTAACTTTTAACTTGTGTAATACAATTAAATTACATAACATTTCCACTTATAGTTTTTGCTAAAGCATTCTTTCCAAGTATTATAAAGTTTCTAGATAATGATATGACTTGTAGACAAATCTAATTTCAGAATAAACTAAACGTGCAATCATTCTTTGTACCAACCTTAATTTTAAAACCTGAATTGTCATTTCAGTAAAACAATCTATAGATAAGAAAAGTAAAATAAATTCTGCAAACACGAAAACTTTACATATTTGATTAAAAAGTAATCATCGAATCACAGACTGTCCAATAAACTGATCTGGACTGGGGAAGTGGCTTATTGGTATTTTGCAATGGCATATTACTGGTTTGTGAAGGTGTATATCTGCTGGCTAGGCAGGCAGGTATGGTAGCTCTGTTATATAAATATCAACAGGTAACAAAGGTAAGGTCATAATCAACAAGTATTTGGTCACACTCACATGTAACATAAGGATTGGTATCGAGGACACGGGGAATGGTAATACACAAGCTATACCTTCTTCATACATTCGGAACATGTTGATGTATTTATACAGTCATTCTGAGGGGAGGTAAAATGAAAGTAGTAGATTAATTAACTAATATGATTGAATTGCTGATTTCAGAATTGCCACTAAAAAGGGATAGGGGTATATGAATCTTTGAATACATTCTATAACTTGGGGTTTTACACTAAAAACTTGTAAATTCATTGTAATTCATGGTATTTTTTCAATGATTTCATGGTTAAACTTGACTTGAACATAGAATCCCCTCCAACATTGGAGACAAGGTATTTTGCATTTCCGTTTTTTGTAATCCCTAAATTTAGGACCCCTCAATATAGCAGCCTCACATAATTTTAATCCAAGAAATTCACTGTCCAAGAATATCAATGAATTTACAGTTGTCGAAAAATAACACATAACAGAAATACTAGTAAACTTAGAGGGATGAGAAATTCATAAAAGTAGAACAAATACGAAATGTTGAGATAATGAATCACAAAATAATCTTGATTATAACAATAATACGAAAAGTCATTTGTAATGATGAATACTTTTATAAAGGAAACGACAACAGTGCTTTTTAACAAATTTCACAAAACAGATTTGAAATGTGATCATGGTACAGAAACAGAGAGACACAAGTGAAACACATACTGTACACTGGTACATGCTACAAAGTTGTGATTTTATCAGATACTTAGACTAACGATTTGGAAATCAGAAACTCAGAACTATTTTGTTTCTATTTTAGAACCTAGGAGTAACACAGGTAACTGTATCGTTGAAAATGAAAAAAAAATACATAAATTTTATTTTTTTTCGCTTTTTTTCGCTTTTTTTTTCAATGATACAGATATCTGTAAGGAGTAATAGTAATGTTATATACCTGTCTAGTTAAAGCAAATGGTGATCTCGTTCTAGGTCTAGATGAGGCGTTGGTTAATGGTCTGAAATGTGGTCGGAATGGTCGTGTTGGTGTACTTGTACGTATATCTCGGGGACTACGTAAATCACGTGGACTACTACGCATGTCTCTTGGACTACTGCAAGCAGACGAGCCTGGTGACATACTTAACTCAAAGCTCTGATCAGGGCTTCTTATCTAAAATATACACATGATTAATTTATCAATCACTGCTTACTCAACAATCTTACTGAAATGAAGTTCTTGCTGGTGCACGCAATAAAACATATAATCGCTAATCAGAACAATGTTAAGTCAATATATTTAAGTTTTAGATAATCTTTCGACTAGTTCATGCCCGGTGTAGCAGTCAGTTCCCCCCTCCAATTCCCCCCCGAGGAAAATTTGACTAGTCAGTTTTTTCCCTGGGGATAAAAGTAACTAGTCAATCCCCCCAGGTCAATTTTCCACCTTTGAAATTGTTCTCTATAAAGGAGAAGAAATGATTTATCTGTGGGGGAAGAAATTGACAAGTCAGCCAGTAATTCCAGTTAAAACGCCCGAAACTCAATTTTAAATATAAACTAAACAGAATGGTACGGTGGTACGGTGGTCGAGCGGATAGCCTGCTTGACTGCTGATCGAGAGGTCCCGGGTTCGATCCTCGGCCGGGGCACTTGATCATTTCTGAAACGCTTTTCTGTGTATCCCACCTAACTAGAGATGAACTGGTTAGCAACCCAGAGGTAGTCTCGCGTGTATCGGTGCTATACACCGGGCACGTTAAAGAACCAAGGTGTCTCTTCGGAAAGAGCTAGGGCATCTCGCCCGGATACCTTGTATCACACCACTATCTCTTCCACCTGCTGTCCCTTCAGCAAAAACACAGGACCCCATTGGAAATAAGTGCTTGCACTTTCATGGGTTATCCTTGACCGAGAGGTTTAAATAATTACACATATACACAATGGTTAGGACTCAAAAAGCTGAAATATACTTACGTTAGATTTGACGTCCAGTCTAGTCTCGAGACTAGTGATATATGATGAACACAGTCTAAGTAAGGCTTTAAGTCTGTTAGCAATGATATGCATCTTATCTTTAGCTTGACACATTTCAGGAGAATCAGAGTTCAATAAGAGTTGATCAGCAGTATCTCTAAGGGACATCACTCTCGGCTGATTCTTCTCAAGGTCAAACTTGATATCCTGTAAGAATGGAAAGGATCGAGTATGGTTGTGGTTATATATAAGTTTAGAGATTCAAATATTACACAATGAGTACTATTGCTCAGTATAAGTAAATAATAGGATTCCTGTTCTTCCACCTTATTGATTGAAAATATCGTCTGTGGTCATATTCTCCACATGTGGAGAAGTTGTCACTAGCTTGTGGAAGAGCAAGTAAAACTGTTTTGGTCAAACGACTGCAATGCATAAATAATCAAAGATTGATAAAGAATACTTACTACTGTAGCTGTTGACTGTATTTGACTAAAAAAGACTCCATTAGAAAATATAAAATTGTATAAAAAAAATTATAATCAAATGCATAATGAACTTAACTAAACACTGTTTGTTCTCTTACTTGTAATTTTCTAAGTCGTGTCCAGAGTGCTGCCTCGTCATTGCCCAGTTTGATAGGTTCACATTGCTGTATTTTGGTTTCTATTCCCTCTAACCAGAGTAATAGATCATGTATGGTGTGATGGAATTCCTCACATTGCATCAACGCATCTTGTAACTCATTCTGTAACCGTGTAGCCTGTGCACACACTGTGTCCCAACGTTTGTTCATTAGCTTCAACTTCTCCCGGAGTTGTCTCCCCTCATCACATGTTGGGTCTATTATCTCCCGGCTTGTTAAGTTTATTGAAATCACTCTGGTCTTCTTAGATTCAAGCTGCACCAAGAAATCCTGAAAAATGTTGAAAATAAATAAATATGCAAGTAATAATTCATACAAATAAAATCACAGGAGTTTGTATCTAAATACTCAATCAAATTGTACAATTCTGTTACCTGTGTGTAAAACTTAATATAATCCTTATCAAACCTGTGTAAGTGGTCACTTGGATCAAGCAACCATAAAGGGGGCTTACTTCTCAACATCTATTTAAGAACATAAAGCTGCTCTATGATATTAAAAAAATGTATGCAAATGAATATATTGTTGTTGTTAAAGAAGTACATAGTAGGGAAGTATGAATCTTGTAAAATTAAATACTGCAACCATACCATTATCTATTAAATGACTATGTTAACAATAAAAGCATGACTCTTCAATCTATTAAGATGTCCTAGATATTTAAATAGTGAAAACAAGGACATTAAAACAAATAATTAATCAACAATCAGACATCTAGATATTACAGTATTAAATCAAATCCTACAATCCATGCAAACATATCATGTATGGTTACAACAAGCTATATATTTAAGTGCCTGTGTCAAATAAAGTTGTCAACTATAATAGGATGATTATCAATTTTTACTTTACCATTTAAGTAATTTTTCAGTGATCCTTTATAACTGTGTATATATACATGTCATTTTACTTGTGTAAAAGTCGGTTGGAAAAAAATATAATTTGTATGTAAAGTGGATTTAAAACAACACATGACATAACTATTTGAATCCCTCATTCACTCTTATCACCATATTAACCTGCATCCCCAGTCACATTTCATTCATGTTCAGTGAGATATAAGACATTTATTGCCAAATCCGTAGATTGTCTCATAGAACAGAATAGAACAACAGTGCGATTTGAACAAATTTATCATAGATAGATGAACAAACTAAAGATTTAGTGCAAAACCTGTGGATTTTCTTACTGAGTAAAAGTGACACATCAGTGCCATTTAAACAAAATTACCATAGATAGATATACCGGTACACATATAAAGTATATTTACTGAACAGAACATTGCAATGACATGTAAGAAAAAGCTGTGTTAAAGTCAGCAATTTTTGCAAAGATTTTGTTTAGTGTACATTAAAACACAAGACAATACCTCTTTGAAACATTCCTGAAATTTAAGGTTTTAAATATAAAAGATCAAGCATAAACAATTTCAGTATTTAACAAATGAATTTAATGTAAATGCGAACATTAGCTTATCAAAACACTTATCAATGCTAAAGGGAGATAATTTTTTGATAATTGTCTCAAAAAGCCGTATATGATGGGTGTACACATTCCAACTTATCTCTTATCAGAATAATGAAAGGTGTATGGAGTAAAGGGTCAACAGTCATATTAAATCTCCATTCTGACACATAGTCATAATTTACAAGACACATTATATAGCCAATCAACGCTAGTTACCTTATGTTGTCTAATGATGGAGTCCAGCCTGGTTATCTCCCCAGGTAGGGGTTTATGTGATCGTTGTAATGCCTCGGCATCATCTAACCATGACATCATGTTATCTAGGTCAGTATGGAACTGGGACCAATCTTTACGATGTTGACTTAATCTGTAATCTTTCTGTATAGCACCTGCTTGTAACATCTCCCATCTCGATACAATAGCTGCAAATAAAGGTCACACACATGAATCCACATGAAACATGAGTTAACAGATTATTTTCTTTCAAAAACATCCCTTTTTAACTCTAATCAGGGCAACTATTTGACGAGAGTGGCATAAGTTCATATCTAAATCATGCCAAGATATCTATTTTTTGTGGAAATTCTAAAACAAGGCTAATACTAACGCTGATAAACTCTATGTTAAAACAATAACATAACCTAGGAGTAATTATTTTTCTAATGGAAAAAAAACCTGTAGAAGAGTACATAAAGAACATACCATCAACTTGATTATCAGCACTATTGATAGAATGTAATCCTGTTTCAGCTTTCAACAATCTCTGTATTCTCTTCACATCTTCAACACATTTCTCTGCTTCATCCATACTATCCAACTGTAAGGTAACAAACAAATGCCAATACATGATAACATGCCACAGTCACAACACTGAACTACCTACATATCACATAAAGTCACTTACCTCATTTTTCTTGACTTTTCTTAAACCCATTCCCAAACTCCCAGACCCAAACTATCATTATTCCTAATATAAAACTTCCTGACCTTGAAAGATAAATTTCCCTGACGTGGGAACCTTGGGCCAAGAGATACATCCGCGTATAAACTAGCTTCTTGATATTTTTGCATGTCAGGTCATTATTTTTTACTAATATCCTTCATAAATTTACTTATTTTTAAAGTTTAAAAGGAACATAAGTACCAATACAATATACAAAACTTGAAAGCAACCTCTAAATATCTGTAATACTTACATAATTGATGGCACGGTGTTCGACACCAGGACCAAATGGCACAGATTTGCGTAATTCTTTCTCGGCGAGATCCATTCTCTCAGTGGCCTCTTCAAGAGCATCGGCAAGTTTCTCGAGTATATCCTCGACCTGAACCTCCTTACCACGATGTAACAATTCTGTCTTCATTCTGTTAAACCTCTCCTGTCTCGATGGTGATGGAGCTGTAGAGAGATTTTGAAAATGTTTATATACAAGTTGGAAAAATACCTGGCAAACCATACTATGCCAGGAATGTTAAGAACCTTTAAAACATCAAGTCTATGCTTAATATGAGGCTATTTAGTTTACATAGAACAAAATAGTGTACTGGTTTAAGACAAGTCAATCGTAGGGATCTAAAAACATAACAAATTATTAAGGTTTTTTCCATCAAGATGCTATTTTTTGTTTATCAAGCTATTTTACATTAATCATTCTAGTTGTAATTGATCTAATATATTACCTCTGGCACTGAGTAAGTTCTTGGCAACCCTTCTAGGTGATGTGGATCTCAGTGACCTTGTTGGTGACCTTGACCTTGTTGGAGAGATCGGTCTCGGTGACCTTGAAGGAGAAATGGGTCTCTGTAACCGTGGTGATTCTGATCGGAATGTTCTAGGTGATATGGATGCATCCACTGTGTCAGTGACTCTTCTTTTGTAAGGTGGAGATGGACTTAGATTTGTGGAGCGAGTTGCTGCAGTAACAGTTGGCAGTTTCCTTGGTGATGTGGATCGTGACCTTGACCTTTCACGTAACTTCTTCAGGAGAGCTCTTCTCTTTTCTGGCGGACTTTCTGGTGGTGAGGCTTCCAGGTATGCTTCAATGTCTTTCATGTCCCAGTCTAAAGTTAGAGGCTCTCCAGGAGGGAGGGCAAGAAGTTCACGTTCTAGACGATCTAACTCATCCTCGTCTAGATGCATTCTTTCCTCAGTCTGCAAATATATTGGTGGCAAAAATTAATTGTAAATATTAACATAATCTGTAAGATAATTTCTTATTTTGACAAATGCCCTTAATTTCAGATGATTTCATTAATATACATACCTTGTACCCTTCATGAACTAGCAGCATTTGTTTAGACATATTGTAATTTGAAAAAGCAAGCCTTTATTTTCTTTTTCCAGGTTTTCTTGAATACGTTTATACGCTGAAAGGCAGGTTTTATTTTAGGAATACAGCAAAACAGACATCTACATTTTCAACAATTCAACGGATTTTAAAATAGTGTATCCCAGGATATAGAAGTATTCTCCCACACTAACCTGTTGTGCAGACAGTCTCGCGTTGGTTATGGCAACACGGTCGAGTACTTGTCTATGATATTGTCTGAATGAATCAATCTCAGCTTGTGTTGTGATAGCGTCCGTACTGTCACCTTTCTGTACCAGATATAATGCTGCCTCGTCCAGGAAGGCAAACTTCTTGTCACGTCCATCTATCTCATCTTGTATTCTCTGTACACAATAATTAAAACATTTGAGGAATCAAGTATAAAATCAATTTAAAACAACCTTTTCAAAATATACCTTTGAAAAACTTCCATGCAGATTTTGTTACTGTTTAACGCAAAGAACTTTTTGAAGTGAACACCTGTAGTTTAGTTTAAACATGTTAATTAAGAAAAACATGAATCATACAACTTCTTCAATTCGCCCTTGAAACCTCAATTGTGATGTTATTCATGGCTACATGAAAACAGAAGCCAGTTTCCTTGTTTGATGACAAGTGAAAGGGAAAAATTGGGAAAATAATGATACCCTTCTGATAAGTTGCAGTCAATATGGAAGAATTTACTTATAAGTCTCTTTAAGAATACAACAACGTTGTAATATGCTGTAAGTACCAACCTTCATTTCACGTAGTTTAGTTTTCACGTCCATAGATGAGAGATGTTCAATGTTAGTTAACTGCATATCTATTTCAGTTAGCCAGCTTAACAAGGCGTCCTTTGTACGTGTAAAATCTTCTCTAATACTTGATGAATGTTTGAGCTCCCTTAAGTTAGCTGACATCTGACCCTGTAGACCGTCCCAGCGATCGTTAGCATCCTGCATCATCGTCTTCAATGTACCGCTAGTGTCGGTACGACCTTCACGTGCAAGGCGTCGGTACTGTCGGTTTATATTCTCCAGCTTACTGAGGTTCTCATGAATCTTTCTTTGCACCGACTGAAACGAAATAGCAAGACATTTTACAGCAAGTTCTATTTAATAATACTCATGTAAGAATGCAAAAAGAAACACATTTGGAAATAAGGGCCACAACTCTACTGAAACCAAACAAAACTGTAGGTGTAATGCATAATCGAGCCTGGTCATCTGATAAGCTTGAATAATGTATACAATGTGCAAAATACAATGACCACATCATTGAATTTACTGTAAATACTCAGCCATAAGTCGGGCGAAAACAGTCCCAAAAAAAATTAAAAAGTCACCCCGCAACTTATGGAAGGGTTAACTACACTACTCCCGATTTTGTCAGAAAATCATTACATTACTCCTGACTTTATCTGAAACTGACCGCATCTCCCTGACTTTATCTGAAAATGACCACATTTCCATCAACTTTGTCTGAAAATTACTACACTCCTCCACATCCTTTCTGAAAAAACACGACATTCCTCCCAACTTTAGCTGAAAATGACCACTTTTCCTTCGACACCTAACACTGAGCACATTATTTCAGCTTTCACAAAAATTGAAAACTATACATTCAACCTATGAAAGGGTTTAGACAAAAACCTTGATTTTTTATTCAAAAGTCCCCCTGCGACTTATGGCTGCGTGCGACTTATGACTGCGTATTTACGGTAATACGAAATTTTAAAGGAACTTTAACAGTATTTATAGACTTAAAACACTTAAGTATGAACAACCAAGAACCACAGCTATTAAATTAGTTTCCACGTAATGCATTTCCTTTGCAAAGGTTATTTGATCTGAGTTTTACCTCATGAATATTCATGAATACTCACCTCACATCTACTGTACTCCTCACTAGATGTGCTGACATTTAATTGGTCGGCTATGACCTCAGTAACCTCTGATTCAATAATTTTCAGCCAATCACCAAACGATCTACAGTCATCTATCAACTTCTGCCAAAGCTGCCAAGTTTCTTCAATTCTGTGGTAAAAGATAAAATATTTGAATTAATTTGAACACAGGAAGATTGCATTGTCATCATCGTTACGCCATCACACAGAAATGTGATGAAATTAAACATCAACAGTGCATACTTTTTGGTTGCTTTTTAACAAATACTAAAGACTATTTTATAGATTGAATGTAGGTAAGATCATTTTTTTTTACTGTAAGCACGCTAAATTAAGATTGAAATTCTACTGAGTTACAACAAATTTGATGCTTCAACCAGTTAAAGACAGGTTCAAGTGGAATGGGATCTTGGCAGCCTTATGTCCGCCGGGAAGAAGAGGATTATGTAAAGGAACCTACCTAGATCTCTGTTCAGGTGCAAGTTGACATATACCTCTCCAGCGTCTCTCTAGATTCTTCATGGCCGTCTGTAGACCATTAAATTCTACATCTGTTGGACAGGCATCAGAGTCGTGTAGTAATACTTCACATAGATTGAGTACGGAACCAACACCTGGACTGTGTCGCTCTATATCATGTTGTAAATCCTATAAGATAACAATATAACATGTTACTGAGAGCTGATTTCAAATGAAATACTTTACATTTTGTTATACTAGTATCAATTACATTTGTGTGCACAAAAGTTGGTGAAATTTGGTAAAAGAGATTTCTTGTGGATAGCTATTTCATGAAATTACAAAAATATATAATTCAGAAATCCTTGGAGATGTCATGTCATCCACAAACATTTGCTCAACTGAAAGCCTGGTTAAATACTGTGAAACCATTAATTTTCGTGGGGGGTTAAATTTCGTGGATTTCATGGTTCACCTTAACCACGAACATTAATCCTAACGAACATCAATTTTGACCCTTGTTTTATTACCTGCAATGCAAAATCCACGAATTCAAGTCCCAACGAAATTGTTTTTTTTACCAAAACCACAACATTTCGTCCCAAAGAAATTAAATGATTTTACAGTATTATGGAATAAAATCAATGACTAGGCTGAAACTAATTTTATTTTTGACGTTGAAACAATAGTAACTTACATTTTGTTGTTGTAGTTTACGTTGTATTTCCTTCCTATCACAGTCCTGGTATACAACAGGGGCAGATAAATCATCCTCCATGTTAGCTAACCATTTACGTAGATTACTCATACTAACATCTAGTTGTTGGACCGCTAATAATGTCTCTTGTAACTTACGTTGTCTGTAATACAAGGGACATGGTTCATTAATAACATCGTACATTTCTATGCCGAATTTAAAGATTCTCGATCAGACTTTTCAAGTGGGTCTCCTTAATACTTGCACATTTAGATGCCACTGATGAAATATACATAAAGCTGGAACTGTATCGTAAATTTACATGAGATGTTCCTCCATTATCACATGAGTCAAATATCAGCGGGACTAAAGAAGAAAAGACCAAGTGCTTTAGTTAACTACGATGCAGTCTGGGTCCAACCCTGCAAACTCTGCAATCAGTAGACCAACAACAAAGATAGGTTGACTTTGATTTGAACAACATGTTCTCCAATACAGTCTAAGTATATACCGTGTTTCCTCGTATTAGCGCTCCCCCTCTAATTTACCGGTATTTACAGCGTACTCTGTGCCAAAGTGCGGTATTTTTAAGAAGGGGAAGTAATTCGTACTGGTTAAGGTAAAGGCTAAGTGCCGTACTATATGGTACTGTTCCGTGGGGGGCGTTTATACGAGGTCCGACTGTGTATGGAATTATTTTTTCATAAAATGCATCGCCCCCGATGGCAATAATACGAGGTAATACGGTATTTACTATACACTACCTGAATGCTATAACTGCTTTGAGATGTTCCCATTTATCTTCTAATCTTGTTATCTTCTGTTCAATATCACTGGCTCTCACTTCACTACTGACCTTCATCAATGCTTGACCTTGAGTTACAAGCTCATTCTTATTCTTTTCTTTGTTTGCCATTTCACTCTTGAAGTCCTAAAACAAAATTTTGAGAATACGATTTGTGTGAATAGAAAAATGAGAAATAGATTCAAATCCTTTAGGTACACAAAATCAGAACACACACACATAGTTTTACATGTATTAATAATCATTACTAAATTTAATTTTGGAGATGTGATCAAGTTACACAAAATATGCTTACAGAATCTTATAAGAATAAACACAATGAATAAAAGCCCAGACACTTTTTTCGAAATTTTCAATACCTTTTCCATTCTATTGAGTAGATCTTCTATATGGAAATCTTTACTGGAAATAACCTTGACCTCCATTCTATCTATCCAATCACAGAGCTCCTTGAACTTCTGGCTGAAGTTAGACCATCTAAACATAGTGTCATCAATTCTCTGTGAACGAAGACTGGCCTGGTTACGTAGTTCATCCCACTGTTTGTTAAGCAGACGGATTCTTTGGTGTAGAACATTAAGGTCTTCTGGCTCTATGGTTCTTGAGAGAGCTTTCTCACTGGCAAGAAGTGCTTGACGTTTTGGTTCAGCATTGGCAAAGGCAGTCTCGATGTCCTGAAAAAGCAGACGGCAAAATATTCATTAAAATATTCATCAATATAAATCTTCCTAACAATAACTGAACGGAATGCAAAACTAGTTCATTCACAAATGAAGTAACTGACAATTTTTACCAAACCAAATGATATCTCTGACAAATGTTATTTTCAGGAAAAAGAAAAAAAGAGTGTACACGTAAAGAGGCAGATAAATTAACACAGACAGAGGTAAACATTCACATTGCCAAGATTCCTACTGTGAGTCTAGCCAAGGTATTCCAGATGGTTCCACAATATTCACCAGTTAATAATTAATTATTACCTTGCATCTGTGCATATCTGCTTGCAACTCTTCATAAGCATGAGGTAATGTTCCAGTCAGTGACTTTCTTGTGTCCTTTAACCAGGTTAGAATCTCCTCAATATCATCTTCACATTCCCTCCATTGTTTGAGTACACCTTCAAGCTTTTCTCGTTCTCCGTCCAGCTTCACGAATATCTGATGCCAATGTTGTTGTACTTGAGCCATACTGACTTTAATCTCCTCCTGTGCCTTGTTGTCCGCTCTCTGTAGGAGTTGCTTCCCCTGAGTATTCATATTCTTGAACAGATCTTCCTGCATTTTGAACTCATTCTGAGTATTCTGAAAAAGCAAGATTACAAAATGTAGGACACGTTAATGTTTTGCAGCGAATGCTGATTTTATTCTATTGTGAGAGTTATTTCAATATTTCAGACAGTTCCATTTGTATAGCAATACGTATTACGAAAGTTATGCAGTTTTATTGTTTAAATAATAAAAGCAGATTTATTGCAAAATTTGTTTACAGATGTCTACATCCCTGCAAGGGGTTCAACAATACTATTAGATTGTTACATACATGTTCTTCCTCAAAATTAACAAAATTAATCAGTACACAAATATAAAATTTACCTTTGCCTTCTCTACTAGGTTCTTGACTTTTTGTAGTGAGGCCGTGTCAAAGTTAAACAGTTGTAGGCCTTCTTCTTTCTCCCCAAGCCATTCTCTCAACTTCTCTGACATATCATTAAAACCTTGCCATTGTTTAACCGTGGAGTCTATAATAGCCTTTCTCTGATTGGCTCTCCTCACTACACTCTGCCATTGATTAGCCAATAGGATGAGCTTTTGTTGAAGCTCTTCCTTATCTTCTACATCACCTTCATTCATCATAGTCTGACCATCACTGATGATGGAGTGCAGGATTTGTTGTCTGCTATACATCTCTGCTTCAAATTTCTGTAAGTAAAAACAATTTTCTCCAGATTTTAAACTTTCATTTTTTTTCTCCAGATTTTAAATATTTGAAAACAAGTTCTATAACTAAGTCTCTTGAGACACAAAATTGTTGTCAGATTTCAAAATAATTGCTGATAATTTTATTCATTGCACTAAAATATGTTACACTGTACCATGTACCAATTCATTATTTGAGAATGAAGAAATTGAAGTTTTTGAAGTCAACATGTAAATCCTGTCATATCTTACCTCACATTTCTTTTGTTGAGCCATCAGGTCTATAAGGTTACCAGCAATCTCGGTGGAGAGATCAGCCTCAGTCTTTGCCAGGAAAGTCATCCATGTATCACATTTAGAATGGAAGTCTTGTTGTACCAATAACATACCCTGTAACATCTTACATCTTTCCTTGGTCTCAGTGAACAAATCATGCCATTTATGGTTCAAGTCATTCAGATCTGCCGCTGCGGTCTCATTCAGCGCAAGTCTGTACCCAAGGTCATTAAGGGCATCAAGATGGGTGGAGTTATCATTAAACTGTTCACAGAGTTCTTTCAAATGTTCTAATCTATCACAGAGAACTTTCTCGTCTGCTGACCTGTTTGGATCTTCCATACCCAGAATTCTCTGTGCCTGCGACACAAACGCTTTCACATTTTCAAACGCTTCCTGGAATCGCCTCTGTTGTGATAAATCACCTTGGAGACTCTGAACATGTTTGGCAAGCTTCTGTCTCAAACTGAGCAGACGTTGTTCTAGACCTGAGAGTTTTGATGTGATATTGACGATGGATGATGGGTCCATGTTCTTGGTGACATCTTCACCCATTCTGTACAGGTTGGAAAGTTGTGACTGGAAATGGTCCAGTTCTCTTTGGAGAGTCTGAAAATATAAGTTGAGGCTTATAATCACCAGAAAGTCATAAGAAAAACATTGCCAAACTATACGTAAGAAATATATAAATAAAGAGAGACTAACTTTAAACATTTATGATCCCCTTGAAGAAAATAATTTTACAATGAATCTTTCTGATAAAATTGTTCTCTAAATATTCCCTTATATCAATATTTCTTCATAAAATCCTGATTCTTTTCATGAAAGTTAAAGGGACACAAAGCATTTATAAAAGATTTTTGATGACCAAATACCAAATTGAACAAGATAAAAAGATGTCAAAACATATTAAAGCAAACAGTACCTGGCAGTTTTTAAGGTTATTGTCCCTTCTAGTTCTTGGTTCTTTCCCATACACAAGCTCATCACATAACTTTTCCTTGGCATCAAGCCAAGTTCTAGCCGAGTTATATTCATCTTCATAACTCAACCATTGTTGCAGACAGGCACGGAACATCTCAGTTCTAGATCTGAGTTCAGCAAATACCTCCTGCCAACGGGTCTGTATGTCCGTCTGTGTTTTCTTGATCTCTTTCTTGGTACTGGCCTCACAAACTTGAGATAATCGGTTAGCATGGCCGGAGAATTTCTCAAAACGTGTCACATGTCTTTCCATATCTGCCATCAAACTCTGTAAAAAAATTATAATTTTCCTTATTAAATAAACTTCTATCAAATTCTGGGACCTATAATATTTTTAAGTTTTTTGTTCAAATAAAAGAAAATATCCAGGATTTTAACATATCAAAGCAAAGGGGAATTATAATATTAGTGCGATTATTTTAATCAACTTGATGAAAATGTTTTAATGACACTAAAACAGGGCTGATTGTTAGGGGCATGGGTAAAGGTTTTCAGGAATTTGTCCTGAACTTGGGGATTTTCGTGTACAAACATTTTCTGGATTTTCAAACCTCAAATTTTTACCAATTATGTGGTAGTTAGCTAGAATTAACTAATCAAATGGTGCATAAAATAACTATGACATACCTCAAGTTTTTCTACTTGTATTTTGAGTGTAGCGATATCACCTCCGACTAGATTATAACGTTGAAGACAATATTCTGTCTCTGATAAAGTCTGGTTGATCACCTGTAGTTCACCATGGAAACTGTCCCATTGTGTCAATATGTCCTCCAATAATTTATGTACCTGGTTGAAAAGTAAAAACACCCAATTAAAACTTTTCGTAGCAGCAAATCCTTAATAAAACACAAATGAACTCATCCTTAATACAATTCCATACTGATTAACAAGTTAAAATGCCTGTCTATCAAAGAACATGAGATTTTAGACGGATAATTTCTTTATTCTTGTCATTGTCATGGTCATTATTTGGTCTAAGACATTTTGTTTTCAGCTAAACTGTATTCAACAGATTTTTCTGGGCTGTATTCTTAAGCTAGTGCTCTCTTACCCTTCCACAAGGATCCAGTCTATACACCACATAAAAAATTATGGATTAAAATCAAATCAACTTTGCTGTCAAACATCGATGGATAGGTAAGATCTGTCATGACCAAGAATTGAACACCTGAGGCTACACATTTTAGAAATATTAATAGAACGTACCTGGTTAATATTGTGATCCAATTTCTTTTTCTGATCTTCTACGTTACTCATACTTTCCCGTATACATTGTCTGACTTGTGGTGAGTCTTCACTGAGTTGTACCAGTGTATCACCTAGTTCCTGTATCTGATTCATCTCTAATTGCTTAGTCTTCATTGTCGTCTGCAACGCCTGAAATAATAGCAAAAAGTTTTTGGTTTAGAAGTTTTACTGATGTTTTGGGGGAATTTCAGAGACTGACCAAAGATACTTGGAAGCAAAACCATTCAGAAGGACATGATTAGTTGAGCTCTCAAATGAAGACTTTGCCTCAAGTTGCACAAACAGACCAGATGGTGATCGTTTTCTGTTGCCTTATAAAACAGACGACGCTAGGAGGATAAAGTGAATGAGTTAAGTATAATTGGTACTAAATTTTTATTTAAATACTAGTAACTTTGGATAAATCTGATTTCAAGTAAGATGGGTCATCAAAGCAGTGCCTAGGAGTGTACATGAGGAAAAGGTACTACACTATATAAAATTATGAAAGTTTGGTCACATGACCTTCAAATCAGAACTTGGTGCTCATCTATTTGCACACTGTGTCAATATACTCGTAACAAACAAATATAATCTATATTTCCATACCTTGACATCTTTCAATGTTTGACGAACACTAACTTCGTGACCAATCAGACGGTACTTTTTCAGTTTATCTTCCTGCTCACGGAACCAACCAACCAATCGATTCACAGCTTTCTCAAACTCATCCCATTTGTTATGTATCGCTTCTAGTGAGTGGAGCCTATCTGAGACGTGTTTGCTGACCTCCTGCCAGCGTGTGTTCAGTGTACCGAGACGTTCGGAGAACTCGTTCCTCTCGGCAGGTGGAGGACCATCTAGCTCATCCTTAGCTTGGAGTACATCTTGATTCACAAAATCAACTGTCAGCTGTTTACTGGATAGGTCTATCTTGTATGACTGAAAGAAATAAAGATTTATGATATAGACCATAGAATTTTTAATATGGAGGGGTAAACAAGTTCATCCTTTCAGTTGGATTAACTATGAAATAGCAAACTTTATTAAAAGATGACATACTGAAATCCTTGATGGAGGTACATTTCCACTGATTGTTTTTGTATTAGAAGGTCCTGATATTTCAAGGTGGGTAGTACCACTATTACTGACAGATAATAAACTGCTTAGATTACATAACCTCAGAAAAATAATAAAATCTTATTCTGTTTGATTTCTTTTGATTGACTTGAGAGTCTGAAGTCTTTTCCTGCCAGAATGTCTTATGACCTCTGACTTCAACAAAAAATATTCAAAAATAAATTAATTCTATACTTCTTGAACAAAAAGCAATAAGTGATGCCAAGGTTACCTTGTATTTCTTGAGTAGTACTTCCATATCAGCGAGGTTCTTCATAGGCTTACTTCTCTCTCCATGTAGTGTTTCTTCAATCTCTGTCAACCAGGCGTTAAGTTCACCGAGTGCTTGTCGTGACGGCATCAGATCCATCTGTGCTTGATGTAGATATTCCTCACTGTTGTTGATGTCATGTTCTAGATGTGCCCATTCGTGTTCCAGGAACTTCATCCTGTCCTCAAGGTCCGAGGTCTGGTACACCTGACTCTGTAGAAGCTGTTTACCGATAGATAGAACTTTCTCCTTCAGTGGTAGCTGGTTTTCAACCTCTTTTCGGAATTCCTGTAGAAAATAAAAAAATTTTTTTATAAATATACAACAATTCAAAACATTGTCTCAATGACTACAAATCAGGATTCATATGAAATAAGGTTTCCTTACGTAATAGACTGACTTTGATGCCTCTACAAACAAAATTTCATCATAATCAAACAGAAATACATGACTTTGTAATGGTAGCAAACTGGCCTCCCTATATGTATGAGATACAGTACTAGTTTTCGTTCAAAAGTGTCTTCTTACAAGCGTTATTGTACAGTTTCGGAAGGACAAACAACACAATTGTCCGAGGCGAAGCCGAGGATAATTTGTTGTTCGTCCTTCCGAAACTGTACAATAACACTTGTAAGAAGACACTTTTGAGCGAAAACAAGTTCTGTATCTGACTTATACTGCAATAAAAAGCAAAATGATCTCCAGAGAGACAATGTTTATCCAAAAGTTCCTTGCAAAATCCATGAACAGAGCATCGTTCGCAGCATAGAAAAATATAGTACTAATGTAAAAATATGCTTGGCCTATAATGTACCAAAGGGATTAAGTTAACTGTCCAAAAATGTCCATTCAAAGGTTTAATTAGCTTGTGATTAAAATTCACAAGTGTCAATGTGTTTATACACCTTATAAGTGCTTATAATACACTTGCATCTAGTTTTCTGCATTCATTGATAAAGGACTTAGTGCACAAAGGTAGAAATTTATGCATCTTATTTTCACAATTGTCATATTTCTATGAAAATATTTGTATTGTTTTATTTCTAATACACATAACAATGTTATATTCATACTACCAATGTAGTCACTCACAGTCGTATTAATATATAGAATAAAGTTCACCTGATAGACAATTATAGTAACTACGAATTTGTATTCTGTATATATTCAGGTTTCTTGTACATGTAATTAATTACACAATGAATTTTTACAGCTAAATCTTAAATTCGCTTAAATTGTTACAAATACTTTAAAAAATACTGTAAAAGCACTGCTTTTCTTGGGAATAATAAGACAATAAATTGTGCTTGGTATGAATATTCTGTAACTTTGCTTCAATTGCTATGATTAATTTCTACTTTTCTTGGTCATTACAAGAATATTAATGTTGGTGTTTACAAAACAATAAGCAATTTCTCTCTAAAATTGGTTCTGGCCTAAATTAATTAAGAATATTGGAATTCGTGATTTACTTATCTACAATATTGATTCGAGTAAAACGCCACAAATTAGATGGTTTTACAGTAGTACAGGCTTATATTGCACTATCATTGGGTGGATTAACAATTTTCTAGCTACATGTTTTTGAGGAGTAAAAATAATTTAATTTCAATGTGACAAATTTGTCGATTTGGTGAATAAGACCATTTCGTGGAAAGTTCAACGAAATTTAAAGGATTTTCGTGGATGAAATCATCCACAAATTCACGAAATTAAATCCCCCTCGAATATTATTGATTTTACAGTATGTCATTTATTTAACTGTTCATGTAGTTATAAGCGGATTTGTTATGATTGACCAATTATTTTCTGAGTAAATGTTTTGTACAAACAACTTTCTTACAACTGAAAAAGTGTACACTTACGAAAATAATGTACACTTTATCAATGGAGTCACAGGGCGTATCGGAGTATAATAAATGCTGTACTAGTAAAGCATCAAATATAATTGAATTAAAACCACCTTTATTTACTTTGAGTCCTCAATTTGCTATGCATTTGTCTTTAAAGTCCACTAACCAATTGGAATATCTGAGACAAAGTAGTCTTGCAGTGACTAAGGTAGACATAGGACCGACAGACTTTGACTATTACCAGCTTTTTTGTTGAGCATCAAACCTTGACAAACTTACCAAGATTTTATCAATTTTCCCTCGTACTGTTGCGATACTCTTGAGATCAGCAGATGAGAGTTGTTTGATGCTGTTGAGTTTAGATCTAGCCGCAGTCAGCCAGGATTTCAATATAGAAGCTTCAGCCTCAAATATTTGTAACTGATCGCCCACAGACTGTGATCTGTAATAGTAAATGAGAAAAATGAAATAATGTTAACTGGGCTAATGCTGAAGTTCAATATTTTGTAAAGTTTTATAGATGAGAAATATGTGATAATGCTAAAATTAAGTTAATGCTGAAGTTAGCACAAGTGTTGTAGGTTTGTTTTAGTGAGTTGTCTTTCCTGGACCAGGAAACTTAAAACTATAGGGATTCTAAGCATTGTTAAAGAGAGGGAATTGATTAAAAAATGCTTCAATCATGAAGGAAATATTATACATAACATAGTTGGTTTTTGTACGCTTACAACTGAAATTAAGAACGTTTCAAACAAGCACTCACCTCTTCAATTCATGAGACAGTTCTGTATTTAAATCCACCCACTTTTCAGCAAGATCTGTCACTAACATTTCTAATGCTGGACAATTAATGCTATGTAAGAGTTGTTTCCCTTTGTCCACAACTTGGAATACTGTAGGCTTCTCATCAGTTAACTCCCTTTGTAATCTTTGATATGTTGTAATCTTATGTTGAATAGCTTGTAAAGTGTCCTCGTTTGCGATTGGTTTAGGAATTTGTGTCTCAATGTCATGTAAGAACCGTTGTAATTGGTTGAATTTTTCCTCCATTTCCGCCCATTGTTTGGTCAATCGGTCAAGTCTCTGACCATGTAAACTGGCTTTGTCTTGCAGGACGTATGTAAGGTTACTGAGTTTAGTATGTTGTGGAAGATGTTTCTGTTTGGTTGCTTTGTCACATTGTGCGACTAATGAATCCAACATAGCACGATGTACCTCTAGATCACTGAAGAAATCCTGAAATAAAATACACAATATGCTTAAAATCTATGAAATTCAATATAAATATACGTATATGTCTTTGAACAGGATTAGATTTGTATTGATGTGATTTTTGAACAGCTTTGCAATGTATTATTGCAATGTATGACTGCAGACATTCTTCCATTAACATACACTATATAAATGGCTAAACTACTACTTGGAGACAAGTACGTGAAATACATCATAAGATTTCTTACAATTGAAGCATGTCTTAAGATTTCTTAAGCTCCCTGGTTAACAAGATTACAGCATTTTATTATCAAAAAATTACAAACATTCTTCAATAGTAAACCAAGATGGCTAACAAACTACTCCAGCAGAAATAGTTTGAGTATTGAATATATTTTTATTTGTGCTCACATTCCTACAATAATGTTATCATAGTTAATTTATCATTAAACTGACACATAAAAAAGGCTTAGCTAGACCAAATAGAACATTATAGTCTGCTAATGGCAAGTCCATTTAAATTTTAATCCGATCTTAATTTTGTGAATTTAGAAAAGTAACAGACTTAACTTTTAAAAGCTTTTTGAAATGCAATAATATGGAATTCAGACGTCCTAAATTATGTCAGTTTGTTCGACGTCTGGCAAATTCTGATTCAGACTAAAAGAATGTCAATGAGAATATGTCTCAATTTAGCATATTCAACACTGTCTGGGTCTGAAAAATGCTTCAGATGTCCAAGGCTTTCACGAGCTTCCAAAGGTGAAGAGTCAAAATGGGCTCCTGATCATTGTGCAAGAAGATTTAACTTAAATTCTGAAGAGTAAAAAAAGACATCTTAGTCAAACTCAAGAGACAAAATGCAGTTTCAAGAAACACAAATGCTCAGACATCTGACATAGAATATCATCTCATTTCCCATGTACTTACTTTATGAGCTACAAGCTGCTGTTTGAGATGATCTAAATCTCTTGTTGAGATTTGTTCAGATTTCAATTTGTCGTCTGCTGTTTCGAGGAAGTCAGCATAGTCCTGTAGAAGCTTTTCATACTGCTCCTGGACCGACACTGATTCCTGAAGAGTTGCTTTCTTCTCCATTACCTTGAATAAAATAATAATTTTATAAGAATGGCTCAAATTGATGCAAGCAATGTTATCAAATGAGGGATATGACTCTCTCGAAACTTATTTCCAGAACCAGAAAAAAACTTAAGGGTCTAACGAAACAAAATTCAGTCATTTGCATAATAAACACACTTGAACTTTAAACAGTCAGCAACTTTTGAAAGTCACTTTATTAGTGGATTTATTAAGAAACGTTGGTTCATATCACATAACTACCCGGTACATAATTTTCATCTTCAATAAGCCAGCAAACCTCTTGTAATATTTAAAAATAAAATTTCCTCCTCTTTCAAGCAAAGGTTAATCCAGTAATTAACAGCCTCTCCTTGACAATTAGCACATAGAAATATTCATAAAGCCCGGGTTTCTAAGTGCAATAAACACATTCTAAATATTGCAAAAATAATTCCAACTAAAAACCTTTATACTTTCATTAAATAAATCCCAACAGTACCATCTCTGACACTATCTATCATAAATTAAAACTTTTCATAACTTTACAAGGAATCATAGATCCACGACTTCGATTTTACGACTATGTTTATATTGATCCAAAATGTAAACATCATACAATAGTGAGACACAAGGCTTTGTAGGTAATTATTTACACGTCAAGACATCATTTAGCGATATTAATAATTAAACACAGCAAAATTGTTCAGAATAGAAAGTGACATTAACTTTTAGGAGTAAAGTACATGGTATATTAACGTAAGACACTGCATGGTGTAAAGAAATCCTACATGGTACCATACAGAGAACCAGTCTCTAATAGATTTTTGTATATGAAACACTGAAGTCAATATTTGTAATGATTCAGAATTGTTTGTTTATCAAACCTGCAAACTAACTTCGACAAAAGGAAACTTTAGAAATCTTACTGATTAAAAGGTTTACATATTTTACATTTGCAATGATTTCTTTTGAATAAATTGGTGGTCAAGACTTATTTACATCGTTCTCTGACTTGCTCTACCACAAGCAATAGACAATCTCACCACATAAGGAAGAGCAAATGTAGGACAAGAACCTTGCTACTCAACCCAGGACTTAAACCTGCATCAGGTCACATTCTAGCACTTTATCAACTGAGCCTGATCTGTTGATTCATAAAAGACACTCAAAGTGCCAATGCATCAGAAGAATGTTTCATTTCATTGATAAGCAATTCAGCCAAGGAAATTATGAATTCAATTTAACTTAAAAATTATTTTTACAATAAACAATTACCTGAAGCTAAACCAGTGTTATTATTCCATTAAACAACCCTCCAAATGTTATAAAAGAAATTAATCCATGTCCTTACTATCAGACATACACAACTCAAAAGTCCCTATACACAAAAACTTCAAACAAGCATTCTATTTGCTAACAGTTCCTTACCAAAAATACACCAATATAAAACATGTATTTATCTTTCTCGATACAAAGTCTATGTTAAAATTTACATGATTTATTTAAGATCTGTCGTTAAGTCAATCATTTATTGGAGGTTTTAACGTAGACCGGTACATGTGATAATGTACATGACAGGTATAGTAAATACCGTACATAGATAAGACATTACAAGTTAATTATATCGATATTTATACTTGAGCCCTTCAGTGATGGTCGTGATTTACTACAAATCAACAAATAATGAATATAATAACCCAATGACAAGGCATTATGTGGCTGTTTTATAACATTCTTTGTGTGTACAAAATGTACCATGAGCCTTATTGACAGCTCCTTATCTCTAAACATATTAAACCTGATTTAAAATTAATTTAACATTTTTATAAAGATGAGATGTTTAGTAAAATAATCGTGGATGAGACAAGTTCAAATATTTGATATTCTTAGATTGATACATAACATTGACTACAAGCCTTGAAGTTGGTAGAGAACGGTTCGAGATCCTAATGATTGTAGAAATTTGGGACCTAAAATGCCATTTTGGTGATATTCAAACATTTACTTTTCAAACAATTGTTCTAAGTGCATGTGTACATATGAATTGCATGCAATGTCCTGTATAATATGCAGTTAATTTACCGAATGTTTGCTAAAAAAAACTGTCACACTGATTTACCTTTCGTTGCAGATCCATATAGTTAGACTGTAATGATTCCATTTCATAAGGGGAGATAATCTCAGAATCCAAGGCAGATAACTCTGTCTGTCTCTTTCTGACATCTTCTAATTGTGTCTCACATTTCTTTAACTGGCTCTCAATTTTCTATAAAGAAGAAAAAACAATCTGAGGTCAAATAAAAACTACTAAAAAGTTTCAATTTACTAAAACATGGTAAGTTAATTTATAATGTAACATTGTGACTAAAATAATACATTATTTTGTGTAAGAAAATAAGACCAGGAATGTAAAATTAGTAACAATCATTATAATAAACATATGTTAATAAAGAAGTAAACTTAAAATAGAGAAATTTCATTAAAATCAAGTTTAATCAAACTTTGGTCATAACTCAAAAAACCATGATTTCTGCTGTTTAAATAAGTTAATCATTCCATGCATTTCCTGGACTATCCACTGCATCCGCTAACTAACATGCATTAAAACATTAATACAATCATCAGAACAATGTAAAATTGTCAAGATTGAATGCATGCAATTATAGGGATTGAAGAGAGAAAACCACTGGGTATGAGACAGAGTGGGAAATGCATGCAGAGGGTAAAATAATTTATTCAGGGATACTACAAAACCCTTCAATAATACCAGTACTGTCCAGCTTGCGATAAATGAAATTTGGTCTACATATTGAGTTGGTGGTTGGATTTGCAACCCTACACCAAATATTTAAAAGTTATAACAAAATGTTTCTGTTAAAATGATTATGGCGGGATTTTACAATAATATAGACTGACTATATAATGGGTTTGATACAAAACAGCCATAACATGCTCTGCAAAGTCAGCTTGTTAAGGCAGTTTTTCCATCAGTCCTCAAATGATATAATATGCATGTATATAATGATCATATTGCTCCTTTCCTAACATAAGGGGGACACACACCAAGTATTAAAATTAGCAACAACAGTATAAGTTTGGCCTCACACCATACATAAGGTAGGCCAAGCCAAGTTATGTTGCTAAGTGATAACATTACCTGTTCATATGCTATAGCATCCTAAGTAAGAACCAAAGCAACAAAAATTAATTTAAAAAATAGTTTTTCAGTTATATTTACTTGAAAGAGAGCTTTAATATGAATACGTGTATAGCTTGGCTATTTTGACCTGAGCCTGACCTTTATGCAAGAATATATTACAAGGTTCTTGCTTTGATTATATCAATTTCCGCAAGCAAATCGTGCAATATCGGTATTTCAGATTTGTGTTTATATTACAAGTCGTGCGTCTTTGTGATACTCCCCGATTATGAAGACATACAATCGGTGTAATAAACGTAGACAATATATCGACTGTTAAATTACGCTAATCAATAGGTCAAGCTCATGTCAATGTGGGCAAGCTATACAAGTGACTACATAAAACAAGAATCCATAGAACAAATTTTGCACAATTTTGGTTCTTTAAGAAACTTAGATTCCTAGTTTCATACAAAACTTTATACTTCATTGAAATATTTTAAGTACATAACAAAATGACATATTTTGAAAATAACTCAGTAAAGTATTATCTGATGATTAAAAATATCCTGGTAGGCATTTGACCATGTTGCAATTTGTTTCCAAATAAACGATATTCCCCTAGCAAGAGCACTCACTCATAGTGACAGTCATTAAATATTCATAAGTAAACAATTCCAAAACCTTTGAAAATGTTTGAATTTTTCACACAATACCACTTCGATCAATAAGACACATATTTGCAACACAAGCTATTAACAAAGTCAATTTGACCTTCTACGGTACAATTTTCAAATAATTATGTTTACTAAAAAAGTTCAAAAACCTTTAAAAAAAGTCCTTACTATGCATTTGTTAGTTCCAATACTAGTATAAGAAATTCACAATTGAAATAATTTTTTTCCTGTAGTAAAGTTGTGGAGTTGCAGGTTGTAAAATCGAGGGAGTAAAAATAACATCAAATACTTGAACAGTTTAAGCCGATCAGGTGAAAATATCAGTATATATCGAACATAAGCCATTCACAGTAACAATACCTTAACAAAATAAATTGACTTTTGCTATTAGAATCGCGGATTGAATGAATACGTAAATAAATAACAGAACCGACGAGGTAAGAAGTCGCCATTAACTTCTTTAAAGTATGATAAGAGTGTACAAATAAAGATTACATTCAGATTTCCAATGCACAGTAGCAACCGTTTTGTCTGAGTTAGATACTATAATGCCCGTGGCAAAAGAGGACTCTGGTCCATATAACAGACTTCAGCATTAAGCCACCTGTTATTACATTAAGTGTTAAATATATCCGTGATCACTTAATATAATTTTTGACATCCTGTACATTCCAGTAGACAAATTTAATACAAATCCAACCTCTCTCGAGCAGCAACCTTTTTTAATAATATAAATCTTGGTTGTTCAAGAGGGGTGGTTGATTATGTTAGGTTTACTGCAGAGAGGTTGCACAATTAAGGATACACTAGCATTAAAATAATCCTTTAACAATTCACCTACACAAACAGGACAGAAGGATAGATTCTTCATAACTTCATATATTTATTTCATGCCATAATTTTCATTGAGTAGTTTTATACACTTGTTGAATAAAATTTGGTCAAGTTCTTCATCTTTTTTATTTATTGGTCTTATAACTGACTGAACAATATGTATAATATGTGAAATCAAATTGATGTATGGCATTCCTTATACACACTACTATTATATTAAAGATAAGCAAATACAAAATACAGATAAACAAGAAATGTAATTTAAACAAATATTAAAGCAAACAACAGTCTTTTTCAAAGCAACAATTACACAAGATCAAAATCCACACTTCGTTAAAAAGGCACCCTAAATCTGTTTTTACTAAGTATTTAATTTTCATGTGATTAAAGAAATCATGAGGTTATCAAGATATTACAAAAATTATGACAATTGTTAAATAATCATATTAATTTCTAATGATAATGACAAAGTTATTTAACAATTTATAAATTATACAATGAACTATCAATGAAATGCAACCAGGGACTGGACCCATGGACTGGAGCCACAGATTGGAACCATAGACTGGACCCATGGACTGGAACTACAGATTGGAACCATGGACTGGACCAATGGACTGGAACCACAGATTGGAACCATAGACTGGACCCATGGACTGGAACCACATATTGGAAGCATGGACAGGACCGAAGGACTGGAACTACAGATTGAAACCATGGACTGGACCCATGGACTGGAACCACAGATTGGAACCATGGACTGGACCCATGGACTGGAACTACAGATTGGAACCATGGACTGGACCCATAGATTGGAACTATGGACTGGAACCACAGATTGGAACCATGGACTGGAACCATAGACTGGAACTACAGATTGGAACCATGGACTGGACCCATGGACTGGAACTACAGATTGGAACCATGGACTGGACCCATAGATTAGAACTATGGACTGGAACCACAGATTGGAACCATGGACTGGAACCACAGATTGGAACCATGGACTAGAAACATTAACTCGAACCATGGACTGTAAAAATAACTAACAGGCAATTGAAATAAATACTAATTTATAAATTATCACCTTACAATGACATGAACACTCACAAACTTGCAGACAACTCACAAATAACAAATTAAAAACAAACTCAAGTTTTAAAATAAAACCACAAAATAAAGCAGACAAAGCAAAATGGCATCAAAACAGGATTTTTTTGTTCTGAGACAGTAGACAACACACTTCACATCAACGGCTAATCTAGCTAGATAGGGCACACTATTTTGAATATAAAAATCAAATAAAAATACACTTCTAAGTAGTAACAATGTCAAGGTTGGCCTCCTCAAGATCAAGGTCAGCCATCTTGAGCTAAATATAGTAACACAAGTGAAAAACAGCTACAGGGGTAAAAAAAAGACTAAATATTTAGCACTACTTGCACGACTATGACTATATATATACATTGCCTTACTGAATTAGTCAAATCATATATTACCTCCTGCAAAATGTAGACATATGTTTCTTGTTAAAATCAATAAAATTTGCAACTACGGATACATGAAGTATCTACCATGTGCAATGTTATATGTGTATAAAAATTCACTAATAATTTTTTAACCTTAATCCAATCCACCACCTATAAAGTATGTATAAACACATTTTTATATACAATTGGGCAAATACAACACAGACAAACCCTCTTAAACAAGGGGAGATAATACCAAGAAATAAAGAGGAGTTCCCATAAGTTGAAAAAAATTGACATGTCTATTTGTTTGTTTGAGTTCAACAGAGACAGTCATAATTGCATGGTCACCCAATAGTCTAATTACAACATAGCTCTGAGAGAACCATCATAAGACATGAAACAAGGGCAACAATTCAGAGAAATCAAGGGAACTAATTCTCTGAGTATTAAATAATTTGTTTTCTTAAATAAGGAAGAGGTATGAAGAAAGACACACTCTGTATAAAATCAAATCTCCTGAGTATGGGATATTAATTTAGGAAAACAAGGGTTATTTAAAATACTTAAAAGTATTGTCAGATGACATTAACTTGTAATCAGTAATAGTCCAGTCATTGAAGCTAAAAAATATGGTCAACCTCAAACAAATTGCAAAACAGAGTTTCTTTGCGTTTTCATCATCTACAGACTATTATCAACTACAGACAAAACGTCAAAAATGCGAGTTCAGTGGGGAAAATACAAAAAAATCGACATGTTTAAGGTCACTTTTGGTAGCAATTTCAGCGTTTTCCTTATTTCATACTAGATGGGGAATTTTAAGTTCTAATAATTCCCGTGTAAGCCGTTAAATATTTACTAATTGCACCTTAAAACTGATATTTTCTGAAAGATACAACCTTCTTCTATCGAATACAAATATTGATTTTATCGTCAGACAATTTACTTTTCATATATATGCCAGTCTACGTGTTGGTATACTACCCATTCAAATGTCGACAAAATGGCTCAAAATAGCACTTGGAAGGGGAAACAAAAGTTTTATTCATTTCTTTAATATTAATCCAATTTGTTTCAAATTTACACATATCATGTGTTGTATACATGTGTGCCTAATGGAAAAGGGAAATTTGTGTTTGGACAGTATACAATAATAACAATATACAAAATGTACACGAATCTATCGATTCGGGAGAAATAGTGATTGTTCTCTTTGTCTGTTCGTCCACAATTGCATTTGTATTCACAATGTTGACTTTATGATTATAAAACTTGGTCAGAGTGATCATCTGAACAAAATTTAGGCCAAGGTAGAAAATGGATGATCAAGGGTAAAAAAACTAGGTCACTAGGTCAAATTGTAGCAAAACCTCGTGTAGTCGCTAGAGGTCATATTGTTGACCTTATATTTATGAAACTTGGTCACAATAATAATATCAACAAAATCTAGGTCAAAGTTATAAATTGGGTCACCCGGGGTCAAAAAGTAGGTCGCTAGTTAAAATCAAAGGAAAACGTTGAGTAGGTACAAAATTCACAATGTTGGACTAATATTTATGCAACTTGGTCACAATGCTCATCTCAAAACATCTAACACATGTATGTTATTGAATAATTTGGGTAAAAATTAGGTCAATAGGTGAAAATAATTGATGCGACTTTTTGGCGCATGAAGGTTTGTCTATTTTTTGACCTAGTGACCTAGTTTTAAATTATTATAAGTCAATATTGAATTAGACCTACATTTTGTCTTCATGATCCAGGTGACATGGTTTTATAAAGATAACGTAAAAAGGGCGCCTTCTAAAGATTTGTTCTATAATTTGGCCTAGTGACCTAGTTTTTAACTCAGGTTAATCCAATTTCATACATGACCTTGAGTTTTGTAAGGTGATCATTGTGACTAAACTTCACAAGTGTAAGGTCGAAATTGCGACCCCTGGTGACTATATCTTGTTTTTTCTATGTTTTGACCTAGTGACCTAGATTTTGGCTTCGGTTAACTCAAAAATTTATTTTACCTAGATTAGTTTCCGATGATGATTGCTGCCAAGTTTCATAAAAATCAGACTAAAATTGCGACCTCTAACCACGATGTAAAAATAAGTTACTGGTACAAGTCAAGATTTATTTACATCAAAAGTGACAAATATCGCGAAAACATGTGACAATTCAATATATTTGTAAATATCTCAAAAAGTCCCACAAATATTCAATTAGGACATTTTGTACATTGCTAAGGAAAGCTTTACGCACCATATAAACACAGAACTGTTTGTTTTGCAATTAGTTTGAGGTTAAAAGTTAAAATGACTGGACTATAATGTTTGTTATTCTGTCAACCCTGCTGTTAAGACATGAATGGATGAAAGCATTAACCGACATTGAATCACAATGGCATCAATTTGCGGCAGCACATATAATGAAAGTTATTCAACTGACCCTGTTGAACATGTAAGACATGAAAGCATTAACTGACGTTGACATGTAATGGCATCAGTTTGCGGCGGCACATAGAATGAGTGCGTTAGATTTGGTACACTGAAGCTGTGACTTACCGTAACAGTAAGCTTTGTACAAGGATACTGCTAATTGACATAATTTATTAGATAATTATAATAAAATGCACAAAATTTCAAATATGCAAAAATGTGATGCAAATATCAATGACAAGGGACAAAACTCAAGTTTTAGCCAAACTAAAACCCGATAGTTTATTTTGATCAATATTCTGACAGAATTTCATGACAATATCTCAACATTATAATTATACAATATCTAACATTTTGAGATAACTTAGTTAATGAAGATCCCCAAAACCATGGAATTGCCTGAATCCAGTAATCAACAACCATATGAAAATCTTGATAAAATTAGGAAATAAGAATTGTACAAATAAGTACAAATGTAGCTACTTTTTTCAAAAGTTGAGCTATGCTTTTTTAGCAAAGCCTTGATAAAGAAGTTTGATGTAGCAGATTTTAAGTTCATTCATCAGGTACATAATGATTTATTTCATACACAAATATAGGTTTATTGAAAGACCTATAAAACACGGTGGGAGTACTCTCATATTGAATATAAATTATGACAGAATTTATGATATTATCCTTGGCATAAATGTAAACAATAATAAAATAGAAGCCAACTATTTAATTCAATACATTTTAACTTGGAGGCCGACATGCTTAACAGGCCTAATAAGGTCCTAAGTGCAACTATTTCCTTAAAATTCAATATAAATTTCACATTTTCAGTCGGCCAAAAATGAATTTTAAGCAGCCGATTTGGCCTATAGCCTGCTGTTATTGAGACCCTGCATGGTTGCATATTTACGAGTATTAACCCTTTACTCAGTGGCCATGCATTTTGGTGAATATATCCTATCTCCATGCAGAGCCATATACACTAATTGTCTGTGTTTTCATGCAAGAACGGACATTATTTCAAATGTATTCATGTGGAGCCTGTCCTATGATCAAATAACCATTATGGAGATGGATCAAGCAAGTTTACTGGATGTACAATGGAATAAAGGGTTAAATTTGAACTTTTACGGAACATTATCAATCAGGTAAGAATTATCAAATGGTCCTAGATCTACAACTAGCCCAAGCTTTGGAGATAAATAGTTTAGTATCCATGCCCACATTGTAACCTGGTAGCAGCAACATTTGAAGCAGATATAGATGTGCAACATAACAACTCCCATGATGCGATAGCTTGCGGAAAAATATAAATTCCCAGTAAATATTTCCAGGAGATACAATGACAACATAAAATTTCCCAAGATGCAGCAATTGTGTAGAGTGTATGATGCATTGAGTAAATATGATATGAAATGTAGATATGTACATACCTGCATTTTATCCACTTGCAGTTTGATCGGGGCACTAGGTGCGGGACTCGACATCATGTCTCGTGTTTCCAACATCTTACCCTCCAAGTTTTGTACTTCATCCTACAACACAGAAAATACATCATTATGATACAGTGGTGAACAAAACACTGCCCCCAGAGTACTTAATATAAAAATGTCAAAAGTTCACAATCATTCTGTCATGTGAAAAACGATAAACATTCCTTTAAAATATGATAGAGTTTTATGGTATAGCTATACTGCATTGGAAATGTCAGGTCACAAAAATGCTCATGACTTCCACTGAAATCACCACTCTATTAATATCCAGTTATTTTTCCATCCTTTTTTCATTGACCTTTCAGTATTTCTCAAATTGTTTTAGTTCTATTATCCTTGTTTTATTACTATCATCATTATTTTATTACTATTATTATTGTTTTATTACTATTATCATTGTCTTATTACTTCTGTCTATCTAAATACTGAGAATATTACGGGAAGTTTACCTTATAGGATCTATAGTTTCTATCGACAGCTCTGAGTTTATCACCCTGGTCCCTGGCTTGAGCTTCCAATGTTTGTACCCTGTTGTTTAAGTTACCCAGACTCTGTCGGATCAGATCATGACTATCTGTGTTAGTTACTGTCAGTAATTCCTGGGCAGCACGTCCCATAGACTGTATCTCACCCTGGAGGGATCTTATCTCTCGCTGTATATCCTGTAATATAAAAAATATCAGTACATAAATAAATGGTAGGGGAGACAACTGCAGCTTGTCAAGGAAAAAAGAAGGGAGAAAGGGAGGTAATTGATTAGAACATTAAAGAAGTTGATTGAGTAATGAAGGGAAAAGAGGAGTATAAAGAAAGGGAGGTTATCTGAGTAGAATTGCAACATTTTGAGCCGAACCCTGGATATGAACATAAATTGTGATAAACAAATAAAGGCAAATTTCCACGCTTTGGTTTAATGATTTACATAGAACTGGTGCAATATGCGGTGAGTACAAATTTATGATGTACACAGTTTATTGGTCAATTGTATGTAAAACCAAGTTTCCATTGACTAACAACTTTAAAGTCAATTTAAAATTCTTGAGTAAATATAAACAAACAATTGGGAAAAATTTACTCATTCATACTTAAGGTATGTTTGTAATGTAAACATTGTTTATTTGAAACAAAGCTTAACACAATATTTATACCCCAAATCTATTTACCTACAATGCTCAGATCAGAGACTTTATTACACATTGTGTTTCCCATTTTTAAGTAGGTTATTTTAAACAATTGGTGATGGACAACCACAATGCAACTTTACAGCAATTCTAGAGGTGCTTAAAAATGAGTGCATAAAATGCACCTGCATGAGGATACTTTTCATGAGTGTGTCAAAGTAATTATCTTGGGTAAGCTGACACGGATCCGACCAAGAAGCTGCCCAATATGTTTTATGTCTAAAACTTGATATCTAAATAGGGTAGTTAACTTTCAGAAGATGAGTAAACGGTAAACATCAAACTTACCTCATTTTCTTTCACTTTTTCTTCAGAGTTCATAGTACTATCTGGAGCAAACAGTTTCTGTTCAGCCAGGTCTAACCAGCTGGAGACGTTCTGTAGAGCATCTTGGTAGCGCTGCTGGAACTCCAGAGCTTTATCCAGCCGGAACTGTTTATCATCTACCTGAACCTGTAACTGTTTCCAGAGGTCATTCAGTGCACCCAGGTGTCGTCTGATGTCTGTTAATTTTGGTGATTTGTCAGTTGTGTAACTACGACGACCATATTTGGCAGGACCAATTAAATCCTGAAAAATTAAACAAAGATGGTTCATCCATCAAAATCTAACCATATCCTCCACATGTATTTTTTCTTCACTTTTTGCAGAACAGCAATGGTTGATACACTATTCAATAACAATTTCAAATGCTAAGTACTGATATAACATTCATAGTTTCATAACAAAAGCTTACACAATCATGTTACAGAAGTTCATCAGAGTAAATTGTATCAGGAAATTTGCACCTAATTTATGCAATTCTCACAAGCTTCATTTATCCCGTTAAAATGTAAAGTTCGTGGGAAAAAGCACAACATTTTGCATAAACAAACTGTTCATGTGAATTCCAACAAACCTCAGTCTTTCTGATCAAGTCTTCCAAGTTTTCTTTCTTGTGTGCAAGTTCTCTTGAGAGTGATTCCCATCGTGGTTGAATATCTTCCTCCTTCAGTGGAGAGAATGTTGGTGCTGCTAGAGTTGCTTCCCTTGTTGGTCGTTCTCGGGTTTTCATCTCTGTACTGAGTTGTCTTACCAAGTTACGGTGTTGGTAGAGATCTGATTGTAATTGCTGAAACAGAGAATGAAACAATGGTTTAAATTAAATACAACATATGCATACATCTCTAACTCCTCACATCACATTTTATTGAAAATGGTGATAAGACAATTTTTTGATATCATTTAAAGAGCTATATATAATACACAGCCATTTATTCATTGTCAGTACATGACAGATTTCCAGGCTTATCACACAACTTGCCAAATATTGTCCTCCAACAGTCTGTAGGCTATTGTTTTACTAAAAGTATTGTGAAAATATTGATGTGAGAATGAAGTTCAGAGAAATCAAGAGTTAATTCACTTCGTGGATACTTAGTGGATAAACAAACAGCCAAAATAATACAGCAGGAACATAAAGTAACAACAATACTAACCTTCTGAAGTTCCTGTTTTTCGTATGGTGTCATGGCATTCATAGCTTGTTCATCCATCACAGGAGGTGCCTGGACCATAGCTTTAGTATCGGTGATCCATTGTTGTAAATTCTTCACATTTTGTTCGTAGTCATCCATTTCTCTCGTTCTCTTCTCGCTCTCCTTGATAGCCGTTCTCAGAGGGGCTTGTTTCTCTATGGCACCTAGTTTGAGATTGCCAAGATTTTGTTGTAGCGTGGCAAGTTGAGATCTGAGTTTGTCAGCAGATTCTGGTGTCTCAAGTTCACAGACATTGTCACACTGGAGAGCCAGATCAGCTACATGCTGCAAGCGACGATTTAACTCATTTTGTAGGTCCTGTGAAACATAATAGAATTGTTCAAATTTCTATTTCTATTCAATTTTAGAAATCTACTGTAGAGAAATCTGCATGCTTTGAAGAAATTTGCATTAGGGAATGTATCAGAATATCTGGTCTTTACTTGTGCTATCACATCATTTTACATGCCGGCATAGCCTTTATTTGCCAATCAGCTTTCTGCTAAAATATGGCGGGCATATGAATGCCCCCATTAGGATTTGAACCAGAGTTACCAGATAAGAGGCAACTCACTATCTACTGAGGTATAGAGGTGCATGAAGGAATGCTACTCCTCCAAAGCCAAAGTCAACATGCCAGAATAAGGTCTACAATAACAAGATTTAAGTATCAAGAAGCTGTATGAAAACACACAATTCTCCAACGGAACTGAACAGATGTCTATTGGGATTACTAATCATGCACATACCTTATTTTCCTGTAGTTGTTGTTGTAGTGTACCTACACTATCAGTGGCTAGTGGTGTAGCTGCTTGTCGGACTTTCATCTCATCTAACCAATCTTCTATCTCCTTCACGTGTTTCTTGTATGCTCCTAATGCTACCTTATGTCTCTCCTTACCCTTCATAGCATTCTGTAAAATATGAGACACATCGTACAAAATGTACAATTTTGTCAAATATGTTACACAACACATATAAAATGGCCGTCATATAAATGGCGAGTTTTAGAAAGAGAACTGTCATATATAATTGGTTAAACCTCAATACTGGTTACTAAAACTACCTTTGAGACCCGCGAAAAATTGGCTTTCTTATTAGGGTAGGCCTAAAAATGAGATCAATTAAAGATAAAATCAGTGATAATGTGCATCTTTTACAGTTGCCTGAGACTGTCGTAGTACATGAACAGTAGATTTTATCCCTCTTTATATTGATGTCAATTTTTACTAGAAATTTAACATTTTGTATGACACTGATATTATTTCCCTAACATAAACAAGAGGATGTAAAATAGATCAGGATTGAATCATATTCAGTGAAATTGTTAAGGAACAACAAGCATTTACACCTGGGTTAGAAACCTACATCCTCTAAAATTAAACCTAATAATAGAAAGTCAAGTGCCTGGTTTGCTGAGCTTATAATGAGCTATTTCTTTCATCAGTTATAAAATTAATTCCCCTCGACCTGGTCATAATTATTAAAGTGATTTGACCTGTCAACGCAAAACCTCAATCCAGCTGAAGTTCTTTGATTGCGGTCTAGATTAATAAAGTATCTATAAATATATAAGTGAGGCCAGTACCTAATCTGTTAATCTACCAAGATTATGTTATTAAAATAAGAAATGATACAACTGTGACAACTTACTATTCAAATTTTAAGTAGTTCCAATTTTAACCAATTTCGGTAGTCCGTTTATTCAATCATGCAAGTAAGCTTGAACATTTTTCTCGAATGTTCTACATAGTCGAAGAACTACTATTCAACTATTGTATGAATACTGATGTCTGCTTAGAAATAAAACATCAAAAAAGTTTTGAAGAAGGTCAATAATTTTAGAGTAACTTAGTCCCAGCAAAAAGGAAACACTATAAAATGCCAATATTCGTTCAGGACGACAGCATTTTGACACAAAAAATCAGCCCCAAATTGCTAAACTGCAGACAATTTGGCCAAATTGTTTACCTGGTTTAAAGGGTCTGAACCCTTGATGAAGCACATTGTTTACATTCATACCTGAAGTATTTTCGCCTTGTCATCAGCCATTGCTTGTAGGTTATCAATCTTGTCAGTCAACATGCCTAGTGTAGCTTGCATGGCTTGATATCCTTCAGGATCTGATGATTCCATGATCTGTCGTCCACGTTCCTTTACACGTGCTATATCTTCTCTTATACATTCTATCTCCTGTTCAGATTCCTAAAAACATTCAAGAGCATTATCAAACATTAGTAGTGGATCATTTTACCTGGTATATAAGTCGAGTGTCCAATTGCCAGGGCATCTGATGATAAATGGAGGAAGCAAAACAAGAGGTTTGGCCCACAGACCAAGCAACCTACAAAAGATGGTCCAGTTCTAACCCGCTTCAAGGCAAACAACTGACAACTTCTAAAAGGATACTGTGACACCAAACTGCTTTTCCTGAGGTCATGGGTTCCAAATGCATTGTTTTTTATAATTGAACAAGCTGACCCACAGAAGAGCTTGATGTTCCATAACTAGGAGTTGAACCTGTGACCTGGAATACTTCTATAAAATATTTCTTTTTTTCAATTTATTAACCGAACTTATCTGCTTATTGTCTTTGTATGGACACAAAGCTGAGATACATATTATACACAAGTGTTATAAATAAATAGGAACATAGAAATGAGGAATACAGTAATGTTTATTCTGCTTTTAGGAGCGTGGCAGTACAAATTGATTTATATTAATTTATTTTAGGTGATTGTGGAACAGTACTGATAATCTCTCATGTCATTTCCGATGGTTAATCCGTATGAGGCAGCAATCAATAAAGTTAGATAAGTTTTTGTTGTGTGCTTTTTTTTAAAGTACACAGATGCTTTTTGCTTAAATTATGTAAATGTCTACCAATACTTCAAATCCAAATTGCTGAGTTAGCAAAAAGTAATCAGCGCTATGTAAAACATTTCAATGTGTATCAGAATTTAAAAGAAGTATTTGTTATAAATGAAAGATACAGGCAGCAGTACGGGAGTAAAATATCTTTTTTGCAGATTGGTTTTAGTCGGGTTTAATACGTGCCAATGTGGAGATAAAACTTGAAGCTTAAATTCTGTCAACTTTTGCCACTTAAATTGTCATAAGTGGGCTACCTATTGAAAACACTTGAGCACAGTATAGGGAATATAACTCAAAATTTGTACAACTTATCAGAATTGATGACACAAATTTCATTGAAATCTGGGAGTTTATCTGGCAAGGCGTAGAGTTTTATGACATACAATATTTGACCAGATACTAAAGTATAACTTTAGGCAGATACTTCATGGCAAGATAAATCAATTACTCGACAAACTGTTAGCAATTTATCAAATACCTTTATAACTTTATTGGCATGATCAATAGGGAGGGGGTAAATGTTGACAAATAATGTGAATTATGGTTAAAACATTGCAAACAGCATGTGAGGGTAAATGTCAAGTTAGGGCTTGATTGTCTTCATGCGGTGCATACATTGACTGTATTAGCCGCAACATTTAAATTTTTTCTATAGACTTGGTTGTCACACATTAAAGGTACAAACAAACACTTGCAACTTTAAAAATGTTTTTATAGCACAGTTTGATCTTTTTAAAGTTTATGAAACTTCTGACCACCGTAGATTTACTCTACTGATAGGCACAGGTAACTAACTGTATCGTTGAAAATGAAAAAATATAGAAAAATATAAATTTTCAAAAAAAAATTTTTCGTTTTCAACGATACAGTTACCTGTGCTGATAGCCTCCTGAAATCACAATTATTTCTCAAAGGGGAGCAGGACGATTTTTGCAAATTTAAAAAACATAATTTTTCGGTTTTCTGATTTGGCTTTGGTTGATTTACTTAAAAGAAATATCTGAATTGTTTTCATATATTTTTATAGACATTTTGTTCATAAAGCAAATAAAATTGATTGAGGAGGCATAAAAATTAAGAGGATGGGAGGGACCAGACAAAACTACCATTTATGTACTATTTATTCTGGGCGTTTGAAATTACTTAAAGCTCAGCAGTTGAATGTTTAAAAGTACAGTACCAATATTAAGAGACCAGATAATATTGATATTAATATTTTTTGTACAAGCGTATTTCACAAAAAGTTTAAAACAAGTAGTACTTTGTGAAAAGAAGCGTTATTATATTATAAAGTTCTTACTTTTTGTACATTCATGTATAGCTTCAAAAGCCAAATTAGAAAATTCAGCCTAGGTTACCATAAAGTACTTGTGTAAGTTAATCATGTATAGAACGATAGATAATTGTATAATTAACAAGACTGACAGTCTGACAACACCTTACCCCCTGCAATAATCTATTCATTATCAACTAACTCTTCAATATCACCAAGATACACAGCTCTTCAACCTGCTCTCAGACTGAAGTCTAGAATATATTGAAGAGTTTTTATCTACACTATGTTTATATTATATACAAACACAATGAGCAGTTTTGGAGACCGGATCCTGATCGGGACAAGAATTTCTTACATGACAGTGCTAATCATTAAGATATACCCCAACCATATCCAAGGAATAGCTAGGTCAAGGACTGAGACATACTAACTGGCCGAAGTATCACCTAATTTGTCCATGTTTTGGTCTACATTTCTCATAGTATGAGTGTAATTGTTGTTTGTCTGTGATCAACAAAGACAGAAGTATGTGGTCATAGGTCATATTGTTTTATTTCAGCCAGATTTGCCAAAGACCTTTCACTTCACTACTCCATTGGGTAGTTTAATAAAATTAGCCTCCAATCTTTGAACACAATGGTCTATATAACATTTGACTTGGTTCGGACCTCAATTACTTGGTTCTGACCTCAATTAAGATACCTATATACATATTGAAATGGAAGCGATCTTTAAATGTCCAATGAATAGTGTGTCACTGAAGAATGAAAGGTGGAGACTTTGGTTGTCAGGAAAGGTAGAGCAACCATTCATGTTGCCAACAAATCACTGGGTGTTCTGTTCCAAAGGCATCTTGCCCATTCTGTCAAGGTTAAGTCGTATCTGGTTTGACTTTTAAGGCATTAAATATTTATTTAAAGAAACTTGCTCACATATGTATTCAAACTATACCATATAAATGAATGGACCAGTGCAACAAATAGAAAGGTGGTATATCGAAGTTTATCAGAGTTTAATATGAAATTTGTAAAGCTAGCGAAAAATAAATATTGAAACCATGTTAATGAAATTCAAAGCCCATTAGTCGACGAGGTTTTAATCTGTTAGTTGATAAACACTGAATATTTAAATCTGGGTTTAGAAGACCTTTATGAATAAATCAAAATAATGAAATAACTAACACCAGGCAAATAAACGTCAAGTACCACCATTGTATGGTTCATAACAAAAGAATGAAAAATATTGAAATAATTTATTGACATTATGACTTTCTATGTATCAGACTTACAATGTATCTATACCTGGGACAAGATTTATCAATTAACTTCAGTCAAACATCATAATAAATATTATACCAAGTCACAATTCTGTATAAACATTGATTATTTAATTAATAAACATTCGACAAAGTATTCAAATGTTCAAGGCAATTGTTTGTATGATTTGGAAAACTTGCTGGTGGCCTATACAGAGTTTTAACCAAATTTGGGATGGTTATTTAAGGGGCGATTTTCTAAACTTTCGAAAAAAAACCATAACAGTGAACATCTTAGGAAAAAGGTTGAGAAAAAGGCCATCACTTTACCACCAAAGTAACTGAAATGAAGGAGTAGTTGGAATGCACATAGATCTAAACATAATGCACAGTTCTGTGACCTTGATAATTGACTTAGTGACCTTGCTTCAATCACTCTGCATCATAATTGAGTTTTAATGATCAAATCGCCATTTACATGTATTCACAAGTCATTCATTAGAAATACAGATCTTTAACTGAAGGTTAGCACAACCTTGACCTATGATACAGTCACCTTAAGTTCATGGAGTGCTGTCACAACAACCTTGACCTTTGATAGCAAGTAACTGAAGTAGATAAAACTGAAATATGTAATTACCTTCTGATCTTTAATCTGTTGTTCCAGGTTCTTGAAGGGTGATGACCCAAGAGCAGATAACTTTTGTTGTACACATTCCATTCTGGCAGTTACATCCTGTACTGTAGACTGGTACCGTTCCTGTTTCTGTAGCGCCACCTGGAGTTCCCGTTCCTTGGTACCAAGCTGAGAGGAGAGAGCAGAATCTTTACTATCACTATCGGAAACGTCACCGTTTATACCACCAGTACCATTAGAATTATCAGACTCTTCTTCAACTACTATACCACTACTACATGGCAGCTCCTTAATCCCCTTAACATTGTAATTTTTAAACCTTTCAATGATTGGTTTAGAAGGTTCTTCCTCACTAGGGTTACCAGTTCCATTAGCGATTGGTTTAAAAGAGTTAATTATATCATTTAAGTCTAAATCCAGATTTTCCAAGTCTGGTGGTTTTTCGTATGTTTTAGCTGGATGTAAGGTCTTCGTCCTTCGACTAAGATTATGAACTCCGGCTAACATGTTGATTTATTTGTGCTTAAACTATAAATATATTTGATTTTGTTACGACTACAAACATGACATTCCTGAACAAACAATAGAACACTCTTGGTTTCAACACATAATTGTCATCGTTATCCAGCTAATTGACCGCACAACACAAGTCCTTCATTATCATATAACACTGGCTTAATTTCTCACGTAATTTTCTCAATTTTAATTATCTACAAATCGACACATTCATTGAAAACTAAAATTATTGAAATGATATGTGTAAGATAAGTACTCAGAGCACAATTGCTTTCTGAAATATTCAAAGACGAAAAGTATATTTGATAATCATATTTAAACCCTTAAGTAGCTCATAAGTCGTATGCATATCAGGATAATCCTGGCTCCACCAGACTTAAACATGCAGGATTTAGCAATTAGCTCAAGCCATAATGAACAAGTCACTTTAAACTACCGCTAGCCACTGGCTTTAACAATTTAACAACACGTTACGAAAAATCTGAACTTTCATTTTTTTTTCGTTTAGTTTTTTAAATCGATCAATCAAATTGAACAGGATTTTAAGTAGCGGTGTTTAATCTAACAATTGGGATTCCGAGCCATGCATTATCTTGTTTACTGGGTTTGTTATCATCAGGACACCTTAACAGGTCACATGATCCACCTGCTCAGGTCACATGATCAATAACATGGAAAATCTATATCTCTTCTTCTGAAGAATTAGAAAAAAAGCTGTCAACTCATTAATAACACTCAACACAACCATTGTGCCCTATTTATTTTCAACTTTCTTTAGAATTTAACTTCGTTACATTTATCTATCTTTATCAAAGTTTACAAAAGCATTTTTTTATTTTGCAAAATGAAATTCCAAAATATTTCAAATATTTTTGAAGTCACAGTGAAAATAAGAGTTTTAGATTGTTTCGTTTTGAGCTCAGTAAACTGATTTGCAGCTATGTACCACACTTGCTTACGTACCTTAATAGCAGAACGCAATATTTTAAATTCAATATTTCACCAATGCAAGAATTACCAATAAATCACAAGTTCAAATGATTGATAAAATTAAATGTCCATTTGCATAGCATTTAAAACATGACAACCTTAAAAGGCAACACTTGTATTACATCTTGAATATTAACACCCTGTAAAAGTTCCGGTATATTCCTATTGACATAATAATTTCAATAATCCGTGTTATTATTAAACTTTAATTCAGAATATCCTGGTTGTATGCAAATGCTTTATTTACCAACAAATTGCACAGTTCACATTTTTGTCATATTTAAACTCAAAAGCAATGTTAATATAATCAGAATATATAAGATGACACTTCAAATATTAAGCCACTACGACCTTTTAAAAATATTTGAAATAATTTTCTTCTAATCTTTACAGGTCATTCAATGAGCTAGCGCGATCTTTTGTACCTTAAAGCTCGGTAAGCTTTTAACGAGTTTAATATATGTATAATGATTACGCGGTCAGTAGCTGGCAATACCCATTAATCAATTACATTAAGACTATAATATCTACTACTTTCTTTGGGTGTTCATGGGGTTATCACGCTTTGCACAAAAGAAAACCTCATTTAAGCCTGTAATTAATATTAAATTTTAATGACTTAGTAACAGTCTAGGTCACAAATATCGATGAATACTTTAATTAATTAAATCCAATCATTTAAAATTTAAATTTGATTAATAAATTCACCTATTTATTCAATTCATATTTATACTTTATATCATTTCAATATTTTCAGTTTCAATCTTGTGAACTGATTTCTGATATGTACTTCTCATCTTCTGATTTTAAGAAATATTTTAAACAGGTCATCGGTCTAACGTTCAATTCCTATAATCCATGAAAGCAACGTTTGTATGCTACTGCTCGGTAAGTCACATGCACTTCATATTTCAAATCATATTGTTCCAAATGTAAATTTAATCCACAATACATGAAGATTAAAACAAACCAGGATTCATCAGAAATGAACTTGACAAACTTTGCTTCTCGATCGGCCCATTATTTGTTTTAGCCGAACATTTAAACATTTAAATTTAAACTCATTTATAAAGAGAGCAATCAGGAGTAGATAAGTCTGTCAAGAAACGTGAAGATCGTATCCATATATAATAGAAACTATTTGATTGAATACATCCGCAATTGAACTTTGCCCGAATACGTTGTCAACGCGGTATCAGCAATAGAATAAATGTATCTGAACGTTAAATGAAAACATTCTATCCTAGTACTGGGAGGTTTCGGTCCTTGAAGCCAAAATGGACGGTAATTAATCAATGGTAATGTGTTTGCCAGATTTTTAACCTTCAATTGGTACTTGAGAATAATTTATGAATTGATCAATATTGCAATTATTTGGATCTACCGAAGTCAAACATATAAAAATTGATCATTTTAAACAAACAACAAACGCAATTAAGCTAGAGCATTCATGTCAACAATAGCTACAGGCACTTAACTAGATATACTTGCGCTTTTTATGTAATATTTATGAAGTAGCAGGGTAGCTATATATATGGGGGATTTGACAAAAAATGTGGTTATCTTATATATTTACATCTGCAGGGCTGAGCCAGTTCAGGATGACAATCAAACAAAAATATATCGTCGGACCACCCTGAGCAAAATAGCTGTTCAGACTCCTTCCTGGGGAAAAATTGGTTAGACCCTCCCCTCACCTTAGGAAAATTTCTGGATCTGAACTTTATAGCTTAGAACTTATTTAAATGAAGAAGGACCGCACCATTTCCTTCACCAATATGTCCAATGAAGATTTTGAGTGAAGTATTTCATTGAAGTTGAAGTGAAGGACTAAATTGGTAACTTAATTGGTAACTTAATTGGTAACTTAATTGGAAACTTAACTTCAGGACATATTAAGATCATTGATCCAATAAAGCTACCTGAGTGTTATTATTCACTACTATATTACAAATACATGTATACACTGATCATTTATTTATAATTGGCAATAAAAGAAAGTTCATTGGGTGAGATATTAAGTATACTTCTAGGGGAATATGCTGAGTAAGCTATTCCTTTTGTTCACACTTAAAATAGTGTAAGAATGTGGCTTAGAATTGCATTGCAAGCAGTAAATGAACCATTGGGAGCTCCGACAAGTGCGGTATTGGAAACATCTGGATTTCAGATACCACAAAAGTCAATTTTTAACCATAACACAAAAGTTTGCCCTATTTCAATATTTTACGATTGTTATTTGACCTAGTCACTTCATTCTGTCTTACTTATATTTGAAAGCAAGATTCAATCACCGTTTAATAGGATTAAGATCATTTTAAACGGCTTCATGACACATGGCATGTCAATTATTTCAACCAATCAGAATGGTTCTAGGAAAGTTGACAAATATTATGATCTTGACCTCAATTTAGACTCAACTGGAACACAAAGCGAGGAAATACCTTCAAGTTTTTAATTATTTATATTTAAAATAACAGAAGACCAAAGGGTCATTGTTGAAGGAACAAGGGGTGACACACCATGATGAAGCAATTAAATTCCTGTTGGCCCAATGGGTGCACCTTAAAGTGCCTTTAATAAGGCAAAGAAGCAACATTTTAGAACTAGCAAGAAATGTAAGTCAATATTCTGTTAAAAGTCTTTGAATACTCAAAAAAAGAGCACAGACCAGTATGTAGTTGAGAAGAGCCGACTAAAAATACACATTTATATAATTACAACAAAACACGAACTACATTATATATGCAAGAAACTTTGACCTCGAAACTAGAAGGTCATTTGAAGGGAAACAACACCAATAAATTCTAAGAAATCAAACTGAAATATCACAATAATAATGTAAAACAGAATAATAGAGGATGAACTCAAAATAAGTTCAATTGATACTGAAAATGAAGATGATATGACTGTTTCTATATAGCAAAACATTGGCCTAATACATTGGTACCAAAGAGCTTCACACATATTATGAATTTTCACTATTTCTCTACTAATTACACCTAAGAATATTTATCAAAGTTCAAAGACTTCCATGAACATTTCTTCACCACACGAAAAGAAGAATTATATATGGAATAAAACATAATTTTTCCATCACTGTTTCTGTAAAAGTAAAAACTGCCGATTCAACAGAACTGTCAACATTCAATGATACTAATTGCATAATAAATGCACATGCTACATACCAGTAACCAATGAAACATATACAAGATATATTGTTAAATGCATATACCATAAATGATGCTTTATGCAATAATATTACATGATTAAAGTTACAACGTTATATCGTGCAATGCATTCACCATTTACGTTAGTTGGTATATACATGTATAATATGGTGCAGAATATATATGACAAAGTGAAAAAATTGTTTTACGTAATAAAATCATCGTAACTCGTACGTCGCATACCTGCTTTTGTAAATTTTGCCACGATGAGCTAAGGTCATCAAACTTAGAGCTGCGTGAGGTATTACGTGATCCGAGTAATGACCCTGACCCTGCTAGACGTGATTTTGAGCCGAAAGAAGAACTTCGATCCCGTAACCCTTGAAGATGCGGATCTAGCAAGCTTGGTGAACTCCGTGATAAATCCTAGTAGGTGTGAAAACAAGCAAAGGGTATAGATATAGTAAAATCACACAGCAAACACAATTATAAATAAATGCTGGTAAGATATATAGATATATACATGTGCTGGTGAGCGTAAGTCAGTCAAATGTGAGCGTAAGTCTCGAGCATTCTACCAAAATGTTTTAAATAAAACTCAGCTACAAGTCCAATCTATCTCTCCACCCACAAGCAAAACCAGCAAAATCGTAAGTAAACCATGCACTCCAAACTAAATATTAGGTAATTTATAATAAACAACCTGAGACAAACAAGCTGAACAATTATACATGTAACAGAACATTGCAATGTAAATATTCACTCTAGTAAAATTAATAATCCTTCAATATTAATTTTATATATTTAAATAGAACACAAAATATTTTCAAAGTCAAAATTTCACCGAAAGTTGGAAATAATTCATAATTGATACGATTAAGAATTTATAAATATTGATCTCATCTTCTCAGCTAGGCTAGATTAAAGCTGCATTGATTACAGTATATGATAGATTCATCACCATTTTCTAAATCTTCAATTAGACACATTGGATCAATTTGTGTGTGAGTTTTCTATGGAAAATCAAATATCTATCCAAACTGTCAGATCAGCAATAAAAAACTCCTCATTTTTCATTTGAATCAGCTCAAAACATTTTAATGAGAAAGGCATGTGATGCTTATATTAATGTGAGGTGATGCAAGAGATCGTTTACTGACCCAAGCATAAACAATCTGCCCTCAATGACATATTGATCAATTACTGCATTAACCCTTTACTCCATGGAGATGTATTTCAACTTATTTTCCAGATCTCCAAGCAGGTGTTCCAGGGCAATGAGGTGCTGGGCACCGATTATGTTCAAATATGGTAACCAGTGCAGACTTAGAAAGGTACCATGGTAAATATATTTTCATTAGAGATCTATAAATTTGCAACTCTTATTTTTTCTTCAATCTAGGTCAACTAATTCTTGCTATGTATTCAATTGCTAAATTTTCTAAATGACTTAATATATCTAATATTTTACAGGTAATTACAATCATGCATCTTAAATCATGCCTACATACATCTATACATAGGTTTTATTCACATGCAATGCTGTTACAATGTACAGGTATATTGTGTTACTAATATATAGCCATGCAAATCTTTCCCAAGCAACATTAAGTGTTAATTTAGTTTAAAATATTAAATTAGCTGTGCATCTCAAACATATTGTAATATTTGAAAGTCTGTGTTCAGATTAAAGTGTTTTCCTATAAATCGTATCAAATGATAAACCCACCGGATCCCATGTTCCCTTGCCAAGTCTATCTTTCTTAGGTTTCATTGACCTTAGTTGTCCAGAGGTCAAGGACGTTGAAAGTTGAGTGGATGGATAGTTGTGTTGATCTGTTTCATCGTCAGGTCTGGTTTGTGTGTCATGTGTGCTTTCAGTTTGTTGAGGCGACAGAGACCTGAATCCTCTGAGTCGTTCCATCGATTTAGTCTTAGGAGATTGTTTTTCAGTTGACCTTGACCTCTGTGTAAGGTCATGGTGTGACCTTGATGGCGAAGTAGGAGGTAAGGTCAAAGGAGATGGTGACCTTGGTGCATATAAAGTCCTGGATCCCCTTTCCATTGAGAATTTAGGTTCTGTCTGGGAATCCAACTGAACTGGTTCAGCCCTGAATGTGTGTTCACCCTTAACTGGCCCTTTTGTAGTCTGAGTTCTGTCCCCTCTGACCTTCCAGTCCTTGTTGGGGCCACTTCCTGTTGCAGCTGGCTGGTTAAAATCATTAGCTAAGGTACCGTATATTGTTTTAGATTCATCCTCATCTTTGCCATCTTCCACTTCACCAAGTCTGGATGCCATGTACTTTGACCTTGGTTTGAAAGGTGACAGTGCTTCCATCTTTCGTTGCTTCAGAGCAGCTATATCACCTGGTAGGTTTCCACCTTCAGTAGCTTTACCGGAGTCCCTTGCATGTGGCTTTGACATACCAGTCTCAGCACTGGCACTTGCTGTTTTATCAAACAATGATCTAGGACTATCAGTGCTGCCAGATTTAACACTTCCTAATTCACTAGAGTCAGCTGATGCTCTTAGAGCCTTAGACATTGGCTGTTCCTTGGTTTCCCGGTCATTACTATGGGATCGCTTAGGAGGCATGCTAAATTGCTGAGGTACGTCAATGGACATCTCCATGACATCACTGTCTGCCAGAGAGGTATCGGAGAATGGTAGATGAGAGCTGTGTGAAACAGGGGAAGAAAAGGTGATACCACTGTCAACTGGTGTGTCTGAGTTATCATCATACCTATTTTTAGATGAACCTGGACTGGTTTCAGAATGTTTTCTTTCATGGTAAGTCCTTCTAGAATCAGGTGATGAGCCCAGTCTGACTGAAGGATCTATGCGTCCTGAAGTAGGAGATGAAAATGTTCTATTGTCAATGTTTGGTTTTAAAATATCCTCTTGTGGTAAGGTAGTTGATCCAGGAGCAAAAGTTCCGAATGTTTGTGTTCCATGGATTGGATCAGTTGTTCCATTCATATAGTATTCAGCAGTATCACTTTGCTGAGGAAGTCCTACAATACCCTCACCACGGAACAGTTTCAGTGGATTTGAATACTGATATTTAATAGTATGTTCTGGTGACCTTGGAGACGAAAGCGGCGAATGGTAGGGCTCTAGTGGAGCATTTAATGTGTTCACAAGGTCTAATACACGAGTTTCACGATCTCCAGAATGGTACAACCGTCTAGCACATAATGGTCCAAGGTCGGCACTCCTTTCAGCCAAATAATGACTTTTTTCACTTATTTCATTAATTCTAGCCTGATATGCTTTAATTTGTTGAGCTAACTCCTGAAAATAATCCCAAAACCAAATAAAAATCAACTCAAACATACATGCAATAAACACATATATTATAAGCATGCTACCACATTACCAATCAAACAAAACTGGAAAAATAGTGTACAAAGGGAGTAAACTCTTAAATGAAATATTTAGTAAACTAAGAGTGCTTTCCCTTGAAATTTAAATCTAATTTGAAAAATTTGAGTACCTGTATTCTGTGATTAGAACTACATTTTGTGATAAAAAACCTGTCATCATGAAATATTTCGCAACAATGGATTTAAAATTGCGATATTTTATCATGGAGTACAGAAATATTGGAATCAATTCAAAATCATTCAACTTAAGCTATCAGATTTCACGAGGTTAACAATGGTGGAAGGTAACTAGTAACTCATGAAATATAAACTACAGGTTTGGTTAAATGCTGCATGCAGTTAGGTGAATCAGAACATCTAGTGTATGGTGATCAGATAACAATGGACAAGATTGAATTAATAGGTAAACAAATTTAACAGCAGGAATTTGGTCAATTTGGTATAGACTGGACTTGAAATCAATGAAAAATGTTACTTAGACATACTTATAATTCTATGATTTTGTAAAAGAGTTTGCAAGAAGTAAACTCCTTCATTTGACATTAGATATGCAGCTTAAGTAGAAAAGGTAAGTTTAAGGTCCTAAATAATGAATGTGAAATGGTGTCATGATTTTTTAATAAAAATGTTCTAATTCTAGTTAAAATAGCAATGGAGGCATGACATTACTAGTAATGCCAATGATTTGCCATTGTCTACGAAAAAAAATTAATATACACAGTGTAACTACTTAAATGTTTGGCCAGTTAAAAGAAAGTGATGTCCAGTTTCAGTTGCAATTTAAAATGAAGAAGGGAAGTAAGTATTGACTCAACAAAATAATGCTGGTGAAAGGGAGGTAACTACACTACACCAATACAAGAATGAATTGACAGGAATACTACGGTTCTAAAAGAAACCAGTGACCACTCTATAAGTATTAAAGACAAGATTTCTACTTGCAATGATGGAAGGAAAAAGTAAATAATTCTCGAAGTATATGAATCTTAGTACATGGAAAGACCAACACAAGGTTAAATGATGCACTGTCTAAGTATATCTATAGTCCTAAGCAGAAGAATGAATGAATAAAAAATATATATCTATATGTAAGTCTTAATACTAATTAACTAATGTAAGGGTAAAGAAATAAATATGATTAAAAATGACATGACTCTGAATCTAAGCCTTAAATGCCTAAGTAAGTTAAATTACTGAAAACAAACAATTTTGAGAAAAAAACAAAACTTTATATAAGGGGTATCAAACCATTTCCAAATATGTGAATTATTTCTTTATGTACGACTTGAAACTTTGGTAACATCCTTGCTAAGAGAGAAGAGCCATATATATCAGATATGAGTCGAATCAGTGCTAGTACATATAGATGACAAAAAGCAGACCAAAGTTCAAAACTCTATAGTTTTATATAAATTGATTATTAATATTCAATACTGGGATATTTATTGATAAAATATAGTGTAACTTTGTTCCCCTTGGTGTTGGACCACAGGAATTGAATTTGATTACAAATTTCCAGTTTTGATACATTTTGCTACATGTGAAAGCATTATAAGCTAATATTAAAGCAAGTTCTAGCCAAAATTAACTACTATAGCTATATGTTAATCATATGAGAGCATTGGTCAAACAAGCATTTAAATAATTCAATCATTCAAGCTACAGGGTCTGAGATTAAAAATTGTTGTTACTAAGATCTGTACTGTCATTGGTCGATTCCAAAACTGTACTCAACTAACAACCAATCAGGTGCTATGGTTTAAAGGTAAAAGCTAATAACCTCAGAACCTGATTTAATGAGAATAAAATTTAATGTTGCAAAGGCTAAGCCACGGGAAAAGCGATCTATTTCTAGCTAAATATGAGAAATGATGAAGCAATATTTTATTCACACATTTTTTACTATCACTGCAGACGTTAGTGCGAAATTGCTGTTACAACATAATATCCATATGAAAATAACTTATTCCAAAATACGATATAATCAAAATAACAATTACATTAACCACCAACAAAATCCTATCTTTTTCAGTCACTAAGCAAACATGCAATGACAGCAACACTGACCAAGGATTAACACAAAATTAATGCTAGGGTTAAATTATAATTTAGTAATAGAAAGACATTTATAGTCCTCCTGGTGTTTAGTAATTCATGAGTTTTTAATTACACCAAGATAAGGGTTTTAATGGAAAAGGACGTAAACATTATCAAATTTTTAATATAAAGTTATGTGAACACCTGACTAGTAAATTTTAAACAATTATAAACTAAAATTAGACTATGGTAGACTGGTTATGAAGTTTACATCAAGAAAACACCTCCAACTTACTGGTACATAGTTAGGTTTCCACATATTTTCTGATCGCCAGTTATGATTCGTCGAGAAAATCAAATTTTGTAATTTTACACTATGGTTTCTATGGTATCCCAGAAATTCCTCAAAATCATTATTCCATGTTTGATTTAGTATCCATAGCAACGTAGACACTACACTAACCATTAAACACCATTATAACAATTATTTGTCCAGCCAGCAATTCTAAACCAGTCTATGAGACAATTACACAATTCACTCCATGGTTACCTCAGGTAAGTTTCAAAATTCTGGACAAAATCCAATCAAACTTTAAACAATACTGCATACTAAGTCAAAAAAGTTGGCCAGGATTGCTGTTTCATCCAAATCAAATGACACAATCGCTTGTGGTTTATATATTTTGGCAAAATGGACGTAAATACACCTTGGTATGATTGTCTAACATACTGAGTATCCTATTATAGATTAAACAATCAATTTAAGGAGTACATGCAGATAACCCACTAATTGCAGTAACGAGTAGTTAATGAACAATGCCTTGCTTTATTGTACTTATTAAATTGTTGAGTGTCATATGATGATAAGATGTTTGAAAGGTCACAATATACTTGGCTCGGTGACAAACGTAAATTAAGAACCATTTTAAACCAATAACAAAGTGCTCAGCCAATGAAAATGAGTTTGACAAACCATTGACCAATAGAAATTGAGAACACAGTAACATGGTATTTTCAATTAATTTTGAATTAATAGACTAATTATATTTCTGTAATATTTTTACAAATTAAATCTTGTTACAAGTCAGTGCCTTCAGCAAGCATAAACATAAGCTAAGCTATAGAACTAGAATTTCATCTTTTCAAGCTTCAAAATTAAAACATTTTACTTAGCAGGATCAAGTGAATTTGGCCAATGGACATAATTGTTATATTAATTTAATACCCAAGAAGATGTAACCGTTATAATATATGAAAAACGGTTTTGGAGTATCAACTATAATTTTGTGACTGGAATATAATATTCTTGCAAAATGAGCGTGTTAAGAATACTAATATGGTACTTGAAATTCAAAATGAATGGTGAAAAGTACATCAATATAGTTAACTTAAGCAATTTGTAATCAAGTAAAGTTGGAGATGTTTTTCCTGAATATTTTAATGAAACAGTGCATATTTTCATGAACCTAATAAAGCAAAAAAAAAGAGTGAAGGAGGTGTTAGAGAAAGTCTTCTACAAATTTTAAAGGGGAAGGAAAGGATAACACAGTGAAATCTGAATAAAAATTGAAGTTTTCTTTCAAGGGAATTTTTCCATGATAGAAGCAACAAAAATATTGAAGTGGAAAAATCTGAAAATAGGTCACCTATGAGATGAAATTGTTATATAAAATTATTATATGAAGTGCATAAGTATAGCAAGTCATGCAGTTATCACCATGCAATAGTAAGAAATAGTTCATGCAATATAGAAAAAATACTATCAAATCAAAGTACAGTCAAACCTGTTCTTACTGACTATCCAATGAAACAGTCGTCGAAAACAACAAAATAGTTTTTTACCAACTTTAACTTTTTAATCTTGAAACATTATCTGGACATTAATTGACTGTTTGCCTTTTTGGACAGCTTTTAACCTAGGCTTGACCGTATCCAATGTATAAAATAATGTTTGGTACAGTTCATCACATCAATAAACAAACCAAAGCCTGCCAGTGTATTTCATAATACATGTAATAATAATGATATAGAAATGCAATATTGATACAACTAGACCACTAACTCTAATCTACTTACATTTCTCTCTAAGACTTGTGCTTTCAAGTTGTCCACACTACTAGCTTGTATGGGTGATCCAAGTAATCGTTCCTGAGCTTCATTTATAGATGATGACAATGTCTTCAGTTCTGCCTCGTATTTATCTTGTTGAGCTACAGCCTCACGAAGCTCATCTCTATCCTTGTATGCTTGGTCTAACAGCTCATTGATCTCGGAAGCTAGGTTGGTGTTATGTAACCTTGACTCCTCACCAACGGCAGCATGAAGTTCTGCATGCTTCTCTAACACATACAGTGCTTTCCCTTTATGACCCTCAATGTCTGTGATCAGATTCTGGAAGGAAAATGTTTTCATATTTAAATACTAGTACTGTCATCTTCCATGTGAGAAGTTTGAACAAATCATGGAATAATGTTCTCTAATATATGTGGAAACTAATGTGCGACATCGCCAGCTTTTCAGCACAAAAACCTGCTGTCGTCGGATTAAATTTGTTATTTTTCATGAAAATTTGAAAAGAATCTTAAAAGACAAAAGTTTTATATTATCATATATTCAAATTTTAGGTATACTAAGGGAAACTTCTTTTCTATTCTAATGAGTGTTTCCCCTTCTCCCTCTATGTCTCGATTGCAAAGCTATTTCTGTTATCATATATTTAAATTACACATAAAAACAAAGCTTTTGTTGTTTGTTTGAACTACATGATAAGGGTGGACAACAAAAGTCACCTTAAACAACCCTCTTCAGTATTGTGTGTTAAACAATAAAGCGTAATAATATTGTAATAAATTATCCCTCATGGTTGTAATCTTCTTAATAGTTTACTGAATCTACATTCTATCTCAAACTACATGTGGTTGGGCTTTAACTAGTGAATTTTGCATGTAGTCTAAGGCTGGTCCATTTGATCTTAAAACTCGAAATAGACATGAATTCCTTATTTTGTTTTCATGGAATTGATCATCAACACAAAAAGGAACTGACAACTTGTACACAGTCATGTCAATGCCAATACCAGCCCCTGTGTTGCATGCCAAGAACATAATCTGTTCAATTTTAGCATTAAACCAAGATATTCTGGAAGACATTCTGAAGAATTCGACCAACCTCACTAGCCAGACAGATTTAAAGTATGTCTCAACAAATTTTGCTGAAAACGTTTCTCCATTTAAGCCAAGAATTTCCCTTAAAATTAAGGATACACTGATTATGTGTACTGCCATATCACTGCTAGTGATTAACATTGACATTGTAAACGCTACATACCTCTTGCATTTCTAGCTGATCTTTCAGTGTTAAGGAATCATCTCTCATGGTTAGATGTGCTCTTGTTTTCTCCATCCATTGTTTGATATCAGCTAACTCTACTTCATATTCCTGTATTTGTTCATCAACATCTTCCAGGTCATTCACCTTGTCCGTTGTCTTAGCTTTAACATCAAATGTTTTATGACTGAGTTCAGCTAGTTTCTCCATCTGTGGTACTGTGTCACACAATGGTTCAAGCTGTTTCACCAGAGAGTTCATGTGACCTAGCTTCTGTTGTTGCTGTTCTGATTCCTTCAAGACTTGCTGAAATTGTACAGAGAAGAGTGTGTCAGTATTGACAATAGTAACCTGTGGGATCTCCCGAACATCTTCTAATGCAACCTATTACTTCATACTCCACTCACTGTTGGTGAAAAAGATACCATTATAGAATGTGTTCATATCTCATGAGCAGCTTAAAGGGAATTAACGGGGATATGATGATGTGTTGTCATACTCGAGTTAAACAACTAGCTGTACATATTCTAAGCAGCCAATAATTTCAATAATAAATTAAAATTGGTATTTTTTATTAGATACACCTCACAGCTGTAAACAGTCCCCTGCGTTTAACAGTCATATTAGGTGCATTGCTGCAGGAATTTACTAGAACTGACTGCTAAGTGGCTGTATAATACAGGTGTTTGAAATATAGAAATTGCTGACTTGTATTTAATAACATTGACAGCGCACTTACAGTTTGTATTTGTAACAGAATATTATTGCCAATGCCCCCTGTAGAGTATAAATAGTTAATAAACACTTGTATGTGGAAATTCAATATGTTTAGTAATTAAAACTAAAGCATTGGGGACTGCAAAAATAGATGATTGAATTGAATAATTCAATGAGGTTTCAATGTTTCTCTCTTGAAATGTTACATAAATCCTGGTGTCTTAATTTTAATGTAAATCCAAATACAATACTTGGTGTTTGCTGACCATTAAAATGTTGACATATATAGCAATTACAGAGGAAATGAAATCCATTAGGCCCACAATAAGGGGTATTTGTACACTTATTTACAAACAAATCACAACCATTGAAATCAATAAAATGTCTCACAAAAGTTTTTGTGATATCGCTACAAGATCAATGAAGTATAATAGATAATGGTATCAAAATGGTATCAAAATAGTATCGCCGCTCTTGAATGCCTTAAACATTCTGAAATCTGGCTGAATTAATCTACGAGAATACTTTACAACCGTTCAAGCTGACATATGAATTATCTACAAGCAATTCACTCCTGAGAATACTACCACCTTACAATTTAAGTTGACATTCAAATTGGTAACAATCATTTCACTGACAAGTGAAAGTAGGCCTAGACGAGATTTAATAGCACATTTTACTAGCACATCAAATGCATTCCGACAAAGGTGTTAAGACGGTACCAGGCTGTTTAAAGACACAAGTAGACTTTGAAGTGACGGCATAAATTAACATAATTCGGCATAATTCGGCATAATTCGGACCAAATCAATGAAATATGATGAGGGATGTCAGTTGTTTATTTGTCTAAACACAGTCTGGCATGTACAATGAGCATGCAGTTTATGTAATAGATACGTTAAATTTTTTTATCGAAATTGTCTTATTAAAAGGGTTAAAGTACAGTTTTGTAAGGACAAAAAACAAATTGCATGAGGCAAAGCATAAAAATAACTACTCAACAACAACCTAAGGTACAGTCTTAATTGACATGCAAAATCGGCCATCCCTTAAACATAATTGTAAATTACTAAACCATTTACTTAAATTTACAGGATTGGTAAATATATTGTTTTATTTTTATTTGAAGACATGAAATCAATCTCCCACTAGATGAGCCAAAAATTGAGTCCATGCCAATTTCTGTGGGGTTATTGATGACAAACAACTATCATTTTACAAATAGTTAAAGCTTGTTTTATGAATTGATTATGATAATTTTGTGCCATATCATGCTTAAGACAAACTAACTTAAGATTTGAGAACAATTTACCAATAATATAGAGCTCAAATCAGAAAAGAAAATCATACTGGGTATTGGAATTAGGTTCACCCATTATCTGGTTGAAAACAAAATAATTTTCCCAATATTCCCATATCCTGACTAACAGACAATCTACAAAATTACACTTACCACAATGACTTCGAACGTCATTGTCTAGGTTATGATTAAGGCAATTATTTCTAATCTTTACATCCAAACTTTTTTTACACCCAAACTTACCCTTCCACCTTTAAGTTGTTCTCGGATCTTCTCAAAGTCAACCCACGATGGTTGAGCCTCAATCTTAGCTTCTGTGTCATCAAGCCATCTTTCAATATTTTCAGCAGTTTCATGGAACGCTCTAGCAAGCTCTTCAGCCTCCTTTAGGTCTCTGGTCTTCACTCCAGCTTGTGATTGTAAAGTCGACCAAGCTCTGTTGGTATCGGCCAGCGATTTCTGTATGGTTTGTTTCTCAACCGGGTCTGAGGTGTGCTTAATGAGGTCACTGCCCTTGGTTCGCAGGTTGTCAAGTTTCTGCTTGAAGGGGTCAAATTCTCCCAGAAGCTCCTAAAAAATATAAAAGATTTGCAATGTAGATTTAGGTATTGAAGTCAATTTGAAGAGTAGCACAAGAGAACAGCTACAATAATAGTGCATTTGTGAGAGAGAGGCAGTCACTGTCAGACATTGGAAAGCTTAAGCACAACCGAAGTAAGATTAACACTAAGTATGTTACTACAGGTTCACATACACACAAGTTGGTTCCTAACCCTACAAGCAGAAAGTGCAGATGTCTTTTCCTTACAAAGTGAAAGAGGCTGCAAAAAAGATAGTTTTGTCAGGAAATCAATAATAGATAAATTCAAGGAAACAAAAAGAAGGGGGATAAATTGAACAGCTAACAGTTGATAAAGGTTTTATTTTTCTAAGAAATATTCATTTAAGAAAAGGACAGACAACAATGGTTTTTTTCAGTTTGCAATATTTCATGTTTTACTATCATTAAGGACTCTAGATATGTTTTCATAAGATTTTATGACAAGTGCTTGAAACAAAATTCATAAATTATTCTAATCTTTTTACCCATTGTCTATTAAAAATACATCCCTATCATTAAGTAAATCAAAACCTCTTCTCCTAAGAGGTAAAATGAACATATTTTTCTGAGTTTTATTATGTTTGCAGAAAGAAGATAATGTACATTGCAAATCCAGGAAAACCATGCATGTTTTCAAAGAAGGACCATAAACAACCTTTCAGCCACTAAATAAACAAAGTTCATGAACATACCCGAAATACTTTTGCATGTGTACATACACACAAACATGCATGACTTAGTATTGTTAAAATAATTAGTCTTCTGTTTAATTTTCTATACTAATTTATACAAAGTTAATGCAATCAAGTTCATATTAGCTTTATGCAACAAACTAGAAACTCAGTTATAGGAGAAAGCAGTAGTGTTTTAGCCGTCTTCATTCTTTCAGTTTCACTAAAATAGTTTTGCTGAACAGCCATTTATGCACAGCTTTTTGATTGGACAAAATTGAAAAACAAATACTTATTAAATCTATAATTTACCTCAATTTTCATGCGAACAAATTTTCCTTTGGGTTCCAATGAGAACTCTGTGGAGTCCCCATTTTTACCAGTAAATATTGTTGATGAATTCATTTTTTTTTTAATAAATCCAATGAAACACAATGCACAAATCACAGGTACATAGTTTACTTTGCCCAAAAATTTGAAACATATAAATATCACATAATGACAAAATTATAGCCCCACTGATTCAGTCATCTTTTAAAGCACCCAACAAAATTTAACGCTACAAACAAAATATGTAAATCAATATAATCCTCGTATATTATTGGCTGAGTGGCCCCCGGAACGAGGAGTTTACGAGTATCAATTCTACACTCAGTGATCAACATGAAAATCAGTTAACAATTCCTTATCTAATGAGCATAATTTTCTTAATATTTTAAGTGGAAGTACTGTAACGCCAAATAGTTGTAAAAATTACAGAAAGTATAAATGATTAGGCAATATTTCATAATCTCTCATAGATTAACACGAAAATCATTGAACAATTCCTTATCTTGCGAGGATAATTTTCTTACTATCGCAAGTTTAAAGTACTATAACACAAAAAGCTACAGAAAGCAGCGATTAGATAGTTTCAAAATCCCTCGTAGATCAATGAAGAAATAAATTGGTTATTCCTTATCTTATGAGGACAATTTTCTTAATATTTTAAGTTGAAAGTACCGCTACACTTAAAGTTACGGAAAACCCTGATTAGAATGATTGGAATACGCAAGGGGAGAACTGTATATATATAAGCCAGCATGGATTCTTCCAGCATATTAAATGCGTAATTCTATTTACGAAGGTAAACAAATGACTTTCTCGACTGATGATAAGACAGTGCTACACTATAGCAGGAATAAATAAACACAATCCTGAGACTTTTCCCTACTTAAAAGAACACGCCTAACGTCTTATCAGGACCGTCCCTTAACATGTGTCAGATGGAGAAGAATTAAATTGCAAACTGTTCACGGGTCATGTTTGTAAAATGTTCGGTCTTGCAATCGTCCACAACGATCGATGTTTTGGACTACTTATGTTGGAATTTTGTATCCTGATAAACCGACGATACGCAATAAACAACTCATGCTATCGGAGTGGTGAAAATGTTAACAATGAGAGTGTATGTAAATCTAGGAAAAACGTGACATGACGGGGAATTCTGTCTATGGCTTAGTCAATCTCCTCACAATTAGATCTAATTTAAGGGCAAATGGACTTGCACTTTGGACAATAAAACATAATAAAAAATAAGTTCAAACGTTGAATGTAAAGTTAAACTTGGCCCAGTGTAAAGCTTCCTGACAACAGGGTTTTAGGGTCTCTAGGTAAATCAATTGATAATCACCCCCACCCCCAGGTTCATTATTCAACATGCACCAGGCACATGACCATTTAGCATGTAGAGGCAAGAATGGCAGGCTATTGTGATGTTTTGGGGCCGACTATTGTGCTATTTTAGGACAGGCTATTGTGCTGTTTCGGGCTGGATATTGTGCTGTTTTGGGGTCGGCTGTGGTGCTATTTTGGGGCTGGCTATTGTGCTGTTTTGTGGCCAGCTATTGGGCTGTTTTTGGCCGGCTATTATGCTGTTTTGGGGCCAGTTTCTTCCGTTTTGGGGCCAGCTGTTGTGCTATTTTGGGTCTAACAGCCACATAGATATTGGCAAAAATGGTCAGCTTTAGCAATGATTAAAACTTAGTAGCTACATCTAAAGACAAGAATCGCCAGTCTGTTTTAGATTTAACCACCACCAACAACATTGCAGTCAAATCACATTATAAAATATCCTTTGTAACACAGGGCCAATAAGCAATTTCCTGAAACAATAAGCTGATCGCAGGGCAAAGGAGCTACACTAGTACCCTATGTCAACTGCTTTGGTACCAAGGAGATCTGGACATGACCTTGGGTCAAACTTACATTATGAGAATGAGGCAATATAATTGACCTGGGTTCAAACCAGCAAAACACCCCTGAGTATTGAAAGAAAGAGTCAAATCTGGACTATAGTGCTGTCAAAATGTTTCAATGAATCAAAATTGTATAGTACACGAACATGCTAAACTCATAATGTAGATAATCGTATAATCAATTGAAATTTGATTTGCGACTTAAACTTATTTTCAGATTTAGCGGATATAGCACCGATCACTTACACCTGGTTATCTGTGGACGATAATAGGGAAAGTTCTGATAAGTTTTAGCGCAATACCACAGATCAATGCCCCTTTTACATGTATTAATACATTGTTATCGTACTTACACCTGTATGTGTAATTAGGTTAAAATAAAAATAGTCCCGAGGTCACGTTTTCCATAGATAGACACTTGGTTGATAAAGATTCCAATGGGATATAATTTATCATTATGTCAATCAATAGTTAAATCTACTGCACACATCTATAGCTCAAAATGTTTTCCTATATAAATTCTCATTTATAATCTTTCAGTTTAGAAATGCCTCAACTGAAAAATATCAAACTTTGATTTGGGATCAGGACATGTCACATTTGCGTTAAGTAACAAATCCCCTAATGCCAAGTGGTCTTCCTTATGTTTACAAATAACTTTATCATAATTTTACAAAGAATTTTTCATTTTTGCGAACAATTATTTAACAAATATTTAAACTATATAGAAGCTACATTAACACTTTGGTGTCTTTATTAATTGTTTATGTAGTAGATTGTCTGGAATTCATAACCATTTAGTACTAATTTCGTCTTTGAAAAGCAACTGACAACTCTTACACATGGCTGGGATATGACTGTGGTCAATGTAATTATAAGACAAACAATCTAGCCAGAACAGCAAACTGTTGGGTAGTGAACCCAGACTTGCATGATGACAGACCAGTCGGCTAGTCAAGAAGGTTGTGACTGTATCAGACTAAGATTTTAAATCTATGTTCCAAATAGCAGTGAATAGGAGGAATAAATATAACATTCACACAATCCTTAATCAGAATTCATTGAACATTTTCATACCTTGAACACTTTCAGATAGATGGCTGAATGTTCAGGCGGACTAAGGGAGGTAACTAATACATGACTAAAGTCTACAATCATTGAGCTGTAGCAAAGTAGTCTTCAGTCTTCACAAGATTATTGCAAAGTCACATTCAGATTTAGGTATATTAAAAGTATTTTAAAAGGTCCCCCGGTATGCATGTCACCCTCACACATTATAGAAGAAAAATATTGACATAAGGGCAATAACAATTAATGTCTCGTTTTTCATGAATGGATTGTACAAAAATATTTTCTAGCATAACATGCGCCTGAAAATGTCAGCGAATCAACTAAGATCACAATTATAATCAACATTACTTACACCATACTTTGTTCAGTATGTCAAACTTACAAGACACGTTTAATTGACCTCGTGGGAGGCCATACTCAAACACTTACATAAGTACCATTTACATTAAGACTGTATAAAGCAAAGTTTAGACCTTAAACCTCTACAGGTGCCAAAACAAATGGCTCAACACTCTAGTACTATACTGATAAAACAAGACAAGTATTTGATGATTCGACACTAATTCATGCGGCGTTCTTGTTAAATTCCTTAAAAACTAAATGTCAGATTATGCCGAAAGCCTTGACTTATAGGATCGAAGATGTTAGACGATTTAAGACTGTAAACGGTACTTAAACATATAAGGCAAAACATCAATTCAAATTTACTCTAATTCAAAATTAATTGATTTGGCTTTGGTCCAGTTTGGGTCATGAAATAAAGTTTTGCAAATATTCATCATGGTAAATAAGATGACATTGAGTGTTTGGTGGCGTGTGTGAGGGGGGTGATCTTCAATTTTCAATCGGCAATATATACCTGAGCAAACATATATAAAGTGGTAAGAAGGTAGAAAAACCTATATTCATTGATTTATTAAACTCCCTTTATTGAAGTCAAAAATCAAAGTTCAAACTTTACCTTGCATCATTTAACAATAACACACACATTTTTAACAGACGTTTACATCCAACCAAGTCAATGCATGCAAACCACACAGTCTGAAAATGCTATCAAAAGTCTAAGGTGCTAAAAGATAGAATTCTGTGCATTGATTGATTGATTGATTAATTAATTAATTGATTGATTGACCAGCAGCTCAGGACATATAAGAACTAGTCTCTAGTCAAAATGTCCTTAAGTCTACCAATTAATTATCTGGTGTTCAATGACTAAGCAAATTACTACCAAAGCCTTCATTCAGTTACCTCCAGCTCAAATAAACAAAGAAGGCATGGATTACCTCCCATTGAAAGCGCTTTGCTTAGGTTCTGAACACCAGATCAAAGTTTTGGATTTGAACCTTACCAGAGACATCTGATAAAACACCAGTATCAGTTTACAAAAGAAGCCAAACGAGAACATATTCCAAAACATGTTAAGATTTCATTACAATGAAGCTCAAATATTTGCTGTAAGATTAAAATTGGTTTAATTTTGTCTGCTATTTAAAATCAAACACCTAATAGTAGTCAAACACCTTATAGTAGTTCACTGCTTATCTTATAAACTATCTCTGACAATATAATTCAGTATCATACCTGCCTATTGTCAATATATGAATTGACATTTGCTTAACACTAATAAAGTCTTTGGTATACAGATTTGTCTTCTTGTAAATTAACATGAACAGAATAACAAAAAACACAAACTTTTCTGCAACTAAATTCTAGCAAAAACAATACCCCAAAAGCTATTCATGAGGATAAACAATGACCAAAACTCTAGTTGACAAAATCCTGACCCCCCGCCCAAATGCCAAACAAATTTGCCAATAACCATCTCTTAGCATGAAAACTAGCTCAAAAACAAAAGCCTGCTACCTTTGGTATCCAGATATCCAAACATACTGTTTAAGTCCAGTTTTTTATTACTTTTCAAAAGCCATTCAACTATATATTTACTGATAATATAAAACTTATTCCATAATCCAATTTTAGAATCACTGCAATTCGACACGTACTGTATAACCCAATGTTACTGCATATACCAGTAATTCCATTCTATAACAAATTAAAAGCTTTACTTCCAACTTCTAATCTTTTTATGTAAAACAGTCTGAAAATCCATTTAATAAGTACACAGACTCAATAACTGTCCACAAATAAGAAGGTATACTTTGCAAGTTTAATTAGCCATTGGAATAACATATATCTGTCTATATTAATACTTAACCTAGATTTTTATCACAGAATAAGGTCTTACTTGTAAGCTTTTTCACGAGATAAGTGACTTGAATTTAAACATATTGCAAACAAATTAAAGATATCATGATCAAGGAATCCGGACATTTTATACTGTGGTGTTAAAAGTTCCACATAGTCATTCAAAACAGTTGTAAGATAGTAGGATATTTAAAATTTACGAGAAATATTCATTGAAAATTGAAAATCAGTGCGGAACACTTTATTGATTCGCGAATCTCATTCCACCTTGGCATTTTAAATACCAAAAGTAGCATTAAATTTATATCCATTATGTATATATTAGGGAATCTTCAGCACGCTTGTTTATCCAATTATACACAAGTATACACTTCTTAAAAGAAACAAACCATTTCAATGAAAATAAACCTTTTAAAATTTTTGACCAAACTTTGAATAAAGTTAAATCCGTGTGACCGAGGTATTCCATAGACACTTCGTTGTCAGTCAATATCTAAGTATTAAGAAATATATTCATACCTTCACCTTTTCAACAAAAATGCAATTAACTTTTAACAAGATTATTCAATTAAAGTTTACGATATAAACCAATATCTCCTTGAACATTTAATTTATTCCATATTCGGTCAGTCATTAAATTCATTGGTAATGGAACTAGTGACCTTCTGGTATTTATTGTGCATAGACCATGTGAAATCAGCTAAATATATTTATTGGTATAAAATTTCATTTATAGTTAAACCTGTCTTAAGTAACCAGCCAAGGAAGCAATACAATTAGAGTGATTAAAGCAGATGGTTATTACATACAGGTGTATCTAATAATTGTTAAAATTATTGTCTGTTCAAGACAGGAGGCTACGTAAGTATTTGATTATGAATAACAAGCATGTATTCTGAGAACAATTAACAGCCCTTAAAAGATAAGTCACACCGACTATCATGCAACCTGATTTTTAATTATCTATTTTAATTTAATCATATCTGAAGTGCTAATGAATGAGATCAGTTAAAATAACTGATCAGCTAGCCTTCAAAATCAATGTAACATTGTTGAGGATTGAAATGGGATTTGCAACCTTGCAAAATGTTTATCAGTTATTTGCTGCTACTGATCTTGAATTAAACAGGTTTTTGGAAGAATTATACCCTGTAGCATTTGATAAATCATAAAATCCTGTTAAAATATAGACTTATATTAAAGTTAAACTATGTCAAGTTTTCAATGTGCAAATAACAAAAGTTTGCTGTCAAATAGAGTTAAAATCATAGTATCATATAACCCAATCCATCTCATTTATATAAACTGAAGTGTCAGCTTGTATTTTTACGACAGTAATATGAACTACAAATCAATATGCTGAAGGGTAAAACTCGATCAAATATATATACTATCAATATACTAGACCTTTCAACAAGTCAGATTTTATTAACAAATAAGGAAAGTTTATATATTTTTTTATTGAAAGGCAGCGACTATTAAGTTACTGTATTGGAAGTCATGAACAGGCAGTGAATTAATTGTTGACCCACCGAAATTCAGAATGGAAGCAATAAGCTCATTTAAAATGATGTATTATATTTCTAAGCTTATGATCAACTATGATAATATATTTGAAACACATTGATAAATTATTGTGGACATGAAGAATACAGAAGCACTTTAAATACTAAAGTAGAATCATGTCTGAGCTTGAGACAGCTAAGAGATAGATGTAGTTTGGATTTGAATCTTTTCCATAGTAGCTTCTATTATACCATTGCAGAATAACATTTTCTGTTATACTAAATAATCATTTAAAGGAAAAACCATTTAAGTCAACTGACTTTTATACAATATTGAATTCTGAAACATAAGGCATTTTCACCTGAACTGTTTCAATATGGACCAGACAGCCACCAGGGTACTGTTTTATCAAAGCATTTACGGAAACCTGAACGTGCAGCCAATGTTAAATTATTTATAATTCTTTCACAACTATAAAATGTGGTAAATGGAGTTGTAATACTAATCAAGATTCAGTTAATGAACTCCTACAAACAATATCTGTCCCCAATTTGCAGTTTTTAAAGAATTATACAGAATTTAAATTTGACCGTAAGTTTACGATTTCCGTAGGTTCTTTGATAAAACAGTACCCCGGTTCCTACAGTACTACTATTGGAACAGAAACCAGACCATAACCTGCTCCATGGAACAGCCCAGATGAAAAGGTATTATGATTTTGATGCAAGCATACGACTAAAGAGAGGCAACCCTTACACGCTTACCTCACGTTTTGCAAACACTGATCTTCAGACAAGCCATGTAAAGGGAAGTAACTGCTTGTTCAAAAGATAAGTTGAAGAGAATATTTATACGACTATTTTTTTAACTACAGCTAAAGTGAGGTAATCAAAAAGTGTAACTCACCTCATGTCTATAGACTGCTTCTGGTACATCCATTACTCTTTCTTGTAACTGTTCCTTAGCTTGTGTCAGCCATGTTGTTACTATTTTTAGCTCAGTGCCGAATATCTGTCTATCCTCCTTCAAATGAAGAATCTCTTCCTCTTTGGTTGCCATGGTAGCATTTACTTCCTGTTCCAGGGTAGCCATGATAGTATACTGATCCTTTAGTTCCTTTGGTAGCTCGCGACCTTGAGATTTGAACTTGGCTTCTTGTAACTGAGCCATGTGACGCATCTGCTCCATTCTTATAGCTATCTCTTGTTCTGACAACTGAAATATACAACAGAAATAAATAAAATATAACTCAACCCAAAGATTTGTGACATAAAAAACTATCACCTTCAAGGTAAAGTAATTTTCAAAGAGTCTAAAAGGGTCATAAGCTGGTTCAGACTATGCTTAAATGTGAACATAACACCCCACTGCACAATTTAACAAGTTGATAAAAATGCCTGTACACATTCATGAAAGTTCTACATTTGTATAACTGAAATGACTTTAAAGGTATAATTTATGACAAAACAGATTTCCGAAGACCATCCACTTAATACCAACATGCAATCTAATATCTATAAAATTATCAGAGCTTTTCAAACTTTCAAAATTTCTGAATACTAACCTTCAATTTCTCTATTTTCTCCATGACTTCGGGACCTTCCATACTAGGTGAGAGTTGTGCTAGTTCAGCTTTGGTTTCAGTTAACCATTCTACAGTTTGTTTAGCTTCATTATTGAAACCTTCCCTGTCATCTATCTCTTCCTGTAGGACCTGCCTCATCTCACATGCACTATCACCAATCCTGTTTTACAATCGAATTGAACAATAAGTCCAAGTCTTTGGTGATTTGTATAATTAATGTGTAGTCAGGTTTCAATTATCTTTTACAATAAGTCTGATTTGATTTGTTGCAAACATTATTCAAATTTTCATGATCAATACAATATTTGCAAAACTCAAAACACAACATCTTATCAAATACTGCATGATTTAAAATAATTAACTTTTCGTTGCATGTATTTTTCTTAAAATTAACATTAACCACAGAATTGTTTTTTTATCATATTCAACAATGTTCATGCCCATGAATATAAATATCTTCAAAGCACTCATATACAAAGGTTGAAATAAATATTAATACAATGTATATGCCTTCCCTGGGAGTGTAAACAGCTTGAAGAGCACCAGGACCTCTGTGGTAAGATAAAGGGAACTGCCTAGAATAACACCAAGCAGAAAACATCAATAAAACTTAAGTAATTGTAAACAGTAAAGCATAACCTACCTCTCATATTTTTCAAGCATTGCCATAACAATATCCTGTGATTGAACTTTAGCCTCTGCTGTAGGTAGATTCTTCTGTAGTTGGTGTGCACATTTCTTCAATGCTGTTATCTTAGGTTCAGCAACATCTAATAGTTCTAGTAACTCCTGTAACCATACATAACAAATAATGTGTAAATAAAGTAAGAAATAACAAGTAACCATAGGAAGAAAGAACATAAACCATATTAACATAGAACATACATGTACTCACAATAAAGCTTTCAGACATAGATATTCTGGAGAAAGCAGATTGCCTAATTGGTTATTATGTGTCACAATGACCTTGACTTTTCACCTTGAAACAACCCCTACTAACAATTTTGAGTTATCGAAGTTGACTGGTTTGGCATAATGAAACTGTGAGTACAGTAACTTTGTAATGTTTATATCAAAGATTAGTTAAACTATGGTGTAGTAGCAGTTTCAATTAAAATTTAGCTATAGATGTTTTACATTATAGATGTTTTACATTATAGATGTTTTACATTATTGATGTTTTACATTATAGATGTTTTACATTATAGATGTTTTACATTATAGATGTTTTACATTATTAATGTTTCACATTATAGATGTTTTACATTATAGATGTTTTACATTATAGATGTTTTACATTATAGATGTTTTACATTATAGATGTTTTACATTATAGATGTTTTACATTATAGATGTTTTACATTATAGATGTTTTACATTATAGATGTTTTACATTATAGATGTTTTACATTATAGATGTTTTACATTATAGATGTTTTACATTAAAGATGTTTTACATTATAGATGTTTTACATTAAAGATGTTTTACATTATTGATGTTTTACATTATAGATGTTTTACATTATAGATGTTTTACATTATAGATGTTTTACATCAATTCCTCACTTTGGTTCCAAACCTACCTGTGTTTGATCATATTGAGTTACAAGTTCGGGACATTTGACATCATCAAGGTCCACAGTTGCTGGTAGTTTGGCCTCAGCTTCATCCAATATCTGATCTACAGATGTTAGTAGGGTGGTGTAGTCTTCATAATGAGCATCCAGATCCTAGAAAGGTAAATATGGGTCAATTCACTCAATTTGAACAATGAAGCACGCTAAATGTATGGTATTTACTCCTTTCTATATCAACATTGTAGTATGGGTATTGTACTCTTAAGATAGTAAATTTCAATTTAGAAAGCATGGCACTATAACATTAAAATACCAGATAATTCAGAATCCAAAGAATTGCCATGATATGGTTTTAGACTTTTACAAGTCAGCTAAGTCAGTTGAAAGTTACACTAGTGGGTTCCATTCCCCAAACCCTTCACACTTTTCTTCTAGATCTTCTTTAACAGCAATGTTTGGTTGGCTATCCATCATGGAGAGTTTAATGGCGTAGGGTTAGAAAAACATCATGCATGCAAAGTCAGTGGAGACAAACTGGTGACATCTTTTCCCCCAATTATTTACTTCTTGATCAATTATGTAAGCATCAAAATGTGTCAAAACATAATGATTATTAAACAGAAAAACTTTTTTCCAAGCTTACCTGTAATCCCATTTGTTTTCCTTCTGTTTTGGAGACAAGATTTTTCCATCTTTCATTGACTTCTTCTAGGAGACCATGTAAGAATAGCTTGCTCTTGTCAGAAGCTTCCTTGTCCAGGTCATGTGACCTGTCGTTAACCTCGTTAATAACTGGTCGTAGATTCTCAGCCTTTTCAATGAACTCCTGAATTAATGACAGAGACATTTCTTGTTAGTATATTTAACAGTATATTATCAACATAAAAGAGATAGAAAAACAGGGAGCTGCAGTCTACATGGGTTACAAGAAACAAGAAATTCTGTCAAATATGTAATCCACAATAATTAAGTCATAAGTATTATTACCTCTTGTTTGGTCTGTCTATTTAAATGCTAGAATGACAAGGAGTGCAGTGCCATTCCTGAAATGGTCTTTATGCAATATTTTACTGTATAGACAATACTGGCATGAAGGGGATCTGGCTTTGGTCTGAATACTGTCAGATTTACCTTTGTATCAGAAAGGTGTTTGTTGATGTTAGATGGTGTATTCAGTGGTACACTATCCAACGCCTCCCATTCGTCTTCTAACATGTGAAGGTTGGATGTCAACTGCATCACAATGCCCTGAAATTAAAAACACAATAAGTTACAGTCAAATATTACTTTCAACATCAACATTGTGAAACTACAAATAATGAAGGTTTTCAACAAAACTATAAGCAAGGAATTCATAATGGTCAGCTATATACTTGCAATTCACAAGTTTAATATGGTACCCAAATGGCTGAATGGTTTTGATGGTACATCCAAGACACTTGAGTATGGTTCAGTCTAATACTGTTATGGTATCGAAACTTTCAAAATGATAGCAGAAACCCTATAGTTTATACCTGATATTCATTCCATTCTTGAGCTTTCTTCTCCATATTAGACTGCTGTCTCTGTGATGAAGCCATGATATTAGCTAGTTTAGAGCTGGTATTCTTCAATGATTGTCTCAATGATTCTGTATCATTGATATCTAGAGTAGGTAGCAGACGTTCAGATAGTTCCATTACTTGCTCCATCTCATCCTGACACATACTCGCCTCAGAGAAATAATCCTGTAATATTGTAAACATCAAATGTAGAAATTCAGATTTTCAAACAATGGCCAAACATGTGCTGCATCATGATTCCAGGAAAAGCAACATATCTACAAGTGATAAAAATATCCTAGTTTCATGTCTTTAGGTCATATACTGGAGCAAATATATGTCACACAAGAAGTAAATCCAGGTTTTAAGGAGGAATAAAAATATCACAATGGAAAGGTGAAATATATTTGCAAAGAGAAAAACGTTCAACATAGTCTTTTTGACTTCCGAATTGAGATACACATTTTAGCTTAATCAACACAATCACAAAATTTTATATATTTCGGATTTAGCTACATTAGTCAACACCAAATGAAGTTTTACCTTATGTTCACTGATGGTATCATTGAGGGTATCATAATCCAGACCCTCGTACCCGGAGTCTAACAAATCTTCCGCTCCTTGTATCCAATCATTGATCTGTTTCATAGATAACTCTAACTGTATCCTGTCAGCAGCAGCCTCTGTCAGGTACTGCTCCTTCTTCGCTATAGCACCCTGAAACATATATACGAGGGGTGATCAATATATTCGAGGACTTTCCTTCTCAATTTTGAAATATTGGAACTAGAGCAATGAAATTACAAACTGATATAGATCAATCAATTATCTCCCGATTTTTCTAATTACTTCATGATGACGGCATTATTTACTTGATGACGTCACTTTTTGTAACCATGGTGAAGCACGCACCGTCGAGCCTCTCGGCCTTAACGTTATTTCTGAGAAACACATGCTATGGAAATTAAACGCGAAACTTGTAAAATCCTCACTATATCTCCATAATGACTTGACTAAATCGTGCATGGATTTTGTGCGCTCCCAATAGGCCATTTTTATATGATTCCGATGTTTATGTATTTGTAGGGACTCTGTCAAACGGATGAGTCGATAAAATAAGGATAAACAGCAAAAATAACATCACGTTAGGGACACTGTCCGTTAAATTCTGCTAAATAAGACGCACAGATCTCAACCAAATGTAACTGGTGAAAACGCAGACTAGTATAGGCTACAAAACATTAAATCGTGGACTCCAAATCAAAAAGGTTATTTCGATATTGCGTCCTAAACCTGATAGGTCGTGTTTCATTCTTAATTGGAATAATCTAATTTTGTAAAGCCAACCGCCCTTTTTCCAGTTTTGTTTCCAATAACGCATCGATACTCTTTTTATTCCACCCCACATTCCAGAATTTGCTATTTACTACTATTTCAGTAGTTAAGGAAAGCCAGTCGCATACATGGGACCGGGTATCAGTCCAGAAAGGAGCTATATGCTGCTCCGACGGTGACGCTTGGAATGACGTCACGTGACGTCCAACGTCACGCACCCCTTGTATGAATCAAATAATTTTATTAGTGCATTCGGTCGGAGACATCTTTCTCCGAATGAGGTTAAATGGCTTTGAGCCTTTTTGCCATTATGAAATTGCTAGATGAAAAGTCCTCGAATATATTGATCACCCCTCGTATGTAGCAAGTTTTATATCATATTTGAATTTATCCTGCAGAATACTCTACACTACATCAACACTTAAGGTGTTGGTTAATTTCATGTGCAAAGGGAAGTAACTGCTACACTCTTAGTGCTTTGTATAACAATAGGGCAAACTAATCGGAAAATTGATAATGAATTAGGATTTGGTGACAAGTTTCAAATGCTTGTATCTTATTGGTTGTTTCAGTAGCTCAGTCATAAAATTGACCAATGGCAAAGCTCCTCTCAAGACTGGTTACGTTCATAGCTGATCTTACACACATTGCCATTGAGACTTCTATACATGGCTTCCATAAGCCAGTTCTTACAAGCTGATTTAGAATTTTATATGCATTTGCCACTTTATAACTAGAACAATCACTGAAGGTGAATAGAAGCCCATTGTTATTCAGAGAAACCAATAAGGCCAATAGCCGACCAACTTGAATTTGGAGAAGAATTTAGAAGACCTTAATGGACTAGTTGTTACCTTAATACTTTCTTCGAGTGTGTTAACTTGAGCAAGTTTCTCATTAAGTTGATCAGGAACTGGTTGTTCTAGGTTCATATAATGTGTCTTCTCTACATCCACCTTGATCTTTATAGTGTCCAGTTTGTCCAGGGCGTCTCGTGATATCGTCTGTAACATAGTCAGGAAATTTACAAAACATGTCAAAACAAAATTCTGCATGAAAACTATTCTCTACCAACTTATTTTTTATTTCAATTTTCAAACACGTCTAATGAAATGCCACATTGAACAGAGATATTTTGATTTCAATCCTTTGTGAAGTCGATTTGACACATTACATTATGAGAGGTTAATCTAAGCAACTAAGTTAAATCAGCATCTTTACCAGTATGTCAGTTAAATTTGGTAATATCACTAATATTGTACTTCAGAAAAATAAACAATATTACTTTTTCAATTACATATGCTTAAAGTTTAAATTAAACAAAAGAAACAAAAGAGTTTGCGACAAATAGTAAACCGACATGTTGAATACAAATATGGCTGAAAATGTAATACAATCCTGAAAGTATAAATGATTTCAAACAGTTTGCAAACAGAATACACATGATGTTATAAGCCATACATTGAGCCTCCAAATACATGATACCGATTTAATGGGAACTAATTGATGTATATAATCAAGCAAAAGCATAAATCAGGCCATGCATACTCATATATGCTGCAGTCATCCCATATTAACTTTACAGCTATTTTAAAGTAAATTTTAAATTGGCAGTTGCATAATTAATTAACGGTGATACATGCACAAATAAACATTAAGTGAATCCAACAGACATGAACATAAAACATATGGACACAATGTGATATTATACTGGGTAATGCAACAATGTAATAAGAAAGATAAATGGCTTCATAATTGACATAATTTACTTCTTAACATAACCATGCAACAACAAGATGCTATCTTATTTCATAATTCTTTCATTAAAAAATGTTCTTTTTTCAATATCCTTAACATCATAATTCAAGAGCATAGTACAAAACTATGGTATGCGCCTATAAATTGATCTATTTGTTTGTTGGTTGAGTTTATATAATGCAAACAAACAGAATGTTGTTCATCGCATAGTCCTTTAGATTTGTTTTTTAGAATGAGACAAATTATTTAGTATATGTTAACTAAGGTAAACTTTAAAGGCTTTTCAAAAATTCAATCTCAATTGTACATGCTATGATGTGCTATCGACAGACAGACACACATGTTCAAAGTAATATACTTTTTTAGTACTTTGGAGGTAATATACTTTGAAACTGAAAGTAATATACTTTGAACACAGGTAACTGTATCATTGACAAATACTTTTTAAAACGAAAAAAAAATATTACGTTTTGTTTTTGTTTTTTTTCCTTATCAATGATACAGTTAGTTACCTATGCTTTGAACATTGCATAATGAAACAGAATGTGAATAGAGCAACATGTAGACAGACAATGATATGACAGTATGTGTGCAATGAACACATCAAAGTGCTTGCAAGCTGATCACTGAGTACATATAACAACAAACACACCATCACCTCTGAACGTATCCTAACTTCATCTAGTCTATCCTCACACTCTTGTTTCATTCTCTAATATACAAACATTATGGTCGATGTATAAGTTAAAGGATATAATCATATAAGTAAGTTCTACAGCTACAATGAGGATAACAGAGACAAAAGTCCACAAGTACATGACAAAACCCTCAAAAACATCAATATCTTAAGAGCTTATTTCAACTATTTCTTTGCAAGAAATCCTTCACCGCTAAGAGATGCTGTATTCCAAAAGGTTACGTACTGATTTGATCTCTATCATTGCACAGAAATGATTTATTGTTCTAATTTTTTTTAGTCTTTTGCAGGATATTACTTGTAGCCAAAGTCACAAAAGAACTGGGAATTTACTCAGCTTGAAGGGGTGACTGCCTAGTGCTTTACAGTAAAGTAAGTCAACAGAGATAAAACAAATGCTTAAAACCTTAACGTTTTTTAACTCATCCACCAAGCAAAGACTTTCTAATAGCCATGTTAGTAGTTATCTAAAATGTTATAATCTAAAAACAATACATATTGAAATAGTAAAACTTTGGGAGACAGAAATTGCAGTGTGGAATGCTACACAGGTGACCATATTCTGATACATGTACGAGCCATTTTAAGTACTGTAAAATCATTATTTTTGTGGGGATTAAATTTCATGAATTTCGTGGTTCTCCTTTAACATCGAAATCAAATCCCATCAAACAATAATTTGACCCTTGTATTAAGTACCTGAAAAGCAAAATTCAACAATTTATGCCCCATCGAAATAAGTCTTTTTGACCAAAACCACAAAATTCGTCCCACCAAAATTAAATGATTTTACAGTAATTAGGTTGCATTGAAATTGCAAATGTGGGTTCTTTTAAGCATAATTGCCTACATCACAATATGATCACCTGTAAAATGCTAACTCTACTAAAAATGAATGGAACAACTGCTCTACCAAACATCTAGAAAAACTCACTCAGGATTAAAGGTTATTTTTTCTTCACACATGACCTACCTGATGTTTTTGTAATGAAGACTTGACCTTTTGTGGGTCAAGGTCAAGCGATGAGCAAGATACCAGTAACTCCTCTTTGGCATCCAGCCAATTCATAGTTTCATCAACAAAACTTTCAAAATCGTCCCTATCTCTTTGTATAGTTTCACATTGTTTAGTTTTTCTGTCAGCGATTCTCTTTAGGTTGTCAACACGTGCCTTCATGTCATCAACCATGGTTGACAGGGCCTGTGCGTCACTTCGTGTTCCTTCGATACCTATCTGCTGGGCCCGGTCTCCCATAGCAAATATAGATGGCCCCGCAGATTGTAGTGTTGTAGATACGGCCTGTCATTAACAGTGAATCATTTCATACATAGATATAGAGGGAAATAAATATTGACTTTGCATATCTTGCAACAGGATGTTTAAGAGACTTTTCAAGAAGTTCCAGGATGCTACTAACAAAGATTGCCTATTACAAAGACATGTTATACACTTGGATGATTTCTAGTTCAGAATTTGGTGGCAAGAATCTTTGCTAAACGTTTTAATAGACAGAATTTTGAAATGGACGTTTCATAGCAACAGATAGGATTTAGAAATGCTGTCATTTTAAGCACAGTAACAAGTTGTCAAAAAGTTTTATATCCATGAGAACATTAAAAAGAGGGTAAAACTTTAGCATCATGTGTTGCAACTTAATTATCAATGCAAAGTCAATATTTTATAAAGCATGTACAAAGTATTTGCAAACATTCACCATAACCATTATCACAAGCATCAAGTTATATTGCGGCATATTTATAGTAATCAGTTTTAACAGCCATCATAACAAGCGTTAGAACATATAAAGCAATATTTTCATGCACCCATAAGCTTTCACATTTCCTGGATTATACTGCATGCAATTACATATTGATAAATCCGAGGGAATATTAACTAAATAAGTTCTTCAAAATCTGTATAACTTGATAGTACACTTGTTACACATATTATTAAGATTAGCAAGTTCATCCATAATTTATTCAGAATAAGGTATTCACATATAAGACAGGGAAAGGGGACATTTCACCAAAACAAGGGTTTCAAACGTTGGGTCCAATTCTAAAATTCTAGATTCTAAAATAGGTTCCAGCAAAATCAAAATCTTGAGAGCAACTTTTCATGTTCTGGTTAATTTTTCAGTGAGCTTTCCAGATCTACAAACTGAATTCACCAATCTGATAACAAGTATTTTCTGTTGAAAAATTTGGTTAAATGTGGGTTTATACAGGAGTGATATCATCTGAAGCACGAAGGTTTAGACATAAATGTAAATACGTTTGTATCGTAAATATTATAAGCATTTATATAAGCGGAGTTATTACCAAGATGCAATTATCCCATAATCTAGGACTCAGTGCAAAACTATGGTAACTACATCAATTTATACAGGCATGTATCACAGTTTTGCATTAAGCCCTCCATAATTAAAGCAGACAACACATGTTTGTATAAAGTAAATACCTTTAATTTCTCTATTTTTTCTTCCACTGGAACCTGTAGATTTATTGTAGCATCAGCTGAATCCTCACATTCCTTGACAAGTTTATCCAGATCTTTCATCTGATCTTCTAGTTGTTGTCGTGACGATACCGCTTGCTGGCACTTCTTCGTCTGTTGTCGTACCTGGTCACTGAGGAGTTCATATTGTGAGGTTATACGTAGGATTTCGTCAGCTTCTGACTGTTGTCCAAGGTTACGTAGTCTCTCTACAGCTTGATTTAACTGAGCCACAGTTGGTTGATAATTGGCAATCTTTTCAGCAACATTCTGAAATTTATCAAACTTTAGGTATCATTCTGTTGTATTTTAATTTGATACTTCAACAAACGCAACTATTATACAAACTTCACACATTAAACAATGGGCCTTGACCACACAATACTGATAAAATCATTAGGAGCTTCGGGGAAATGTTAGTTGTAAATTCAGACTTGAAGCCTGTAATTAATTTGAATCCTGATTTCCTATTTGACAATGTTTAACCATGTTCTGTATAATTTAAGATGCTGATTAACATAAGTTTCATGACTATAGCAAACTATTTCTAATCATGCACAGGACACAAACAAACAGATGTTCATCACTACCGATTGTATCAAATTGAATATAAAATATTTTTCTCTCCAAAATTATTTTAAAATATAAGGATCTGAGACTGGATTGTAAGTCTTTTAGATAGACATATTTCACCAGAGTAACAAATTTAGTAAAATGAAGTAAACCACTGACCTCATATTGTCTCAAAACATCTTCAGCATCGAGAACAGTTGGACCTATAGCTCTTGGAATCTTTCTGAGGTTGTCTTGGATACCAGATATCCAATCATTGGCTTCCTGTATACCATCACCAATCTGATCTCTTGTTTGAAGAGTTTCATCCAGAATCTGTGATCTGTCCTTGATTGTCTTAGATAATCTATGCACAAAATAGAGTTAGACATACAGTGCATTTGGAAATTTTCACATTTTCATAAAGAGTCATTTTTTTGCTAACACTTGCTTCAGGAAAACATAATCCTTATTTATAAAGTAAATGATACATGATATATGAGACATCATTGAGTCGTCTATCAAAAACCAGGTTTTTAATGTTTGTAAAACTCTAAGACTTAAAGGAATACTTTAATATCAATTAAGTGAAAGCAAAGTCTTTACAAGATATAATCATATCATGCAAATTGACAAACCTTTCAAACTTTTCTTTTGTTGATTTAGTTGTCTGTTGCAATGCCATTGCGTCTGCTTCAGATAGATTTGGCACAAAGCCAAGAGATCTTTCCTCAGCCTCTTGTATCAGTGATTCAAACATATGGGCACTGTTTTCTAATGTCTGTAATGATGATAAAATAAATCTTTTAGTTACATTTTTTCCATTAACATTTTATGAAAATCATCAACTAACAAATAAATAAAATCACAGAATAGAACTGTTTGTCATATTAAGGGTAGTAATGGTACAATTCATTTCTGAAGAACCCATCTTTAAGACAAAACATAGAAATTCTGATCAATTAGCTCTCTCTAAAATTTACCTTTTAACTCAAAACAATTATTTCTTTCAAATTAATCAAAGTCAAATATGAATATGATATGTTTTTAATTCCCTATCATCTTTAACTTTCCAACAGAAAATTAAAATTTTGAATGATATCTAACCCAAAAAGGAGACTGTGTCCCATTCTTACCTTATATTGTTTATACTGTTCATGCAATATTTCAGTGGCACAGTCTAGTGATGGCTCTACAGCACATTTCATGTCCGCTTCCTTACACCATCGTTCTATCTTCTGTAGGTCACTCTCGTGCGCTTTACGTGCAGCGTGACCAGTCGTCAACTTCTCATGTACGATCAACATGTGATCTTTGAGATCCGAGAACTTCTTCTGTACATCTGTAACATACATCAAATGATGGGATTATTTATAAATAACGTAAAATTAAATGACCTATCAACAACTAAGATTTTGATCACTTACACAATCTCCAAGGCACCATGAATGCTCAAACCATGTTGATCATGCATGCAAAGGATTATTATTTAGTGTGAAATATGAGATAAATTTAACTGATAAAGTCAGACCTTAGATATGTGTTTTCTGAAGACTAAACAGCAGTTCAAAAGATCAAAATGTTCTTACTATCACTGAGATACATGTTTAACCATGCAGTTAATATGACAAAATATCCATGAAATTTTAAATAATGCACAAAAAACCAAATAACCATGAAAATCACTAAAAATATCTTTTATGTTCTCATGATTTTTCGTCTTGAATGAAATGCACTTTTTAAAAAACTAATAGAATTTAATTTTTGAGTTGTCTTTATATAGGAGTACTATCGATATATAATGTACAGTGAGTAATGACGTACATTGTCATCCAATGAATGACATAACATGGACGTTATTTGAAGTGTTGACTCAAGTTTTGAGTGACAGAAAGATGTAAATAAATTCAAATTGGAATAAAACTCATTGACATGTTTTGTATTAAATCTGTGCATTGCGTCTAACACATAATATCAGGACCATAGAATAGTGATTTAGACGTAAATTTCCAAAAATAAAGTAATGCATTCAATCAGAATGGTATAAAAACAACAAAACTGAAGAATTTGATTGTTGATTAATGTACAACTCTTTGATATCAGTTGCTTATATATTGTCTCTACCTGTAAGTTTGTTGTCTAGTTCGGTGGATTGTTCAGGATTACAATCGGTCTGTAAGGTTCGTACACGCTCTCCGACCTGTTCAATGTTGGGTTCATACTTCTCTATCTCCAACTGAAGAGTCTGAAAACATAACATGTACACAGTACAATACATCTTTCAATATTTAATAAACTTATATATTGCAAAAAGTCTAAAAGAACGTGATTGCTACAAGGTATAATATGCATGCACTCATGTATTGTAAAGAACTGCAACTCAAAGTAGTTTGAAATCCAACTCAAAGTGGTTTAAAATCTAATGGGTATTTAACACTTATAAATTATTTAAAGGATGTGCATTCATTGACTGCTTTTATGTTTTACTATGACAAAATATTCACACAAACAAACGTTATGCACAAAACAAAATTGAACACAATTATGTTTTAGACTACCAACACTAGGAATCACACAGTATATGTTAGGTATCTGTGATCACACAATGAATGTTAAATCACAAAATGGATGGAACAAACAACACAGCCAATATTAGCCAAGGTTAACTGTAAACATAGACTTGATAATTATTTGTTGAGTTGAATTAATTAAAGCATGTGAAATTCTGAAGAGGAAAAATGCTCGCACATGGACTATAGTGTTGGCAACCACTTAATGGATTGAACCTACAGTCTCCCAGCTCAGAGGCTGACACTGATTGACACCAAGGTCAACGACAGCTTTGCTCAAACATTTTTCATAGTCAGTAGCCTTTTAACATCATCCATTATTATATCACCACAGCTAAGAATGCTATACATGTATGGAGCAAAGGTAATCACACAGTGAAAAGCTTTTTAAAAGGTAAAATTATACATTAACTTAAAGTTATACGTTACTGAACACAACACCACACATTATTATAGTTATTGTGAAATTGTCCACATAGTCACAATCTTACCTTAACACCCAACATCTTGAAATATCAATTAACAAGGTTCACTTATTATGCTAATTAAAACATTCAATTAACACATCGACACTGTGGAATCAGCAAGCTAATGAAAATCTGAAGGAAATTGTCCATCTCCAAATAAATAACAATTCCGAAAAAAATGTTTACTTCTTAAATTATAGTATAACTCGCTATTAATACGCTTTTTTAAAATAAATTATTCCAGGAAAGTCTCCATCACCAAAAACATAACAATGCGTTCCAAAAGAGATGTTCATATTAATTTTTATAAAAATATTTCCTTCAAAAGACTTAAAGCTAGCACAAGACTGAAGACAAAATTTATAATAATGAGCCAAATACGAGTCAATATAATCATTAAAGATTTGTGGACAGGCCGTATCTTGAGGATCACAAGTTAAAGCACATTTAAATAAATACATGCATTATATAAAGATAAGCACATCTAGACAGAGTTGTGAAGTAGACAATGCCAGTCATACCTCTCAACAATCAGATCATTATATCAACAATACATGTATTCATGATAAATTCTTAATTAAATTAAAAAGATAAATTAATGCAGATATCTATAATTGGGGTTTGCAAAACACCTTAACTAAGTATATCAAGATAATCCATAGAAGCTAGGCAATTAACCTTCAAGCACCAGTTAGTTAAATGTGATTGTTTATAATTAACTAAAGTTTAATTCAAAGTTATTTATTTTATATTGTTTGTGATGTCTGTACAACTTATACTAAAGGGGTCATAAACCACTTACATTTGATATAATTCTCAAACTTAGTTATCAAACTCAACTCAATTAGCTATAAGATTGAGTTGACAATATTATTGAATTGAAGTTGTTTCCTGATTTGCTCTTATGTCTGAATTAGGGATCATATCAACCAATGTCTCTGAGTTATTGCAACACATTCATGCAAGAATCAAAGCATATGAAGGAACACCTAATGCTTAATTTTATTGTAATTACTGGTATGAAAATCAACATTTAGACAGGATAATAGATTTTAAGAAAGGCTTTCACAAACATGCATATTGGCTTATTACATTATTGTTATAAGATTAGAATGCATGGTGAATATAAAGGACAAAATAATGAGAGAAGACTGAAAGCTTCAAAGACACAGAAAAGAGCAAAAGAAAATATCATAAAGTTACTCAAAAAACATTTTTCAAACATTAGTGCCAAAACTCTGTTGAAACTTGGGCCCAGTAGAAACTCGGTTCCAGCACACAACAAGAGTCAAACAACTTCATATAGCAGCCAATAATTCATGTAAAGCTTCATGATTATAGATGAAATAGTATTGGATGTTGTATCATAATTAAGCACCCACATTTTCTTATCTATTCATGTTGAAAAACTTAATTAACAATATGCATGGCTGAGTTATGGATTTTGATTTCTATGTCAGATAATAGAGTAAGTTAAGAGCCGCCCCATAACATGTCAATACTCCCAATATGACACAACCAATGTACTGCAATTATTGGATATTCTCCAACTTACTAAACATGTTGGTAGACATGCTAGATTTGGCAGTAAGACAGTATGTGGTTCACGGTCATTAAGTATATTCAATGGAATATTAAATTTGGTTATTTAGTCCATAACCCAACACAGTAATATTTCAGTAATATTTTGCTTCATGTAAAAGCAAAGGTAATGCAAGTGTCTCGACAGAGTCACAGACAATATGAAAGGCCCTTTTCTATAAATTAATGCAAAACTCCAAAATATGGCAACCCACCCCATGAATTCCAAAAAAAATCATTTGACCCGAATATTTCAAGATAAACACAAGGCTCACTTCCAGCCCATATTGCCTAGTTTGATATCTCCTTACCTTTGTTTTTTCAACCTGTTTTTCAATTTCATGTGTTAACAGTTTAACTTTCTCCAGTTTGGTAAGTCTTTGTTCCCGTTCATCTATCCATTGGTTAACTCTATCCAGGCCAACTTTAAACACTTCTCTCGTGTTCACAGCTTCAGACAGGAGATTCTTCTGTTCTACAGCCACCCCGTATACACGGTTATGTTCTGTACTTAATGCTTTAATAGATGTCTCCATCTCTTCTCTATCTTTAGGTGTAAGATCAGGTAGAACACTTTCAACCTTCTTGTTGACCGTATCCAAGGTAAACTGTCGGTTCTCAAGCTCTGAACATAGATGCTGTAAGAGAAATAGAACATAGCAGCCATGGCATGCATGCAGTACAAGCTTGTTATAAAGCCATTCTCATTGTACAAGAGGCATTAAATTATCACCCTGATATCAAAGGACTTTGCCATTACCCTAACATTGTACCTGTACGTAAACACAATTATTGTCGGAGTATAAATGGTCTGATGCGAGACCATAACATTTTGAATATAGGCTTGGTTATGACCAAATCATGCTATATTAAATTTATAAGCTTTTATATGTGCAGCAAGGCAGCATTATTATAGCAAGACTTGAATCTGGATTGTTTGAAATTAATTACTTGAAACTTCTTATGGGACATTCTATAGAAAATGCAGGTTTAGATCATGCCAATTTAAGCGAGAAGAAGTTATCCTTATGCGCATGCCTCACAGAACCAGTTAACTCCATGGTTGACTGTTCATGCCTCATTAGAATAGGTTTCCTAAAATATTTGCTATTCATAATTCAACTTTTCTTCGCTCAGAGTACTGCAGGTAAATATATGCATAATATATACATAAGCAGTCAAAGGAATATAGGGTTAATTCCAGCATTCTAGTTTGTATACTTACATTGACATATTTCAGTTTATCATCAGCATCGACGACATCGTAACCTTGTGGAAGTGTAAGCTCCACTTGTTCCTCTTTCTTTTTCAACCAGGCCAAGTATTGATCCACACGTCCTTGAATCTCTTCAAGGTCAAGTTCAAGGACTTCATAACCTTTCTGGTCTCGTTCTGAACGTGCCTTAACTTCATTGAACTTCTTCTCACGTTTTCTGGAAAATTGTAGAATTTTAATTTAAATTTTACCCAATGGCTCTGAATAGCTCTATAAGGTACAACTAAATTATTACAATACATGATTTGTTTTTCATCGGATGACGACATGGTAATCTGTGCATTTTTTGGTGCTTTTGGTAGTCTGCAGTTTGTGTTGAAAGCTTCCTTCCCTGTTTGATAAGCTGTGGTCTTTTTGACATACAATCTTTATTACTAGGTTCATTGAAGTGGCAGATGCAAAAGTTTTACGCAAAACCTAAGAATTAGGCAAGTATTCAGAAATCAATCCCATCCCACAAACACAACATTTACAATGTGCACACAGCACTTTATCACCATTTTATATCCCTTTACCAGTAATCATTTGTGCCTAGAAAGCATTCATGTGCACTCGAGAAAATATAATTAAGTTTTGAGACACATGATCATGAAAACTTGATTGACTTTTCTGTGACTTTTACTTAATTTCTAATTTCTCTGTCAAACATAATTTTAGAATTCCCTGACTTTTCACTGGCCAGAGAACCCTGTTGAAATGACAATGACATAACATAGCCTCATAATTCATGTAGTACCCACCACCAGTCGTGTTTTCATTGAAATGATCAAACAGTGCATTGTAACACACATTGTGCATTGTCTTACTTTAATCTTCTCTTTTTAAGTCTTTTACCAACTGATTGATATTTCCTATACATACAGGAAATAAGAAAGATATGTTCAAGTTATGAACCAACATTGGAATAAAAATATTATGTACTATTTAGTACTACCAATATAAGGTCCGGGAACTCAAGCAAAGCACACACATACTAAGAAATGATGAGTATGAAATCATGTGGTACATGAACTATCTTCAGAGATACAATGTATGATGAATTATGGCACATTTACTATAAAAGTTCACAGTACCTATTGTTACTGCATTCATGGGCCGACACTTTGAATAGAATCATAAGAGTAGCATCTTCAGTCACATTAATTATATACATAAGCAATAAGATTGAAACATGATGTGAAAAATAAAGTTTCATAGACTAACTTTGGACTTGTGACTACTTACTTGATTTGATCTTCTACAAGTTCTTTATCTAGTGGATTAACACGTTTAGCAACTTGGGCACCTTGTACCTTCAGTGAATCAACCTTGGTCACATATTCTTCTATCTCATTCTGTAATGTCTGAAATGTAACAGATGAATGTGTGAAAGATTATGTGACTGTATGAATGGCAATATTTGTAGGTAGATTGATAAAATGATGTAATTGTACACTGAGTTGATGTAAACTTTGACCATGAATGTTGAGCATGAGTTTCTTCAGAATTTTATGAGCTTATTGGAGTCATGGATGCATGCAATAGTTATGAGTGAATTGGAGTCACAAATGATTAGTAAATGTTATGAGCTTATTGATTCCACAAATGACATAACATGCAAATGCTATGAGCTTTTTGGAATCACAAAGGCATGTGAATGCTTTGAGTTAAGATACATGATCTATATATATATAATGATCATCACAAGAATTTTTAAGGTCGCTTTCACTGTAACTTATTCAAGGACTTGAAATTTTTTTACAATTTATTTTTTTCTCTATTTAATTTTCATTCATAAAAGCAATTACAGCAGGCGTACATTAAAGGCACTGTCTGAACTTGTCAACAACTGAATGCCTTTAAGTGGTGTTAAGAATGATAACTGAACAATGTAAAAAGATTATGATGGGAAAATAATGATAATTGTAGGTATACCATTACAGTCACTGATATGTATAGCGTAAGATTTTCAATGAATTGAAATTATCGTCATTTACATTAATCTATTGACCTTAAGGTACAGAAAATCGTTCAGCAAATCAGTTATAGCTGGTTTGCAATAGAAAAAAAATCGTGTTTTTTAAACATTTCTCTGTAATTACGAAACATACATGTACGAAATTTTGCACGAATAAATGAAATATATCTACCTAATACACACTGAAATTTCAGCAACATCAGAATTCAGTTAAAAAACTTTTGTTCATAAGTTCTATGTAACATATTTGTAGTTTTGTATGAAATATCAAGTTAGAAGACTCGCTACTTGCAACAGCCAATTTTACGGTCATGTGATACGCCTAACGGTATATTTTAAGTATTTGCAACCTACTTAATATAACACACGCGAGGCCCGTCAGTGAATCTGACGAAGTAAATGATATTGTTGAACATTGTTTACCAGCGACACACCTAAATAAACTGAATTATACGGGCCTCTTAAGTCGCGTCTTTATAACAGTAATGTCAATCCCGACGATCACGGAGTGTAACGGTTAAATAATTGATAATAAATCATCAATGGAATACCAGATTACCTCCCTGCGTTAAACTGTAATTTAACATGTAATTTTAATATATAATAAAGAATAAATGTATTTTAATAGGTGACTAAAAATTATGGAATTCGGAATGGGAGTAGGTAGGAAGTTATTGTAGTTCTGTTTAATTTTTATCAAAATCTGATGAATAGATTTTCAGAAATGTTACAAAAACACGATTTTTTTCTATCGCAAACTAGCTATACAACTATTATGAAAATGATTTCAATGTTAAACATTTTTCCAATACCTGATTGTACCTGAAAGTCTGTGCGGGTGATTTACTGGTAGGTTTAAGTCTACCATTACAAATAGGGTGTTTAACTTTGGGTGACCACAAATTGATTAAATGCTGATTTCTGACCACTCTCCTAATCCTACACTAGATTACGCTTCAAGATTGTTATACAAACCATTGAGCCAACACTTGATACCCCTGGAGTGGCAAACAATTAGTTTTAAGTGATTTAATATTTGGTCAACTTTTAACGATTTTATTACAATATGTAAGACTGGTAAGTAATAAGTAAAACTTTCATAGTAATATTGGTATAGAAGTTGAAAGTTTAGTGAACTTGACAGCCACTTTGATGTGTTTAAGGTAGCACTGCAGTGAGTGTATGTTGTTTAAAGTCAAAGTTGATAGATTGCAGGTACCAAACACTATGAATGTGCTCAAGCAGAAATATTCACAACAGCAAAAACACCATTAGAGTTTCCATAGAAAACAGTAAGCAATGTAACAGAATCAAGTCATAATTTATACCAATGTTTAAAGAATTCCCAGTATAATCATGGCACAAGCAATCAATGTTACGTACAACGTTTTTTAGAAAACAGACAAAATGATTGTCCGTAATTTAATAATGTTTTGCATAATTAATGACTCTGTTCACTTCAGGTTTGAAATTAAATGATATAATTGAATTTGTGTTGTTATTTTCAGACATTCACTAAGCCTGCATGCCATCACGCTTGTAATATAATTGATTCCAACCTAATTCAGGTATAACTAGGCAAGTTTTGCAACTGGTAAGCTAAATTCTACCATAGAAATTCATGAAATACAGACATTCCATAAAAGACTTAGGTCTTTAACCAGAGCAAAAACTCTGACGAAACTTGATTCTTGTGAAAGTAAATTCAAGGTTGCATATCATATGAGGCAGATTAACTAGAACATCCCATTTTTCTAATTCAATTTTGTCTCAAAGTCAAATTCTGGGCACACCCCCCATTGTACTGCATTTATAATTTCAATCATTGATCAGAACAATTTTTCTGCAATAAGGCTTTTTGGTTGTTCCGTTGGGTTGTGTGTGGGCATTGCTTTGTGTGGTTGCTGTTTTCTGTGCTTGGCTGGTTAAGTTGAGTGCTGCCTTCCCAGTCTGATCTCCTCATACCTTTTTTGATACATATTATTGTTTCGCTTAAAATTCTAAAAGACATCATTTTAGATTTTTGGTAAATTTTGCAATCCCTAGACTGGTCACAATAATTATTGCATTAAATTTAACATTTGTCTGACCTTTTGCCATCACACATTCAATTTAAATAATGTACCTACAAACCCGTCTGCTGTATCATTTATAGCCGTAATTTGTATTCAAATCTATACAACATACACCCACAATGGTCAATTTAAGATACAAATTAAGCGACAATAGTTGACAATCGGTCAACTAGTCAACTGGCTAGTCAAACATTATTACATGCAAGGAATAAATTGCCTTTGATCATACAGCTAGTTTAGTCAGAAACAATTAAACATTAAAAGAATGTTACATTTTCACCCTTTACTCCATAGATGCACCTGGTCAGGTTCCTATCATATGTTCATCATTACTGGTTATTCCAATAATGAGTAAGGAGGGGAGGCAACCCAATTATTAAAATAGACATATTATTCAGGCACTTTATCAAGGGAGATCACTCTTGATATTTGTCCCAAACAGCTTCACATGTTATGGGTAACAAACACAATTCTAGTTTATCCCTTATTAGAATAATATGAGGTGTATTCGTTGGTGTATATATTAAAGGGTTCGTACAGACAATTGTTGTTCATTTTACACGGCCATAAAAGATGAAACACAGAAGAAGTTGATTTTGAGTCCTATGTGGGAGTCTGGAATGAGTTAAGGCCTATATGTGATGCGGTGTAGTTTATTACCAAATAAACTGTGTATTTTGACAGTTTCAAACGTGTTTTATTAAAAAAAAAATATTACAATTATGGAAGTGTAGGAGTATTATTGCAGTTTTATATCAAACAGTTTTAAACATTATATTAAAACTATACACATGTATCATTTGGCCATACTATAGTAAGTGTATGATTCAAGCAATCAAGTTGCAGCAAGTGTTTATGTTCCAAAGGTATGCTAAATCTGAACTTAGGCTGATGCATTTCTGATGAGTTACCAATGGTTTTTACATACCAATGTCAATATGTATAACTAGTTAAGTCAGTTCTCTATGGCATACTACCCCTATGTCATACCACAACCAAATGTCAATTTGTAGATAAGACCATCAAAACAATTACTAAAGTAAGTCTACAATTTATATAAGGGCATTTAGCAACTTGTCATCCGATCAGGTCACCACTGTCATATGTACTTATATATAAGCAATGCGCTCAGGTTCTAAATACAAGAAATATTAAAGTATGAGTCAAACAAGGGCTGTAACTCTAATGGAACTTGGTTAAAGCCATGACAAATGCTGTAGCACAGGCCTTGTTGACAAAGTGCCAATAACTATGAGGAATCTACACATAGGTAACAGGTATTGGCAAGTTTATTGTGAGACCATTGACAAAATATCTGACACAAGATTATGATTGTACATTAAATCTCATTTTCAGTAGTTTACAAGCTTCTTACTAAACTGATAGTAAGCTCAGCCAACTAATAAGAATATACTAATAAATACCATCAACTATTTCTTCTTCTTAAAGAATTTCATCCCTCGCAGTACAGTAACAATATGGTATGTCAAATAAATGAGCTTAGAAAATCCAGGTCATAATGAATGAATCTTGGATACTATACTATTGTGGATTTTTGTCATTGAATGATCATTGTCAAATACATATTCATTATTTTGAAAAAAATCCACATATCAATATGTCATATAGAGTCCAAACTATTCATGAATAACATATTGCAAATATATGCATTTTTATCCTTTGTAAATAAAACCTGGCTAAATAAATCAATTTTTGTTAATATTTAATTGGAAATACTGCTGACTAAACTGTAAAGAAATCCTTATGATATTTACATTAAAACTGTTTTACATTTTTCTATATTTCAATTATTATCGTTTGGAATTAATCTAATAAAACCTGCATTTTAAAAATATTCTAAGTTATTACTTTCGATCTCTTTAAAGACACCAACAAAAAATTATACCAACGAGATAAGACAAAACATGCTCATGCTAATTTGACAGATCGTTCAATAAACCTATTTAAGGAAAATAAACTTTCAAATTGATTTTTATGATATATTTTCATAATTGTTCTTAATCAATAGCGTGTTCCATATATATGTAGTAGATAAACCATTTAAAGAGTTTAAAAAGTGAGAACTGAATACTAATAACGGGGCTTTCAGTTAAAGAAATTTAATTTAAAATCTGTAATATGAAACTAAATGAAAGATTTGGTGAAAGTTTATATTTCCAGGCTTTTGTTTTAATTATTTGAAAAGGATCGTTATATATAGGTTTAAGTTCGCACATTGTGATTTATTGTACGGTGTGAAAATGGGTACAACTCAATTTGGTTACAAAAAATGAGATAAGAATTGTTCATTTCAAAAATGATTTATAATCTACCGAGTACATGCAGAACTTAAATAGAATTGCGCAAATCAAGCATTCAACTTTAAAACTGTTCAGAAAAATTTAATATTAATATAATTAAATACAAAGAAATACATTGAAAGTTTTGAGTCTGTAATGATTCTTATCTTCATGATATAAATTTTGTCACAACAGAACATTTCCAGTTTTTCGTGGAATCCATTATCAACCAGCACAACTGGGACCTGGCTGGCTCATCCAAGCAAACAACTTTTCCACAACTGGAGGACATGACAGTAACAATTTAACAGAAGAACTAGCTCTTTTACAGCGGGAAATTAGGCTTTCAATTTTTGATATGTTATGAATGGGCATTGTTCCGTGTAATTGTGTAATGATAAGTTGTTAATTTTTTCTGTGCGCAGCTTCTTAAGTTGAGTGCTGCCTTCCCTGTTGGATTTCTGTTTATCTTTTTGTGCGGGAATCAAACCAGAACATACTGGGTGATAGTCTAGTACAATGTCAACTGTACAAGCCAGGTGGACTGGACAAATTAAATTTATATTTTCATATAATCATCATAAAGTTTCAAAACTCAGGAAAACTACCATTTAACTCAAATACATACTTTGACCCTCTTCCATACTACAACAAGCACTATTGAATGATAATAATAGATAAATCATGGCGAAAATTTTGTCAGAGTATATTTGAAAATTTGTGATCGATGATAATGCTTGCTTTTCATCTGATAAGAAAAGTCAATACAATGTTTTGTACGTAAATATTTGAATAATAGTAGATATTTTTCCCAGATGATACCGATGTAAAATAGCAGAAAAATCAAATGGCTTTTATTTGACATATTGGGTTATTATTAATGAATCAATAACCATAATAAAACAGATATATTTAGGAAGGTTTTCATTCATGCTCATCTATGGGTATAATTCAAAGTTTTGTTAAGCTTTGAGTTTGTTGTAGCTAACCTCTTTGGTTCACAGCCTGGATATTTAAAAGGTTGTATTAAAAAAATGGTATGCATTAACCTGAAGGTCCTTTTCACATCATATGTGCAAAACATCACCAAGAAAATGACAAAGCAGGGTGACTGTTTCTTTTAATGCTTGTTTTATATTCTGTGTACTGGTATATTTTGTTCTGTATGTGTTATTTCATCAAACAGAGATGTTTCAAAGGTTTATTTAATGCTTACCGGTGGTTTACGGCGGAATAACGGTGGATTATTCCCCGATAATTTCACTGTTCATAATTTCACAGTTCATAATTTCACGGCAAACGGGCTATTTTTTAAAAATCAAATTTCCTCGCCGTCAAAAATAAAATAATAAGCATTTTCACTTGCTCTCTTAATCTTTAACAAATAACACAACATTATATATACATAAATGTAAAACAAATGGACGAAATTGAAGCCATTGCAGAAGAACTATTTGATTGCAACTCGACGCGTGCATGGCGGGAAAACGACGTCACGCAAAACATTTCAGGTATATAGTGGAGTATTTCCATCATTTAAGCTAATTGAAGCATGAAATAAATAGAATATTAGTATTTTACCGTGTATGATCGTTTGATAATTCACCTCGTGAGCAGCTGACTTATATTTTCACTCGTGGCTACGCCACTCGTGAAAATATTACATCAGCTGCTCACTCGGTGAATTATCAGCCGATCATACACGGAAAAATACAAATATCCTCTATATAATTGGATCATCTTGATACATTGTATATTGCATATTCAAATGCACCCATGAACATACTAGAATATAACATTAATTGACCCACATGTAATGTTTGATAATGTTGCATTGCAATGTAAATCATTTGAACATAATATTATACAATTCATTAAATGTCATTGAACGTAAGCTGCTAATAAGACATAATTGGTAACAGCCTATCATACCTATATACAATATCTATTCAAGATGACTGGTTATTGAGTCAGATTACACAACGTTGATTGGCTAATAATTTGGTAAGCATATTTTAATTGGTTGGATTAGCCTAAAATTTGTTTACAATGCTTTAATATGGAAAGATAATAAAGAATTAATACTGTAACATCAATTATTGTCGAAATGATAATCTAATGAGTGTTGTCATTCTCAAAGATGTTAAATCTAAAAGAATATTATCAAGCTTATTAGTTGAAAAAAGAATTCTGCTTAATTTAAAATATATATGCCCCAAATAAACACACCCCTGCTTCTGCAATCAATACTACAATTTTGGCTCTTCAGTGTGAAGCCAATACTTTCTGAAAATTGTATTATCATTTTCATTGCATGTACATGTTTGAATGCATGTTTGAATTTTGAATGCATGTATGTATGTCTGAATGCAAATGACAGTACTTGTTTAAATGCATGTACGTGTTCCAATGCATGTTTTTATTCCAATCAAGCTGATAAGAAGGGGGTCTACCTTATTTGGAACATAAGTCGGCGTTTCCTCTTTACCAGCTTTGGGCTTTTTTGGTAATTTTTTCTTGGTTTCGTCTTTATCTTTTTTCTTTGACGTACAATTCAGTGCCGACGAACTTCCTCCCATGATGCACTGGGTAACTTTTGTCGAAACTTTGTCGAAAACTTATTTAAACAAAAATTACACCGAACAGGAGGCAGAGAGCTTACTGTATTGCAAACATTTTTAACTGATTGGAAATTCCTTTGAACAGATTTTTTAAAATTCTACCAAATGGCCAGTTTGATAAAATTTCTTGACCGAAAATATAATTCCATTGACGAGAATAACTTATAATAAATACTATATCACATTTTTCCTGAAGTTCCAACTTTTTATTCGAAGATTAGTATTTAAACTTCCTCATTATTCCATTTTATTCATTAAAATCCATTCTGCAATGCGTAATTCCACAAAGTTCCGTATTTTTATTTTATTCCACATACTGTCGCCTGTATTTCCCCATGTCGTCTGCTGCGAGAGATTTTGTTGACAATATCGGACAACAATCACTTGTATTGAATAAACGCTTCATTTAACCTATAGTATTAAACCCCCCAGTATCATGTTTACAATTGGGTACCATTACCGATATACCGTTAAATTTAATACCCCAAGTATACATTTACCTATATCTGACATTTACGAAACTAAATCAGTAGTCGTAGTGGTATATTACATAGACGAATGCAATTGTTTTCCACCTTTCAGAGGTTTATGACTTTTCGAGTAGATCTTTACTTAGATTTATATATAATTATAAAACAAATCCCGATTAAACTGGCACCTTATTCCAATCTGTATTTAAGTATCAACTACGCTTCATTTCATTTTGGTTAACCTCAGAAAGTTTAAGGTTGATTCTTTAAGTACAAACCGTTCTTTTGAATATCAATGCTAAATCATACACAAGACAAAACAAATGTACGGGTACTGTACACATTTTGTCATGTTGAGACACAAATTAATCGCACAAACAATAATCTTGACAAATGAACAAACAATACGAAGCTCAGAACTGCACGCAATACATGGAGTGTGTAAACATGCACTTGATTATTAATGTTTAATCGTCCACAGTTATAAAGAACAAAGTTTTTAATTAAATTGTCAAAAAGGACAAAAAATGGATGAATAATTAGCCACAAACTGTCGATAGAAGAAGCCACAAACTGTCAACAGGAAGTGTGTCTATCTTTTACACAATAAAAGTGACGAGAACATTTTAGGCTTTTGATTAGTTTAATAATTCACGGAACTGTCGAAGAGTTTGTACAATTGCAAACGTCAAGTCATGAAAATGCTTTACTCCACAGCAAATAAATGAAAGTCTTTAAATATTTATAGCACATATAACAAACATAAACGCTTTTTGAAATTCTGTGACGCAGGCTTTCATTCAATCAAATCCATACTTCACACTTTAAGTGTTAAACAATAACATTTAGTGAAGTTTTGTTATTCCAACTAGCACAATAAAAAAACGATCTATTTTTTCCCTGAAGTCGCTTAAATTCCTAGTATTCTTTCCAGGCAGCTTGAATATTGACCCAATTATCTGCGGCACTTTTTGAAATTCTGACAATTATTGGAGCTTCTGAGCGAGTCGCAGGAACATTCTGTTGTAACTTTTATAAACTTGTATTTATTCACATACTTCTGTCATATATTGAACTTATTGATACTTCGGAACTAAATAAACATTTCTTAATAAGGTTTCATAATAATCTTAAAATTTCCATAAAATTTGGTCACAATAATTAAATCAAAACAAAGCTTTGAACTGTTCCATTGAATAGTAGATATCTGGATATTTATCTATATTCAAGCATAAGATCAATGCAAATCGTCATAAAAATGTACCATGCATAAATAAAATGGATCCTTACAAAAATTTCATGGTCAGATTATATTTTGTGATAACAACCCTGTATACAGATTGTATATGACATCTTATTGAATAATGTAAATAAATCCCGGATTGTCACTGTGTGTCCAGGTTAATACCATATTACAATGCTTATAATCAAACCTGTGTATGTGGTCATTTCAATTAAACAACCACCTGTCTGAAACAACCATTATATTTTAATTGTTTTTACACCTGCATGCAGTAACCTGCTTTAACCAGTCACCTGAAACACAACTATCTACATTGGCTGCTTAAAACAGGCAAGAATGTTGGTGAAAGTCAATGTCTGGTCTGTTTGATTATGTCCCTTGAATTTCATTTTTTTTCAATAATATTATAGAGATCATTTGGGTAAATTTTATGAGTTGGCAAGCTCCAAATCTGACGGGTGCAAGTTCAAGCCTTATGATAATATGTGTGAAGCAAAGATTGGGGATGCCGCCAACCCAACTGTCTGTCAAATTGTTAAACTTAGTTGAAAACCATATGATACTTTGTATTTATATATTAACAGTGACTATTATGCAAGGACATACAGTCAAATGACCATTTTACAAGCTAAATTGAACAAATTGAATGTTCAATTTACGACTGACTATAATTTTAAAATTCCGTTCAACCACCAATCAATGCCCCATTCAGATTTAACAAAGAGTTAAAATTGTCTATTGTATCTCGCAAGGCGAAAAGTGTCATCCTATGTCAAACGATGTCAATATGGATTGTTGTTACTAATTTACCTTAAGTATTTCACACATATACATTGATACATTAAAGGTCCATTAAAAAAGATGTACTGTTAAAACTTTCAATAAAATATATTTTGTTTCAAGTACCATTGACATCACTTTCAATTATGACTTCTACTTTCACTTCTGCTCAAGATTGTCAATATTTGCTTTTTCGTAAATTTGTTAAGAGCAGATTTTATAGTTTGTGACATAAAGGTGTTGTATATTTGCAGCTTTATGTAACAATTCTGTTTTCTTTAACACACATGTTTTAATGGAGTTAGTTTTTGCTTTAACATAATATTGCAGATTTTTTATCAATGTGTGACCTTGACGCCCTATAAGCTGCTTGGAAAGGGTATTTTTTGCATAAAAATATTTGAAGGAGCACAATTGTAAGATACAGATGAACCTGGTGATGCCAAGATGAAAACAAGAACAAAACCATGTGTTACAATTTGTCAACCTTTAAATGCTTTATATGCTTAGGAAGGTATATTGTCTTTACATGGTACTCAAATATGGGACCATAAATCATACTTGTATTTGATTGTTTACTTTTAATATGTACCTAAGCAAACATCAGTTTATATCATTTATAAATTATTTATGAAACATAATAATAGTTTGTTTGTTTGTTTATATCAGGGCTTATCAGCAATTCTTCCATCATATATGGCAACCTTAAAACTGAAAACATGCACAAACCAATGTGTGAAATATTGTCTAGTATTGATAAGAAGGTAAAATGTTGCACATGTACCCTATAGGCAAGTACCTTACTGATTTCATCTTTAAGATCAAATGCAATAGTCATGTGATTGTGATTGATATGACATTAATGGGTCATCTGTGACAATACATATCAGATGAATTACTGATACAAATATTCATATTGGATCTGATTTTAAAGTACCAAAATTTTTAATCACAAATTTGCATATGTTTTGGTCCTAAACTATTACCCAGAACAATTTTGTGCTGATTTATTTATTCCTGTTTAAAGTCGATTCCCCTAAAACAGATTTCCTGGATTGTATCCTAATCAATACTTGAATCTACACTTCCACAAGGTACCAGCAACTTTTCCACACATGGCAGGAAATTTACTTTGTTGTCCAATTGTCAAAATTGGAGTGAGTTCCACAGGCTGAGTATGCTATAATTATGTTCTAGTGTGACTATGATCATAAAATTATATTTATGTCACATGTTCCAGGCACCATTAAGTTAGGGACTACTTTAATTTGCTGGACAAATGCAATCAGCATCAGGCTCTGTGGAAACCGGAGAGACGATATTACATTTTCCTCCATTGTTATTGATCTACAAATTTTTCAATTAAACCCTTCTATAATTTCACTATTTACAATTCTATACATCTATCAAAGTTGCACAATAAATGTCATTGATCGCAGATAAAATATGAAAATTGTATATTTATATTTCATCAAATATAAAGTCAACACGGTTTAAAGGGGTTTAATAAATAAACAATTCCATTTAAATTTCAGGTAAAATATCCCTACAATGTCAGGTCGGGAGATTACATTCATGGAATATTGTACAGTATGTTGGTATTTATAATGTCAATATGTAAGCTATACAAATGTATTATATAAAATTTGTTTGCTTGTAATTTTGTATGCAATAATTTCCAGGTCAGCAGTTTTTAAAAGGTCAAGAAGCTGTTTTGTGGTCATTGCAATACATTCCTGCACACTTTCAAGGACATAGCTATACAAATAGTAGAGGACAAGAATGTCAATGTTTTTATTAAATATCACAGATTTTCTATGACCTTTAAGTTAAGAAGCATCCTTTAACTTAGGAAGCATCATGTTAAATGGATACAAATCTTTAACACAATACAAGAATTAGAAACATAAATGACACATTATAATTGTAGTATATGTTGTGATGTAAAATTCTTTTAGCAAACAAATGTGATGCACTGCCATTGGCAAAATTTGTCAATTTGATAAAGTAAATTCTTTTTCCCTTTTTGAACCAGTAAAAATGCGCAAATGTCTGTTGATATCTCATTTGAAATTCATCTTACATATGATTGAAAGCAAATGGTCAGTTTGAAGTATCATTTCCTTATTTGGCAAACTAGTGTTACATGGAACCAACTATTTATTGTAATCAGCTTAATGATACGACCCGAGGGTAATGAATCCATGCTCTATCATCAAAATGGTGTAACAATAGCTTTACAATAGACAGCTTCATCAATTGAGAGCAATATATGTAATTGTGTTATTGGAATTAAATATACTAAAACCAGGCATTTCAATTCAAATTGACTTTTAATGGATGTTTTATTACCTCATTCAAATAACGGACACTATTGGGAGCCAATCAATGAGGAGTCAATTAAGTTACCTCCCTTTGATAAATAATTTGTCTGAATGGATTGATGTTATTCCTGCAGGCCAGTTTATTATACAGCTTCATTGTGTCTACCAACGGTTTAATGTAATTAGTTTGCATGAATTTACTGTAACTATTAAATAACTGTAATTTAAGTGACATGTTGGACATGAGGTCAGAGTGTCCTGTGGCATTAATATTATTGCAGAAATTGTAACTTGATGGTCAATTGAAACTGATTTGGTAAAGGCAACTTGTTTGGTTCCATAATACTGATGAATTACATAGTACAATGTGTAGGCTCTCCCTTCACATTGTACCAGGTCAACAAACTTACTCCGTCTTAGATTCAATACTGGTCAGTATGTTGATACACGAATTTCCTTTGGTGCTCTTTGGAGAGGTCTGTCTGGCAAATTATACAGTCACTGAAATACTTACTATTTGTTCTTTACAAAGGCCGCTGGATTTGACTTACCATGCTCTTAAATAGCAAAGACAATCAGAACAATACTAGACTCTGCGAGTCCACAATTATATGAAAGTTGGAATTATCTCTTGCAAAATTATAATTATCTGGTCAGTCAATTTAGATCTTTGATATCATCATGCACTAGTTGATGCTCATCCAGTTACCCGAGAAAAATCAAACAGTCATGATAGCCAATATCAGATCTATTGGATATGTTAGTGTTCCATGGAAGCTGGAACACTCTAACACCATTATAACTAACAGAACTATCAACCAACAACTTAAGTGGTGGTGGCTCAATTACCTATGAGTAAAATCAATGTCTCAGATTGACAGTCGATCTATCACTGTCACCATTGTGGTGGGGTTATTGTTGACATTCGTATCAATTACATATGGTGTAAATGGTACTGTTTTGACTCTCTGTGGCAGACAATTATACCAGTGGACCATTAGGTATCATTATACCATATATGGCAATTACAAATCAATTGTTAGATTATCATAATATTTCTTCAACATGGTGTTTGAAATGATTTTTAAAAAATATTTTTGTGTATTAATTTGATTAAGATAAGACTGTTCATATAAACCATTTTTGGAAAGTTTTGGAGTCTTTCAACAGACAACTGAATATGAGAATCGCAATTATTAGAACAGCATATAAATTAGAAGTAGGGTGAGATGATAAGCAATGAATTCATTTGGCCTAAGAGATGCACACCTCATACACTCGACAGAAAGTCACCTGGCACTAAATATTGTCTGAGATAACAAGTGTAGGAAACTGATCACATAAACCATTAAATATCTCTTGTTTTCAATAAGTTTGTTATCAATGCTAACAGATGATAGTTGTAACTAATACTGATAGACCAATCAAAGCAAGAGATGATGACTAGTCAATCTGAAAGTAATATATTAACCATTACCTAAAAGCATCTCTTAGAGAAGAACATGTACCATGGTATACATATGATATTGACTTTATGGGTATATTTGTTTGTTTGAGCTAAAAGGTAAACTTAGCATCTGAGCTGTATTATATTAGAACCACTCAGCTCACTTGCTATTAAACATAGTATTACACTTTTAGGTCTTTTGAGGCGAGTACAGAACCTTTTAAGGATTTGAACACCAAAATACCTTATCTTAAGGAAAATGATTACCAGCAAACTATCCCAAGTTCTTCTTGTACTATTTTGTATGTATTTCAGTTTTTATTGTATTGGTCCATCCTATGAGCAGCCTGATTCATAAATTGCTTTTTTTCAGCTTTGTCATCCTGATCTTGCCCATTTATTAGTCCCCTCCATTGGTTTTAACTACTTATCATATATAATCTATGCATAAACTGCTTTTAGTGTGTGTTTATTTTTAACATACTTCATAATGGACTCTCGATATGCATTCCAAACACATGTCTTTGATATTTATTTGACTAATGTGTAAAGGGAGACAACTGGAATAACTTGGTGGAGAAACAAGGGAGGTAATAGATACAGAGCAACAGGCTCGCTTTTAAGTAATGTAAGATTACTCTCCCCTTAATAAACAGTACTCTTACAGTAGCTAAGTGTCTATTACCTATGCAAAGCACTACTGATCGCCTTCATTCAGTTACCTCCCGTTTAATAAAATAGTGAGGGCATGTATTACCTCCGGTGGAAAGCGCTACATAGTGCTTTGCTTAGGCAACGGCATTTTTTATCAAACCGCTTTATTTCATTTCTTTATTCATCTCACACCATACAATTTAGGAAAAGAGAGGCAACTAGTTTGACTAACTTTCAATAAATTTACCAAGTACATGTTCTTGGTACACCTTCCTACCAGTCAGAATATGTAGATAAACCAAACTTATGAAAATACTTTTATCCTAGGTATTTTCACAACATGAGTTTAGATTTAGATTTTCATGTTGTCATTCATCCAAATGCCTAGCACTAACACCACAATGACCATGCCTAATGTACCACAGAGGCAACTCCCAACAAAAGCTGTACAAATGAAGCTGACCTGGGCACTATTACTGACTTACAGTAGGTAAAAGGGTGGAAACCAGTATAGGCATCAATCTCTTGACCCCTGACTTTAATTCCATTCTCAGGGTATACCAGTAAAAACTTTCATAATGGTTTTTTTCTTCCGATCACAATTTTATACATTTGTCCTTTTTTTAGGCTATGCAATTATATCCTTCATTTGTTTTACTGCAAATCAAATCAATGAACGGAAGATGGGATTAATCTCAGTTGAAGTTTATAATACCAAAACTGTATTAGCTACTTGAGAATAAATTGTGACGTTTACCAGATGAAATAATGTTTTGCGAACAAGTGAACATAATAAATACTTTTTGTATGATAAATATGCAAATGTGACAATAGACTAATTTCTTATTATTTGCAATGCTACATATCAAGTAACTTCTGCATGCATTGGTGATTTTCCTTGAGTTACCAAAGGCAACCAGCTCCTTCATGGTACCCATAGCAACATGTATTTGTACTGTGTTCTGTTTGCACTAAGGTGACTTTCAGGGTGATGTTTTACCCCCAACATGACATCGATCAATGTCAATTTTAATCCAATTTTCTGCTGAAGCCATCTATAAAACATTCATGATATATCAGTTATTTCCTCAGTATCCTCAATAGTCAGTGTGTTGTCGGTGTGTGGTCCATATAATACTCAATATTCAGATCAGAAGTCAGTGATTATATACAGATATACAAACAGTGTCCCACAAAGAGTACTAATCTTTAACATTATATTCATTCCTAATACCTTAAACGTCAGTGTTATAGCAAGACCTAAATCCATGAAATTTACCTATTCAACAATTTTGGAAATGATTCCAAATTTATCAGCAATTTTAACACTTCAATAGTAAAAGTTTTTATCCTCTGATAGATACCCTTTTACAACTGTATTGAGCAACTAGGTCACCATGGCAAACTGCCAAATTGTATTCAATCTTTTTCTTTATAATACTTTTGATTGTAAAATTAATTCCAATATTTTTTTCACGCAGTTTGATAATGAATTACATCTTGATCAGCCAAAAGATTATCTTTACATAAATGGTCTAATAATTATGTTTAAATTCAAGCAGGATGTTTTGCGTGTGTAATTACTGTCATCATTTACTCATTATGCTGTGAAATGATGTCTTTTTATCAGATTTTATGATGTTTTGCAATCATATCAGTACAGTAGAAATACAAATAGACTGGTGTAAACAGAAATTTGTGGTGGATAAGTACTGATACAATGCATGTAATAAACTATACATTTAACTACTGAGTTTGAAAAATGGTATCTTCTCCATATCAGCAACTGTCATGACAAACCAAACGATGACAATATAAGCAATATTAAATCATCATGGTCATGCAAAGGAGGCCATAGAAACAAGACCATCCAATGGACAGAAATGCATTTTGAATGGTCTAAGGAGGCCATTGCAACATGACCATCCAAAGGAGACCATTGCAACAAAACCATCCAAAAGACAACATTGCAACAAAACCATCCAAAGGAGACCATTGCCACATGACCATCCAAACGAGGCCATTGCCACATGACCATCCAAAGGAAACCGTTGCAACATGACCATCCAAAGGAAGCCATTGCAACATGACCATCCAAAGGAGACCATTGCCACATGACCGCCCAAAGGAGACCATTGCAACATGACCATCCAAAGGAGACCATTGCCACATGACCGCCCAAAGGAGACCATTGCAACATGACCATCCAAAGGAGACCATTGCAACATAACCATCCAAAGGAGACCATTGCAACATGACCACCCAAAGGACACATTGCAACATGACCATCCAAAGGAGACCATTGCCACATGACCATCCAAACAAGGCCATTGCCACATGACCATCCAAAGGGCACCATTGCAACATGGTCATCCAATGGACAGAAATGCATTTTGAATGGTCTAAGGAGGCCATTGCAACATGACCATCCAAAGGAGACCATTGCAACAAAACCATCCAAAGGAGACCATTGCAACAAAACCATCCAAAGGAGACCATTGCCACATGATCATCCAAACGAGGCCATTGCCACATGATTATCCAAAGGAGACCATTGCAACATGACCATCCAAGAGAGGCCATTGCAACATTACCACCCAAAGGACACCATTGCAACATGACCATCCAAAGGACACCATTGCCACATGACCATCCAAAGGAGACCATTGCAACATGACCACCCAAAGGACACCATTGCAACATGACCATCCAAAGGAGACCATTGCAACATGACCATCCAAAGGACACCATTGCCACATGACCACCCAAAGGAGACCATTGCCACATGACCGCCCAAAGGACACCATTGCAACATGACCATCCAAAGGACACCATTGCCACATGACCACCCAAAGAAGACCATTGCCACATGACCACCCAAAGGACACCATTGCAACATGACCATCCAAAGGACACCATTGCCACATGACCACCCAAAGGAGACCATTGCCACATGACCACCCAAAGGAGACCATTACAACATGATCATCCAAAGGAGACCATTGCCACATGACCATCCAAAGGACACCATTGCCACATAACCACCCAAAGGAGACCATTGCCACATGACCACCCAAAGGAGACCATTACAACATGATCATCCAAAGGACACCATTGCAACATGACCACCCAAAGGAGACCATTGCCACATGACCACCCAAAGGAGGCCATTGCAACATGACCATCCAAAGGAGACCATTGCAACAAAACCATCCAAAAGACAACATTCAACAAAACCATCCAAAAGACAACATTGCAACAAAACCATCCAAAAGACAACATTGCAACAAAACCATCCAAAGGAGACCATTGCCACATGACAACCCAAAGGAGACCATTGCCACATGACCATCCAAACGAGGCCATTGCAACATGACCACCCAAAGGAGACCATTGCCACATGACCACCCAAAGGAGACCATTGCATCATGACCATCCAAAGGAGACCATTGCAACATGACCATCCAAAGGAGGCCATTGCAACATGACCAGCCAAAGGAGACCATTGCCACATGACCGCCCAAAGGACACCATTGCAACATGACCACCCAAAGGAGACCATTGCCACATGACCATCCAAAGGACACCATTGCAACATGACCATCCAAAGGAGACCATTGCCACATGACCGCCCAAAGGACACCATTGCAACATGACCATCCAAAGGAGACCATTGCCACATGACCGCCCAAAGGAGACCATTGCCACATGACCATCCAAAGGAGACCATTGCCACATGACCATCCAAAGGAGACAATTGCCACATGACCATCCAAAGGAGACCATTGCAACATGACCATCCAAAGGAGACCATTGCCACATGACCATCCAAAGGACACCATTGCAACATGACCATCCAAAGGAGACCATTGCCACATGACCATCCAAAGGAGACCATTGCCACATGACCATCCAAAGGAGACCATTGCCACATGACCGCCCAAAGGAGACCATTGCAACATGGCCATCCAAAGGACACCATTGCAACATGACCATCCAAAGGAGACCATTGCCACATGACCATCCAAAGGAGACCATTGCAACATGACCACCCAAAGGAGACCATTGCCACATGACCGCCCAAAGGAGACCATTGCCACATGACCATCCAAGGGAGACCATTGCCACATGACCATCCAAAGGAGACCATTGCAACATAAGTACATCGCATTTTGACTATTGGATGGTAGGCATAGCAATATTACTGTACAAGGCCATTGTAACAAGGCCATTGTAACACTACCATCAAAAGGAGCCCATTTCAACATGCTTTCACAAAGATTGCTGAGCACCATTACAAGGCTCATGCACTATGATGTTTCTACTCTGATCGTTTGTCATCATTATAATGCTTTAAGAGACAGCTTGCAACTTCAGTTCAAAATTGTCCATGAAGTATATCTCTCAATCAAATTGTCAACAAAGATATTGTTTGCATCAGAATTTGTACTTATAGTACAGAATCACTTGCACATGTTTGGAGGAAGTGTTGAAAGGGGACAAAGAATAAAGGCTTAGTTTAATATATATTATACATTTATTATATAAAATAGGGAGTCATAACTAGACACATGCAATATAACATACAATCATCACAGACAGTCTAACATATAAAGCACTCAAAAAACTAAATACTGGTATATAATAAATACCTATTTTGAAACTACATTCAAACTTCTGTGGCCCCAAAAGAAGATATGTAGCCAAAATTAGACAAATTATTATAAATATCTATGGAAATAACGTTTCCTTGGTTATACAACCAAAACAACTGTTAGGACGAACTCCACACTCTAATACATGTACATAATACCGAGAATTAGGTAAATAAAATATAGATAACTAAAATAATGCACAACTCAGCTAGATATAGATTTTTGTTGTTCAATACTGACTTAGCTAAAATACAAACTCATCAAACGCATGATGAAAAACACAGGTATTTTGTATAAATATAAACTACCGGTAAATAATTCTACTGTACCCTAAAATCTATCACAAAGGCGCTACTTTCTGTATTATAATGTTTTAGACAAAGGCAACCCGAGGGAGAAAATTTACAATAATAGCAGATTGGTACAGAAATCATAAACTTTCAAAATGATATTTGAAATAAAGGAAGTGTATTTTGTACAGATGATTTAATTGTATATGATATCCTTAAGCAAACCATGGCAATGCAATGAGTCTATTGCTTATGACTATTCTACAAATAGTTATTTCGATCTTTTTCATTGGATTTCATGTTATGTGTAAGCTATTTTTCATATGTTTATGGTTGCCAGTTGACCAGACCAATACATAGACCAGTACATAGTCTAACTGTTTCTTCCGCAAGAAACTGACAACTTCTCCACAAGTGGACCATTTTATCATTCATTGAAAAACAAAATTACACTGTTCACTTTAATTTAGCAAATGTGGAATTACTATTAATCTTACTCTTACCTTCAAAATTCATGTTCTCTCCCTTAGATGCCATTTGCATTTGAACATAAAAGCCATTTCCCTGCCAAGTCAATCAATATGACATAATAATAAATTAATCAATATAAGCACCCTGTCTTCTTATCAAATGCATTATGGCTTGGCAGCAAATAATTATAATAATAATTTGTTTGTCCCTTTGGTGCAACAAGATAGTATCTCACTATCTAGAAAATAGTACAATACAACCTTATGGCACCGAAGAGACAAAATGTAAAAAGAAATTATATGTACAATGGCTTTGGGAAAACCTCAAATATGATTATATAGGGTACAAAAAGGACTGCAAATAAAATGCAATGGACGGGTTTTAAATACACATACACGGGTAATCACAGTTAAAAGAGCTTTGGTAATTTTTGAATGTACGAAATATTCAAAATAAAAAGTTTTTGTTTGACTAAACATGTACTAAATAAATAGTGAATTGTTATATCTGGATAAATATACATGTGAGTGAGATCTCTCAGTCATGGACGGGATTCTAGATAATACTACAGTTCAAATAAATAAATAATATATTTACACACTAAAATTATGGTTTATAATGACTATGGCTCCAAAGTTCAAATCCAAAACTCAATCGGAAGATCGGATTCAGATCTATTTTTCAAAAAATCAGATCTATGAATAAGTATTACTATGGATACAAAATATCAGACAGAATGTTATTTATACAGTCATGTCAAATGTGATTGTTTTCATTTTTTATCAATCCCCACATATTGACGGATAAATTAAATTCAACAAGTACACAGGCCCGTGTACTGAAAATTGAAGTTGAGAGCAATTAGTTTTGACCAATGTTTCGTTCGACACCATTTACTCAGAATTCATCAATGGCGAAGTTAAGAAAAAATAATCTCCCCTAACTACTCCCTAAAAGTACCGGTATATTGGTCCCTTCATTTGGATTACTCCGTTTTTATCCCTGTTTTGTTTGAAGCTCCAATGTGGGATAATTTGATTAAGCAAATCAAATTTGGTGTTGGTCATAAAAAATAAGATATAAAATAAAATAATATGTGGATAAATGACTATCACAGAAAATAGCATCACAGATCTGAATATTTGGTAAAAAACACACATTTATGCTAAAAGTCAACTAACTACATGCATCATAAAAATTAATAATTCAGCCATTCCAATGCCGTTGACATGCACAGCTATCATTATCCAAACAGCTTGCATGCTCCTGCACCATATAAAATATGTCAATTCCATGATGCACATATATATCACAATGCAAAATAAAATCAACATTATAACATTTAAAAAATGCAATTAAAACTTAACAAGTTAGATTATAAAACAATAACAAAAATAAATCAAGTTTTTCGTGGATGTACATAAATGCTTCGGGATCAGTAAAAAGTCACATTGTATCACTTAAATCACTGGTGTATTATTGTCTATACAATAAAACAAAAAAGTTTATTCCAATTCAATATTCTAGTCTCTAGCCATCTAGTCATGGTTAAGTTTCGATGTTTCATTTTTCCTTCACATAATTGAAGTTCATACTCAATTTCATCACAAGTACAACACAAATATGGCAAATCATCAGAATGTTGCGTTATTTCACGGGAAGGTTCAACAGTTATGTGATTTATAGTTCAATCACAAGAAATCATACTGCATGTCATCCCTGAGTGAGTCTTTCATACGTTTGGATAAACGTTTCAATTGTAGTGCCGACCTTGAAGCTTCCGCGAGAGCACCTTCAAGGTTCGATCTAGCACGTCGTCGTCGAGGTGGTTCAGCATCACCGTATTCACTCTCATCAGAGAGGTAAGCATCCTCCGGTGGTGGTTTACGTCTAGATGATGGAGGAGCTGCGTAGACAGGTATTACATACTGTGGTTGTGGTGGTGGCGGAGGTGGTGTAGCTCGCCGAGGTGTCTGGTAACCTTGTAGATTCTGAATACGCTGATTTAGATTATTCAAGTCCTCCTGTGTCACGAGTCGTCGTCCACCAATCAGAGTGGGTTGTTGTGGCTGTGGAGGCACCATGGGATAATTCATCATAGAGGCAGGAGCTGTAGCGTTAAGATTCTGAGCCGGATAGGAGTGGTACCCATTCTGTATCGGTGTCTCGAATGTTGTGTTCAATCGTGTAGGTGTACGAGGCTGTTGTCTGCTTACTGGTGTAGCAGATCTAGTACTGACACGAGACCGAGAACCTGGCGTACCTGGTCGGCTTCCTCTCATATCTTTAACATCATCCATTAAGTTCTTAAACTTTTCAAGTCTAGCATTTCTGATCGGGTCACCTTCTGGGAATAATTTCATAGAGGTTTGAGTGCCTTCTTCCTGCACAGTTTGTGTAGCACAAGTACCAGTAGCATCTGCCTCGCGTATTTCACGCATGTCTTCCAACACATGCTGTAGTGTCTCCTTCTTTATAGTGTTAGTACTCCTTTCAGAGCAAGTGTCATCATCGGTACCGTTATAACTATCGTCCAATCCACGCTGTTGTTTGATACCCTTCACTTCAAACAAGATGCTGCGTAACAAGTCAGCACGGGATCCACTGGAACGTCTAGTCTGGTTACCAATAGAATGTAGAGATGTGTTGGACCCAGTTTGGGTCTGCATAGCACGTGGCTTGCTCTTCTTGAACATATCAGCCGGTGTCTGAGTGCTTGTATGTCCGGGAGTCTGGGACATAGCATCTCGCAGATCGTCAGGGTTTGTAGCAAAGGCATGAGTAGATAGATAACTGACGGTGGATTCCCCGTCAGAGAAATGATTCTCGAGTCCAAGTGGTGTTCCTCTCATTGTGTTAGGTGTTTGTGTTCCGAATACTGTATCATCTAATACATTATCAAAACTCGAAGCATGCATAGTATAGTATGTTTCACCATAGCCAGACTCCTCACTGTCCGAGTCAAGAGCTCCACGAGATGCAGATTTTTTCAAGTTATCAAATCGACTTCCTGGTCGACTTCCACGACTTGTTCTGGACGGACTTCTAGGTCCACCTGGACCTCGCTTACGTTTCAAAGACGGATTACTTGAGTTTCGACTATTAGGTCTCGGTCGTGGTGGAAACAAAAATCTACTATCATCACCGTCGTCGTCATCAGAATCGCCAGTCAGGAAACTTCTGTTCGGATTTTTAGCGGACCCTCGTGGAGTTTGAGTGGATCGACATGGTTTTCTCGTCTGTTATAAGGAGGAAGGACAATATTTAGTCAAACATGCACAATATCATGCCAAGAATGAAAAATATTGCACAATCAATTCAAACAATGTAGCACATTATTCAATATTTTGCCATCCAGATAGGAAAAATCTCAGTCCACAGGGTAAATCCATGCAAACGTAGACTTTTATCCAGTATACAAGACAACAAAATTTTGAATTTCACTCATCATCCTACAGAAGCTTTAGTAACTAAGCAAGCATTTGAATGACAAAGATTTCCCTGCATCCTACCGACACATAAGCAAGCATTTGAATGACAATGATGTCCCCCAATCATATTGACACATTTTGCAAGCATTTGAATAATATAATGTTTTTTCTACTTCCAAAATAGTTTTAAGCAACATTTCAAAAACAATCATTTCCTGATTATAATTTTGTGTATAAAAAAAGCAATTAAAACATACCATGCTGCAATTTAAAACAAATATCTCCCAGAAATAGATTCAAAACTTCTGTTCTCTCCTGATTGCAACAGGGAACAGGAAATTTCAGACTTTAAAATCAATATTGTGTCAATAGGATGGCTTTGTCATGTCACTATAAATCAATCGGACACTTTCTATCAAGCAGTGAGCAAAGAATATTAATGATTTTATCAAAGTTTCATGTATTGAATTTTCTGTAAAGGAGCCGTTATTCAAAATGTCAACAAAGTGGAAACATCCATTTAATGGCTGCCATTAAAGCCACAGAAATTTGCTAAATTTTTTTGCAAAAGCATGCAGCAAACTTGCCAATTATTCATTTCAATAAAATTAACCTATAATTGGTTAAATTTAGTTTCCTTGGCAACAACAAGCAATCACAAACACAATTACTCTGCACACATAACACAAAATGCAAGCAACACAAAATGCAACCAGTACCCACAATGCAATGCTACACATTCAAAACCAAGCTTCTGTAAGAACATGATGAAATGATTTTTTTTTCAAACATTTTTTTAAATGTAAGAAAACAAAATGTGCATAATAATGTAGTAATGATTTCCAATGAGTTAGATTTTGAGTTTCAATAAATCAGCAACTGTCATGAAGTTTTTTTTCAAATTCAAATTTTCAAACGAAGTGTTTTGATTGGTTCATATTTTTTGTAATGATGTAGGAGCTGTACATAAAGATATTCTGGTTACAGCTGAGTACAAGACAAGGTGAATACCCATTACAATACGTTGTTTGTGAATATACCAATACAAATACATTATATACGCCAGATATGTCAATGATATAAGCATGACAAACTTCTTGTTTATCTTTTGTTTTTATACACTGATAGACACACAACCATGTTGCGAACTTGCTTTGCATGGGAGAGGGGAGGGTATATCTTTTACAACATGCAGATTACAAAAAAAAAGTTTTATAACTGAACGCAAATAATGAATTTGACATTTTTTTACAGAAAGCAACATAAAAGGAAGCAGAATATGATAGGTTGAAACATTAAGCCAATAAGAAGCAAAATGATGATAATGATGTTGATGGAGGAGGAGTTGCGGAAATAGTATAAGGAGATATTATAGTACAAACAGAAGGGGATAGGATGTGAAGAAATCAGGAAATTCTCTCTGAGGTGTTCCGAGGTGTTTCAGCATGCGATTTTGCAAAGACATGTAAAGCAAGTTTTCTTATGGAAACTACTACATTTACTATAAACATCATTGTGGGTGAGATTTTCCAATAATTTTCTAAATTGCTATTTTAAGATTAACTACTGTAAATATGTCACCATGAACCCCTTTTATGCCTATAATAAAACAAAACTTTTGTCAAAAAAAAATACTTTATAAAATTTGTGTTGCTTGATTTCTAACATTCCTGATATTGAATATATCCCATCACTGTTGCCAGGCAAGATAAAAGCTCAAACATTGGATACAATGTACCGATACTGACCCCATAGTCTTACAAATAGCTCAGAAAATCTATACAACAATTCAAAAATCATTAAATTTTATATACTGCTGATTGTAAAATAGTGTAAACTTAATTTTTTGCACATTTTTTGTTTATTTCATTGAATTAAAGAACTGTATCATGAATCAAACCTGTCCATTAACTCTGATATACATATAAGTCCTTAAAATGGTTTTATGAATTTTAAAATTTTGAAGAATTGAAAACAAACAAACTCCACCAATTCAATTTATAACCCTATAACATAACTTTTCAAATTCCATGAAATAAGTTAATGCCAAAGAAATTGATAATGATTTTTCAATTTCCAGAATAATTTATTTCAGCAAAGTTTCAACTAATCAGTTCTTAATTGCTTTACTAATGGGAAAATTGTGCCCAAAAATACAATTTAATTGTAATCCATTATGTTCTTTGTTGATAACAGTAAAATGATCGTGATGAGATCTATAACGGACAAAATGCGCTAATGAACATAACATCCAACTTTTGACCTCAAGTTGATAATTTATATTAAATATAAATAAATAAGACAGACACACTTAATATTTTCAGTTATGCATTAAGCTTGTGATAAAAATTATCCAAAACACACTGTATTTTACAATTTCAAATACATGTACCTACTTAAACAACCCAATCAGAACATGCATTCAACCCTTTGGAGCGTTTTAGAACACTTAACCCCTGTGGATTTCAATGCTTAACAGTAGTTTCTCAAAATATCTAACATGGCTCTCCTGTTTGTAGAAAAACAATAAATTCTTGAATCAACTGACGAGTACTAAGTACTGGTGGAATTTATCTTAAGCAAAAACTCAAGTTCTCCTTTCAAATTGAATACATTAGAGGGTTCTTGGTGACACATCACAGTTAAATATTGGGTAAAACACGAACCCCCACACTGGGTAAGATAACAGTATATGTGAAACTTGCTGACTTATCTTATGTCCTAGTCTTTTAGAAATCCAAGCCACAAAATTGTTAAATGCGTTTGATGAAATAATAAAGATTTCAGTACCAAGTATGGATCGGACTCAGTCAATAACAACTAACACCTATGCATGTATTTGCTTTTGCAATATTCAATATATTTGACAGTCATTACTTGAAAACAAATGTTGCAGTGCACACATTGCTTCAAGCAAGATCTTAAACTTGCTTTCAGACTTACTAGCAATTTCCATCAGATAAAAATAATAGTCCATTCATTCCTTATAAATAATTTAAACACAAATCAAGCTTTCAGAAAATATTTCTAACACCTTTTAACCTAATGTTTTTTATATTAAGAATATAATCCAAATTTAATTCCCAATCTTTATAGTACTTACAGAAACAGTTTTGCTGTCTGTTTTGCTGTCGGCAACAGAGCATGTGCTCGTAGAATGTCTCCTAAAATGGACCTTAAGATCCCTTAGTCCCATTGTTCATACTTTAAACACCAAAACTTTTTTGAGAACAATTGAACAAACGTTCACGTAATATTATATATAGCATACTCAGCAAGTTTCATTATACATGTCATCGTTATTTACCTAAAGGATAAAATGTCTTAGCAAAATCGCATTTGTGCCTGAAAACACTAGGGCTTTTGAATAATTAAGAATTAGCGCTTTCTTTACAATAACTGTGTGTTTTATTTATACAATTTTTCATTCATTCGGTTATTTGCCTAAGTACTTAAGGCTTATAATTATTGCATAAAAACCTGACATTAGTATATAACATTCCATGTAATGAACTTGAGGGATGGATGCAAAATTGTTCTATCTTTCAACTTTTATTTATATGAACGAAGAAAAGTATTGCTTCCACAGCTCGTAACTTGCCTGAATATGTTTTCATTGATAGTTGTGATCAGTTCATACACATAAATAGTTTACTTGTTATCAAAATATAAATAAATGATTAATATCAGTTTTTAATGTCAAATGTAATAGGCCTATACAATATTGGGTAGTAGCAATTTTTCATTTGCTATTTTCAATACTCGATATATTGTGATAAATAGTAACTATTTTGATTCCTCAGTAATTCAGTGAAAATGTTGACAAACAAGTTCCATAACTCTTCTGCAAATATGGTTTCATCAAACTAGTATTCATACAACACAGACAAATGGCACACACAATGATTGTAGTCAAGATTTTTATACTCAATCCAAATGCAATTCTAATATTCAGATTACAGTCATTTATCTAAATTGAACACAAAACGCTTTTCTGTCCTTTTATTGAATATATCACAAACAATTTATTATACTGACTGTTGATAACATAATGTAATATGAAGTACTCCACAGGGAAAGTATTGTACCCAGTGTTTGATAGACATGCGTGTTAACATTTTTGCAATTCCTATTGTCAACTTGGAGTAGGTTTTCAAGATTGTATTCTTCACGAGTAGTTTGTATTTATCACAATATACCTCAATATGTGTTTTATAAAACATTTCAATTAATTTCATACAGCAGCATTTAATTTCAAATACTTGAATATCAATGACAAGAAGCACTTGAATACAACAGCTGACAAGTGGGTCTATTATGCAAGGACTGTATTATAGCCTAAACTCCAAATTCAGGGGCAATATGGAGAATCAGCCGTTCTTGCTGAGTTAGCAATTTTAAAACTATTTTGGAATCTTTTGGAACAACCAAGTAGGCCTTCTTTCACAGCAACTATCAATGAAAACATTCTCTGCAGGTTTCGGAATCAGAACATGTCTGATGTACTTGTTACATAATTAAAATATCATTGATTATCGGATCAAATATCAAAGTCTAAATCAAATATTAACCACACAGTTATTGTTATAAAGCGATCCAATGCTAGCTGGCAAAACATGTTATAAGCTGAAAACACACACATATTACAAGGGTTGGTACAAAACCATCATAACTCACAGTTCATTACTGAACCCAGGTTACAATGGCTTTGCATCCAATCCCAAACTATAGACAAACTACATGAATTGCAACCACTATTTTTGTTCTTGCAAACTTAGACTGAATCAGTGAATTTATCAAAAGGAGTCATTTGGAAACAAGTGTTTAATAAACAGACGTGTGAGAATCTGATGATATATATTGATGTAACAACCCACTAAATTCCGAGGCTTAAAAAAGGTTTGAACTTTTGATCAGCATAAATTAAGAAAAATAAGAAACTTGATCAGAGCCTTAGTGTTAAAGTACCAGTCTCAAAACTAAAGCATCTGAAAGGCTAAATTATCCAAATACTGTATAATTGACCAATGACAAAGCTTCATTCCGAGACTGGTTTCAAACCTGCATCAATGATCACTCTTTAAATTAAAGCAGTTCATTTGGCTGTTTTGAAACACAGTTTAGACTAAGTTCACAATTGACTAATAGCAAGTCTTCATTTTGAAACAGGAATCAAAACCTCACTTTCATACCATTGAATCTTTTGTCCAATGGTATGGATTCATTTTGAGACTGGTAATTTTAAACTTAACTTTAATGCTGTAAGTTTTGGACCTTTGGTGAATTATAAGTAACAGTTTCAGGTTGCAATTCTCTGAGTTTCTCGATATGTTAACACACAATAAGCAGGTTAACTGGGTGACAATGTGCATGAAGTATATGAAGAAATGATAGATCAGATGATAGACAAGTTGATAGACAAGTTGATAGATAAGACAGTCGACAATATGAAAGACATTGAGATGTAAGATAATGTATCTGATGATACAGCAGAGATAGACAGAGATGGAGAGAATGTCAAGGAAATTTCGAAAATAAAATGAAAAAAAATATTCGTAAAAATATTTATTTCGTCAGATTTTATTTTATTTTATTGCAAGAATTTAAAATCCCTAAATTACATAATACAATGTATATCCTTTTCCACAAGACATTTAAATCCCAAAACATGATTTATTGTCAATTATAAACCATAATAGCCAGTTTATATTTGATTATATTTTAAGCGACTTGTTGGCATATTTGAAGAAAATAACTGGCTCAAGCAAATTTTCATTTACATAAAAAATGCATTTAATTTTTTTCGGTATTGTTCCCACAAAAAGAATTTAAATCCATACTTTTTTATAGATTTATCAGTGTATGAAGTCCAATCTATAAACACCCCTTGACAGAAGGATGAATATTAAAATCCCATTTCACAGGAAAATAAAATATTGATTTCATATACAAATCTTGAAGATAAAAACTTACTCCATATATAGAATAGATCACAATGCACTTTATTGGATGTCAAGTTATTCAGTTAGTTCCTACTGTAGCTTCAAAGTTCAAAGTTTTCAACAATGTCATAAAATAAAATCTATACAGTTGTTTGTTTACCGAGTACTTGATTGCTGACTGAAATACAGGCAATAAATCACCGTAACAATCCAACAATTATTGCTCCATGAATCAATGAAACAAAAAAATCCTATCCAACCTAATGCATAATTTGTACAACCCGTGTATGAATTAATGTCGTAAAAATCTTAAATAAGCTTATTCAAATTTACTGATTCGAGATCTTCGATCTGAATGGATTTAATAGCGGTCAAACATGATTTACATACTATCAACAAGCTTTAAAGTCAGGAGTTGGTGTACAAATATTTGACTACAGTATGCCAATAAGTACAAACTATTGGTTATACCTGGTTATACCTTTATCGTGAGTCGAGACTTTAATACCCGTCAGTATACATAATCCAAATGTATATCAAGTACCGTTACATGTCACGTCGGGACAAGTCTTGTTACAGTAGCATTACGGTAAAAATGATTTCCCGCCGTTAACCACAGAGTGAAAAGTGTTGGTAAATACTTGAAGATCAGGGGATCAATATGTCGTACAAAAGACCCGAAACGGTCCGCATAATTGTCGTCAACAGTTCGTGTTTAGCTGATAGTATAAATGACAGGTTGAATTTCGTTTAATGAATAATTGAAGCCTTAACTTTAAAAAGAATTTATGCTTGATAAGGACAAGTATTTTAAACAGATAGGACAAAAATAAATATATAACAAAGTTTAAAGGTAGCTACAGTAGGCAACTTTTAATATTAATTTCATAAAAATTTTTTTATATATTCAATTTGTTTTTAGCAGTTAAGATATATTTTTTTTAATATTCTTTGTAAGTTTGACGAAAGAATTGGAGAAAAGTATAGAGCAGATATATATATGAAGAGAAAAAGCTGTGCAATATAGGTTTTGGTACATTTTGTATAAAATACTACAACAATAAATACAAGGGTAACTAAGAAACAGACTGCTTCTCAATTTATATACAGAAAGCTATCTGCATGCAGACTACTTACATAGAAAATATGAGATACAGTCCAAAATTCACTTCATGACAGTGCTGATGCTTGCTCCTCAAATCCACACAAATCAGAGATGTGCAATATTTTTAAAACTTTTTCATGAAATTGCGAATGATAAGAAAATATTGTGTCCTTCCTCCAAACTATGCAGAAAGTGATTCACACGATGTAGTCAATCTGATGCTAACACCATGTGCGTTAAATACTGATGCTTATAAATTATTACAAAAATCCGATCAACGGGTTTTATTAATACCTTGATGAATAAGTTCATTAACACATAACCTTATTACGAGTTTTTAAATCCCAGTGCCTAAGTTTATGGTGTAAATGCTTATTATACTTGATTAAATGTACGGGCTTTCAATAAGTTTAAGCGGGCATACTTCTGATTTTATCACTGAACTAATCAATGACTCGCCAGAACGTACAAAACCCGACCTATCGCAACTGGTGGATTGCCAAATATTTTAACAGACGACTTGGTTTGTGTATTTATTCCCGCCATTTATATCATTACATAAAATGTCTATCAGAGTTAAGCTCTGCATAAGTCCATAGAAAATCTTAACCATTTTACAAGTTTATCCCTTTAACCGTCACTTTTATATGTTTTATCTTGTTAAATACCATATTAAATATACAGGTCTTTGTTAAAACCGTTTACCGTATTCTACGAGGGCATAGGAACAAGACATTATATAACTTACATGGTACGCTAAGGGTAAAAGGGATTAAAAATAATACGATGTTGAACTATAGGAAAAAGATAAGAAATTTGTTTCTTTCTTATAAAATGTATAAATATTGGATAAAAAATTTGTAAGGTAACCATAGCAACCATTTATTTAATTGTTTGACAATTTTTCTCTAACGCTTGCAGATGCAAACTCAAGAAATTGTACATACAATGGCAGGAAAATGGTAATCATATATCGGAAGGTTTTATTTGTTGCAGAACTACTATTATACTACCATCGGCATCAAAATGTTTCATCAAGCATTTTTGTGACACAACTACACTGAGGTTGGCATAATACATGGTGCCTTATTAATCATTTACTCCATATGTGCCTACCAGTAACGTTCGGTAGTGCGACAAGACAGAAGTCCTATTGTTAATTAGACTTCTGGATATATTGATGGGGCGAAGGCAGAACCATTGAGTAAAGGGTTAAAATAAGCCAAGCTCAACCAACAGTGTAGTCACCATGCACAACTTAAAGTATACTTGATGGTAAATGCTGGATTGACCAACAAATATTCAAAATTGCATATATCTACATTTGGTCGACAACAAAATGATATAGGTTCAAAAATAAAAGGAGGGGTGTAAATTTTGGGAACATATTTTGATTGAAAAACTAGTATAAATGTGGAAATTATAAACAAAATGGTAAGAAAAGAAAATTTCTATTTGGCATGCAAAGCAAGTCTGCAACTATGAAATAAAAGTGAGCCTAAATTCAACCAGACTGGTTCAGAAAGGAAGTGACTAAATCCCAGTCCATACAGTCAGTTACAGACTTAATACTCAACCCAGAAAATGTTAAAAAGTGAACGTAAGAAAAACTATATGTGAGATGAAAATCCTGGTCCTCGATGTTTCAATGTGATTTTGAAAGATTTTCAGTTGGACAAAATAAATTCAAGAGTAATCAAAACCCTGACTTGTTTACCATAACCAGAATAAGGGCACAGCTACCCATCAATTATTATTCTGTCACGCACAGAACCATAGAAATCAAAGATTCATTTCAGTTTGGGCATGCAGTTGAAATCATGCTGTCAATATTGGTTAAGTGTTTTAATTCTTCAGTGATCAGTGCTTTTAATATATTATGTAGAACGTTGAATTAATTGAGTGATTAAAATTATAACAAAATTTAATGTTAACGAAAGGCATTCAATTCGGTTTGTCAATGATGATACGGTAATGTTCACATATATTAGATATAAACGATGATGATGATGATCCATGATAAGTTTTGATGATGGAAGTCAAACTGTAGCAAAATCAGTTATTTATAAAGCGTGATTTTACTGACAGTTCGACATCAAAACCATTCTACTGGCAAATTTAGTTATTTAGCAAAAACTAAACTCAGCTCACAAATATTAAACCCTGCTAATAAAACATTCTAAGGTACTCTGCATCAGTCAAAGCCACATCACTCATGTCAATAAACCACATAAAACAATCAAAACCACCCACAAATACACTCAAATCTTGTGGTTTTATTAGCCATCGCCAAAATTTATCAATCCAAATAGCCACATATACACTCAAAAACTAGTAGTTTTACTAAGCCTTTGCCAAGAATTTAGCTTTTCACACGGTGCAAAGCATAGTTCCCTTATTCAAGGAAAAAATGCTAAGTTAATTGTTAAAAGATAGCAAAATGAAAGTGCAAAAAATGTGACAGCATAACAGACTAACTAACTAGCTTTTTTCTAAATTCAGACAAGAAAATATTATCGAAATTCAACTAAAGGCCAATGCCAAAAGAGCAAAATACACCTTTACAGAAATTTTGGAAGTAAAATGCATTGAACTTTCTACAAGCTGATCTATAGAGGCAGCTATCAAAAACTGTCAAAAGAAAAATAAATATAACCTTGCGACCAAAAAGTTCCTATCTATCATTCATTAAATCAATGAATCAAATTCCAATCCGGTCCCAGTCAATGCCATGATGATAATGGATGAGGTATACAACAGAAACTGTTGTATGTAAATCTTGGGTACATTTTGGTATCTCACTTACCTTCATCATAGCAGACTTCTGTGTGGTTGCCACGTCAGCAGATTCTATCTTCTCAAGTTCATTGATGTAGTTCTCAAGGTCATCATCCATGTCATTCTCCCGGGCTTGGAGTTCCTTAGCAGCTTGTAGAGCCTGTTCACGATCTTCTATCAAGTTCTCGACTTGTCCAAGCAGTTCTTCCCAATCATCCTTGACTGCTTTGATAACAGGATCCTGAAGGTCTGGATTGTGCTGGGTCAGCTCCTTGTAGCGAGACAACAAACTGTCGACAGCTGGACCGCGAGCTTGAACTTCTTCTCTCATACCTTGTAGTTTATTGATGTCTACCTCACAAGCTTCAGCATGAAGTTTTGAAGGTTGCTTTTCAAGGTCATCCACTTCTTCTTGCATATCATGAAGCCAAGATCTAAGGTCAGCTCGCATTCTATCAACCGAGTCCCACTGCTGCATGTTATCTCGGAGTCCATTCAAACGACGTTCAACCTGAAGATACAAAGAAGAAAGGAACCGTAAAATAAAAGCGTTCCCCGAAAATATTGATAAATAAAGTGTGGTCAAGCATTTTCAAACCATGTTTTCACATTTAACGTACCTGACAGACATGTCATATGAACATAATGGGATAATAACCAAGACAACAGCAAATGCACATAAGTTAATTAATGAGTTTAACAATAATCAAAACTTGTCGTAAAAATTAATTGTATAAATAAATATGATAAATAAATGCTCCGCCTTAGAATTGTTCTTCTGCTGTCTACTACAGTTGTTCTTCGAATCCGTTCTAACGTCACCATTCTTCAGTTTCTGTACTTCTATCTTAGTATCATGACTGTAATGCCTCCTGTTACTATGATCTCTATTTATCTGTTGTGATTTTCTATGATCAACAATTATGTCAGGAACTGGCGTACTCGCATTGACCCGATCTTTTCTATGTTCTCTGATAACATTATGCTTTTCATTGTGTGAACGATTCACTTTACATCTGTCATGTGTTTCGCTTCTAGCATTCTGATGGTTCCTGTCGCATTGTCCTGTACTGGTGTGTTTTCTATGATCCTTATTTACTTCAGAATTGGGTTTACTAATGTATATGCGATCATTTTCTGTGATTTCACTTTGCTTTTCACAGTGCAATGCTTGTACTTTATGTCGATCATGTGACTTGCTGTTATTGTTCTTATAACTCTGCCCTGTACTGGTGTGTTCATGTTTTCTATGATCCTTATTTACTTCAAACTCTGGTGTACTCATGTCAACTTGATCCTTTTCTATGATAACACTTTGCTTTCCATTCTGTGATTCTTGAACTTTATGTTGTTCATGTGTTTTTCTTCTTCCATTCTGATTGTTTGTTTGCCTCTGTCCAGAACTGATGTGTCGATGTTTTCTATTATCCACTTTTACAACAGAATCTGGCATACTTTTGTTGACCAGGTCCCTTTGATGCTCTTTTCTGATACTTTGCTTTCCATCATGAACTTCATTTCTATGTTCTCTTATAATACCAGGCTCCTTCTGTTTTACTTTTTGCAATTCTAGCACTTTATGTCGGTCATGCGATTTACTTCTAGTGTCCTGATTGGTCCTTCGGGAATGTCCGTTTTTCTTTAGAATTTCATTTTCATATTGTTTTAGTAACTTATTTTTCAATTCTAGCTTGTACAAATGAGGCAGTTGTTCATAATAATCAGGTTTTAAAATAACAGTGTTACTTTGGTAACCTGAATTTGATTTACATTGCTTCATTTTCACTTTTTCATTTTTACATGTTTGTTCTTGAAAAAGTCCATTTTTATTTTTGGAAGAATCAAGCCTTTTATCTTCGAAAGCTTTAGCTTGGTCATTACCATCAACATCAATTTCAATTGAACTAACACTTTCAGTCAAAGATTTGGTCATAGCCTTTGGTGACAGTTCATTAGGACAGACAGGAACAAAGTCAGTCTCCAAACCTTTAAGACTTTCAATTACATGAACTTGTTCCTTAGCTAGTGTCACTTCAGAATCATCATAAGGTATGTTTAGTTCTTCCTCATTAGTTTGACTGTCATCAGATAAGCTAACTAGTACTTCATTAATTGGATCATCATCGGGTAAGCTAAGTTGTTCTTCGTTAGTTTGAATATCATCAAGGAAGCTTAGTTGTTCTTCTCTGGCTAGACTAATCTTTCTGTCACTGAATGGGGATGGTGGTGGAGGAGTAGACTCATGTTCAACATCTTCCATGTTCATATTCATAGCATGATCATCATTGGTGGCATCAGTACCATCCATAGATCTTATAAAAGCCACTTTACCACCAATTGCATATTCTGGCCCATCTTCATCACCATTGACATGTTCAGGATCATCAATAGACCTTACAGAATTCTCTTTATCACCGATGGAAAGGTGTTCAGTACCATCCTCCATAGATCTTATAGAACTGGCTTGATCATCAGTATCTTCACTCAATGCAATATGTAATTCTGCCACACCATTCTCTAGTTCATAACCATGAGGTTGGATTTGCATCTGAAGCCTTTTCAAATTCATGTCAATTTCCTTGTTCCGATCCCCAAATTTATCCTCATCATTACTTTTCATCTGCAACCTATCATCATATATTTGACTTTCAATATTTTTATATTCACCATTGTTTTCAACAGAATAATTCATTGGCAGCCTTTCAACATTTAATTCACTGATTCTATTCCCTTGATCAGTAAAGCCATCAACACTTTTTGGAACGATACTTTGATTTCCAACATAAGTAATTGCTTCAACATGAACAACTTCTACATTGTCTTCACGATTAGTCTCTGGATGTTTGTCAGTATAGAATCCATATTGAGCATCCGATGACTCTGCTTCCAGTGCTGCATCAAGAGCTTCTAATGCATTAACTTCTTCTTGCTTCACATTGCTCTTATTCTTCCCTTTCAACTTCTTCTTCTGTTTATTCAACTTCTTTGATTCCTTCAATTCTTGTTTTATTTTCTTCTTTCTCTCCTTCCGTTCTTTCTTCTGTTCCTTTCCTTGTGCTTGTCCCATGTTTGATATAAATGGTGCTGTTGTTGATTTTGTCAAAAATTTATCTTTATATTTTCCAAATACACAAACAGTTTGTTTTATTGAATTATTGACTCCAAAACCAGAGTTCCTATGATTGACTCCTTTTTTTCAGGCAAAAATAAATGTTCTTATATAACTCCAAAATCAATGCTAAAATCAATGCTGCTGAATTTTCTCTTTTAATTTTTTAGCAAAATGTATTGTTTTAAATAAAATATCATAAAGTTTCGTATAATGCATTAGTCCCTCCCTAAGCACTTGTGTTAAACTGGAATGACTTTTTCAACTGCTTGAAAAACAAGAACTGACAAGGTAACAATCGTCAAAATTCCGATTCCTATTGTTTGGATTTCTTAAGGACACATAGATTTAAAAGTAATTGTGTATTCAGCCAAAGGGTTTGCAATAAAGTCATAAAATTGATACTTTGTACAAATACTGATTAGATAACTAGAAGTTAATTTGCTTGAAGTTTTGGACTGATCATCGATCATTGTAAATGCAAACAAGACATGAGACAATACCCAGTAGTGAATAAGAAAGTGGAAGAATAGCACTCTTAAAATTCTTTAATAATAAGCTGCTAATAACATAATTATGTGAACTGTAATTACGGAGGTGATTTTTTATTGTACTGACTGTATTGGGCCTACTTGTACATAGAACTTGTACTATCAAAGTAACACTTATTTATTTTAGCATATAATGCATCTGTGTGTTTGAAGGACCAGACTAACTGGTGACACACCAACCTGTCTTGTATCAGGATTCGAAACCTCAACCTACTGTTAAGTGGATGCCTTAACCATGAGGTTATGGGTTATGGGAGACATTGCTTTAACATTGTAACAAAGTATCATTGTTGTTTTACAGTTGTTTTACAACAATTTGAATTTTTTACTTGTTTTTTTTATGCTAAATCAGAGGAACACATTTCAACTATCATTCAAAGGTGACCATGATATGACTGCTTCAAATGTTCAAGTATACCAATGTTAATGGATGGATAAATAACATACAAAAGTACCTCTCAGGTCAACGTGACATTGGTACTTTACAAACAGTAATATTTTCATTTCTACCCATTGTAACCGACACATTTATTAAAAGCACATACACATATATTTGACATGTTACCGGTAAGTATATAATTATATCTAAACATTTATTTAGCTAAACCAATATTGTATCAATGACAGAATGTTTTCTTGTAGGAGTTAAAATGTTCATTGATACCAAGTGTTAATTATTATTGGATATTAGTTAGCTTTATGATATATATACTTAACATTATTGCAATGTGTAACAGAAATGTACAAGGTCCTCTGAGGAAATGAAAATTGAATGTCTGTCAATTGTAATAAATAGCAAACTTCAAGGCTGTTGCAAAATAATTGCTGGATTATCAACCAAATCTTTTTTAAACTTGTGGAAATAGACAAATTCTATTAAGATATTCAAGAACATTATAAGGACAAGTTTTTCTCCCTTTTTTAGTTTGGAAACACTTGAAAGTGGTATTGCTTTAAAGAAAAATGTGGGGCCGGTAGGAATAAAAATCTTAGAATTTATATGCTCAAGACTTAAAACAGAATTTCAAATCAAACTTTGTTAAATCAACATTTTGGCTTCAGGAAATACTCACTCACTTGTTTCCCTTAATGTGCATGCTATTGGTTTACTGTGAAAATTCATTTATTGAAAATGTTTTAAAAGGAAAGACTAAAAGTCAAGACCAAACAAGTAGATGTAATTCTTTATTTGCAACATTTACATACAATTACGTGATAAAACAGTACAAAATCAATATGAATTTATTAAATGTGACAATTTTTATTTACAATATACAAAATAAAATAAACACAGAATTAGAGATAACTAAGTACAATGTTTACAGTAATCTACAACACTTGGAAGTATCTTAGTACGGTAATGACATGTCTGTATTTGTTACTCACATGCCGAGTAAGGTCTGACAAACGTTTCCTCATTTATCTATTGGGAACAATGAAGGTGACAGTATAAATGCCATCAAAATATCAATACTATGGCAAGCTAGAGCTTGCTACAAAACAATAGGGAAATGTCTGATACTTGTTTAAGACTGAGGCATGATTGGACATGACCTAGCTGCCATATCCCAGGTAGCACTTCAGAAGTTTGTTTTCTAAATAAATTTTTATGGACATTTACTACATTTCAAAACATAATCTGCCATCCACAGCTATAAAACATCAGTTGACTTAACCACTTATTCCAGAATTAATTAACAACCAGAACAAACTTGCTTTTCCACATGCAACAGACAACACTCCATAGGTAGAGGACATGACTGCAGCCAGGGTCATGGAAAACCCAACCTGTACCAAGATTTGTGAACCCATGGACATGTAGATCAGCATAATGGCAAAGCACACCATGCTGACAGAGTGCAAGTAAACTCTGAGAATACAAAACCAGACTATTCTTACCTCGCCTGTAGCATGTTGAAGATCAGCAGAAACTTGTGTAGCCAGTTTATGTATAGGTGTATTATGTGGTAGATCAGCTTCATCTAGGTTATCTGTACTACCAAGATTCTCACATCTCTGGGCTGCATTCTCTATCTCCTGATGCATAGTATTCAAACGTCCCAACATACCCTGTAAATTACAGAATATTTTCCATTATCAATTTATTTTTATTTATTACAGGTGTGTTGTTTTTTATAAATTGACTCAGTGATGAAATATCTGTGTTTAAAACTGTCAACTTCCCATCCAGCTACCTCCTCAATGGTCATGTAGTGTAACCCAGTCATTCTTAAAGCAACTTTCTTAACAGCTGTGTTAAATTTCATATTTTGGCAACCTGCTTACACATCAGTCAATGAAAACATGTCTTACAAAAGATTGACCAAAAGTTACGAAGTATAAATATGGTTGTGGTACCATTGTCAAATTACCATTGTCAAATGCTTTGAGGAGCTCAGCCAATGAAAATTAGTTTTACAAACAGATGCCTAAAAGACACTGAGCACACAGAAGCATTGGCAAAGGTCTTTTACAAGTTCAGCCAATGAAAACACATGTCTTACAAGTGATCGACCAATAGAAACTGAGTATACAAATTTTCAAATAATGTTGAATTCACAAGTACCTTGACTCCATCCACCTTTCTCTGTGCATCATTTTTACTGTCCGGTATATCAGTGTCAGTCTCCTTCAACCAATGTGGGAACTCTTGTTTCAGGAAACGATCCGTCGTCTCCAGGTTACCACGGTATTCTTGCCAGCGTTTTAGAACATCATTCAGACGGTCCTGTCGGAAACAAGAATCAAGTTGCATTCATTAAATTCTAAGAAATTTGGAAAAATAATTCATTATTAAAATAACCATGCAATGTTACAAATCAAGCTTTAAATAAATGCAGTGCAATAAATATTTAAATATTACAATATTTTACAAATAAAAAATTAACTATTTTAAAGTATTCTAATTGAACTACAAATATATAAGAAAACTTTCAAATAAAACACAATATTTAATAAAATAACATACAAGATTCATTTATCATGCTAACCTTTGAATTTTTTTCCAATTTTTATTGCATAGAACATCCATTTGGAACAAAGCCTTATGTATAAAAAAACTTAGACATTCATGAAGTATGTTTCCCATGTAATTGTTCATAGCTTGTGTGTATGTCTTTACATTGACAAAATTGGTGAAAAAATTTTGCTGGGTAATTAACAAGAGCTAATTACTTTCTCAATGGCAAGTGCAAATGTCAAAATATAAACCGTATGAACACACTTAAAGGAAGTGAATCTCTGAATTAACATCCAAAAATTTGTTATAAAATTCAGATTTTTTAAAAGGGATTGATTCACAAACTTTGTGACCAGTGTGTTCATACAGTTTTTATGGTGACCATGAGCTACTTCAGTTTCCATACTGTGTAAGACATGGCTTAGGACATGACATTTTTCAAGCAGAAATCAACAGCTTTTGGATTAAAGTGAAGCAAATGAACATGTTATATTATTCTACAAAAAGAAACAAAACATGTGCTTATTACGAGTATTATCGTGTATGAAATTCAAATCTTGATGGGAAAATGATCCGATCAACCCTTTGTTGCCATGCCTTCTATTCTATAAATAGCAGCCAATCAGAAACCCTCATCTAATATACATGACTACAGAATTCCACAGAAGTAAAAGTAAGGGGTTCTGAGGTAGGAATTTGGTCGCAAGTACTGGTGTATAATATTCACATATATTCGATATTACACGACTCTATTTTGTCTGGGCTCATAATGTATAATAAACACAAATGTAATAAATAAACATTTTTTTATTACATATCAAAACATTTATAAGCAAGTATACATGTAAAAAGTACATACAGATCTAAATAACAGCAAAAATGCTTTTCTGGATTTATCTATTAGAAATATCACAAGATACGCATGTAAAACATTAGTTTGAATACCTTATAGCTTACAACACTTGTACTTCACAAAAAAAAAAAATATCACAGAAAAAATATCTTTTTGATATGATGTTTTTTTTTAAAGAAATACTGACATTTAATAAACACATTGTTAAATAAGTCACTGCAAATCCAAAACATAAATCTAGTTATCTCCCCTTCCAACTAGCTCTCTAAAGAGTGAGTGTGCTTAGGTCATTTCTGTGTCACCATGGTAACACCATAACAATCTGTGCAGAGTCAAGTATGTGAAAGAAGTCATGTTCAGGAGGCCGGGTCAAATCCAAGATTTTAGAAAAAAATACTCTTCCTTTTAAAGACAAATTTCTTTGTTTTCATGCCCCACCCTCATCGCCGGGGGCGGAGCATAGAAATTGTGGGGTTTTTTCTCAATAAATAGTTACATTATTGTCAATAGCTTTACAAGGAATGTAGATTTCTATACAATGCGTAGGTTAGAGGTACATATATAGTTTCTAAAACAGTGTAAAGGTCAAGGTCACTTGTGGTAAAGGTCGTTCATGCAAGGTCAAAGGTTAAATGAAAGAAGGAAATGTGAGGATGGTACAGAAAGATGGATGAATAATGATTTACAATGTTCAAATATGAAGTTATAACGATACAAGGAAATACAGCTATAACAGCGAGGTCAGTATAGTTTTACTTTGATACATAAATATACCATATATATCAGGCCAAAATAAATAAATTCATAGACTATAATCCCCCTGACCCCAATTTTTCATCCCTTCTGACATTTTTTTAAAATCCACTAACTTTGACAAACTCTTCGAAATGTTTAGACGAATATCAGTACAAATTCGAAATGTTTAGATGAATATCAGTACAAATTCAATTTTAGGGAAATAAAAAATCTAATTCTTACACCCCCAACCCCTTTCAAAGAAATATTTGACAAAAATTCCGATAATAAATTTATAATGGCCCTTCAAAGATACATAAATGAGGTATATATACAGGCCTGTATGCCTAAACATGAATGAAACATGAAATGAAAACAGAAATAGTGAAGAAAATTGGAAGAGATAAGGGAAACTAGAGCTGACAGTTTGAACAACTAATCCATAACTAAGGGCAGTAACTCTTGAAACACTCAAAACTATGTCATGCATTACTTTAATATGAAGAATACCGGGCTAATACCCAAATGCAGCAAGCTTGCTTCGATTGCGATCGGATGATATCAAGGTTCCAGCACAAAACTATGGCTAGGGTAACATTTGCTTCAACAAGATGGGAGTTTTAACCCCCTTGATATAAGCATAGGTGGCAGTATCAGTGTTTGGAAAAGAAAAAGAACAAATCCGTCACTGAGCTAATACATTACATGGACCGTAGATATATATCGATTGTCTATCTAACTCCCTGTACACTATGAAGGTATAAAGCGTAGTATATGTCTATGTCCAAAGATTGTGGAACATTGCATCTTACAATAGGCTTGGTTCCCAACGATTATTACGATACTGTGAGCGCAGCGGGTAACCAGTGCATAAATAAAATGACATTGAGCGAAGTTAAATAACGAAAGTAACACTGTTTTGCTGTTTCGCAGTTATAAGAAACAATTGAACGAGATTTTCAGTAAGAATGAATATCTTATAGTTTATTTGAATGACTTGTATAGCAATTTTTCTTCAGCGCCCGTATTTTATGTTGAAACAACGAGATGAAATGTTCCACAATCTTTGGCATATAGACATATAGTACGCTTTATACCTTGATAACGTTAGTATATTAGTTCAGTACGGACATTGTTTTATATATAATATATATATATATATATATATATATATTTTAATCGTTTGCGGACCAAACACTGATACTGCCACCTGTGGATATAAGCAATCAGATCTTTCATTTTAATGCACCAATGAATGGTGTAACACCATTTATCAAGTTTCTCACCACAATGCTTCAGAGTACAGTATAGTACAGGAGTCAATGGAGTCAAGGACTAATCTCATAGTAAAACATTAATTTTTTGGACTCCAATAAGCAGTCATCAAGTTAAAGAATCCAAGTAATCACCAAATTAGTCAGTCCCTGACGTTCAGCAGGTGATACCGCATGTTAAGGCACAAAGTAAGTGATTAAAATCTCTCCAAAATTCTTCTATGACTCATCACTGCACAATTTGTTGTAACAGAACACAAATAAGGGTTAGAGGCTTACCTGAATACTGCATATATGCCCAAAGGTATTTCAAATGCTAATTATACCAATAAAACTGTATCTCAACTTTGAATTCATTTTCACAGACAGACAAAGACATAGCTTTAAGTTATCAAAAGCTGAATGCATAACTAAATGCAAAAAATGTTTAAAATCAATTAACAATTATTTATGATGATTTTGAGTTTAACCCTCATCAGCTACCAGGTAAGTCCCTAGAGACACCACACACTAACTCTACAACACAATCAAACACAGAACTCAATTCTGATTGGTTCCTAAGCAACAAAAAGGGGAGGTAAGCCTCAATATTCCAGGGGAGATAATAAGCCTAAATTTTACTGCAATGGTGGCATGAGGCAGTCTTTAAACATAATTATGATGTTATGATAAATTCTCATATTGCCAGCATATCTGATCTAAAGCAGTATGTATACTTTTTTGCATTTTTCTAGCGAAATCAGCATCGGCTATGGTATAATAACTAAACAAAATAAAATAAACAAAAACTTCTAAAAGTTCTAAAGCCAAACTTTCTATCTATGAGCCAATTTTTATCTACAATATGGAAGTATATAAATATCCAACACACGGACGGACACATGGACGGATTGTGCAGATGAAAAATGGGTGCAGTATTAACATAAAAATATGTACAGACATTTGAAAATAATGTCCAATGAAAACCCCATGATGTTCAATAAAACAACAGTCAGTGAATTTATACAACAATCTCATTGATTTGTACAATAGTAAAATCTTGTCAATTCATCAATCAAATCTGTCAGCTGATATTTTATGAACAAGAAAGACAACTCTGTACAATGGCAGGTTAAGAGTTTGCTCCCTTTCTTTGTTGCAAGCGAATTTCAGGCAAGCTGAACATGTATCAAGAATAATGGCCCCTTCGAGATTCATGCAAGCTAATTAGTAAAACATTATTTTGATGTAACTATATTGGAAAAATGAAAGCATTTCAAGGGTAAATTTAACTTAATTGAAAATGAAAGCACTTAAAGATTGTTTCGACCAGCAAAATGATTTTTTTTCAATTTAAAGAAAAAAATATGGTATAACTTTGCATCAGCTGACAGAAATGAAGCCTTTTTTGTACTTTCATTTGCACTATATGGTCTTATTGCAAATAATAAAAAATATCAATCACAAGTAATTATAAATAAACAAGGCAAACTTTGATGGACGGATTGAATATAGCAAATACTGAGTATGGCACATATTAATAATTCCCCAGCAAATAAATCCAAAATTTTATTTTCTGATTAAAAATGACAAAATTTGAACTCCAAATTTAAGTGATAGCCAAACAAGAAGAAAGGATAAAATTCCAAGAAAAACAAGTTTTCAATCAGCAGGTTCGTTCCGACAAACACTCCTTAAAAGTTTCAAGACAGCAATGGTCTGTAAAATATCTTACAGATGTGTGCAATAAAACAAGAGCCTGTCACAACTTCACCAATCTAATATAAACTTTTTCTCTAAAAATCTGAATTTTTCAATTTCATTAATTTTCATAACAGTTCGATATCTACCGCACAGACATTGTGGGATTTATTGTACTTAAATAAAACAAACTTAATATGTGTATATTTTTTGTCTTTTTTTTCTAAAAAATACCTAAAACTACTTACTGCGTAATTAAATAACTATTTAAAACAACAATAAAATATGACAAAAATTTACACCAAATATCACAGGATAATAAACAATAAATAAAATACACGATACAATACTGGTCCTTTGAATGATTAAAAAATGGCGCCTTTGATAAAAATAGCATCACAGTCAAAGATTGAGATTTTAATAAATAAACAGCACTTTATAAGCGATCATATATACAGATAGAAAACTCAGTGGATCTTAAAACTGTACTGAGTCGGTCTTAAAAACATACTTTGTCAGTCTTAAAATGGTCACTTCCACATTTTTTGCCTGACTTTGTGGATTATGACTTGTTTGGACAATAAGCCTAGACTTCCTTAATATTTCTAACCGTGTCAAACATTCTGAGAGATTCTGGATAAATATTTGTCAGCGCAAGTTGGACCTCGCCAGATTTTGCCAGACAAGTTTTGAGAAGTCTGAGGTTTAAATTCACAGCAAAGCTGTAAGACACCCCACCAACACCCGTGTCAAACACCAATCATGCTATGTTCTATAGATCACTACAAACACTCATCAAATGTTCACTGTCAGTCACTCAGATTGTATAAAAATATCAAATATCCTTGATTTAAAACACATTTTTATACTATCCATGTTGTTTCATCCAAAATGGTATAGAAACATATTTGCAGGCAGTCATAATTTATCACTTTCAATCTTTCACCATGTGCGAACAAAGTCAATAACTGGTTTTTAACAATACTGAACAAATAAACAACAATGAAAACATTTCAACAGAAAAAGTTAATGAAATCATAAAAGTAAGATCTTCCAATTTTAATAAATACTGAATTCAATTTGCATTTGTAAAATAATTTCAAAAATATGTTTTTTATAGGCAGGGTTTTGATATATTTTAACACTTTTTTCCCTGCCATTAATAAATGATCAGTAAATATGCCTAATTTTACTAATTCATTATAAAAGCTGATGTTTTTGAGTAAAATTGGTTCATTATAAAATCTGAAGTTTTTGAGTAAAATTAGTAAGAACTTTTAAAAAATTTCAATATTGAAATGTTTTCATTTTACAAAATTGTGAAATCATATAACAATTCCCGAAGTCCAAGAATAAACAGTAGGATGAGGTATGAGATGAAACGATGAACAATGTTTGTTTGTTTAATCTTTGAGATACTGTCTTTGTTAGGATTAAAGAAGTCAAGATGTAAGCAGCAGAACAAATAGGAACGAGCTCACCCTAGTACCAGTAGAGATCAATATGATCCAGTACTACCTGTGAAGAGCAAATAAAGCATCTCTTGTCACTCCTACTTTCATTTTACATTTACATTATTAAGAAACAATTCTACTTTCATTTTCCATATATTTTACATGAAAACAATATTTTACTTTCATTTTACATATACTTTACACTGAAACATGTATTTATAATTAATTTGCATAGAAATTTTGTAAACATGTGGAAATTTAACTAGTGAATATCATTTGTTTAGTTGAGATATCATAAATGGCAAACAATTAATAATTATATATAATCTGACAATTGTAACACACATAAATGATATAGATCTGGCATTTGCTACTTTTCGTTCAACCGTAACATTCTAGAATAACGTCCTGAGTAATAAGTTCCCGCATATAATTTAGCAATTTTACTATTAAAACTTCTCATCATGCAGAAAAAGGAACTAAGTTGGTTGAAACCACTTTTCAGACATTCAGATACAATTTTAATTCAGAATCAAGGGAGACATTTCAATATTCAGTTGAGAATAAAGGGAGACAATTTATTGTTTTGTTTTATCATCTTTGGCCACCTAGATCAAGAGTTGCAATGTAACTTTGAGAACTACTGATATATTTGTCAGTAAATTGTGGTATGAGCACGCCAAACAGTGATAAAAGCATGTAACACAAGACACAGATACCATAGTTTGGCGTACAGCCCACAAAATGCACACATGACATGAAAACAATTAGATATCTAAATCTATTCACAATGTTAATACAAAGCCAATATATAGGGGTTTAGCGCCAATCTAGAATAACTCCATTGAAGCAGTTGGAAAGTTTCGTAGCAAATACTTAATATTCAAGTCCTTTACTTTAGAGACCCCCCTCAAACTTCAGAGACCCAGTCCCAAAATATTACACTCTTTGACTTAATCCCTAAATGCAGACATAACATTATAAATTTTGCTGCGAACAGAAAATAGGCAATATGGCTAGATTTTTCTTATCAATTGAGACTTGTGGATCAGTAGTTCAGACCACAGTGTGATTAATTGAGTCAGTTTGAATAAGTATTATCCCAAGCAATCGATTGACATCTCAGCAGTGATATGGTATTAGAAGTGATGTCAGATTATTGTCATTGCAACCCAAACAATACTGTTTAACAACGGTTAGTTTCCAGTACTTAATGAATAAATTCCACAAAAAATATGAGGATGAATCAAATTCGTGAAATCAGCAATTATTTTGTACGTAGCTTAACTTTGGCCTAATCTTCAAAAAAAAAATGATTGCAATTATTTTACACAAAGGTATGAGTCATCTGAACGGAGAACATATGCAACTAAAATAATACCTTTAATTTGATCTATTTCTAGTTTCTAACAGACGTTCTAAAGTAAGATATTTATCTCATTTTAGGATAAATTTAAATCATTAAAATTTGCTAAATAATAAACCAAAGGACTAGCTATTTAGAGAATGGTTTTTAGAGAGCGTCATTCTGACAAATTATGATCATTTACATACATGTAGCTATGAACCATTGAAATAGTAGATAGTAGACCAAATCAAAATTCAGCAAGCTTTGCACGCCTTTGTCGGGCAACTGCACAACACTAAGAATAGCATGCATGGTCATAAATATTTAGATCAAACACTTCAGGTATTAGTAATTAAACCACTATTCAATCAGTTTACTGGATGCTGTAATGGTCAATGAATATGTAAACTTTTCAAACAGGAAGTAGTTCTCAAAGTTGGCCAATGCATTATGGGAGCTCTCTACTGATTGGTCGGCAAAGAAAGCAACATGAATGACATCACAAGATAGACAAAGGAAGACACAGAAAAGACAAAACTTGAGACAAAACAAATAAAAAAAAGATCAATAATCATGCTAACACATCATTTCTATCAATTAATTAGATTGTGTTAATCGAAATATAATTATTCCATTATTCACTTTATCTACTAGACTAAATTCAATTCAAACGACCATTTCAATAAATATTTGGTCTGATTTTTTGTTAGTTTTTTTTTTTGTAAATTTGTATTAACAATTAGTGATTAATGTTCACACACAACTGTTAAGCAAGACGGTTGAGTATTGTTACAGAGATATTAAAAGCCTATAAGTTCTTGTGTGAGTGATACAAAACATACTTCAAAGTGAGAAAGTTCAGATGTGACCAATGACAATAATGACGCTATTTTTTGTTTTTATTTTCTATCTAAATTTCAATCAGAGAAGGCAATGGCAACAAAGAAGGAGTGCAATGACCTTGAACTTGCAACCCCTGACCCAGGAAATGACCTTGAAACTTTAGGGTTTTTTCGTTTTAGGATTTTTTCCTAACAAAGTAACAATACAAGAGCATTTCTACGTAAGCCAAATAAAGCATGCTTTTCAACTTTTTGAACGAAAAAAAATACAGGGCAAAAATATGTTTTTTTTTTTATATAAATAGCGTAACAACATGCGTGTACTTACTCGTATTTGTTCCGCTGTTGCTTGTAGGTTTATATAACTTTCTTCTAAGTTCTGTAGTTGAGATTGCATCTGTTCAGCAAGTCTGGGCGTCTTGGCATTATTGTCAATAAGTCTGCGACCTTTCATGTTGACACGATCGAGTGTGTTACGGTACTCCTCAATCTCACGGAGAAGAGTCTGAAATATATCATACAGAAATTATAATAAACATCATTGATACAATAACAGGAGAAAACTATATAAATTAAAACCTCAATAAAAAGGCCACCATTGAAACACTTGAAAACTTTGTCTCTTTGCATCAGTCTTAATGAGGCCGAAAAAAGCTGATAGCTTTAAAGTTCCATATAACGTTTATTATAGTAAAATAAAACATACATACAGGGAGTGGAAAGCCATCAGCAGTCTGTACAGTAATTAAAAACAAAAATATGCTTATAAGACTGAAGTCTAAATTCACAAGAAAAAAATATTCAAATTAAATGTATAAATGTCAGCAATAATGAAGACCAACATTACTTTTAACCTAGAAAACTTTCAAATGGAATCACATTACTTCACTTACCCTGTGTTTTTCAATTTGTCTTCCGGTAAGTTCCATGGTACTACAGTTGAGTGAGTTATGGTTCATCAGACGGAATGATGTCTGTAGTAACCATTTCTCACTCTCTTGTTGTGCTTCATGGAATCCAAGATGTTCCTGATAGTTACGGTCAAGTTTGTTCAACAGTTCCTGTAAATATGTACAAAATTACATGTCAATGTAAAGTACATGCAAAATGAAAATAAAATTTCATTCTTGTGTAAAGTATATGTAAAATGAAAATAGAATTTTGTTTAGTGAAATTTCTACGGAAAACAAAAGTATCGATTTAATTACATAACAGAATTCTCAGAATTATTTCAGTAACATAGTAGAGTTTTTGGAAACCAAGTACTAACCTTCACCTCAACAAGCAACTGACAACAGAATCAAGACATATTCTACTGCCAGCTGAATGATGCCTCATAGGAGTTAAGATAAGTAAAAGATCGACATAAGAGAAGTAACGTACCCTGCATCTGGTCCTGACACGATCATATCTATTCTGGACATCTTGTAATGAGTCGGTTATTTCTGGGTTCTCACTGAGAGCTTCCAGGTTAGCTACACGCTCAGCTAACTCATTTACCATTCTCTGGTGATTCTCTATATCACTAATAATTAACTGAAAAACAATTAAATAACAATTAATAAAACTTCACAAGCCAGTAAAAATACGAGTCAAAAGTCAGTAAATTGAGTCCCAGACACTGTAACACAACGGAAACTTTCTAAAATACCCGGTACAACATGTAAAGTTTAACCACATAACTACCATTGGGGTATTTGATTTACTGGAATTCTTATTGAGCAGGTCTTCATTGAATTTTGAGAATAAGCTAACTTTACAGAGCAAACCAAGGACTTGGAAGTGGTTATGTTTGGGAGGGCTCTAAGTTAAGGACTTGTATTTTTAGGTGGGTATGACATTTTTGATTATCAATTAGTGCATGCTTACCTTATATTTATCAAGTTGTGTCTTTTTCTCAACGAGTGAAGCTTTAGGATCAGGATCCATACTGAGTGTGTTCTCCATATCGGCCAGCCATTTCACCAGACTGCCGTAATATTCCTCATAATCATTCCAACGTTCTTGTACACCCTGTAACACAATCAGAAACATTAGTAACGTTAGAATCAAATATTTGACCAACTAACAATATCTAATTAAGAAGAAGGTGGGAAAAATACAATTAACATTGAAATTAAGATTATGGGAAAGGCCTTTATAAAGTGAAATATTGTGAAGGATACCAGTGAAGAAACTTGATAGCAGCCTTATAGCCCAACAGGCACAAAGAGGAATTCTTCGTAAAGTAACATATACATTTGTTCAAAGCCATTAAGCAACTTATAACTGTCATTAGTAGAACATATTGTGAAATTTCAATTGGAAAAACAGCAATATTTTTTCCAACTTTTGATATGGTACTTAATATTTTTCTTCAAAACATAATACAGCATTGACTTGATGATTTACCTCGAGCATAGCGTTACAGTCTGTTATAGACATGTTGAGCTTCTCCCATTCATTGGTGAGTTCTGTGACCTGTTGTTCTATGAGACGTTTACCCTCGGATGATGTATTAGGTAAGATTCTCTCAGCGAGGTCACAAACACGATTTACCTTCTGTAGACCCTCATCCATACCAGCAGTTATACTCTGTCAATATAATACAACCATAGATATACACAATCATGCTAGTTAATAATATAAAAACTAGAACCATCACTGTCGTGATCAGGGCCCTGTCGTTATCATTGTCAATAAGTATTGCAAGTTTCATTTGAATATCTTGAAAAGTTTTGACCTTAATTTGGAGTCGATACCTTTAACGGTTTGCAAGTTATTAAGAAAAAACATGAAAAATGTGGACGGACAGACAGACGGACGGACGGACGGACGGACGGACGGACAGGGTGATTACTATAGGGCACCTGTAAAAAATTTGCAGGGCCCTAACTATTTCACAAGTACCAAGCTTAGAACATGCCCACAGAACACAAGTGCACCCCAAATTTGATATAATTTAAGGAAAGTAACTCTTGCAAACACTTTGCAGGTTTGAGGGATTGATTTTTGTTTTGTTTAGCAGAATCAAACCAAATTTGGCTTAATTCTTTTCAGTATCAGCCAGTTGAGATTTTGGTCTCTTAGTTTCAGGGGAGTCAACAGATCCAAATTTAAAATCAGGAAAATTGACCATAACTATGCTATTTCTCAATTTTATGAAATAACTTTTATTTTGGTCATAAATCATGGCTCTTTATATAAAATCTGGAATTCCGGAAAAATTGACACCCCTGTAGTTTTTTTGCGATATAAATGTGCATGGCAGAGAGGTGAAAAAAGCTCAACCTTAATTAAGCATAACAAGAGAAAACATGCCTACCTTAATGGTATCCATCCTGTCTTGTAATGAATGCCAGTCACCAGCTGTATCATTACAATCTTGTACCCTCTCCTCCATAGCAGCCAACCATTTAGTTGCAGCATCAAATGCATCATTATATTCCTTATGATCACGAGCATTCTCACTTAACTGACCAACCAAATTCTGAAAAATTACACATCAATTTTAATGATTATTATGTCATTCATAAATTGTTGCTTTCGTTTTCATAAAGCTATTTTTACCCTTCATTTTTGCCAGTATTTACCAATTTTTACTGTTTTTAATGACTTTGATATAGTCCATGATGAATTTGTAAAAATTATGGAACATATCACAAGATCAATCTCTTGAAATTTTGCTTTCATAAACACAAAATTCAACAATATTTGAGCACAGAATTAGCTCAGATCTGAGATTTTTCACATATTTAGTCGACACTGTGTCAGAATCTTACCTTTGCTGCAGAGAGTAATCCCTGGTACCTGGTTGATAATTGCATCATATTGTTAGAGAGTCTAGGATCTGTACTACGCTGGGCAACAGTCTCACCTTTCTCTCGTACCAGATCTAGAGACGATTTCTTGTTCATAATCTCACTCAACAAGTCCTGCAGGAGTAATAACATAGTTACCATGAAACATCATAGCTATAAGCACATTGATATAATCTCAATACTTTGAAGAGGAGAAGCGTTTAATCAATTAGTTATAGTTAAGCTTCTTTAAGTTGATAATTCTGTGTTTCAACTTTTTTTTGGAAATTCAGATGTTTTAAAGCATGCAAATGTCTCAAAGAATTAATTTTTCCCAGGAGTTTCATAATAATAGCATACTTAGTAACCTTACTGTATGATATGAGTTAAACATACATATAGGCTTGGTAGAAGCAACTATCTATGAAAATATAAAAATATTGAAAATAATCGACTTTCTACCCACCCACCATCAACCAAATAACAATGATATTGGAAACCTAGTGTACAAAATATGAGATAGGAAACCCCTTCTTACCTCGGCCTCTCTGTATAAATGTTCCTTCCTAGAACTGTCAGATTTACTCTCATTGAGGTTCTTCATCTGTCGTTCCATTTTCTCTAACCAGTGAGTGAAACCAGCCAGGGCATCGTCCATCTCAACCCAGTTACCTATACAGGATTCCAGGTTAGATTCTACCTCATTCACGGCCCCAGAGAAACTCGACCAATCATCACGTAATGTCTGTATCTCTTTATGTATGGCATCCTGACCACGTGGTGCTGTGGTGAGACAAACACGCTCACCCATCTGTGTAGCATTGTTCACCATATCCTGGCCTTGTCTCATCTCACCTTTAAATTCCTGAAATTTACCAACAGAATAATCACTTATAATACCAATTTGATTTAGGATTTTTATGTTGAGTTAGTTAGCCCTACTAGCAATACAATTTCATCTTGTGAAGACTTCCTGGACTACTTATGATAAGGTACACATGATGATTTTCCTCCACATGTGGAGAACTTGCTGGTTTCTTGTGATAGGGTAAGTGAGTTCAGTTTTGAACCAGTCCAGAAAATCTGGTTAAGAGAATCAACTGCCACATGCAACTGAAAACTTGTTATTATGTTATACTGGAATAACCACAAACACTTTAGTATTTTACATAATTTTGTTCAAAGAGGCCTTGTGACATTATATTACATTTCACAAACATACTTCAAGTAAATATGTTCTAAACAAATTGGTAATGTAGATACGAACCTTGATTTGTTGAAGTCTATCTTGTAGTGTTCTCCTATCACCAGAGAAGTCAGAGAGTCTCTGTAGTCTATGTCTAGTATTAGCCATCCAGTCTAGACATCCGATATAACATTTCCTGTATTCCTCATGACTAGCAACCTGGTTATCCAGTCTACCGACCATTTCTTTCATCCCCGCGGAGACAGCAGCATATCTAGATCGAAGGTCAAGGACACGTGACTGAGGATGTGCATCGTTAACATTGGCAGCTTTATCTTCGATACGCTCTAACACTTCACGATGTGCAACACAGTCCGCTTGTAGTGCCTGGAATATAGCAATAAACACTTAAAGTTAAGGTTCTTATACTATCCCTCAATATTCTTTATCATTGTATGATTGTATTGTGTGAAGGTAGATTTCAAATTAATTACAAATTTTATACTTTAGACACATATAGTTTACGCCTATTGTGGGATTGGAACCCAAACTCTACAGTGCCATCGCCCGGCAATGAGAAGCACAAATGCACCAGACCACCTTGTAATCTGAACAAAAAGGTTATGCTTTCAACTAAAGTGTTCCAGACATATAGAAATAAACTATTACCATTCAAAGATGGCTTGGGTTCAACTAAATATATCTCAAGACAAAGAAATGCACAATAAAGGACTGTTGAACAAACTGATGCTTTCAATCAATGAAAATTTATTTTTTTATTGAGTAATATGACTGAACAAGTAGCCTACCTTGAATTTTTCCAAACTAGATCGTTTTTCTGGTAGATCGGTTTTCATTCCAGGATCAGTGTTGAGTTTGGCTTCCATGGCAGTCAACCATATATGGAATTGCTCAAATGATCTGTCAAATTCACCCCATTGTGTGAGAGCAGATTCTAGTCCTCTCTTGGCCTGGGACATATCAGTTAGTAAGTTCTCATACTCAGACTTGGCATTCTCACATTCATGTCTGATTGCCTGGCAACCACGTGTGCTGGTACTAGGTAACGTCTTCTCGGAACATTCCAGCATCTGTCTGAGATGAACATGACCTTGATCCATGGCAGCTTGCAATTCCTGAAAGATAATACAGGTATGTATATTCATTCATTAATTCAAAACTAACCTAGAAGGGCATTAGAAACAAAAAGGCATGTCTCTGACAAGGGGTCATAACTCTGTTAAAAACAAATGACTTAAAATTCCTGAAATATGCCCAACTAGACTTGGTACCCAGCATTCGTAATGTAAATTTCTTTGAAATCATACAAGTGCTTAAGGAGAACAAGTGCCTACACACTTTTATCATTCATACGAGGTTACATATGCAAGATTTCAGCCAATGAAAATGAGTTTTACTATCATGAACAAATATTACAACCAATGAAAAGGCTTCTTACATTCATGTTATCCAGTTTGGTACCAATATCTTCCTTGGAACCAGCAGTTCTATGTACCGTCTGTAAGTGTAGTTTAGTTTCAGACAACCAGTTAGTGAATTCACTGTGTCCATCATTATAATGTAGGTGATTGTTGTAATATGTGGCAAGATTCTTCACTATGTCCTGAAAATATGAGGAAAGTCAAACATAACCAATGACACAAAAGTATATTTTTTGTGAACTCAAACTCCACAAGTAACATTCTACGCGACACACTTATGGTTTCAATCTTAAGAGCCAAGTTTCATAGGTCCATTAGTTTCAAATTCAAATTTCTTTTGCAGTCTCTATATTTGTAGCAGAGTTGCACATTTTTGTAAAATCATTAGTTCCTTTCGGTATCTTCAAAGGGTCGGGAGAGTCAGAGAATGTAAATGGAGGGATAGATAACGAATTAGTTCAATATTTTGTGCAGTTATCAGTACAAAGTATTTAATTTGAATATTGTTCATATCTAAATACAGAAAGGAGCAAAGAAACTATGAAACTAGTCAAATTTAACTATCTATCCAGTATAGCGTACCTTAGACAATGCTATGACTCCCTGATATCTGGTAGTTAGTTGAGTGATAGCATGTGATGTTTTAGCATCAGCATTAGTCTGTAACAAGGACTGTGCTTTCTCATTCACTTGATCTAACTCAGCTTGTTTGTACTGGATCTCTTCAAGGAAGCCCTATAATAAATATAAACATTGTTAGTTGAGTGTAAGCTGTTTTTCACTTTTATACATACACACATGAAGATGCGTGCTGGTGGACCAGTGATCTTCATGAAGCCAATTGTAACAAATCTACAGCAAGTTTCTGTGCCTCCGGTGTTTAACAGTGCAAAGGAAACAGCAAAATGATGGCAATTGCAGTGTCAGATGTTTCATGACATCACCAAATATTCTACAGGAGAAAGAAAAGCTGGCTTCTCTCTCTTTAACCATCATGGCGATGAATTACATCAGAAATGAGGTGTCAAAAGTATCAAACATAATTTGGAAAAATTTGTTTCATAATCAACCTAAAATAAACATAAATTAAAATTATGTTCTGATGCAATGTTGGCAATAATTACCTGATACTGTTCCCAGTGTCTCTTCTTGTCTTCTAGCATGGCTTTAAACTCCAGTTCTGATCTCAGGTATGACTCAGTTTCCTTCAACCAGTTATTGAAGTGTAGATATCCATCTTCAAACTCTGTCCATCTAGTCAAGCATTCCTCGAGATCTTCCTGTGCTGACATCAGCTCCGTACGGAACTCCTCAAAGTCTTTGTTCATTGATTTCAACTCTTGTCGGATCTTGGTTTGACCTGTTGGTGATGTGTTTGGTAGAGTGGATTCGCCAGCTTTAGTAGCTTCAGCTAATCTCTGAGCTCCTTCATTCAAACCTTCAACAAGTGCCTGCAAGTAGATGAATGATGGAAATATTTATCATCACACACAAGAAAAGAAAAAAGAAGGAAATATACAGTGTCCAGAAAACAAGGACTATGATCCAGCTGTAACCAGCAAACATGACACAAAGCATATAGATGACACAGTTTAGACTCCAGTAAACTTTTTTAAGTTGAAACATTGTTAATAGTATGCTGAATTCTCAATGAATAATGCTCATCCTTATGGTGATTTTCATTTTTACACTAAACAACTCTTAAACTGAGGAGTTTCATTGGGAAAAGAAGGTTAAGATATGAACAAATACACCAAAGTATCACTTTTTAACTTCCTTACATGATTGAGCAGACCTGAAAGAATAAATATCAACAGGCAAATCTGTACAAGAATGAAGATATTGAAGGTTAGAATAACTTACCGCAGCTCTCTCAATCTTTCCTTGAATGGCAGATTTTTCACCGAATGTATCAGAGCATGTGGCTAACTTCTCTCTAGCGTATCTCAACCAGGAGACAAAGTTGTTACAAGCGTCGTGATATGTGGTATGCTGAGCAACATTCATCTCAGCTTTAGCTAACATATCCATGGCAAGATCTTTAAGTTGATGATATTTATTGATGATCTGTGAGGTATCAGTGGTCGCTTTACTGGCTGGAGATTTCTGCATTAAGTCCTGTGCTTTAACACCGGCAGATTCTACCATCTGTTCAAAGGATACCACGTCTTGGTAGATACCCTGAAACACAAATCGATCACACAGTGAAAACAAAGTCTACAAATCCATGTTTTCTAACTTGGAATATCTTGAATAGTAAATACTTAAAAACTGTAGTCTTGTCACAAAACAAGAATAATTTTGACAAGAATAACTGGGATATTTTATATTGATACATGGACACAACATTATGCCCCTCTTGCACTTGAATAATGAAAGTTTGCATTTTTTTGCATTGACAATTTTTTTTTTTTAAAAACAACAACTTTTGTTTCATTATTACTGGTAATCAACAGATATACATTTGACATGACAAACTTTGTCATTTGTACATTGAAATATCGTACCTTGATTCTCTGAAGTTCTGCTTTCTTTTCACTGAGGTCAACTTTAGGGTCACTACCACGGAGACGTTTCTCCATCTCGCGTAGACGTTTCTGTATCTGTTCATAGCTATCATTGAAGTCTGTCCATTGTAAGAGACAACTTTCTAACATAACCTTTGTGTCTGTCACTTCACCTAATGGGATAAAATATGTGTTTAAATAGAATGAAATTCTATAAGGTGACATACTAGAAATGTTGAAATTCTACAAAAACACAGGACTTCAAACAAGAGCTGTAACTCTGCTTGATGAACAAATTCTGTATATGCTGATTTATATGGTTTCAGTACTTTTGAAGATGAGATGTGAAACCACCTTTCAGAAATGCCCATTTAAACAATCTGATAACTGTTTTATTCATTGTTTTGTAACAGGGACAATCATAGTCTGACTCACTTTTGCCCAAGAATAATGTAAACTAAACAGAAAATTGAACGATCAGACATTTCTCAATCCCCCAAAATATTCTTCCAAACCAAGTTGTTATAAATGCTCTACATGACAACAGTAACATACCAATCATGACATCCCATTCTTGTTGTAGTTGTTGTAGTTCTTGACGTATCATATCTCGTCCATCTACGGATGTATTGTTCATTGTCTTCTCTCCCCAGGATTGTGCTGTATGTATCAATAACTGTCCTTCTTCCTTCATCACAGTAAACTCCTGTAACCATAGCAACATGTCAAGATGAATAACAACAAACATGGAAACAACATTATATACAAGGCCCACAATTTCCCTGAAATATTGCTCCATCATGAATACATCCTCAAATCTTTTTAAAGTAAATTTAGATAATATTCGCCCAGCTACCAACACATCCACAAATTTTACGGACATAACAACTATTTATATTCCAATGTATCATCACTAAGGGCTTCAGACTCCCATTTTTACATGGCTTGAGATAACACAGAAAACCCAGGTGCATTTACACACTCTAGATGCATATTACTGGAAGAATGTTTACTGTAGACCTACTAATCAAGGAAAACAAAGGCAAATTTACGTGTCCCTCTGAAATTGGCAAAGGGATGAAAAGATGGATAAAAGTTTACCTGAAGTTTTTCTAGCTGTGACTGTATGGTGTATTTATCACCGGACGTGTCGGCACAGACGGAGAGTTTATCACGTGATCCCTGTAACCATGTGACAGCCTCGGTAAATGTCTCGGCATATTGTTGATGGTCCTCTACATGTTGATGGAAACGTTTCAAGAAATCCTGTAAAATATTAGAAATATTTAACATTCAAAAATACTTATGCAGAATATATAAGAATGATTCCTTGAATAAAGTACTAATATGAACTAAGGCACTGCCTATTTGGGGATTTCATCTTTTTTTAATCAATTTATGCATATTCAAAGAAAACCTTATCAAATCTTAGAACAAAAAAGCAAAGTAAATTATTTCTTCCGTCTATTGCAATCTTACAGCAAATAATTCAAAGAAGTGATTCTCTTAGCATGGTTTTGCAAGATTAGATGGGTTAGAAAGGTGTAAGAAAGAAGTAATCTTACCTTAGACATAGAAATGAGTGTAGTATATCTAGAACTCATCTGTGTAAGCTGTGATGTTACACGATTATCTGTCGTAGATTGTAACAGTACCTGAGCTATCTCAGTCAAACCATCAAAGTCTGTCTGCTTACTGTTCACTTCCTCATGAAGATTCTGAAAAAGTTGCATTTGAACATTTTTACGAAATTATTCTTAATATCCAACCATTTCAGAAATTTATATGGAGAATATTTTTACGAGAACCACAGGTTAATCTGTTTTGATTGTATCAAGCAGCAACACTAACTTATCTATTTTGTCTATCTTAGCTATGGTATTGTTTTTACTAAGAAATGCAGTCCTTATCTAATAGATTTGTCATGAAAATGGAGTCGGGATGAAAAGCTCATTACAACTTGTGTTACAATGTTTGCTAACCATGAATTAAAATAAAATTTACTTTACTTTATTTTAGAATGTAATACAAAGTTTGACTGATCATAATAGAAGAATTAATTCTGTATTTACATTTTGTCGTTCAAGCTGCATATTTTTCTCTTCTAGTGTAGCTTTAAGTTCTGAATCAGATTTCATTTCAGATTCTGTATCTTTGATCCATTGGTTAGATTTCTCGTATTCTTCTTCATAGGCATACCAATCATCTCGTAATTTCTCTGTAATATTAAAATCATTGATTGCACATAATTATGAACTAGTATCAGTAAAATAAGAAAAACAGAACTTCTTAAGCCCAAAATTGGTACAAGCAAAAACGAACTCCAAGAAGCTGTTTTATATAGTACACCAGAGCCAGCTAGACCAACCAGTTTTTCAGTACTAACTATCTTTAGCATAGGAAACTGCCAACTTCTCCTAAGTTTGACAAAAGCATAGATGAAAACTACCTGCCCAATTCGGGATTCAACCCTGGACTTACTGGGTAAGAGTTGAGCACTCTAATATCTGAGATAACTGGACATGCTTTACTAACATAATCCTGTAACAAGCATTCAGTATATATCTTACCTAGATTACTCTGTAGTTCATTGATATCTGTATCAAACTGTTCAAAGTCATTGGTGAGCATGTTGAGTTCCTCTCTGATCAGATCTTGTCCCTGATTGGATGTTTCAGGTAATACTGTGTCTCCACGAGCTAGAGTATCATCAAGCTTCTGCCGACCAGCTTCCAATGTACCCAGAATATCCTACAATAAATCAGGATATAAGTTTTACATTTGGCTTAGTGACTCAGTACTATATTACTACATCAGCAAAAGAAATAGAATGAACATTGCAAAAAATCAAAGTTATCACAGTTTCACGAGATGATTTTCCAGAACAAAGAAGGGATTCAAAATGCAGGACCAGTTTTTACCTACGGCATAAATAGTAAGAATAATTTTAGTAGGAAACTTTAAGATGATGTTCCATGTAAAATATCAAAGATGTAGACGATAATTACTGTACCCAAACAATATTAAACTTGATATGAGAATAATGGTATTTGTCATTTCAAATCATACCATAACTTTCTGTAATTGAGCTTCGATGGCGGTCCTGTCACCTCTGACATCACTGGATGCGTTCATCTTATCCACAGTAGCACTCAACCATTCACTGGTATCCATGTAGGAATCTCGGTACTGTTGGTGATTCTTTAAGTTACGTTCACAGTTCAACTGTAAATCCTGCAAAGCAAACACACTCAATGTACAATACATATGAATGAGCACAATTCAGTTAACAAAAATGCCTAAAAAAGGATTGGGTAAAATCTAAAAAGCTCAGTTTGAGGCAAGTTTAATGCACAGCCTGACAATGTTCAATAATCATGTCCCCCCCTCCTACATGTAGATATAAATGGAGACAAAGTAGTCTAAATTAGTCAGACTTTTGTTAGGACTCACAGATTTTTTATGACATTTGAGCAATTTGCACCAACACCTATGAGTCTTGATGCAACGATTACTGGGTATAGAAAATTTGGTCAGGATAAATGAATTTCCGTGTAGTTCAAAGAGTCAAAATAATGAGTCAATCAAATAGAAGAAATAACAAACCTTAGCATCTCCACACAATCTGTTATATTTCTCTACAATCTGTCGGATCTGTCCGTTCAGATCAGCATCACTGCTTGACTTCTGTTGTAAATTATGAGCTTTCTCATTCAAATTGTCAATGGTGGACTGCTGGGAATTAATGTTCAACTGAAGAACCTTAATTCTCTCCAGCTGGAGTTTCTTCTCCTGTAAGGTATTCTGTAGTTGTGTCTCTGTACGTAACTGGTTGTCAAGGTCATTGAGCCATCGTCTCAACTGTTCTACGCTATCATCATATACTGTCCATTGTGATAGTGTACCGTCCAGTTTGTTACGTGTCTCATTCAGGTCAGCAGACAGGGCATCATACTCGGCCTGTAGTGTCTGCATCTCACGTCTCATATTATCACGACCGGCTACGTTAGTGTTAGGTAGAACTATCTGTAGGTTGTCGAGGGCGATCTGTAACATGTGCATACCTTCTTCCTTGTCTGCCATCAAATCCTGAAACATATCATGTCAACATATAAGTCATTTGTAAATCCAGTTTATGTATTTAACTGTAAAATGATTACAATTAAAAATGATATTTTTTAGTCCTAAACTTCGTGCAAAATGTGCATGCTAATGTATGATAATGTTACGCATTTCGTTTCTTTAGAAATCAAACTTGCAGTAAATTTTATAAAAAGTAGAATTGTCTTAAAATTTGATGACAAAATTTCTAGTATGATATCTATTGGTATCTTAATTTTAAGTTTCCAAAATCTTAAGAATACCATAACCAAGGGCTACCCGATATAAGAAAATATGAAATGTAGAAATTCCATGAAAATATTTTTTTTTTCAAACACGGGTCATTACTCTAAACTCCAAACCTAGAAGCAAGCATCTTTACATGCTGATAACCAATCCTCTAGATTTTTGTAAACCATTATGGAATACACTTGGAGGTTCCAAATAGAAATAATTCCAATTGAATATTTTCTATCTCACTTTTCCAATTCGTCCCTTTGGTGCAACAAGGCTGTATTGTACCATGTAGTGAAATACAATTTTGTCATACCAAAGGGCCAAATTGCTCCATCATGGGGCAGACAATGCCATAGACTGAATGCAATTGTCAAAGGGCAGTTTACATGCAGGCATCTTTACAGACATATTGAAACCTTTAATACCATATTATGATATGGAATTTTTTATAGAAGCAGTATAATTTGCATAAATATCTTCCCAGAAGCAATGATTATAGTGATAAATAATAATAAATATCCGTAACCATGGCAACTTAAACAAGTAAACTGTGTTATAAATGTTGGAATTGACACATAGTGAAAAAACACAACACATATTTTCAAATTATTATGTTTTTGAAACGGACAAAATAATTTGTTGTACCTTGAACAAATAATATCATAATTACATAACATTTACAGAAGAGCAAGATTGTTAAAAACGACACAGTTTAGTTGTTAAAGTATAATAAAGAACAAATTAAAAATTAACCCACATGCTAATACCAGATAAATATAGGTAGAACAGGAGTTATTCTGATATTATCAGACAATTAAATATCAATTATAAGTTCAGATTTAGAAAATAAAAAAATTAATTAATTTTCTAAAATTTACAACCAAATATACCAAATACTTGTCCCACATTATTTGTAAGCATATACAATTACATGTAACTGTGGCGTAATATAGCTTACCCATTCAATCTAATACAAGAAAAATATACATAGTTCATGAAATATAATTCTTACTTAGAAATTTGTTCAAGACTAGATTGTTTCTATCAGATGGAATTTTCTAACATATCATGAACAAAGAGCGAGTCAATATAATCGAGTTAAATTGAAAACTCAATTTCATCATACAAGACACAAGGTCGCACAATGTGTCAATTTAAAATTGCAGGATTTTGATACGATGCTTTGAGCATGGTCTAAACTCAACCATAGCCAAAACTGCATTTAGAGACAGGTCCACAATAACTGTAATTTCATACCCCATTCGACCCTAAATTGGAAGCAGTGAAGTAGTTTCAGTAAATAAACATCTTGTAGGATACTGTAATGAAGGTTTGCCTTTTAAGTTTCTTTGAAATTGTTCACATCAAACAATGAAAACTGATGTGAGAGTGCACTAACCTGTAGTTTTTCAATACGTTCCTGTACAGATCTTCGGTCACCTTTGACGTCACCGTGAGATTGTAGTTTCTTCCTCATGTTAGCCACCCATGATTTACACTGATCAAAGGAACTAGTGTATGCTTGATGGTCCAATACATACTGTTCCCAACGTCGACATAATTCCTAGAAATATAAGGTAACCAATAGTATAACAACTGTTAAATATTCCAAAGTTACTGTAAAATCATTAATTTTCGTGGGGGATTAAATTTCGTGGATTTCGTGGTTCACCTCAACCACGAACTTTAATCCCAACGAACATTGATTTTGACCCTTGATTTTTACCTGAAATGCAAAATCCACGAATTCAAGTCCCAACAAAATTGTCTTTCTTACCAAAACCACGAAATTACGTCCCAACGAAATTAAATGATTTTACAGTATGAAGTTATCTTTAGTACCAAATACAATATTTACACATGACATCTTTGTTACAGAACACATTTTGGGTCACAAAAAGTAATGTTCAATGACCTCAATAATTAGAGGCACTGAGTTATGACAGGATTGTGGTTGGCTCCCTCAACAATGGATACTTGTTCTTTTGTCTCCTTAGTTATACTGTTTGCCAAATATTGGCATTCAACATATTTGTATCAAGTAAAATATGATAATATTCAGACATAAATATTTCTAACATTCAAGTAGACACAGTAATAAACATACACATAAACAGTACAATGACATACCTTAATGTTAACTTTGAGAGTCTGGAACTTGGTGGCTAGCTGCGATGCTTGACTGATTACTCTAGTATCTGTACTGATACGCACCAAATCTTGGGCCGAGTCACTGAGAGCATCAATGTCACCTTGTCGAGCATTCAACTCCTCAAACAATTTCTTCAACCTATCATGTTGATTCTGTTTGTCCTTGTACGTGGCCTTGAGTTCTGTGTCCTTGACCTTGGCCTCGACTTCCTTCAACCAATTACTGCATCGTTCATACCATGAATCAAACTCCTTCCATTGGTCCATGCAACTTTCAAGGTCTTTCTTGGTCTGTAAAGAATAGGCACATTTTGAATAAATTTCGATGACGATTGTCAATTATGGCAGGTATTTCAACCTTTATTACATAGACCCTTATCCCATTTACCTTATGTTGTTAGATAAATCAATGGTTGTTAAAACTGAATGTTCATGTACACTATACTACACAATGTTAGATTCTTGACGTAAGAGAACCTTTAAATTAATTAACTGATTCAATTCTTAAAGAGCACTAAATAACATTACAACCTTTGTGATCTCGGGTTCTGGGGCAGATCACATACTTTTAAGGGCAACATTTCATGAACACACAGGTTTGACTATGACTTACCTTCTGTAGAGCTGTAATGAAAGCCTCCCAGTCAGCTCGGAGTGCCTCGGTCTCTCTGACAATACCGTCCTTACCCTGAGGAGCGGTATTAGGTAACACCTTCTCAGCTAATGCTACAATATTCTTAACCTTCGGCTCACCTTCCATCTTGGTCGCAAGAATATCCTACAAAATACAATAAACAAATAAAATAACCATGCTTGAAGAACAGACAGATGGATCTATAAACAGTTCTGAAAATTAAGTATTGTTGGAGCAAAAATTCTTTCAAGGTTGTCGTAGAAACATTCCATTAAATTGTTTTGAAATCATTGCATTCATTTTTTTGAAATCAGTCAGTCGGACACATTTTCATACTTTTTGTATTCATTTCTGTTTTCGGATTATTTTCAGCCAGACAGGTTTAGAGCTTTTGCCATTTGCCAGCCTGAATCTGAATATCGGAAATGTATTTTTTTTCAAGTAATCTGCTTCAAAAGCAACTTTGTTCTAAAATGCCAATCTTTTAAACAATTCCTGATCCAACATTCTCACTTTCATGCAAGAACAATAAAAGATTAGTAAAATTTCGAATATCATACGTAACAACATAATACTATGGAGTAAACTCATTCAAAGTCATTCAGAGTTTTACGAAAGCGTTATATTCTTGCATTATACAACATCATTCTCATGCAATATTAACAGTACACAAAATTATCATTTTTTAAGAATTTTTACAGCATAACATTAGTGTATCTTTCATTATCATAATATATCTAAATTCTAGCTCAATCATGTGTATATCTAAAAATTCTCAAATACTGGAAATAATGAAGATACAAAAATAATGTTGTTCGTTGAAAATCTCCAATAAGGCAGTGCTACAAGAAGAAAATTGGAGCAGTTCATTCGGTCAATTAGTGTTACCTTTATTGAACTACCAATTTCGACCTGTTAAATTATTTTACAAAATTAGACTAGTGCACATGGAAATTACCTAGTCACATTAGGGGCCAGCCTATCTTGTCCCTAAAACAAGAGAGCTAACAACTTAAGAATGTTTCACTACATCATTGTTTCCAGTATTTTATCATCAAAACATGCAGAAATGTGTAACAACATGCAATCAAATTAACTATCGACTCATGCTAGCATTCATACATTATCATAGCAAAACAAACTTGGTATAAAACATGCTTTTATAGATTCTATACAATTCATGTTTGAATGTGAACAAATATTGTAACAAAGTAATCCTTATAAATATGTTTGGCATTACCCCCACCCACTAAATTTAAGATGGTTGGCTTGTAACAAATGTTATGATAAGGTGTTGATATTTCTGTAATTGGGTCATCTCCCCTCCATGCTTATTATTGTATTGAAGTCTAGGGAGTAGAGGGTTATGAACAGGCTTCTGGAGACGGGTACATTGGGTCATGCCAAACACATCTGTTTTGCTATAGCTCAAACTATAAAACATGCAAGAAAAAAATATGTAAAATTTAAACACAAACAACATAAAATCAAAGTAAAAAAACTGTTGTTTAGTTCTGTGAGGATTCCTTCCTATTCTACCAACAAAGATATGGTGCCATGGTAACAAAACAATAAAACAGAAAGTGGTAAATGTAGATGTAACTTCTATGAGAGATGACACAAACAAATGGACAGTGAAATATGTAATGTATATGGATGTTTGAGTATTTGTATTTGATAATATTTTATTCCTACCACATCCAGCAGACATTTTCTGATATTCAACTGTACAGAAAACAAGTTAAAACTATAGGGAACCAAAATAGGTACAAAATATACACTAAAATGTTGTAAAATAGGAGCACAGTCATGCAATCCTTCAATTGTTATGTATTTTCCAAAGGACTGAGAAAGCCATTGGACTTTTCATTAGCACTGCCACCGAGTACAGTCATTCAAAATTCAATTGTGAGAGCATTTCAATGAAATGACATGAACATGCAAAATAGATATGAAATTTCTGATTAGGCTAAAAAGCAAATTCATGCACTTTTAGAAACATGTCATTGTTGCTTATTCTATATTTCATGTGTCTCTATACAGACAGGTAAACTGCTTGTGCTTCATGAAACAAACTACTGCTTTTGTGAGTCTAAATCTGTATTTGAGGCAAATTCTACCACGCCTTTTTAGCAAGCCAAGCAAGAGACACTAATAGAGTCTTGTGGTTTAGCAAGAGCTATAACCATGTGACACTAGTATTTCCATGTGTAATGCAGCCACAATAATTAAATATCTTACACCAAAATATTTGTAACTTCAGGAAAATTTTGGGACTAAGGGAAAATTTGGAAAATATATATTTTCAATCATTCACCTTTTGAAATACACCAAAATACCATATTTTATAAGTTATTAAATATTATACACCGTTATTTGATAACAAAACACCCAAAATATATCAAACAATACCAGGATTATAAAATGGGAACCCAACATAAAGGATTAATATTTTAAAACATATAAATATATAAATTAAACACAATTTTCTATCTATTTTATCTGAACTAATTTTTTCACACCACACCAGTTACTCAACTATAAATATGTTTATTAAATACAGTAAAGCCCCCCTTCGCTAAAACAAATAGCTAGAAGCCCTACTTTGAAAAAATGATGAGTTACAAAGGGAAGTAACTCTGCAAAACACAATTATTTACTATGGGCAGTTACCATTTTTAAGAAAAAACATGGCCAATTAACTTTTAATTAGAATCAGGTTTTATGAAACACAAAATTGAAGATATGACATCTTCAGCATAATTTGTTGATCGTGTTGTATTTCTAATGGCATACAGACAGATGGACAAATAAGGTTAATCTGAATCCCTTCGCGTCAGAGGAAACAATAAAACCACAAATGATTCAAACAATACAAGCTCATGCGGAGGCTGTATAGACTAGATATACACAAACTTCTACACATTCAATACAAGAGAGGAGCAAGCAAAATAGGTAAATAGAAAATTCTGTAAAATATATTAGAACCAACTTACACAACGACGCTGTTATAGGTAAACAATCACAAACAATATTTAAGTAAGTAATATATTAAGTAAGTATAAGAGTTCATTCATTCACAGTCACATGCAACATTATGTTAAAACCATGGGTGTTCATCACTGTTGAACACCACTATGAATACTCCTAATTCAATAAAAATGATCAATTTGTCGTATTACGATATTACATGTTGTATTTAGCGCTAGTAGTCACCATTGAAGAACACAATCATGAGGTCAAAGCCCATGCTAGCAATTTTGATTCGAGTACAGTAGAACCTGTGCTAATGGTCCCTTGATTAAGCAACCATCTTTAAAACAGCCATCTTTTAAAATTTTGACCAGAACAGAAAGTATGTTTTTTAATGAATTGGTAGAAAGCGACCGCTGGCTTTAAAAGACCATATTTGATAAATGATCGACTGGCTGCTTCGAACAGGTTCAACTGTATGTTAAAAGGTTATAAATGTATTAATGTTGGGTTTCAGACTCTCATCACAATATAGAATACATAAATCATGCAAAAAATATCCAAATATCTGATGTTAATGAAAAATTCAGGAGCTTGTATCAATCATGTTATTTATTGAACATCCACGGTGATTTTATGACACACAGTTACAGTACTTTCTCTAGTTAAACAAATGAATGACAAGACAATATTAGGTCAATTTAATAAACCATTTAAAATACACGCTGGAAGGTTAATTGTCTTAAATGAATATGACACAAATTGTGCATTATAATTGCAATATCGAGGAGTATTTGTGAGGGATATTTAACATCAGAGTGGGGATAACACTTAAATACCAATAGCTGCATACCATATTCTGATTAAATGAGACACAAATGTATTAATATAACCATTAAAAGTACTGTCTTAATTTCTTTTAAGAACTAGTGGATGCTACCTAAGGCATACAAATAAAATAGACAAAAATAAGGGCATCTATCCTTGTGACACATAAAGTAATGTTTCATTAAATTCTGTTCAATAGTTACTGGAAATGTAAATGAATTTAAGACAGACATTTTGGCAGCTAGATGCAGCTCCTATGAAGAGCATATTAAAAATAGAAGGACATTTAGACCAAGGGGTTGCCAAATATCATAAATAAGTAATATCTTAATTCAAATCAACTTAAACTTGTCAAGAAGTTAGATATATATAGCACACTGTTCACTTTGTACAATAATACAAAAAAATAACATACTTTCAAACCCGACATTCAAAAACAATATCTTACTTTTTTCATAATTTCTCTATCTATCGACTGTAAGATAATTATACATATTATCCAATACCATGCTCAAGCAAACTACGTGTTAACAATATGAGATCACAACGTACCATGCGTTAAAAGAGAAAGCCAGAGAGTGTCAAAATATAAATGCAATTATTGTCAAAATATTGAAGCCGAATTTCATTAAAAAATGATTTCAAGCTTTTTCAAACTTATATCAACAAAGTATATTACAGCTAACAAAATTCATAAGCAAAAGTAAAAATTTCAAAGCATGTATCTGATTGAATAATGATTGAATAAATGGGACGGAATATGAACACAATATTTACCTGTATTTTATCAAGTCGACTCTGTATGGTGTGTCTATCACCAGCGATGTCAGCACACAGAGACAATTTCTCCCTGATGCTGTTTAACCATTCAATACATTGGTTATATGCATCATTGTATTGTTGATGATCAGCCACAAAACTCTCATATTGTGTCGTTCTCTCCTATAATAAGTAAGATAACAATAGTTTATCTCTAGTCTAGATTTTGAATTTTTACTACAGAGTAACCCGTCTCAATTTAAAATTTGAAAGTAACCTGCAGTCTATATCTTAAACTTTATTTAATGTGACCAGTCTGCATTTAAAAAGTTTACTTTATAGAGTAACCAATCAAAATTTCATACTTTACTGAAACCAGTCAAGATTTCAAAGTTTAATTAGTGAAACCAGTCTGCATTTACAAATTTCCTTAAATCTTGGGAAGGCTTCAGATATTGATAAATAAGGCTTAAGATGAAAATTATACAATATAAAACTATCAATCAGAAGTGAAACTAACCTTTGCCAAGCTACAAAGTTTGGTATATCTGGCACCAGTCTGTGAGACAAAGTTGGAGAGTTGTGGATCACTGCTACTCTGTACGAGAGTTCTAGCTTTATCATCGACAGAGTCAATCACTCGCTGGTAGGACAGAACATCCTGGTGTAGAACCTTAAAGTTCTGTAGCTGTGATTTCTTCTCTTCCAATGTTGACCGGAGTGGAACCTGACCTTCAAGTTGTAGTTCAGCATCTCTCAACCATTGTTCAACTTGACCATAACTGTCATCAAATGTGGTCCATTGTACGAGAGCTACCTCAAGTTTACGTTGAGCGGATGATAAGTCATCAGCAAGGCTCTCCCATGTCAGTTTGTGCTGTCTCAGTTCATGACGTACTTTCTCACGTCCGTCAGTAGCAGTATTTGGATACAGTTTTTCACCAGCTTCTATAGCTTGGTTCAACTTGGCAAAACCAGTATCTCTCTCACTAATAAGTTCCTACAAACCAAAACAACCTTTGTTTAGAAGACTATAGAGTTTTTTAACAGTTGGATTATTCTATACCTCTAATTAACCTGCCTGGCAAAGAAGCCATTACAAGGCCACAAATGGGGAAAAAACATCTTAATGTCTACAATGGAAAAGGTAAACCAAACTAATCCACATTGCCACACAGAGAAGAATACAGAGAAAATTATTTGATGCTTTATTTTGTCACGAAATTAACAGTTCCTTTTTTTAATGTTTCATTCAAAATGTTAAAATTCTTTAAACATTGAAATAAGTTTTACTTATTTTATGACTGTGAATGAACACAGATTTTATCTTTTACTTACTTGTATTTTCTCAAGTCGTTCTTCAAGTTCTTGACGACTACCAGAGGTATCAGCATTGTCAGCAAACTTATCCTTTGCCTTAGTCAACCATTGTCCAAGGTCACGTGATTTCTCCTTGTATAGTTTATGGTCAGCCACATTCTGGTCACATTTCTTTAATATATCCTGTAAAATAAAATTGTCACGTCAAATAGAATGTATAGCAATAGTTCACTGCCTTGATTTACTCACTTAGAGATCATTGTACACATCACATGTCGAACATTCAGCAAGACAGTCTGAGAACTTCTGAAAATGGCCATCCAAATACAATCAACCTTGACCAGAATAAATAAGCAATGTCTATTTACATAGACGCCAAAGAAAACAAAGAGCCATTTAGGAAACTGGGCCCCAGGGGTATACACTTTACACAATATTCAAAGAGGTGAAATGGAAATTTTGTAAAAATAGGGAAAACGAGTCTATTGAAGTAATTCCTACCTTGACAGCTTGCTGTAGTGACTGGTACCTAGCTGTGAGCTGTGATATTGACGAGGTTACACGTGTCTCACCAGTCAGCTGTTGTAGAGTCTGTGACTCATCAGAGAACATGTCAACCTCACGCTGACGAGATTTTATCTCCTGCATCAAATCCTGAAATAATTTATAATAAGTCAGATAAAATCAGAAGACTTAAAAAACCTCATCAAAAACTAAGACCCATTTCTGGTATCCTTGAAATTTTAGTAATTAAGACTATTTCTAAATACTTATGTTAACATGACTTCTAAAATTGTTAAGTGTCTTCTAAATGTGACTAGGAACTATTTAATCTGATTAATTTTAACTGATCTAATTGTCACACAATTCATAACACTAGGAATGTTTTCGGTACATATCAAGCATTGAAGCAAGCAAAATGCTTGTATTTTATCTAGTGTTAAAGTTTAAATAGCCAATGATGCATTCAATATGGTTATAATGACATAAAAACGTTCTACTTTTCTAATATATAATAAATACATGCATAATATTTTGTACAACAAAATTTTTGTAAAATGTCAATGTTCTGCAATGACCACCAAGTGCCCAACACAATCACACATGGTAACCATTAACAAAGTGCCATTTGCAGTGCATTGCTACCAGTAAAACTACAAAGTGTCCTAAATTATTATTGATTAATGAAAATTAATAAAAAATAGAAAATCCAAGAAACAGCAACTGAAATAAACAATTAGATTATACAAAATATCTGAAATAAACCAACAAACTAACACATTAAACCATCATGCTTCTACTGTCATAACTACCATATCAACCTCTTCAAAATATGGACACATAACATATGAAAGAAGATATTCCCTTTCAAAAGTCTGAATCAAATCTTACAAACATACAATAATTGTTTCAAACGCAATACTACTTTTCATTTTTATTTTTTTATAAAATATCTTTTTGCCAAGAATTGACCTTGTTTTAGACATTAAAAGTCTTGTATCGTGATACCAAAATTTCCACTCAGATTCTTTTATAAATTTCCACTCAGCTTCTTTTATAAGTTATTGTCCATTTACATCCACCGTAAAATATCAACTAAATTAAATGTTCTATGTACAACAAATGCAATAAAATGACCGCTGTCACCATTCGTATATAAATGCATTAGGAAGCTATGATTACAATGAAGTATGGTATGATATGAGCAGGTTATTTGAAGAAATGCTGTTTTTGTCATGGTAACCACAGGGACAATACAATTTGAGCCACATAAAGTTTCCATCAAGGGAACAGTCCTGCACTCTGCAAAAGAGCAGGCAACTTATCTGTCAAAACATTTCTTCAAACCCATTACATAATGAATATAATGACAACACAACAACAAAAGCTGATAATGATACAAGTATATAATGTTGGCATGACATGAAGGCTAAACATGAACAGGACACAGTAAAGCAACAGTGTGCCAGGATGACCAAAGCAAAGAACATGTTTTACTGAGGAAGCAAAAAGCTGTTTTCAATCAAGTGATAAAGCCATAGTCTTAAGAGTTGCTGTTGCAAAACTAAGTTTATAAATTGCTTTATCAATTACTAAATTTCATTTGAAAATCTGGCTTCAAAAATATTTAAAGATCAATTTGAGGAACAATTCCAAATTTGATCAGACACATTAGTAGTCTCGACTATAGACATGTTCTTTGAAGCAAGTTAAATCAGTTTAAAAAGCAATGGAATAGTTAAACTCGATGCTTGACAAAATTGCTTTAAACAAGACATGACAGTCAAAAAGCAATTATGGAGTGCAGCATAACAATATGATAGGACAATGGAGCATTGGTTAGCATATATGTGCACAGATGGTATGGATGGAAAATGTACAACAAATGATAATATTCCACTGAAAGCTTGATACACAGCAGGTTTAATCATGGCAATGACTGTAAGCAATATAAAAGTGAAACCACCTACGTGAAGATCTTGTTCCTAGAGAACAATAAAGTAAATAAATGAAATGAATGACAATGTTACAATGATTGTAGCCTTAGAATGCTGTACTAAGTACAAACTATGATAAAAGCAAGCATGAAACATAATCATGCCCCTTTTTGGTAGCTAAAAAGTTGTCATTTTGAATTAAAGCCGTGACCTTGACCATTGACCACAAAAGCAATGGGGTTCATCATGTGAATGTCATAACAAGCATTTAACTGCAGTTATCATTAGGTAGGAGACGGTTTGGTATGCCAATCAGACAAGGTTTAGTCTGCTAAATTATTGACATGACAGAGTTTGCAAACTGACAAACAGACCAATATGTGTTAAGCATTATCACCCAATTATTTGAAAGGGGCTGATAACTTACACTATACCAAGTCAATCAAATTTAGGGAACTATAACAACATTGATGATGCTTCCTGCTACATGACACATATAACCCAATTAACAAAGCAACAGAACGTAAGTCTAAGCTTTACAATAAAGCAAACTGTGCACCATGGAACCATTACCCACTCAGCATTTGATTTGCTACGAAACATTTCTACAACAATAGGGCCCTGAACAGTGCATAAACAAAATACAAACACCATGATGTTGTTTTAGTAACATTAGATGTTTTGAAATTTGTAACTGCAATGTATGAATAGTGCTTCCTAGTAAAAGTAAGTCTGAGACTGCTCAGAGATGTGAAAATTCTAATTACATGTAAAATCAACCTAGTCAAAGCATTGCAAGTAACAACTTTCAAACACTAATTGAATTCAACAGTAGAAGTGCAGCATTCCAAACATTATTTGAAATCAACCAATCAGGGTGCTAAATTTCAAACAGCATTTTAATTCAACCAATCAGAAAGCTGCAAGTGGCTAATATCAGCCAATCACAGGTCAGTATTCAGACTGGTTTCATAATGAGCAAATCAAATGTCCTAGAAAGGTGAATAAAGCAGGTGCACCAGTCTACAGTACCAAAGACAGCATATCAAGATGGCTACTGTACGGTATATGCAGATATCTTACATTCTCAACTTGGTTAAACACAAGAATAACATCCTCCCAATCTTCAATATCACGTTGTAATTCCTACGCCAGCAGTGAAATGATAGGTTCAGTACAATATATACACAGTTACATTCTTACCGAGGATATATCATTGATCAATTCAGACAGATACAATATCGGAGAATGACAGCAAAGATTACAATATAATAACATGGAAGGAAATTCAGCTTTCAAACAAGGGTCATAACTCTTGCTGAAACTTGTTTCCAGGAAAAACTAAGCAATAAGAGCTTTTCACAAACTCATAAACGAGCATGGTTAACAATAAGAATGAATTATACAAAAGATTAAGAAATATTTTCAGTTTGACAAAAGTTTTGCTTGGTAGAAGTTAGATAGCTATAAATTGTGCAGAATTCATTTCCAATGAAGCGGATGTCTTCCCAGTGATCTGCAGGCAAGCCCAGCAGTGCAGGAATTATTGCATGCCTTAATACTGTAAGAAATCATCAGTTTATATTTCAATGTCACTCCCAGCTAGAATTTGACAACAAGGAAAACGATATGGATAAAATTGATCACATCTATAAACATGTGAAATATGGAAGTTTTGGCACATTTGTGAATTTCAGAAACAACGATTGTGAACTTTAGAAACAACAAAGTTACTTAATAAGGAAAACACTATAATGAATACCAAACAATAAAAGGAACTCAGAATACATGAACATGATCAAATTACCTGATATTTCTTAAACTGTTCCTGTTTCTCATCGAGGGTAGATTTGAGAGGGAAATCTTTAATACGTCGTTCCATGTCCTTGATCCACTGTGAGATAATACCATACTGGTCGTCATACTGTCCCCAGTGTTGGACAGCTTTCTCCAGACTGTCCTGTAGAGACGAGAGTTTGATAGCATAGTCTTCCCAGTCTAGCTTCAGCACGTCTAGTTCCTGTTGTATCATCTGTCGACCTTTCAGTGCCGTCGTTTCCATGGCTTTCTCAGAACAATCTTCACATGTATGAACCTTAGCTTCACCTTCTGGTAAGGAACTCATCAACTCCTATATAACAACAATAGAATATATCATTTAAATATTTAACCAGTAATTTGTTATCAAATATCAATTACTAGAAAGGCTTTTGACACAAAAGTTTCCAACAAAGGGCCCTAACTCTGGCAGTAACAATACCACCTTAAAATTTAGGACAATATGTACATTGAAACTTAGTTTCCAGTATTCATGTGAAGTTTCATAAAAATCTATCCAATGGTTAATAGAAATACGTTCAGGCAAGAAGCTAAATAGGCAGGTTGACAATAAATCTTTATTTTCTGTAATTTAATTGGTTTTTTAAATCAAAGTTCTGGAAGCCCAATACCATCATCTTGGTCAGCAAATGCAGCACTAATTCATCCTTGACTTGAAGTTTGGTAAATACAACACAAATCTCACCTTGACTCTATCTAGTTTATTCTGTAATGTATGTCTATCTCCGGATGTATCGGAACATGTACTCAGTCTATCTTTCATCAATGTTAACCAGTCTACAGCAGCTTGTAGTGCATCATGATGTTCCTGGTGATCCTTTACACTTCTATCTGACTTCTGTATCTGGGTCTATAAGTAAGTTACATACCGAAGGCTTAGTGCAAAACTATTGTATGTGCCTCTATAAATTGATGTAGTTACCATAGTTTTGCACTGAGCCCTCGATACAGTCATACAGTCAATATTTCTTCAACAGTAGGAAAATGGAAATTAGTTAGATTTTTCTGTGGGTCAAAAAGTTAGCAAATTTGATTTTCAGGCAGAAATATAAGCTATTTTTCTACTTGAAGTAGAGTTCTATATGGGCCAAAATGTACCCTGGAGGAAATGTTAGCAAATTAGTTAATTTGCAAGAGTCAGTATAATATCACTTGGTAGTCCCTATACAAATGGATAAAATTTACCAGCCAATGGGACTCAAAGGCCATAACTTGATTCTGACAAAAACAAGACAATTAACGCTTATGCCCCATACTAAAAGTTTTATCAACATTATCTGAAACAGTCTATCTATTAGTCTATGGATTCAGGGGCATACAAATGAAACAGGAAGCAGTACATACCTTAGCAGCTTGAGCGAGATGTTCATATCTAGAACTGATATCTTTGATGAACGCGGCTACGTCTGAGTTAGATGTAGATTGAAGAACACCCTGTGCTTTCTCCACCACAGAATCAACAATACGTTGATGTGATGATACGTCTTGTAACAGAGACTGAAAGTATAGTACAATACTTGTTATACACAGAATCAACAATACGTTGATGTGATGATGTGTCTTGTAACAGAGACTTAAAGTATAGTACAATACACATTATAACTTTAGAGTAATACACTTCAAAGTCACTTTCAAATCAAGGATCAGTATTGCCATATAGTCTCATAGCAACTTAAAGACATAAAGAAAGCAAGCTAAGGACAAACAGAATATTTTAAGTTATATTCTTCAAGATAAATGAAGTATGCAACCACTGATCGAATCTCTTAGAAAATAGAAACAAATTAAATTCACTGACACAGTTTCAATTACACAGAGTTATAATGCTAATTAAACTTGTGATACAATAACTTACCCTGTGGTTTTGAAGCTGCATTCGTTTCTCTTGCAGGGTACTCTTCAGGTCAACATCTGCCCTCAGGGTAGCCTCCGTATCTCCAAGCCATCTCAATAACTGATCCTGTCCTTCAGCATATGATGATAACTGTAACAGTACATTGTCTACACGACGCTGGGTATCATTCAATGCACTAAACAATCGTTCCCAGTCCTCCTTGGCTGAGCGTAAACTTTGTCGTACCTTCTCACGACCAGCAGCTGCTGTGTCTGGGTATAACTTCTCACCAGATTCTATAGCTGAGTTCAACCTGGATAATCCATGTTCCTTCTCAGCTAACATCATCTGTAGCAAATAGAACCAAACCATGTCAAGTACAAACATAACTAAGAGGAGCATATCAAGAATTTGCCATAACTGTCTTCAACTGTTTTTAAAAATAAATTCATTTTGTATCACTTGCAAAACTGGTTATGGCAACTTATAATAATTATCATTTACAATAACCAAGCCTTGTTGAGTAACGGACCAGTATTTTCAGTGAGTGTGAAGAACACTGTTCAACTTCGACAAAGATACAAGGCAAACTTACAAGTGCCTTCTTCAATTTAGTGCTACAACATTTGAATATAAAAATCTTTCGAGCATCCCATTATTTTGAATGGATAGTACAAACCTGTATCATAGCTTTCTTTTCCTCCATTGTGTCCTGGTCGGCTGCTGGTTGTTGGCATGTTTCCAACCTTTCTTCCGCCTGTCCCAACCAGTTCTTGAACTCTGAGTAACGATTATCAAACGCTTGATGATCTTGTACGTACATATCCCACTTTCCAATCAAGTCCTTTATAAGGGTCAGTAACCCTCGATAACGATTGGTCAATTGTGAGACCTGTGTGCTGAGACGAACATCGGCACTTGTATGCATCAAGTTCTGAGCATCATCAGTAAATCTGTCAAAGTCAGGTTGATGTTGTAAAATCTCCTCTCTTTGTTTCTGTGAAATGAAAGCAATGATGATATTAAATAAACTAGATCAAACTTCATGAGAAGAAAGCTGTTTCATCCCTAAAGTGGGAAAAAACTATCATGATAGGACCTCAACATTACAATTATATTTTAACATGTATGCCAAGTTGTAATTTCAATGCAGAAAGTGTTAATGCAGGAGGGTGATTAATAAAACTAGAAGGCATTCAATAAACACTTGTGCACCAGGGGAAGCCTTGTCCATAAAAACTAGCTGAAACAATCAAGGGCTATAATTCTGTCGCAATGTTGGATATTGTTACATACCTTTGCTCTGTTTTAGGTCTTTATGGTGAAAAACAAATATGCCAATTTGAAAGCATTGCCTCAATGGACTGGGATTTGAGTTTTTACTATTTGAAAGTTTTGTTTATTTAAATGAGGTGGATGGACAGATGGAAGATCACATTATCAACCTATACATTACCTTGAACTTATCCACTTGTGTTTTCTTCTCAGGAAGTGTAGATTTGAGTTCATAATTCTTCACTTGTTGTTCCATATGTTTCAACCATTGTGAGCAGACGTCAAATTTAGTCTCAAAGTCACCCCACTGTAACATGGCATGCTCCAAGTCTTCCTGAGCCTATAATATTAACATAAAGTCATTGTTAGTTATACTTGACATTAATGCCATGATAGGCAATAATGATAGTTGCATTGCTTTTGTAAAGTAGAATTCCCAAAACTTGTGGATTGCAAAACATGTCAGACAAAAGTTGATTCACAAATTTTCAACTGGAATCATTGGAACCCAAAATCTCTGGTATTGTTTCGTATTTTGTCTGTTTTTCCTGGTTTTAGTCAAACTGGACTATTTTTCGAATCGAGAGATCATGCTTTAATTTTCAGACACATTGTTTCATTTTTTTATTAAAAGTTGGGATACATGATTTAGTTGTACAAAATCTACTCAAGTACAATGGACGAGTATGTTGATTATACAGTTGAGACTATCTAGTATAACTGTACCTGTCTAATTCTAGCGACATAATCCTGCCATTCAGACTGTAAGTGATCCATCTCCCGACGTAATACTTCACATCCAGGCATTGATGTATTCCGTGACGTGTTCTGACACATTTCATGGGTTAACTGTAGTTTCTTCTCACCGTCTCCTACGTGACTGGCAAACTCCTAGAAAAAAAAGACAATCAAATTTTGAAATGAAACATCAATCAAATGACCAGGTACTTTCAAATTATGATTTCAAATTAAATTATATTTTCAAATTCTGAAGCCGAATTCTTAAATACTCTTTAAGTACAATTAAATAAATCTTGTAAACCTGGAGGCTAGAAAAGGAACTTTATCTAGTACTTAGGGAAATGGAATCAGTATCATGTGATAACCAGATTTTTTTCAAAATGAACAAAGATTGAAGAAACACTTACTCTGAGTCTCTCCAGCTTGTTCTGTATAGAGACACGATCACCGGACGTGTCAGCGCAAGCCTCAACCTTGTCACGGGATGAACTCAGCCAGTCTGCACAGTCCTGGTAAGCATCCTGATACTGCTGGTGATCTTTGACTGCTACCTCAAATTTCTCCATCATTTGTTTAGACTGGTTACAAAGCTTGCCATATTTGTTTGAGGATTCGTCCACAAATTTGTTCACCTTGGCAACAGGTGAAGATTGTGACAAAGTGTGAGCTTTCTCGTTCAAGTTATCCAGAACATGTTGTCTGGACATAATATCTTGATGTAGCACCTATGGGATAGAATACAAAATCATTGAAATCTTGTTAAAAACTATACCAGTTAGAAATTTCGAAGTTCTTGATAAAGACTACCTAATTTTAAATATGGAGTATCAAAGTGATAATCATACAAAACTATAAAAAGTTTGATATCACTAAATAATTTGAATGATACAAAGTGATTTTACTAGTAGTAGTAACAAATGAATGCCCTCAAGAGGGATTATACCTGAAAGCATGTCTTTTGAGAAGTGACAAATGTAACATAACATACAATCAGCATGGAATAAGTAAACAAGTTTAAGAAATGGAATACAAATGCTGCCAAACATAAGGTTTGTGAAAGTGGACGGTAATTGATCAGTAACTAATTAAGTACATACCCTATGGTTCTGGAGTTGAGCTTTCTTGTCAGGTAATGTAGCTTTCATATCTGTATCTTCATTAAGTTGGACTTCTGTATCCAGTAACCATTTCTGCATTTGTTCATAGTTCTCATCATATGAGGACCATTGTATGAGACATGACTCTAGTTTACGTTGTGTCTCCGATAACTGGTCACATACTTGTTCCCATTGGTCACGTAATGATCTAAGGAGTGAAATATAAATGTACATGTATTAACATCAATAATATATGATTCACTTTTCATACATATATACTAAGTACATCAAATATGCTAAATATACAAAGTCCTAGACAACTAAGCATAACAAACATCCAATCACAACATAAAGAGCAGCTTGTTACCTAAGCTAAAACAAGACATGATTATTCACATAGAGAAATACACATATGATCTTGTCTGTTGAAGGCACCTAGAAATGAATGAAATCCAAATGTGTTAATACACAAATTACATATGGCATTGATAAAGCAAATCTGGCAAAAATAAAGCAAAAACTGCAAAATATGGCAAATTAGTGAGAATGACAAAGATGGCAAAAATAGAAGTCAAAATATAAAGCAAAATGTGACAAACACAAAGTTCAATAGTTGTAAAAGCAATAAAAAAAACAAAATAACACCAATCACCGCACTGTTAGTCAAGGTGGATTAGTTATACACGCTTCAACATGTGTAACATTGGTTGTACAAGTATGTATCCAAAACCAATGGGTTATAGTGTAAACACACAATGATAAAATATGATGAAGTTGTGTTTGAATATGATGATGATTTCACAGATGACAGAAAAGTTCACTCGATAGTTTTTATGTTCTCAACATCGATTCCTCATTGCATCTTGGGTATGTAGTAGAATTTATGATATTTTGAGAAAATATATTTTCCGTTTTTAAAATCTATAAACTAAAAACAAAGGGAGGTAATCCTTACCTAAGTTCTTGTCTAATGATCTCCCTTCCCTCGGCTGCTGTGCTCGGATACAATTTCTCACCACATTCGACTGTGGCATGAATCTTAGATGCACCTTGCTCCTTCTCTGCCATGAGTTCCTGTAATTTGGTGAGTCTATCTTCCACATCCTGTCGGTCACCGGCCATGTCGGCACAGACCTGTTGTCGTCGGTGTAGGGTGTCGACCCATTCTACACATTCACCATAATTGGTTGAGTAATTCTGGTGCTCCCTGACATGATCTTGCCATCGGTTAATTAGGTCCTGAAATGGAATAAGTGCTTCATAGTCAACACCCTTTCTTGTTGACTTTTCCAAAATCCATATCAGTATATTTGGGTGTTTATCTTCCCTACTTCAACATGTTGAACATTTACTAAATCAACCAGCATTATATCGATAATAGACTTGATAGATTGAGCATACTATCTCCATATTGTTTATTAGCCACTAATTCGTGATTGATGCCTGTTTCTGATGGCGTGTGAAGAGAAAGAACTATGTACCTGGAAAGGGTTTACTATACATTGTCAATGTACATAATGCTCTAGTAAAATAAGTTCTTCAACACTTTTGATAAATAACACACTCTGACATGTGACCAAAATAAGTGTTAATCATTGATTTTATGAACATCATAAAGTTGACTAAAACAAAATAGGAAACTTACTCTCAAATGGGTTTTCAAAGTCTCATATCTGGTATTGAGTTGTGCACTGTAGTTGACAAGTCTGGAATCGGCACCTTGCATGTGTGACACCATATCTTGTAGTTCATCAAAATGTCGCTGTCTAGCTAACACATCTTGTTGCAACTTCTTCAACTTCTCAACCTGTCCCTGTTTGTCACCCAGGGTACGTTTTAAGTCTATGTCCTTGATGGACGTCTCACACTCTCTCAACCATTTGTTGAGTTGATCACATGACCCATCGTATGCTGTAAGGGCCTGTAGGGCATGCATCAAGTTCTCCTGGGTCTCGTCCATTCTGTTAGCGAGGACATCCCAATCCTCGGTCAGTCCTTCCAGGTCCTGTTTGATAACAACCTGACCCTGGGCACCTGTCTGAGGCATGGTTTTCTGGGCTTGTACATGTACAGCTTTAACCTTTGTTTCACCATCTCTCATAGATTTTACCAAATCCTAGAACAAATACAGTTATGGCATTGAATATTATAACAAGTACCAGACATCCTTTCCAGTCCCTTCTGCAGCCATAAAATTTCTGCAAAAAGCACACTGTTAAAACTTCCTTTCCTAATTCCTTGCAATAAAGCCTGGTCAAATTGAGTGCTAAATTTTGTTTACTTAACTAAGGCATAAACATAAACTTCATACTAATTCTAGAACTTTTAAATAATTAAGATAAAACAGTGCTGTCATGGAGATGCAACTATCTTTGTCAGAGTTTAAACAGGAGATTTAAATTACTGGTAACACAATGTACATTTATCTCTTAGTTGATATTTCTAACAGCTACAGCCTTTCAACAAGGGTTTCAACATAGGCCAACAAGTCCCACAGCTCTTACCTGGACTTTGTCAAGTCTATTCTGTAAGGCTTGTCTATCACCACTGGCTTCAGCACATACAGCCAGTTTATCCTTGGTACCAGCCATCCAGTCCTGACATTGTTGATGCATATCCTGTAGTTTCTGATGTTCATCTACTTCATTCTCAGCTTTCTTCACCTGAGCCTGGGCGGACTGACACAGTGCATTGTATTTAGCATTCAACTGGTTCAGTTTACCCTTCACCTTGGTGGATGCTAGAGCACTGCCCTTATCTCCAATACTGTCAATCATTGTCTGGTGAGATAGTATGTCCTGGCATTTGGTCTGAAAAGATAAATTCAAGAAATATAAAATCACAGAAAATCAAAGTGTTCAAACAAGTGTTATTCCTACTCCTGACAATTGGTTCCAAAAGCAAGTACAAAACCCCAAATCTATACACTCATTGCTGGAAAACATTTTCATAAAGTATCATGCCAAAAGGCAAACCAGTTTGGAGATACCTCATGAAATACAAAATCTTAACACTAGGTGTCCAAACTAGACAATATGATTTTGGTGACAACCTAAAATAATGAAATTAATAGTTCAAAGAACCAACAGCAATTATAAAGACTTAAAACCTTCAATTAATTAAAGAATAACAATAAACTTACCCTATAATGTTGAAGAGCAGCTTTCTTTTCTTGAAGAGTATTTTTAGGGTCTGCATCTTCTTTCAGCAGCTCAGTGGATTCACCGACCCATTTCTCTAGTTGCTCAAAGTTTTCATCAAATGAAGACCATTGCATTCTACAGCTGTCTAGGTTACGCTGAGTATCGTGTAAAGTGTCATTGTAATTCTCCCATTGGTCGCGCAGTGAGCGTAATTCTCGTCTGATTCCTTCACGACCATCGTTGGATGTATTAGGATAAAGTTTCTCACCGGATTCAAGAGCCGAGTTAAATCTACTCAGACCATCATCATTATCAGCAGTTAAATGCTGCATGGAGTCAAGCTTAGCTTCAAGAGCTTCATTGTCACTTGGCATATCGGAACATTCAGTCAGTTCTTGCTGCTGAGCATTAATCCATTCGACACTATCTTTGTATTTGTTCATGTAACCTTCATGGTCCTCAATATTTTGTTCACATCGTTCAACTTGTTCCTGGACAGATTCTGCCAGTGTTTGATATCTAGATAACATTTGTCCAGCATATGATGCAGTTCTACCATCACCTGTAGATTGACTGATATCTTGTGCTGAACCTTTCAACTTGTCAAAGTCAGGTTGATGTTCAACAACACTCTGGGCTAGAGCCTGAAAAGTTCAAAATGTGAATTTGAAGGTGAAAGTTGGCTAAACATAATATTACTTTTTGCAGCTTTCAGCATAAGTATATGTTTTGTTCCAAAATACACTATTATGGCCTTTCTTAAAATTGTGTATTTTGCATTAACTTACCAAGCAAATGTTGTCAGAATAGGTAACAGAAGTATGCAGGAATGCTTAGTTTTAAAGGTCTGTAACTTTGTAAATTGATGTTATAATTTTCTCAATTTTCAGAAACTTTTTAAAAGAGTCTTGTCTTGAATGCTACATTATCATGACTTTCATAATTTTGTCACTAAGTCTGTATATTTTCTTGAGAACGGCTTGTATGTTTTAATTTTAAACTAATTACAACACAAAACTCACCTTGAATTGTTCATATTGTTCTATTTTACTTGGTAGATCAGGTTTCAGAGTTGCTTCATTTCGTACTTGACCTTCTGTGTCCTTCAACCATTGTGACAGTGTATCATACTCCTTGTCATAGGCCTGCCATTGATCAATGGAGGATTCAAGCTTAAATCTGAAATAAAAATGTGAAATGCTTTTATGTTGTATGAAAAACAGGATTTTTAAAGACAGGAACTAACTCCAATGATTGATTGAAGCTAAAGCAATTCCAAGAAGCTCATTTTCACATCATGCAAATAAACATTTCTGAAACGTTTCATGACCCTATGAAAGCACCTTACAACCTATATAAATGAAGAAAAGAATCACTGCCTGTTAATATAAAATCTGGATATCTGAAATACTCTGAATTCATAATCTCATATGGAAATATTACAATGGCCTTAAGCACATTGATCAACACATTTAGAGCATTGCTCCTTTTCACAAAAAAAATTCTGTTTTTTGATGCAGTAGAATGTGCACAATGAACTCACTGTGTATCTTCCATAGCTTTGACCAACTGTTGCCATTCAGCCTCCGCTGCTTGTTTCTGACGATCAAGTTCTGCTTGTTTCTCCTTAGGTAATACAGCTTTCAATGCATCTAACTTCTCTATAGCCAGGTTCTTCTTCTGTTCACCTTCTTTGGCACTCTTAATCAGGTCCTGAGATTATAAACAGACCATGTTATTAGAAACAAACATTGAAATTACATCAAAATGAATGTTGACAACTCAGTTAATACAAGGTTCCAGAACAACAAAACTCTAATGCATGACATTATTAAATACTGAAAAGGTTTTATGACCATCAAGAGAATATGAAAGGATGTGTACAACACAAAAACTTCAATAACTGAATTGGTAAAAAAAGATTTGATGGGCAAAGTTTTAGGCTTTAAGTCCATCAAAGCATTTTTGAGGTGTCAAACGGAAATCATTTTGCTGTTAAAGGGCTTAGTCACCTTGACCTACTAACATTAAAACCAATAGGGTCATCTTCTGATGCTGATCCATCTATACTTGAAATTTGAGAATCAAAGGGAAAAAGCCTTATTGAGACAGACCAAAACAAGTGTAATACCTTGATAGTGGCTAGTTTAGCTTCTACACTGTATCTATCACCAGCGATATCACCACACCATGCAATCTTCTCCTGTGCTGCATTCAACCACCGTGCTTGTTGTTGTTGTGCATCCTGGCAATGTTGTTCTAGAGTACTCTGTAACATATCTTCTATCTTATCTCCACGATTCAACACTGAGTCAAACTTCTTATTGAGTACAGCAGCATCTTTAGCAAGATTAGATGTCTCAGCTGATGGAAACTTGGCCTGCATCTTCTCAGCTTTGTCCATCAGGTCAGATATTTTCTTCTTGTGTAAAGCCATCTCAGCCTCTAGTGCCTGGAATATACAGAATTGATTACTATAATGAAGTTACAAAAACAGTTAACCCTGAGCCATTAAGCAGCCAAAACAGCAACCACCAGTCCTTATCTAAAGTAGTTAAGGTTAATAAAGACACTGTAGTAAACAAGATGGTTTTACCATGAGTAAAGATATTCTGGCCCACACCCAACCCTAAACTTCTTCCTTCAGAATTTTAGCAAATTACACCTAAAGATTTTAAAATTAAAAACTATTTTTCAATGTTTGACCCCTTAATCAATCCCTTTTCTAAAGTTACAAAGAAAAAGACACTGCACATACCTTGGCATTCTCGAGTCTCTTAGCGATATCTTGATCATTACCAGAGACATCGTCACATTTACCCAGTCTATCTTTCATCTCATTCAACCATTCAGACTCAGCTTCAATCTCCTTCTGTAAGACCTCTCTCTCATCAGTGAAGTTAGCCATCACACCTTCCAATTGGTTAGCTAATCTAGTAGCTTTCTCAAACTGTTCTTGGATTTCTTGTTGCTCAGCAACCAGTTGTGGAATGTCTTCATCACGATTCATTTCTCTGAGATCTTCAACTTTCTGGTTCAGTTCATTCAGAACTTCTTGATAATATGGGGCTTCCTCCTGAAAGGGTAAAATAGGGCTTAAAATCAGGATGATACCAAAATACTTTATCCACATTCAAAAACACTGGATTACATAATCAAACTTTTTGGGTAGCAAGCGCTTGGTATGCTCAAGTCCAAAACTTTCAACAAGAAACAGATTTTCAAATGAAGGCTTTATAAATTCTTCTGCACTTAATCCTGGCAGAAACCAAATGCAGGTATACGATAAACATTCCAGTAAAATAAAGATGAAACATTTCTTGAAATATGTCTGTTAAGGCTGACAGGACCTGGTTTTCATTTTTATCATTTTTCAAAAAAATATTTTTGGATGCTGGAGTAATATTTACCTTGAACTTCATGAGACAGGATTCGACAGTAACAGCATCATCAAAGTGAGCGAGACTATCCTCCAGTTTGGTATTCATGGTGTGTACCCAGGATCCTAACTCTTCCTTGCCTGTCTGTACCTGATCCCAACAATTGAGCTGAGCTTCCAGGTTCTGTTTATGTTCATCAATAGTAGCATTAGTGGTCTCCCAATTATGGTTGACACTATCTAAGTCTTGTTCCAGTATGGCTATATCAAAGTTAGGTACATGTTTGAGTTCTTCCAGTAACTGTAGACCTCGACTGTTCATCTGGTCTAACTGTGACTGGTTGGCATGTAGTTCAAACTCAGCATTCTGAAAGGATAAAGATACCATTGAAAAGTCAATGTTTATATAATGGATTGTTTCCCCTTTTTAAAGGGCTAGTCAATTTGACTTATAAACACCAGCTGTCAGACATAATGCAAAAAGGAAGAGTAACCACTAGCTTGTGCACATAAACTTGAACTACAGGAGCAAGTTTCCTTCAAGGATTTCAATCATTGAGTACCTGCTCCCAAGGTTACCCACTTAACATTAAGAAACTCAGCCTATCAAGCTTAGTATATCTAGATAACTGAAACACACTATGTGTTCCCCTTGACATCTCACTGCATAATTTCATCTTTTATTGTAACTATAAAGCTGAACATAATTAAACATGCGCCAATAATAAAAGATAATCATAGCATAAACACTAAATCTTGATTATAAGACACATACCTTATGTTGGTCCAAAGCTTTCTTCACTTCAGGCTGTGTGGTAAATGCAATATCTGATTCAACCAATGGTGTCACATCCTCCAGTGTACGTACAACTCCTTGTTTCATATCATTATACTGTTGCCAGGCGTTGGCTACAGAGGAGTAATACTGTAACTTATCACCGAGCAATGCTTGAACACTATCCCAGGATTCATTGACTTTAGCTAGACCACTTTGTACGGAGGAACTCTTGGAAGGATCTGCCTGCATGATCTGTCTACCAAGTTCTCGTAGTTGCTCATACTCCGGGTTACAAGCAAACACATAATCTCGAATATCCTGTAAACAAACATAAACCACTTTTACAAATTTTATTAACAATGTGAAACAATGAGAAATTATGATTCTATCATGAAAACATTTAAAACCGCCTTCAGTAAACATGCCATATTGCAGCAACCTAGAAAGCATGATACCTTATTGCCCTAACAATTTTTACAATTGCATAAACAATTCTCAAATTTACCAACATTTGCAAGCTCTTATGTTCGTAGGTGAAATGTATAACCAAGCTTAATCATCACAAAACTACAAGAATACTGCCAGATGGGTCAATCTCATACATTTAAACAAAAATATTTCACAGAAACTATTTTTTTATGAAACATCAATTGGTACCCACCTCAATTTCTCTGACAAGATCTTTCACACCTTGTAGACTAGATTGATTGACTGCAGCAGTTCCTATCTTCTCCCCCACTTCACCTAGTTTATCTACAAGCTCAGCTTGTTTAGATTCGAACTCCGCCCATAACTGAGCTAGTTCACCTAACTGGTTTTGTTTCTGTTTGGAATTGAATAGAACAGAATCACACATAGAATCCAATGCTTGTAGCTCGGAACCAAAGTGTAATGTTCTTTGAGTTGCTCTATCTTTGATAGTCAGCTGAGATGCAACCATGAGTTCATCCAAGCCCTCTGCTTCATCAGCCCATTGTCCCATATCATCTCTGAGTGCTTGAACTTCAGCATTGATTTTAGCAACTTCCTCTTCTTTGATATTTGGTGAAGCGAGTTTATTTTGTAATGTTTTCAACTTAGCTTGAGTATCTTTATGAGAAGTCTGGTATTGGTCCCATTTGTCACACAATTCTTCCCTATTTTTAAGTAAGTCATCAATTTTCGAGTAGCCACCCATCACTCTATCAAAGCGATCTCTTAGTATAGCTGCCTCATCTTCATTACAATTAGCAAGAAGTTCTTTAAATTCAGCACACAATGCATTAAATGCAGGTTCATTCTCGTCACATTCTCGTTTCAAAGCTTTCAACTTTTGCATTGTTTCACCGACTTCGTCAGCATATATTTCACTACCAGTGTCTAACTTACGCTGACTCTTTTTAATCCATTTTTCAAATTCGTTAAGTTTTCCATAAAAGTTCTGCCTATGTCTCAATGCACCATTCAGAGTAGCCTGTCTCTCTGCAGCATCTGAGGCCACTTTTTCCCACTTGGCTTTCACACTGTCTTGTTTGTTTTTCAGTTCATTCATACCATCAGGTGTAGCATGTTGTCTGACCTGTTCAAACTGACGTTGTAGGGCATTCAAATGGGGCTGCTGACTTCGAATCTCCTCTTGAAGAGTCTGAAGAAACAAACCAAGACAACAGGTAAATATTGTTAAATGTTAATGAAATCCAAATTCATAAATACAAACATCTAAACACTAACCATTAATGATATGTCAACTTAGAATTCAAATATATTAACGTAGCATAAAGTGAGAGATCCAAAGAACATAATCATGAATCAATTTTAGAAGTTTTATAAGGCAAATTATGATTTTTCAAATTGAGATTATCTGATGTTACAAACTTGTTTTGGGGACATTTTTGAAGAGATCAGAAAATACAGAAACAGTCATTGAGTATACATGTACCTTGCATAGAGCCAGTTCATGTTCTAGAACTTGAGGATCAGTGGAGTTAATGTTGGGTTCCTGGGCGAGTCTGTGTTCAAACTTCTCCAAGATCTCTTCAATATTATTGGCTTCCTGGTTATAAGCTACCCAGGCACCCTGCATCTTGTCCACACGGTGACTTCTCTCCTCCGATGACGAGATCACGTCAGTCCAGCGACGTTGTAGAGATTCAAGCTCCTTCTGCATGTTGGGTTGGTCAAGTATGTAGCCAGCTTCTGTGGTCATCTTTTCAAATATTGGTAAATTTTCTTCACATTCATGTAAGAAACCCTGAAAGGACAAAAAGACAGATATTAGCATTACAAATAACATGGAAATAAACAAAAGGAGATAAAACTTGGTTCTAGTAATCCCTAAATATGACTTTATAACATTTCTTATATATAAGTTGCAAACAAAGTTCCATTTGTCTGGAAAAGGGTACAAACAGTCTTCAAATGAGGGGAATAAGATTTCGAAAGTACAAAATGTCAATTTCGCATCATACACCTAGTAAGGGGGCAAAATATTGACCAGTACATTATAACTAACCTGATGTAAGTCATATAGTTGTTTAGCTTCCTCCATACTGGAACATTTTGGTAGTTCAGTAGCACAGTATTTCTCTGCTTTCACAATCCATGGCATCAAATCTTGAGCTAGCGACTGATACATCTGCCAGTGAGCCACACTACCAGTCAGTGCCGAGCTACGATCCTTAGCACGGGCACATAGGCTCTCCCACTGACGTCGTACAGTAGCCAGCTTGGATTTAAGAGCAGCAGTTTCACGAGATCGGAAGTTTTGAGACAGTCCTCGGGCATCTTTCTCTAGATTCTCCAAGGTAATGTGGTTCTCATACACTTCTGATGATATGGCCTATAAACAGGAAGATGAATAAGGTGGTTAATTATAGAGGAGATCATTTTCATTTACTCTACAAGAAAGCATTAAAGAAGCACCTCTATGCTTATTATATTGACCAGTGAAAATAACAGTAGGAGATTAATATAATTGAAGTACAGCTAAGATCTTTATATCCTATTTTTATTGAGCCAATGTATAGCTATAAATGGTTTAGTACAAACCCAAAGTGCTTCTCAACAACATATTTTGGAGAACTTTGGTGAAGCCAGATGGATTCAAACACAATAAAATTATCAATTGTTACAACATATGCCAATCAAATATATAGACCTTCAGGGAAACGTACTCTGAACAAAGACTATAACTCATGATTGAAGAAAACAGAATACAGTAATTTTCTGGAAAATGCATTTCATGAGAGGAACATTAAATAATATAAAATGTATTAGTATATCCCCGTACCTTTGACTGTTCCAGCTGATCTTCAGGTGTACATGTTTTATTCTCGTATACACTGTTCAATTTCTCCTCCTTCTCGTTCAACCAATCACAGAAATGGTTGAGACGTTTGTAATACTCGGTCCATTTAGCTATCGTAGCCTCGAGATCTGACAGTTTGGCATTGAGTCGTACAGACACGTTATCCAATCTCTTATCTATATCTGTCATTTCACCTTTCAATGGTCCGCGTCGTTCACGACTAGCACCGTCACACAGTAGAGCATTCAGTTTCTGTACCTCATTCAAGCTGCCTTTAAGTTTGTTTAGAGTTTGCTGTAACTCCTAAAAGAGAAGATGTAAAAAAGTTTTTTTTTAATTTTTTCTACAAATAAGACTTTTTCTTATCATCTTGTAGGTAAGATAATCAGATATTTCTTAGTGCAAATCATAATCAAACTTATTCTAATTCAGACAAAACTTCCAATTTTAGGCACTTGTTCCAGGAATTTGGTTCCACACTTGGTTTTAAAGAGTTTGAACAGACATTTGCAAAGCACAAAATATACCTTTAGTTCTTTGAAAAGGGACATAAAAAGCCAAAATCAATGATTCTGTGAATTTCTGTTATACAATTAAAGTCTTAGGGGCAAATTATACTAAAGCCCAAATAGGATTAGATAGAAAAGTAATGAGCCATCTATGACAAATGAAAAATGAAGTATGAAGACCAAAAACTTAATGCTCACCTTCTTAGACTCGTAATCTTTCTTGGCCAGTTCCTGACCAGTAGTGGACGGAGGTTTATCAAGTTCAGCTTCGGCTTTCTTCAGATATTGTACCATATTTGTCTTCTCATTCTCATATTTCTCCCAGTCTACAACCTTTTGCTGTAAGTTACATAATATAACAGTCACAATAACTTTTTACTTTTCAATGACATTAGAACTTTAGGTTTTTCAATCCCAGCAAAATAATAATAATAGTAGACGATCGAACTATTTCCCTAGTCCAAAAGCAGATGGAGGCATCAAGGTATTACTTTACATAAAGGCACAATAGTACCATACTGTAAACCCAGTCTTTAGATTTTACAAGTACCGAAACCAGGGTAGAGTTATCTTTGAGCACTAACCAGGGTAGAGTTATCTTTGAGCACTATTAAGACTTTCAACAAAATGGTATAGGTATGATCAACAGGTAGTGCCCATTTTGTTCATTGAATGAAGTTGTGCCTTACACATGTGGAGAAGCTGTCAAATAAGTTCCAGGACAACTGATGAAAATGTTGACAAAGAGAGGGGTTTAAAACATAAAGGAAACAAACAAGACACATTAGGCCAAAATTAACAATACATTTAGTGGTGTATAACCCTACAAAACAAAGAAGTGCACCAACCTTTAATGTGGAATGTTTAGCCTTTGCGAGATCATTTGTATCCTTTAACTTCCTCTCGAGATCTTGGATATGTTTAGCAATAAATGATGGAGCATTTCTATCTTTCTGTAGACGTTTTCCTGCCTCTATATCTGCCATGATAGATGCTTTTTCCTGCTCTATCCTACTCATTAAACTCTGTAAAATAATAGCATTTTCTCATTTAGGTCAAAGTTTCGTGTAGCGGCCAGGTAGGCAGGGGTCAAGTAGTTATGCTTATGCCAAATTTCTTTATTTAAACAAAGTAACCAAATTTCTGACAACAAACATTTTCATAATCATTTGCAAAACTTCTTAATTTAACAAAGTAATATCATATGTAATAAGGCTTCAGTGTTTTATAATTTATGTGAGTGGTTGAAAAATGTTAAGCAAAATATAGCTTAATAATTAATTCATTTCAACTCTGACTGAACTGAAAACCATTCTGTCTTAATCTTTATTCATATGCAACAATTTTCTCTCATTCCTCAGAGTAGCCTAAGGGCATAATTTGATGGTTTAATGCAGACAAGGACTACATTTTGATTCATCATTATTTTATTTTATTTTTTTAATTAACGACATACCTCATGTTCATGCAGACATGTGCGAGCATCTTCTAGACCATCAATAAATGGTTGATCCATCACTTGTTTCTGTGCATCATCTAGCCAGCTAGATCGTTTATCCAAGTTATCACGGAAATCATAAGCCTTAGAGAATACTGCTGACTTATCATTCACTTTGTCCATATTTGGCATTATATTGTTAAATCTTGTTAACATTTCATCGAGACGCTTGCGTTCACGTTTAGCGTCAGTATCATCCGAGTCAGCTAGAAGCTCCTCGAGATTGTTTTTCAGCCATTTTGAATCCTCGCCATACTTGTTCATGTTTTTCAATGCTTTCTGTAAGGCAATATGATAATCATGTATATTTTTTGCAAACAAATAATTATTCATTAAGTTTTAAAGAATACTCAACTAGGCCCCTAATACTCCAATTTAGAATGAGTTTACATCCTTATTTCATCAAGAGTATGCCACTAAATGCATCTCCATTCACATGACAATGAAATGAATTACACTTTATGCACATGCATCTAAATGACAGCTTGACATTCCTTCAAATGTTAATTTCATACAAAAACAAAAAAGTGAAATTTATGTCTAAATATGGTAAGTAATGGCATATGTGACATTTGTTTATTTCAAGTACACATTTTGAGTTTAATTTACCAGACAAACAGCAATAGCTATGGTGCAAAATGATTTACCTTGAACCCATGAATATTCAGTATCTGGTTTTATACATGATAAAAATCATAGATAAAATGAAATTCTTAAAAGAATAATAAATTCCAAGTAAATTATTTTGTACAATACAATGAATATATTACTGTAAACCTAGAAACTTTCGCGGCTAGAAACTTTCGCGTTTTGCCGATTGTCGGCATATTCTCCCGCGAACTCCGCGAAACTAAGTCGCATAGTGACAGAATTATTGATATTATAAGCTGTCACATACATTGACCGGTTCGTATATAATTGTTTCTTAATTATAGTTCTCACCTTTGTTAAACCCTCTCAAACTCTTTTTGATGTAGATAGTTACCTATTGTATTGTTTACAAAAAATGCAAACAACGCTGGTAATGTTTTCACAGTTTTTTGACCAGTCATTTTTTATTATGACATACCCGGTAGTAAACAGCGTTTTTTACACGCGTGTTCATATATTAACTTTACTTACTTACTTATATTGAGTGTATTGTTAAACACGTTTTCAAGAAGTGTTTTCATTATTATACTGTGATCATAAAAGGCTTGATTCAGAAAAAGTACATACACTTAACATTCCATATTTTGACAAAATAGCACTTGTAATACGGCCTTATAACCTTATACCAAAATTATGAATTCCCTTCAAAAACGAGAAATTTTCGCGTTTTTTTGTCCTGGACATGTTCGCGGCTATTTACTTTCGCGGATTTTTACAAACCGCGAACACCGCGAACTTAAATCGCGCGAAATAATTTCTAGGTTTACAGTACCTGGAATTGTGCTTGTAGATCTTTATATTCATCACTAGTTAGATCTTCTCTTGCGAGTTTCTTCTGTAATTCTTCAACTGATTCCAAGAAACCAACAAATTCTCCAAGTCTGGAAATAAAATACACTGTTTAGTCAAAACTGAAGCGCCACTAAAGTCAATTATTTTTATTAACAAGAGATGTTGTCAACAAATGTATGCTCCTTTCAAGCAGTTCATAGTCATTTTTCTTTATCAAAGGTCACTCATTTTCACCTTGAACTTTGACCTTAAAATCAATTGAGTTCTCGAAATATTGTGGTTTTGACAATTAACTTTGAATTACAATTATGTGTCTCCGTAGCTCAGTGGTTAGTGCGCTTGCCGTCTTATCTGGCGACCCGGGTTCAAATCCTGGTGGAGGTACATACATATGCCTGCCATGTTTCAGTACAAATAAAGCAAATAAAGGCTATGCTCGGCATAATTCATAATTCATTTTACAAGGATACATAATACCTCTAGATGTGTAACCTTGACCTTTCAATTGTAAACACAGCTTCTTCAAAAAGGAGAATAAAAAGTTAAGAAGATAGATTGATAGTTACAACAGTATCATACATACAAAGGGGAACATTAGAACTTAAAATATATAGGATAGTAAATTTTCTGTATTTTACTTACTTGGCATTATATTCCTTCCATCTCTCAGGCAGTTGTTTCAATGACAACAATGTGGCATCCATAGCTTCCTTCAGTTTATTCCATCTATCACGATGTATCATATATTGATCACGTAGCGTGTTATCCTGACTGTCTAGACGAACTAAATCCTTCGATTGATTGTCCATTGTCTCCAAGCATTTTGTACATGTTTTCTGGAAATCACCTTGGTGAAACATTTGCTGTGAAAAGAAAACATAACAGACTTAATTTTCTCTAATTTGGGTCTGCTTAATGAGACAGTATTACGTACATGGTCTGGCATTGAGTTTAATATTTCTTACTGAATGCCCTATTAACATAATGAAATAATGTATATGAAACATGTTTTCCTGTTTTTTTTTAGACTGACAGATAAGCATATTTAAACCAATTTTTTTCACCATAATGAATCCATTTGATAAATTTAAAAAAACAAGATGCACAGTAATATTTCAATGAAAAAAGACATATCAAAAAATATTTTAATCTTTCGGCGTGACAAAATTTAACAGTGAACAGTTGATATTAAGATTGTTATGTTTACCTTATGTTTTTGCAATGTTTCTTTGACATTTTCTCGTCGTTGTAATTGTTGTCGTTGTTGGTTTATTGTCTTCTCGGCATTCTCAATGAGACCGAGGAATTTCTCTTCCTGCACAGCAAACTCAAGCTTCACTAACTTAATCGGAGCTATCGTTTGAATTTGCTGAAAATGTCGAATATGTAATTAAATAGAAATAATCTACCTTTTAAACTAAAAATTAGGTCATCAAATCCTCAAATTAATTAACAAAGGACAATTTTAACAGTAAAGGGAAATTATAGCACTGACTGTAAAGTAATTCCTTTTAAATTTTAAGTGAGAGTTTCAGATGAATCTGTAAAATCATATCTATTAGTAAGCCATTAATATTTGTTTATTTTGTTGATCAAATGGACCACAAATCACAGTTTTCCAAACTGAATCTTTAAATTAATTTTATCTTACAAATGCACTGATGAAACAGTTTATATAGCTTAAAACGGACCAGAATGACATTACATGGATATACTGTATGCAATGCAGCACTACAAACTAACGGCAATTTACTGCAAATTACGGCAAATATCTATCTACGGTAAATACAGGAAATTGACCACACTTATTAGCTTATAAATATTTACCACAGGCAATTAAGAGTAAGAAATCATGCATATAAGGCATGCAAACTTCATTAAACTAATATTTGAACACATGTATATAGAAATATATATCTGCCAATAATGTGGCAGAATACTTCAAAACAAAGCCCGCTTTGTAACTTTTTTCAAAATATATCAAGAACAACAGAGCTGGACAAAATTCCGATAACCATATTCAGGGTCAGGTCAGAAAGGGCACCACTTCAAACCAAGAGTTAGCATGGTATAAATTTCATAAAATCTTTATTTGAGAATATTCTCTTATTCAAAATCAATCAATCAATCATCAATCAAATAAATATACAGACAACATAAAACATGATGATGCACGTTTCACTATATATATATATCTAAATAAATATTCTATCTTTAAGGAAAATTGGGTTAGAGTTTCAGTTGTAAAATTGCAAAACCTAAAAATTTGACAGAAGTTCTCAACACAATAGATTCATGAAATTATACCAGAATTTCCAACTTTCAAATAATTCAAGACTCAAAGCAATATCACATCACGAGAGCATGAGAGCAAACATGAGAAGCATAATGATTATAATGATACATGATATGACTAGTATACAAAACAAGTGATGAGACATCAGTTTCTAGAGAGAAATGTGAACAAAATATGATTCAAAATCTTATTTTTTCAATTTGCTATAATCACTTCATAACTGACAAATCAAGAAAAATACAGACAAAGCAAGTCTTAGTTACCCAAATGGTAACATGTCTTTTATAAACAAAGAAACATTACTGAAAGCCTACATATGATATTTTGCAGTATAATTTAGGCAAAGGCATTTTAGATATGATAACTATCATAATTTATTTTAGCATTACGGTACAGTAAGCTAAAGGCAAGCCAGTACTTATGGTATTGGCAGTACATGGCATCGTACACTGAAGGCACAGCAGTATTTATTGTATATACATTATCTTAAGCTGCAGAGAAGTCAGGCGAGTAATATTGACTAGCTTTCTATGATGATTATAACACAATACATTCTACAAAAAAGGTTTTTGAACAAGGGTCATAACTCACTGGTGCGTATCTAGGCATGCTGATAAATATTCCTATGAAGTTTCATGACCATAGGTCAGAGTGACAACAGCACAGTCACCCTGTGAATTCTTCTGTCTAATAGCTAAATTCTTCTGTTTGAAAAACTGATTTGTAATTCTACATAAACTGATGCAGGAAAAACCTAACCTAAATGAGAGCGAGTGATCCACTTAATGCCTAAATGTGATGTAATATATGATCTAAATGAATGCTGGAAGAAAATGGTTGCAAGCGTTGCTAGCGGAAACCAACACTAAAAGCTATAAATAGCAACAAATCAATGTGCACGCTTCACTCACCTGACCTCTGACTAACTTGATATATTAATCATCGTTGATACGACAGCCGAGCTCCGCAATAGGCGCATACTTACAACACCTATCTAAATAACTCTTAGCATAACATCACGCTAACAACAATGGTGAAATAAAATTATCAAAATATCCGCTCACGAAAAATCAAATAAAAAACATAGGTGCAAAAACCAAGAAACCAAAAGGAAGAGGAGGCTTTGTTCCAAATGGGAAACTCATGCAAATGTGCAAAGAACCAAAAATCCCCGGGGATGTGGTGATAATTTAGGGGGCAGAGCTCCAAGTAAGTCAGATGCTCCACAGGTGAGGCGACACAGACACCCAGCTGGCTTACCTCCCAACGCTGCTGTAAGTTCTCCATAGATTCGGTGAGAGCAGGTCGGTCCTCCTCTTCAAGGACACATAGAATGTCCTGGCCTGCTCGTTGATAATCTTGAATCATGCGTTCATCAACCCGGACAAAGAAACCTTTATGTTTACGTATAATACTCTCATAGTCATCTTCAGTGTCCCCTAGCACAGCCTCGGCCTGGTCAAGCCAGGATTCCAACGTATGCTGTTTTTGATTCAATACTCGCCAAAGTCGAGACAAATTTTCAAGTTTCTTTTCCCAATCTTTGGCTTTAGAGACGCACATCTGAAATATGTGGGCATTTTTCTCTGCATCAAACAAGGTTAAATCTCACAGCAATACAACCCTTAAAACACCTGGCAGGTCCCTGATCTAACGCAAACCCCTGATAAACAGGATGATTAAACTCGGCAAATATTCATAGTCTATGTTACTGTTAAATCAAACCTCGGCATATTACAATATCTACTCTACTATAACAGCATACATGTTTTAGCATTTCACGTTTCACACAGCAAGTTTGTGAATATATCAAAGTAAGAATTATACATCTTCTAAGATAGATCTCAAACATAATTATGTTGAAATTACAAAGAAAAGCATTTCTATAGTATGTAAGCACCATTTCAAGCAACTACTCATTCAAGTCATTGTTGATAATCCTTAAGTTAATATATCGATCACTGATATCCAAAAAAGACAATAATTAAGTTGTGTGGTCTACATTTTACAGTACTCAATTGAAACCCCACCCACATTGCCTCAAGGGCGACCACAAGCTAAATATGTCATATTGATCACCATCACTGCATTTCATTATTTGTACAGCCAAAATGTACATGATTCAAAGAAACAATTGAGCCTCCTGCCAGATTCATGATGGTCAAAGTACAACTTTTAAATTTCCGAGGTTACTAGTCAACCCTGCCCTTGTTAAATAGAATGGAAGCTCAACTAGTAATATACTTATTGCAGCTATTTGATATTCAAACTAAAACTTTTAACTTGAGACTGACATCGAATGAGTAGTTACATGAAATAAAACAATTGTGAAGTCTACAAAGCAAAACCATACAAAGTCACAGAATGGATTATCAGACTATTGTTCAGCTTTACATGCGTGAATCAAGCCATGTTTATACTATAGATACAGGCTCGGCAGCATATGTTTAACTTCAAAGTCATGTCAATGCTAGAGAACTGGTTATAGAGGTAGACATTATGATAATATTGACAAAACATTTGTAGCAAAAATTTGAGCAATTCATATCGACAAAAGAACTAAACATGCAAAATATACTTCAGAAGAGCAATCAGAAACATGCAGCGTTTGAAATATTCTTATATTGATAGTTTTTCAAAATATATTAATACGAACTTGGTAAGAAAGTTTTTCGAAATCAATAGAAACTTTAAACTATTACTTTTACATGCCAGTTTTTATGCATAACCAGTCCTCTGTAATAATTTATTCAATCAAAGTTGTGTTAGTTGATCACATGATCACTTTGAATAATATACTAGTATACCAATCAGATTTGAGGTAGTAAACCACATGATCACATACTTGGATAATATGATCCAATCAGGCAGGCATTAGTCGATTATATGATCGCTTTAAATACTTGTGATTTTTTTATCCAGTCAGAATGCTTTAAAGATGACCACATGATCATTTACTTGGAATATTATCCAATCAGATTGGTGTTAGTTGATCACATGACCACTTACCTGGAATCTTTGATTCATTTCCTCCACTGGTTGGTCGATCACAGAAAAGTCAACATTCTTCAATTTAGGTTTTGATGTGTTAACTTTCTGGTAAACTTTGTTTTTGCTTTCAACAATTGACTTCTGGTAAGTTATTTCTGAGAAAAATGCCTGAAGGAAAAATAGAAATGTGTCAATTTTGCTCTTTCATTCATAAAAATGCACAGCTAACAACCAAGCCAATAGCTATTGAGCCAATGACTTTTGAAACTTACAGCAAGACATTGGTGCGTCTTGCTTTTCAAAATTTTCGAAAAAAAAACAACAACAAGAAATTTCAAATGTTTTCTGAGAATCGGTTTAGTTTCTATTAATTCATTTTAAAGCCCTCTTAAACTTAATCACCGTCAACATCTTATTCCTGATGTCATCCATCACCACAAGTGTATACGGTACAGAATTCAGCTTTTCCTATTATGCAGAGTATATACACATGATTGTAGCAAGGAATTACTGTTACCATTTTTATGTTGGTTTTGGTATAAAGCACCATTGGCCTCACACACTCGAACATGCCCTTTGCCAGGATATTTAGACTTGTTACAACCCATTTGACAATGGATATAGCTGGCACATAATAATAGTTGCATTAAGGACATTATCAGGCCTGTTGGTTAAGCATTTTGGCCAGCTTATTGAGAACCCTGGATGTTACCTTATGTTGTTCCAGTCTTTGCTCAGCTTCCTCTTGCGAACCATCTAGTCTATGTGATTGCAGTAAGGCTTCACCATTGTCTAACCAGGCATTTAGATCTATCAGTCCTGTCTCCAGGGACTCAACATTGGGTAAAACAGCCTTGATATGTTTGACACGCTCAGGTATTTCCTTACGTAATCTAACTAGCACCTCTTTCTGTATATTCAAAGATTGTAACATCTCTGTGACAATGTCCTGTGAACTCTCCTTCACTAGTGATTGAGCCGTCTTTGTTGTCACTTTAAAGTCATTTTCTATGGAAGGGATTTGAGCACCAAATTTCTGAAAGAGCAAGCACAGTAAATGTGAACGCTTATCCTAGATAAAACAATTTAAGGCACAATTTTTACTAAACAAAGGTTTACATTATACCTAAAATTATGAATGCTTGCATGGCAACAACATTGTAACCAAGACTACAAGGTCATGTTGGAGTATAAACCGTCACGAACATGTAATTTGCTTCAAGGTCAATAATATGTTCAAATCATATGTAATGATATGACTTGGTATGAAGCTTGTTTTAGGCCACTGTGCAATAGGGTCACAATTGAGGCTATTCAAATATCAATATTCACAGTCAAGTGATAGAGATCAAGATCAGATCCTATATTTGTAAAACATCATTTTATATGCAAAGCAATTTTTTTCCAAAATCTTCAAAAACTTACATCAATTTCATTAAGGTAATCTTTGAGCACCGTATGTTTACATGGCACTTCCTGTGCGATCAATTCCTCGGCTTCCTTCAACCATTGTGTCAGACGTAACAAACCATCACTATATTCCTTCCTGGCTTTACCAACCACCTCAACCTGTTTGAAATGTTGGAACTGGTCCACGAGATCCTTAAATCTTCTGTTTAACAACAGTAGTGTTTGTTTTATCTCCACGGCAACCGGTTCCTCTGTTGTCTCAATCAGGAAATTTCCAGCCTCGTTTAGGATTTTATGTTTCTCTTCATATTGTGGAAGGTCCGCGAAGAATTGCTGCAAGAAATTATATAAACTATTAATATTAAAGATTCACAGTTGAATTCAACTAATTCCTGATAGTAATTCACATTCACAAAATTTAACTAAACTACTGTGCCGAAAGATCAGACATATCTTTATTTTCATCAACACAACTGTCACTAACAGGGAGGTTAACTAGTTGACCTAAGCAGTTTTCCTAAAACTAATTTTCAGCACTAACTAATCCTTCTGCCAGGCAACAGACTATTTCTTAATGCTCGAAAGACATGACTGTGTTGTCATTAATAGCATTATAAAGTAACTACAAAAATTTCAAATTAGAAATTGTAAATGCAAATGTTTAAAACAGTAACTTTTAAGTGACTCAATGCACATGAAAACAGCTACCAGAACTGACAGAGTAAACCGAAGATAGAGCATACCTGTTTTTCCTCAGGTGACCTTGACATTACACGTTCACCATCATTGAGCCAGACAGTGAGAACATCAACACAAGCGTTGTACTTCCTCCAGCAGTCTATTACTTCCTCTAACATTGACTGTACACTCTTGATCTCCACGGAAACCTTCTTCCATCTTCCGTTCACTTCATCAAAATAGTTAGAAATCTTCTCCACTTGTTCTTTGTCAATTTTAGCTTTTCTATAAGCATCGGCATTCTTCTTACATGTTTCATAGGTTCTGTCATAGTTCTTGAATAAATTTCCTGCCACAACAAATTCCTGTAATATAGAACAGCAGTTACTTAGCAACAGAAGTGTCTAGAAGGCGTCAACATAAATTAACATGTCGCAAGTTAGAACTCAATACCAACCTTTGTCTTGACATCAGATATATAACACAGTTGAGATTTAAAAATAAGCATGATTTAGAAAGACAGATGTGTTAAAAATCATGCAAAATGACAACTTCCTTTCTTGGACAGGGTGCTTCCAGCGAAATGATTATGTGAAATTTGTCCAAAATATCCTGCTCCAAAAATATCCAAGAAGAGCCAACAAAGTGAAATTGTCAATTAGCTCAATCAAAAGGAGAAAGGAAAAGCATCAAAGACCATGCAGTACAAACCTTGTAATCGGCCAGTAGTTCCTCCACACTTTTTTGTGGACCATATTTCACTGTCCAGAACTTAAGTTTGTTTTCTGAAGCTACAAGATAAGCCAGTAACTGGTATTTCATTTCCTCATACTCGAGTCGTCGTTCACGTTTCGGTGCCATGGTACAGACAACCTGTAGTCTCTGGTAGAGATTATCCATCTGTGGTCCGGGGATAAACTCTCCTTCATATCGACCAGCTCTCTTCACTTGAAGGAAGAATTGTCGGTTGGGTTCCAGCTCTTTGAAGAAATTCTGAAATTTTAGAAATGGGGCCATACCAAAGAAATAAATTTTTAAACATTTAAGTCTATAACTAGTTTTTGGCAAACAACACAGATTATTCGATAATTGATAGTTTGAAAATTATAAATCATTTCATCAGAAATAATGATAATTTCAATTCCAATCGCAAATATATAACTCTTTGATAAATTGCTAACAAATCATTTTATTATAATTATACAATATGCAACATCTTTATTTAGAGGTAAAACGTCGATTTCCTATCAACAAGTTTTGATCAAACATAGTTAAAGTATCAACCGTAGACCCAGCTAGAAACAAAAATCTACAGAAAGTCATTTTAGAATGTTGAGCAGTTGTCTGCTGCAAAACTTCACAGCACAAAAAACGTCAGTCAATCAATATATCATGAATATATCTTAGAATCCTCCAATACTTTAGTAGAAAGAGCCCAAACTGACTTCCCATCAGTTCTTACACCACTGATATATTTTATTTATATCAAATTTCAATATATGTTTTTGTAAAACATTTTACCACAGACAACATTAACATACAAGTACAATAACTTTGATAACTGGTTTGTGAACTTTCCTGTGATTGATAAACAAATTAGAACAATGAATCATACAGGCATGCAGAAAATGACATCAATAATTATTACATAAAGGTGCCAATTACAATGTAGGACAAAAGATGTGTTCGAGACTTGTTGCGTTTTACCCTGGTTTTCACCCGTATGGTGGCCAGTATGGTATGCTTAACCTAGTTTCCTGGATAAAGCAACCAGTACAAACATTAAAGTAACCAAAAGACACTAAACAACCCAGATATCAAACACAGACATGTTTGCCAACCTTAAGGTTTAGATACCCACATAACATATTCTTCTAACTCTAATGAAAGTATCAATCAATAAAAAGAAACTATATCCCTCAAAATATCAATTTACCATTCTCCAAGAAATTCTACTAAATTCTTATAATGGATAAACAATGGTAAAAAAATCATAACCCTTGTACACAATACAGAAGTGATGTACCATATAAAACTAAACATAACAGAGTGAAGTTACCCATATAACCAATATGTCTCACCTCATTCATATCATAAAATGATAAATGACCATTTACGATATATGCCCATTCACTTTGCTAAAAATCATAATAAACATTACGTTAAATAAATAGTTTGCTCTCAGAATCTGGTCATTTTATTGATTGAAATTATGTCGAAGTGCAAGCAAGACTTAGTAATATTTACAAAATTGTGTTCAATTTCTATGATGAAAAGTCACAATCATATATTGCGATTGTACAGTCTTTACAAGCAGATCTAAGGCTGAATGATCATATAAACAAATGCATGTCTTGCAGGTCAATACACTAGACACTTGTGCCAAATATCTGTCAGCAAAATGCAACACATATTAAGAACCAATAATTCAATACAAACCTTGTGATCTTGCAGGAATTTTCCAAGATATGCCGCCATTTCCTCGGGGTTTTCCAACACATCTTCCTCTTGTTCCAGTATTTCTTCAGCTTGATTCAACCAGTCACCAAATTTACCCAGTTTACCCGGCAAGCTAGCGTCCAGTTTCCACAACCATAATCTTGTCTGTCGCACCACTTTCTTCCATTCTACCTCAAGGGGAGCAAACTGTTCCGCAGTTATCTTCACAGCTTTACCTGACTTCACTTTCTCTTCTAGTTTACCATATATAGTACCTCGTCTGTCAACTTCTGCTTTGAAAGCTAAATAATCCTGTAATGAGAAATATTGGCATTTAGTAACTTCAAGTGAGCAGATGGGACATGCAGCGTCCAAACAAAAGTTAGCCCTCTATCTGTAGCAATTCATATCCAATATTTTTATTTATATATCTGTATTACCATGCATTAAAAGTTCAATAAACAACAAGATTGTCTTTAAACTAATAGAATTGTGCCCCTATTTTATAAATTGATAGGCATATTTTGTCACATTCTGTGCGTTTGTTTTTTATATAAATTAGGTACCTGCTTATTGAACTTACATTTGACAAGGCAGGGAAATTGACTTAAAGGCGCAATATTTGAGAACCCTAGAGTGAAGTCAATCACAGATTATGAAGGAAATCTGAAATTAGTCAAGGATAGATGATACAAAATGTAGACATACCATATATTCTTGTTGTCTATCAGTGACAGGTTGTTCAACAATCTGTAATACTTCCTCAGCTTCTGTTGTACACCATGTCATCAAATCTTGGAAATCTGACATTTCTTGTTCTGCCGGTGTCTTAATCTTCTTACGTAGCTGTAGAAATAATCATACAAACACTGCATGAAAAACTGTTCACTATGTATCAAAATTACTAATAGTTAAGACACTATATATACTAAGTAACAAAACTGACAAAACAAAACACAATTTACCAGTAATTGTTAAACAAAGTACTAGCAATGAAAGAAAATAAATAAGAAAATTAAAGAATAAAGAAGTCTTTGGATGTATAAAAATCCAGAGCCAAGGCATTCAGTCAGACCTGATTAGGACTTATTCACTACAAACAAAATGGTTATACAATTAAGGGCTTGTTATTTATTGAAAATTCTGCACTACTTTAATTATATAAAAGTTTCCGAAAGCAAAAGGTATTAAAGTTGAATATAATTTGAACAAAAACTTCAAAACTAAATGTTAGACCTACACTAAATCTATAAAAGATATAAACAAATAAGACTGATTTATATTCCACTGATGTAACTATATACATTATATTGTTAAATAAATTCGTCTAAATGTTAAGTTGTTTGCATCTATACAATATAAAATGTCACAACTTGAAAAAGCAAAAACTTTTTGCAAAAAAATGTGCAAATTTTCAACTAGTCTGAGAATTGGTAACCATAGCAACAACATGGTTTCTGTAAGCTCATAAAATGCATGCATTTCAATCTGATTATAACAAGTCATCTTCATTATTCATGAAAAACACAGAAGCATGATTATAAAATATGTACAAATTTATATTTCAATGTGCTTGACACAAAACTGTTTCAATACAATCGAGCCAACACATGAATTCATAAACTGTAGAGAAATAGTTTGCATAAAGCCTAATTAATAACATTTCATCCCTTCGGTGCAACAAGTTTGTATTTCACCATATAGTTTCTAAATTCTAGATACCAGCATATTCATACTCATTCAACTCATATGCTTGATTATTCAATAAACTAAAACATGTTGAGATTGGTTTTTAACAATGAGAGAGAATGCCTTCAGAAAAATAATACAACTCTACAGAATATGAAACACATATAACAATGTCAGGTTTCTAACTTTATTTCTGAAGAAGCGTGTTTTTATACAGCAACATATTGAAACATATAGACTGAATAATGTTTTTCTGTAAACAAAAACTAGGCTACAAGGTACTGTTTTACTAACATTGCCAAAAATAAACACAAGTATTCTTATGATGCAAATCTTAAAGTGCAGTTTTACTGAACATCACGAAAGTTTTTGCATAAACATGGGAGCTGTAAAGAAAATAAAACACTTAAGATTTTTGATTGTACCCATGTCTGGATTCATTGTTTATTGAAATGTGCAATCTGCTTATTTTGTACAGATGCAACGAGACACCTATGTAAACAATTATAGTCTTTGCAATGCAAAGCAAAATTACCAGGCACATTCCAAGTTGGGAAAAAGAGTTATGTACTTATCTTACTAAAGATTTACTGAATGGCACAGACATTGTTGAAAACTTTTCCAAGCGATCATTTATTAAAGTCCTGTTAGTAAAACAGTACCCAGCAGTGTGTATAATACAAAAGCAGATCAACTTATAATATCAAATTATATATACACATCTGATATATATCATAGTTTAATACTGTCTAATATTTCACCTGTTCAGCTGTTCGACGTCTCTGATAGAGTTAGAAATAGGTTAAACTTTTCTACAAGTTATCTCCCTTACCAAAACTTTACAGTATAATAAAACTTTAAAGATAAATTCTGCGCTGCAATATGAGTATAACTAATTTGGAATTCAATAAATTCAGAAATTACAGAAAGTAAGAGACACTTAGTTAAGAAATACAGCTATGCGATTATTGATAGATCTTTTTCAAACTGATTTGTAATTCAAAGATTACTGGAAGTAAAAGAATAGTTAAGAATTGAAAAATATTGAAAATTTCACTTATTTGATAGATCAATTGATAAAATTTTTTTAACAACATAATAATTTTTTTATCTTAGACTACTCTCCATGCACTGAATAGATTTTAAACCCTCTCAGGCACAAAACAATATCAAAATAAAGTTATCAAAGTTATCAAACAAGTGCCATAATTCTATAGAAGCTCAGTATCAGCATTAACAAAACTGCAAGTTGACAATTTCAAATGCTGATTTATATTAATGTTCAGTTTTATGACAACAAAATGAATTACTCATAGTAAACAGACAGAGAGACAGATGGTTGTAAAAACAGAAACCTACAGCGGGATCCTCTCCAGCCTCGGGATAGGCTTTCAAAAATTGAGCAACATATGTCATCACAGATTTCTCGTCAGGTTTAGCTACGTCAACATCTGAAATACACACATTTGTCATGTTAAAAATGTACAAAAAGATCAACTAATTAGTCATTAATTTATGTCTAATTTTTTTTCAGCAAATGTTGCAGTTTTGCTTTTTCCTAGCATGTTGGTTTATCAAGGGAGATAACAAGTATGCAAATCTTTTTAAAAATATTCAGACTCAGTTATCCCATTTGTTGTGCTACTATATTTTGCTTCAAGTTACAAAATGTACATGAAATGTACTTCAAAATATGATAATCTTTAGACAGGCAAGAGAAGTTTACTGTAGCAACTCATAGCAGTATTTCTGAGGGCCAATAATTGTTATTTCCTTTTAAATACTCCGAGATTTAAAGCTCAAAGTTCATGTTCTGTTTTGACTGATTTTGGAGACCAGCAAGTACAAATACCTTCGGGATCAAGTAGACGTGCAATGCCAAGATGGTTCTCAGCAGTAGAGAAAGCATTCTCTAAATTAGCTCTGGCACTCTGTTTCTTTACCATTTCCATATCGACCAGATCGGGACGGATAGTATGGACTATAGCGTTAAACGCCAAGCCATCTCTCCAACTCTTTCCAAAATCTCGAATCTCTATACCATAACGTCTGCAAATTAATCAAATTTTTGTTATTTGCTTTTCAGTATATAATAACAGATTAAGTCTTCAAATTTATATATTTCTTAAACTAAATACAATACTAAGTGTATCCATAGTCTGAAGTAAAATTTTAATAATCTCATTATTCCATTACAAACAAAAAGTTGATTCTAAAAACTAGGTATATTAAATGAAGATGAACTCTGTGACTAGAGGGCAAACTTAGCAGCCATAATTGTACGATAGGGGTTATTTCAAATCTATAACTTTTACCGGCAAACATTGGAATGGTTCGTGTAAATTTCATTCAAAAAGTAGAAAAAGGAAGCAAAACATACTTTGTGATAGCATTTTCAGTCCATGCCAAAAGGGCCTTTTTGGCATTCATTCTGAACTTGTCGAGGGCAGACAGGGGCCTCTGTTCACCAGTATCAATTTGCTGAGCTGCACTCATCGTCTCTTCAATCTGGTAAAACAAACAAATAGTAAAATGTTATTAATGTTTAAACTGCACGATTCATTAAATGTTGACATGTTTTTGCGCAATTCTTTGGCAACTATTTAATGAGTATTATGTAAAGAATGGAACTCGGAAGTTCTGGACATGACGATGTTGTTACTGGGGGTTTGAAAAATGGCAGGAACCAGACATTTCGTCTCAGAATTTCTAACTAATTCCAGAAGAATAAAACTAAAGGGGTGAACATGAAGATGCTTGAAAGGAAATCTATAGTCACTAGACGATTATCAGGTTGTAAAAATCATGAAAATATTGAATGCTCATTTCACAGATTTTGCATAGAGGGTATTTCAAAAAGTTTGGAAACTAACCATGACAAAAACAGTTCATTTTCAGAAAATGCTTTGACGTTAGTGTCCTTGTAATTTAGGATTCATTTTCAGAAAATGGATAAAATTTCAATATTGAACATTTGAATAGACAAATGTTTTATCAGCTTGATAGATTGCCAGGTAGGCTTACTGTAAACAATGGGACATTAAGTAATTTCATACGAAGTCCTAGTTATACAGCCAAGAACCAGAGATTCTCACAAATATCATCTAACAAAAAGACTGTATGTTTTTTTAACAAATTAAGACACCAGCAGGACTTGGGAGCTGTATTGAATTGTCTTAATCATGAATCAATGCATGTAGTCTATTCAATGATCAAGCTTTATTAAGGAACCTTTTTAAAACTAGAACTGTCCATCAACACAGGTGTCCCCATTGGAGTATATAGAAAATGTAACAAAGGGCCATAACACTGGTAAAATTTGCCGCAGCAATTCCATCCTTTACGGTCAACAACACATCAGTGTTGCTAATCTGTGAAAGTTTGAAGAAATTCCGCCCAACAGTTTTTGAGGAGTTCATCACACAAGATTTACGTTACATATGGACGGACGGACAGTACCAATGCTATATGCCCCCCATTTATAAATAAATAAACATTGCAATGCTGAAGGTAACATGATCTAGGATGACATAAAATGCAACTTCCACATATTCTGTATTTACAGGCGTAACAGTGTTAGTATTTCTGGGGTAACAACATCAATATACGGGTCAGCTATAATATTAAAGTCTATCATATATAACATGCCCACATATAATTTTAATCCAAGCGCTGACAATAGGCTGCAATGTTAAACCAGGGTATGTTGAGGCATGTACTTGTCATTTATACATTGAGCAAAAAGCAACATATCAGCAAATATAAAATTATTCTTATAGACACGTTTATCAAGATTATTTGAATATATACAGTTGAACTGCATTAAGACAGGCAAATAACCCTGTTTATGTCGGTCACTACATAACCAGTAAATTGTGACATCAATATTTCTGGACCATTAACTCAACTAAAGATGTTTCATTTCCTTCAGCAAAACTGATGATCAATAATAACAATTCACTATTCTTTAAAATTTATAATTTCAAGCAAGCGAGGGATAAGGTTAGTTGCATATTGACATTTTAAACAATAAATGTAAACAGGAGAACGGAACTGAATAAAATGTTCAACTTCAGAACCAATCCTAACATCATGCCCAAACACACCACTGGACTTTGAACAACTGCACTTTTAAACAAACTAAGAAAATAACTTTGAAACACTGGTGTCGTCGTAACAACATGCGATATAAAATGCTCTCATACAAATAAGGTTAATTGAACTATTGAACATTTTGAACAATAAAATGTTAATTTCTTTCTATCATAACTTCTTGGCCACATTAATTATGAAGTCATAATAAGCAGTATTCATACATTAAGCAGCAGCATTTATTTTCTAACTTAATTAATTCTTTTCACCCAAATGCAATATTTTGAAACCTTCAACATATGAAACTAATTAAAATGCATGTATACGTTGGGCATGGTAGATATCGTATATTTTTCGGTAAGTCAGATTTCAAGAATTTGGAATATTTAAAGTAAGGCGAAAGAAGGTTTCAATAAAAAGTAGTTGATATAATGAATAACCAATCTTTCATAATAAAACAGGTCAGAAAAGGACTGGATAACAATGAAAGATATTTGAAGATTGAAATTAATGAATAAATTATACAAAATTTTGAATTTTGTCATTTTTTAAGAACTTGAGGATTGTCAAGGAAGTATTGAATGCAATGAAAGACTTTTTAAGTTTGAAGTATAGAATTTTGTCATTTTTAAGAACTTGAGGATTGTCCAGAAAGTGTTGAAGGCCATGAAGTTATGATGAAGATGAATACATGCTCAACAATATAGCAAGTCCTTTTTTGGATCATTATAACATGAGGTTTTACCATTAACGCTCTGTTTATACTTTCAAAGTATTCCGGAACATTCTGTATCTAAAAGGGGTACGACAAACATGAATGTATGAAAATGAAATATGAAAGTAAGGAGTAATGGAATATTGGAACCCAATGGATCGTTATTTAGACATTGATGATTTTACTCAATATTCATAGACAAATTACTAAATGAATATTCATTATAAAATGTTAACAGTGTTAACAACACAGAAATACAAACTGTTATAATCATGAATGAATCATATAGAATAATGAACGATGGCCTACCACAGGCGGTATATCACTGAGTTTGACTATGGTCAAATCAGTGTATGTTTCTAACAATGGATATGAAATACTTTTCATCAAAATAATGATATTTTGACAAAATTGATAACTGTGGTCAATGAAACTCTGTAGAATGTATGTATAGTTATCATAACATTGTAAAGAAACTTCGTATAAATCCGTACTTTGGAAAAAAAAATTTTCACAGCAATGGTTGTTTCGCATTTCAAACATGTAGGGTTCGTTAACAAATGAATTCCAACAGAACAGTATTTCACAGATAAATATTCTATGAAAAGGACAGGCTGCAAAGGTGAACCCTTGTGCACTAAAGTTATCAGGGAGGGGTAGGAGGTAAAGAATGTAACATCACTTAATTGAAAGATGGAGCAATTGCCTGTGTTATCTCTATAAAGTATAGAGTATTCATAACTTTTATTAACTGATTAATAACCCTTGCCAAATGATTTAATTGAGAATTTAATTAATATCACTCATCACAGAATGTTGTTATTGTTGTTTTACGTGTAACCTACCTGGAAGTATAGGATAATGGTCCATATAAGACCGAGTACGATTGATGCCTTTCCATCAGCTATGTCTGATACATTGATATTCACAAGCTTGATCTGAAAATATAAAGAAAACTTCATGAATTGTTATATCATTTTTTACCACAGGTAGAAATGTGTCCATCAACACAGGTGTCCCATTGGTGTATATACTTAAAGTAACAAAGGGCAACAACTCAGGTTAAAATTGCTGCAGAAAAATTCCTTCCTTACGGTCAATTACACATCAAGGTTGTTGATCTGTGAAGGTTTGAAGACATTCCGTCCAACAGTTTGTGAAGAGTTCAACACAAGATTTGCGCCCACTTTTGAATAAGTGGGAAGGGGGGGGCCACAAAAATGTACAATCAAGTAATTTTCAATTTAATATATTTTATTGATATGTAAGGTAACAATGACACGACAATAGCCAGGTCAATATTTTACATTTTTATCTACTGTAGCCTTCAATGTATACAGAAGTCAACTTTTGACACTACAGAATAAATGAATTGGCTTGTTATATGCCTTTAAGGCCACAAAGATAAATTTGATCTGTCTAGACCACACCAAAACTGTACAAAACTATTTTTTTTTTCATGTTTTTTTTTCTTCTTCATTTTTTTTTATGTAAATGATAACTTTTCATTTTTTTACAGCATAACACAATCTCTTTGAAGTAGAAAATGTTTATAAACAATGTCATTGAAGCTCACTTACTAAGTACCTATCATTTATTCATCACATTTTGCAAATCAGAAACATAAGGAACCAGTCCAGATCCCTACAAACATCCCTACAAATAACTTACCTTTTTACTTTCCAGGAATTTTAACGCTGTTGACAGGTTACTGACATAATGTACACGTTTCAGCTTCCCTCGTTCCATTGGCTGAAATAGTTCAAACAAATATAAACAATCAGAAGGCTGCTAAAATCATCATAGTTTTATCAGAAAATGTAAACAAACAATTCTAGGGCCATGTAGACATTCTGCTGGAATATCTTGGAATATTTTTATCATTTTATTAAGGGGCTGATAAATCTAAACAAATAAACCAAACATTTTGATTATGGTTCTTCCACGATTTTGTATCTTAGAAATAGGATCAGTATGATGTGATATAAAATTGTTCTCCTGACAGAAGCTTTGAGGAAAAATATATAATACATTTGACAGGACCAGGGGCCTTATTCACCAACGTTGTAAGTCTAAACTTCAGACTTAGACTTTACATTGCCAAATATTCTTTTCCCTCTCATGATGTTATAAATGTAACAATTTGATATAAATAGGTATACAAGTTCAGTGGGAAACAACAAATGATCAGATTAAATTTCACATGGTTAAATCTAATTTCAAAGAAATGGTAGGGATAATCAATGTTGTCAATTTTGAGTCTAAGTCTGAATTTTAGACTTACAACATAGGTGAATAAGGCCCCAGGTTATTTTAGTTTTTTTTTGTTACTGCATAAGTTCATGATTGTACATGTGGTTCTGTTTTAAGACTTAATGGCAAAATACAAAATGCACATTTACCAAAATTTAATGGGACCTTGCATTTATTTGCACGCACATCAAAACTGAATGGATATAAATTGTAAATCAATAATATGGGAATATAGACTGTCAAATTTCTATGTTACATGTGTCAAGAGAAAAGACAGACACAGGAACATATAGCTCAGATCTCCTCCTAAATAAATATATAGCTTATCAAGTGGCTATCCAGGGTCCTCTAAAACTTGTATTTCAAAAATGTATGCAAACATTTTCTATCAGTTTGGATTCTATGTACAAAATGTATACCATATAAGTATTGGACAAAATCCAAATATTTACAGGGTATGGTGTAGGTATTAAAAGATTCCAATATTGTAACGGTACAGTATGGTAGAGGAATTAAACGATTCCACTAGTATAAACATATACAAAACATTGTCGACCTCAGGGTATTGAATATTGATATTGACACATGATAAAGGTTAAAAAGATGAAATACTTGAATAAGTTGTCAGAGACACAAAATTACTAGCAAAGCTTTTAGCTTAATCACACATGAAATTGGTCAACTTTTAAAGTGCTGATAGCTTCAACAAGCTATTACTTGTAGAAGTTTTGGTGGGACCTACTGATAGTATAATAACTATACCGTTTACATGCCATTAAATTGAACTGATAACTTGTAGATTTTATAATTAATGCATAATTGAGATTTGAATGCTTATGTGATTTTTGACCAAATTGGGAAGGATAGAATGCAAGGGCTCTGTGTCAAACTAAAATCCTACAAATATGAATTTGGACATTTTGTTCTAGGGAGAATTTCTTAATGCATAAATTTAGTTCATCATACATCTGGTAACTAGAATATGCACACTTGGATGGATCTGGATATTGTAAGAAGTAGTGCCATAAATAAATGTCATATTGTATCCACAGTAGTGGAAATATATACATAATGCAAATATTTGATCACATACTTAACACCTACAAGATTTTCAACAAGATTTTTCGATGGAACGCATTTATACAACTAAAACTAAAATAGTTTTATATTATAGTTTCATTTTATGCAAAATACAAAATCTCTTACAGAATAATTAACCTATAGCTTGCAATAAATCAAGCTTTTTGAAAAATTACCCCCCCCCCCATTTGGAAAATAATTGTAATACTTTATTTACAATGAATGGTGTTCTACAAGATCTTGCAGAATAATTAAACTGCCATTTTCATACAAGTGACAGAATACATAAAATCAATTACAGGTTTCCAAAAATGTCAGGGTCAAAGATCTGTGAATCAGAAATTCTCCGGATCTTGATTTGTTTATAAGAAAGATTTCATAGTTTACTGAATATTCTCGAATGTTTGGTTAAATATTTACCATGCCACAAGGTCAATAGACCTTCAGTGACCAGTTAGTGAATAAACATTATACTTTCCATATATAAACAACCCGGTAACTGGCTAACATGTGGAGGAATATAATTATAGTAAACTACCCAAGTACCCTGTTAAGTATATATAAGCAATCAGAAGTGTTTGTAAAAAAATTACATATGTTCATATAATAAGACAAAAGTCTAGCTCTGGTTTGACTGGGGCAAGCAGTGTGGGTGTCAAACTTTTTCAAATATTGGTCAAAGCATCCTGATAAAAGTGATCTCCCTTTGCATAAAAACAGCTGAAATATGCTTTTATACTTATAATTCAACCAATTTTCTAATCAGAAGTTTAGAATGGCAATCAGGTTTTCAAAGGGCTATAACTCTGTTGAAACGTATTGTCTATGCCATATTCTGTTCTACCAAGTGACTTACCAGTTTCTCTCCGGATAGGACCTCAAGTAGTGATAATAATACCACGCCATCTTTTATATCTTCAAACAGGTTCTCAACTTTTAAAGGAGGGTTCTTCTGCAATACACAAATAATACAAACATAGACTCATAAATAAGTGATATTCATATAATGTCAAATATATTTGTATAAGGAACAAATTTACAACAGTTAATTGTTTAACAACCTTAATGACTATGCTCACATCCGTTGCCTGACCTTGCTGCACATTCAGAAATTAAGAATCTTAATCTTTTTTTTTTCAGATAGAATCTTCCAGTATCAAAAGATGGTATAACTTATTTCACTACAGAAACTGTTTTTTTATTATGTGCCCATTCAACACCATAGGGTGTAGGTTTAGTTGACTGTTCTTAAAACTTTCACTAATTGCTTCAAGACCCATACTGATCAGTCCCTTTGAACGTTTTGTTATGATTAAAAAAATATGGACACCATCATGGATAGCAATAAATGAGTTTCAAAGTGAAATAAAATGATATTCATTGTCAATCATAACTTGATAACAAAGGTAGCTATAAATGTTTTTGTACTTCCAGGGAGCTCCACTTTAATGACTACCAGTGCCAATAAAAAGATGTGGAAAAGTAGACCAACAATTTTATCAACAGACAGTAGAGAGTAATGTATCAATTGCTGAGTTTATATTTTAATTGAGAAAAGATGTTCTCACTTAGATCGATGGGGTGTGTTTTTTTCTGGGTTGAATCATAACATGGCTTCCAGTGTAAAAAGATCAGAGGTGAAGTATGAATTCATCAAATAAATTATCTTTTCCCATAATGATCAAAGGCTACCAGTAGGTCTCAAAACAATTTATAAAAGTGAACTTTGAAAATATGCTGAATCAGCATTTGAACAAAAATTGTTATCTTTGAGAATAGGGAATCTTACATGAATTTGAAGTAATGTGCCGATTGGTCAGATATTGTGATGAGAACTTGAGGAAGGTTAGACAAACAATTCACTAAAATCTGCATAAAATCGAAACAAAGCCTTAAATCAAATAAACTTCAATCTTACGAAATCTTATATTACACTCAAAAACTCCAAATATTAATACATCATCCTGCATGTTGTTCCATTTAATTTGGATGAAATCCGAGCCCCGTCCACTTCAAACCAAAGCAAACATACCAAATACAATACAGTGATAATATTTGCTCATTAATATAGAGTACATGGACAAATAAAACTATGAATTAATCAATTACAGCAGGGATTTACATTCAAATATTAGTGAACTAACAAGAGCTGAATTCCAAACTAGACAACCTGGCAATATGGGCTTAGTTAGTGCTGTTGGTTTCTTCAAGTCTAATTTTTTAGTTCAGTCACTTAGCCTAATTCGGCGGGTCAGATAATTCTGCACACCTGAATTTGCATATACACCTTAGTATGATGCAAGGTAAATTTCAATACAAGAATATAAAATATTATTATAGTCACAGATTGATGGTTTGATCTTGACCGTCAAGCACACTGACCACTGAACAGTTTACAACAAAACTGACTACTGACCAACTGGCCAAACAGCCGACTACGTACAACAATGCGGTAGGTAATCGTGCGGACTGCCTCGAGGTGTTACATCTAATACAATCAGTGACAATAGTAAGTATCATCATACAGATATATTACAATATCTACACTTAGGTCATCAAGACCTGTCCATAAATACGCTTTGATCTACATTTATTGTGACAATTACGACAAACCTTGGACACTATAAACCTTAATACTCTAATCTCATATGACAATATTTTATAAAACTTAAAACCTTTACTCAAGCCACCAAGAGGTAGGTATTCACTGACCTATATTCCCAAAACACTGCATTCCTTTAATATCATGTAAGTGAACACCCTATTTTGGCAACTTATTTTTGTTTCAAACTGAAGAAACATTTTGATATATTTTCCAAAATAGACACCTACACTGTGAACACCCCGATTTCCAAACTACAAACATGTATTTTAATTTTTGTTCCTGGGCTTGGTATCATTGCATTTATCCGAGTACAATCTATATGCTTCTCAAAATGCCATGAAAAAGACCAGTCGCCACAGCCAGTAATTTGCTTTTTATAATAATGCAAATTGGCTATTATGCAAAAGCAACTAGTTTTTAATCAGGCTTAATTATGCTGTGATCGTTGGGGGTAGATAATGTGAACAATTTAAAACCATTATCTCCTAAATGAAGTAAACAATGATCTAACAGTTGCAGCTTTCAGCACCAGTATTACAGCACCATGCTCATGTTACACATTGCATTAACTGAATTTAACTCCACAGGCATCATTAAATCTTCCATCATATTCCCAGCATTACCGACCATCTGGTTAAAATGTAACAGTGTGCTACTAATTACGATTGATATGTTAATAAAGTAAATACATGTACTACTAGCTGCATGTACATGTTTGTAAATTGAGGTTTTAATTACCAGAGATTTCACACCAGCTGTTAACAAGGTATATTCTGCTTATATTCAGTCATATTATGCAGACACCAAGCCAAGCAGCATTTTCATGGCTCTGCAACCTTCGAAATTGAAATGCTCAGAGCTCAAACCAAGGAAGCTATTACCAGTACCATTTTTCGACATTGGCATGTCTTCGGACTTTGATATTTCATTGGTATGTTGCTTAGCCTAATTGGTGAGTAAGGTACTAAAGACTTCATAGCTCCTCTACATTGCATTAACTGGACATACTCATGCATGCACACTAGCCTATTCACCAGTACTGGGTCATTCTGACAATCCAAAATGACCCCGCAATATATAATTCCAAAAGGACCATCGCAGAGACCCATTGCAACATCATGTTACACATCAACATTAACAGCAGCAGCATTCTTACCTGTTTAAGATATGTGTTCATCCAATTTGTAAATGTCTTTTTCTGTACTCTCTCTTGTTCATCTGAAAATAGACAAAGATTGGAACATTAAATACATTGCTTCACTAAACAAAGGAAGGGCCGACTTATGACTCAAAGAGCATGTTTCCAAGCCAGGACATTCAATGCCTATAGCTAATGAATCTTCGAATGATCACAGACTTTTGACGGCACAATGATCACACAGTACTTGCCAAGCTTATAACATGACAATTCAATACATTACATCATTAAATTCAAGCAATCACCATCACATGACAGTCCAGGACATGCCAAACTTCCTGACAATATGCCTTTACAACCAATGGTCACCCCCAATTGGAATATAAAAAAATCTTGTCATTGCAGTAAAAACATCCGCCCACTTGTTCCAATACCATTAGGACTTGCCACCTATGGTTTTAATGTCCTGTTTCTATGACAACCCTGTTATAACATGTCTCATCAATTTGATTGATTTTATTCTATGACATCCACAATCAATGTATTCCATCTTTCAACATGCAGCTAGGCATGCAACATGTTACATTAACTGATTTTATGTAATGTTGCCTGAGGGTTAGCTAAAAATACTTGGTTCTGAGCATGCAGCAAATTGGTGCAATGGTAGATGGCCTTAAGGCTGCTGGCTCAATGCACTTGGTCCAGAGCATGCAATTAAGTGTTACAATAAAAGATTCTACAATGTTGCATGGAGCTTCCACTTGCTAAAAGCACTAGTAGGTGCAATGCTGTTACATGGTCTAATGATGCAAAAATAGAGTCAGCACTGTTGCAATTGTTAGATATGGATATCTAAGCACTGTGTTTACAGAGCATGCAAGCTATAAAACTCAGCAACATGGTCATGCTACATGGTCATGTAACAACAATAAGGATTCAGTAATGTGTACGAGACTGGATCAAAGCATTTGGTCCACAGCATAAAGCCATTAAATTGTAGAACATGCTTAAGTTTTTGCCTGTTTTGTAAAAAACATGCAATCAAAGAATCAGATAATGTTTTGCTGGATTTGATGTAGAACCTTATAATGTTGAATGAAAATGTCACCAGTAGGCAAATTGCAATCAATTGCTGACAAGAGTTTTGTATTGAGAGCGAAATATGACATCGACATGGTAAAATTCAAATTAACATTCATTGGAACACAATGTAAGTCTATATCTTAGATTCTATCAAATATTGGAACACCAAAGGGGGCAATTGAATTAAGGAGCCCATACAGTCCTGATATGATTTCTCTTTTTATATTGCATACTTCAGAAAGGCATTATTTTCTACACCACTGATCCAGATGAATCTTTATTTCTAAAATCTCCAGGAGCTGGTTCCAATCAGCAACTATTCCAGCAGGACTTATGACAGGCAATGGTCTATGAACATGGCCAATATACCCATCAAAAGCTCACATCATAGGATGCAATAAAATATGTGTTTTTTAATATGATTATAAAAAGGTGATATATATGATAAAGCGTCATGAGCAAGATATAAAATCACAAGGGTCTAACTGCAGGGAGATATAAAATCATGAGGGTCTAACTGCAGGTATCCTCAGCATCAGAGAGCCAGTGTTTATGGTTGGCCATGTAGAGATCATAAACATCAGTAATTTCAAAATTAACAACACAAGCACCACATGGACCATGGAAGGTGGATCATTTTGAGTTAGGGGAATACAGAATCTAATCAGCTGTATTATAATTCTAGATAATAAAGTCCAACATAGGAATATACATGTTTGGTTGTTTCGAACAAATGGTTTACATCAGATTTTTTTAATCAAATGAAACTACAAACTCAAATCTAAACTTGCCTTAGATTCCATCAACAGTTTTTAATGCCTAACACTAAACAACCAAATAAGTTGTCAAATTAGAATTGGAATTTAAAGAACTGTAACCTGGGAGATGGTAAGATTATTTGACCCATGGGATGACTGGAAAAATGGTCAAATTGAACAATGGTACTGATTTAAATGACCATGACTAAATCCTTATCATTAAGTTACTAATGATAATGTAATGCTTATGTGAAAACAAGGGTATCTATTATTGGAACATTCCAAAGGTGTTAACTATTTCCCCTGGGTATTGTAGTAGACCTTTAATGACCTTTCACACCTACAGTAGAACAATTCAACATAAATCAAACTCCTCTGACTTACAACAGTAATTGGAACATATGGAGGTTATTGGTAGAGAAATCAATCACATTGTATCTTGGACCGAAGTACTATAGCATGCATTCTCATCACTGATTGATATACTGGTCCGGGAGAAAACTGTTCCCAGATGGTAAATGAGGACATTACAAGGTTTTATTGCAATGGGAAGTCATAACTTGTGGTATTCAGATGCTAGGCCCTTGTAGTGATGCAGTTATTACATTTCTAAATGAAGGCATTTTTTACTAGTGTGTAACTGATTATCAAAATTTGATTATCAAAGTTTATGATTTTGATCGTAATAAGTTAAAAGTTCCAATCCTTAAAGACCATGAATGACAAACTTGTCAAGGCCACAAACACACCAAATGTTGGAATAATTTTGTCTAATAAAGTTAAGGCACAATATATTAATAAATGTCCAAAACGAGTTTGACAAGTATCCATATTGAAGGCAAACAAGTCCACCATTGTGCCTCCATGCTGATTGACAAGCACTTTAAATATAGAGACCTAATTGGGAAATATATCAATGAAACCACAAGAGCAGTCAAGGACAGATGGGGGTCAGGATTATGGTCAATGAACTAATCTGAACCCTGAGTGTATGGACTAATATAATACCATAAAAGACAGAAATCAATTCATTTATCCACAGAATGTTTTTTTACTTAAGTACATTTCTAGGGCTTTGTGCTAAATGCTCTGATAATTTATTAGACATACCAAGTCTTGCAACAAATCTTGACAAATCTTTGTGTTGCAATTGTTCCAGTTATGTTTTGGTATTAACATACAATGTGAAACTATCTGTTAAATAGCCATTTTATCGTAATACTTGTTAATACATGTATGTACTCCAGTCTCAAAGTACTTTAAAGGAAGTCCAATATTAATGCAATTTTACTAAATGAAAGCAATGAGTTTTAGAGCCTGCAATGTCATCAAGCACCTGCCAGCAGTAATAAATAAGTAGTGTACGTCATTTATTAAACAATATGATGACTGCAACCTAGGAGCTGTTAGTGCTTAGAACTATCCGCCTGTCTGCACACTGAATGTCATGACACAATGGACAGATCTGATAGTATCAGATAGTATTGATTGTACCCACAACTTCTTTATTACATGCAAGCGTCACCAAATACTGGGGCAATAAATATTTCATAACACTCCATCACAACTCTGATTGATCATTGAACCATTAAATGTGTTATTACTTTATGATAATTAACTGTCACTAATTACTTAGTGAATCATATTACCAAGGTTTCAATGAGTTCAAAGTTATTTTAACAATAATACAGTTTTTGGTACTGAAACAAATTTTATTATAGTTTTGAGCCACCGCCATTTGTGCGTATGGTCTTAGTCTGATTTTCTTTTTTGTTTGTAACTTTTTGTGCAAATGGTGAACTCTGCTGTTGAGTACTGCCTTCACTGTCTGATTGTCATAATCTTTTTTATAATGGCACAATTTATTTTTGTTAAAATGGTGACATTTTTTTATTATTTCTAAATTAAACCTTCAGTGATATGTTTGAATACCCCCACCACCAATGCTACCCCCCGCTAACCTTACAGGTAAGACAAAATGTCAATATTTGCAGATTAGAACAATAATCTCACAATATCCAAAAAAATACCAATTTGGTGAATGTTGTATTAACTGTATTTACATATTAAATCAAATTGAATGCAGAAACCGCATTTGGTGTAACTTTGCATTCTTAGGTAGCACCATGTAGGTCTAGACTTAAGGCACAACGATAATGAATTACTTATATTGAATTTGGTTTAAAAATAGCAATAAATTAACAATTTCTCACAAATGTCAAAAATAATGTCATTTTTCCCTGCTTATAATTTTTGTCACTGTATGAAACAGAAAGTAAGGCATACTGAAAGTTAGTCTCTCTCCAAGTGACAGAAATATTCTAAGCCTCTAGTACTGATAAGCCTTACTTACAATGTATGTTTTATGGAAAAGTTTGAACATGTCATGTTTTTAATCAATTCACAATCAATTTTGAAAGTATAAATCATTTACATTTATCATTTGTTTTAAAGTATTTTATTTACAGTTAAACCTGACATAGTGGCCACCTTAATAAATCAACCACCCTGTTTTGAAAAAAGCCATTCAAACTAAGCTTTACTCCATAGATACATCAAATTAAACTTTCAACTGTCCCTTGTCAAAAACCAAGTATATTCCTATACTCAGTATGGAGGGAGACAGATCATTCCTGATATTTGTTCCAAAAAGCTGCACGTCAAGATGAATACACATTGTTGCTCATCTCTTATCATAGTGTTCTTTATATGGAGTAAAGGGTTTATGGATACAGGTAAAATCATGCTCTTTTTCTTCTGCTAATTTCAAGAACATTACAAAGTTTCAAGACCATTAAAAGGTATTAAATATAGTTTTGGGCCACACATGTGACACCCTATTCATTTGTAATGATATACCTCCCTGACACACCTTTAAACATTCATTGAAATGTAATTACTACGTTCTCACACCTTTAACCTAGAAAATTACTACTTTTTGACATAAATTGGGCAATAAATTTCGGCAATAATATAACTCATGATAATACACCATTTTATACCAGTAGCCCTCAAGTATGGGGAGAATAGTCATGGTAAATTAACTTGTCTATCCATGAATGCTACTAATAAGCTACTAATTAGAATTAATTAGTAGTAAATTCTTGACAGGCTCCAATTAAATAAACACTACTGATCAATTAACTTGTACATCCAATGATAAATGGATATGTTTATGGTCAAATGAATACATCAGTGGTTTATTGGTGGTATTAAGTTACTACAAAGAATGGCTGAAGGCTGGTTATTCTACTGCAACTAGTAGCATCATCGTAGTTTGGTACCGTGGGTTTTTTTACTGCCGAATTCTCGTTTCTCAGCTCAAAGGGAAATAACTCTTCAAACCCTGTGTCCAATGAAATCGCTCCTTACAAACAGAATACTCTTCAATCGGAGATTTAACATTGCGTCATTAGGGGGGTTTGTTACTTTAAATAGATTTTTCTTTCAGTCGAAATCAAAATGGCCGCCATTTTGGAGAATGAAACGAAGGCCGATTGTAACATGTAATTTCATTGGCTGAGCTTCCAAAGTGGAAATCCTTTGGAAACCAATGAAATTGCACCATTTATCTATAACGTTTACAATATTTTGCTAGCCAAATAACCCACGGTCGATGTATGAGTATAATGTAATGCAATCGGACGTGGGTATCCGACGATGCTAGTAGCATAAGCAATGTTGATGTGTAGGGTCGGTTCTTCAAAAGGTCTGATTTGTCCCTTTGTGCGCAAAAAGCTGCTTCTGCTGTATGCTATATTATAGATACAACCCAGGTGCACCAAAGGGACAAATTGATGAAAGGGGATTGCTGAGACAAACATGAGACTTTTAACAAACCCAGTAATTTCCAAGAACTATTCAATACAAGTAAATGAAACCAGTGACCTTGAAAACATCACTAAATATTATAAATATTACAGTAAGATCTATTGTTTTGATGGAATAATATTAATTGCTCCGATAACTGAACTAGTCGGTCAGGTCAGACACGGGCTTATCAGGACCATTGTGATCAGATAGTACAAGAAACATGCATTCCAATATAGTGGTGGTAATACTGCACACACAGGCAGATGTGATCAACCAACTGTAAGGTGAACATCATTAATTATTTATATTGACAATCAAACAACTTGTAAATCAATAATCTCACGGGACCTTACATAACAACCTACCCACAATGCAACATCTCTAACAGAAAACATAGAAAGGATGCATTGTTTCTAACGCAATTTCAGTTGAGATAAAGCAACATTTAAAGTTGATATGTCAAATAAAATTTAATATAGATGTACAGGTAAATAAAGCAACCAGGATGCTCACAACATTTTATCTCAAATTGCATTGTACACATTGGATAATTTATCCTTATACAATAGACTCAAACATCTCTGAATTTTTTCAAAGATTTCAATGAAACTTTACAACCTGTTTTTAGATCTTATAGTGACAGCTTCAAACTGTGGGTTCAATTGCACGCATTCTACTAGGTAATAAATCTAGTTATAAGAAACGAATAAAAGTGGATAAATGACAGCTCCTAAGCTCTCACACAACCAGATGCAGTTGAGAAGGATTGTTGTAACAGGAGGATGGATGACCATACATATTTTTTTACATTTTAAGTACTTTCTTCCTGAGTAAGCTTAATGTGCCTGGTTAGAAGTATAATTGACATATCAAACACTTCCAATGAAGCATTTAGGACAATCAACTTTACCTTAATTTTTCTAGTTTTTTTTAAAAACATTTTAAACTCATCGGCTGAGTAGACAAGCAGTCACTAAAACAGTCGTAATTGTTGTATGTAGTTAGAGTAAGACATATTTCAACCCAAATAAAATTATCAACTTTTAAATCAGGATTTATTTTCATACATCAAACAGCAGAATGAAAAAAGTAAATTTAGTTTCATTGATTTGAAAATATGATGAAAATAGTATAATATGTGTAAGATTATGAATCATAACAGCTCATCCATCTAACTTTTAATATAGTAATATATAATACATCATTTTAACTTTAATAGAGTTTCAATATACTTTTGGTAAAATTTAAGAGATAATAGTAAAATATTTGCTCACATCTTTTTTTAGAGTAGTACACCATGGCATATCCCAATGTTACACATTATTTCCAATCAATGAATCATTATATCCACTTGATTTACAATAATTTCCAATTAAGATATATTCAAGATAATTTTCTCCCAAGTCCACTCTGATGTTATGCATTCTGTATTTCTGTATTTTCGTTCTTCACCGCCAGTAATGGCGAACCCCAGGATGAATCGCCGGGTTACACTAAACACTAATTGTCCTGTAAAGCACGAATGTTGTTAGCACATACATTTAGTATACAATTGCCCTTCACCAAACATTTGTAATTAAACAATATAAAAGTACACATCAGTGTTAAAAACACAGTTACATAGAACATAGGAATACACAAACAAGTATATAAACATGAAATCTATGAAATAGTATTTACGATTCCGATATCTGATACAAACACATTGATAATAACACATTAAAATGAGGGCCTATCATTCAGGCCAAGAATACCCACAACTGCATCCCCACAACAAAAGATTCAGGCCAAGACCACATATCAACACACAACATCACAAATTCTAGAACACTACAATAGGTCCTTCATTAGATTATAGCGTTGGGTGTGCAAAGCATATAATAGCCGCCTCACATGGTACTCGATATCCTTGGCACACTCATCAGACCAAAGGGACAATGGGATGACACTGGAGTAATCCACCAATAGTTTGAAAAGTTCCTCTTGTGAAGAGACATATATTTGTATGTCAGTTGAAGAAATGACAGTTAGTATGTCAGGCATGATTCTGGATCTTGTAGATTCCAGGGCAGGACAATGGATAATGAAATGCTCTAGAGTCTCATCATTGAGTTTGCACAACGGACATGTTGGGCTCACTGTGGCATTATTAAATTTTGCTCTATTCACCTGGAGTATGTATGTTCCTGTTGCAATCCTGAGACGAATTGGTAGACGGGATGCATCTCTGACGGACTCACATCTGGTTCTTAGGATCGGGTGCAACTTACCCGGAGACATTTTACAGTTAAGGTTTACAAGTGATGGATATAAATTCGCTTGAACCTCTATCCTGGAGCTCCAGAAAGCCTCCACAATAGAATGCACACATTTTTTCCATGCATGTTTCGGTATAGGATTGTCCACAAATTCCTCCACATCTCCTAGGGAGTATTTGGTTAATATAATTTGAACGGATTTGGCCCATGACTTAGATTTCCACGATTTTATTGAGACTTGCCTAACAAAAATCTGTCTTTCCAGGCTGTTTTGGGTTTGGTTAAGAATTGTATTAAAAAACCCCAACGTTTTCAGGTCAAGGATGGCCTGTATTGGGAGAATCCCTGATAGTATGTAAACACATGAATCCGGGGCATTCGTTGGAAGGGACATAATCTGCTTCATGGTCTTTTTGTGAAATAGTTCTAATTTGTCCATTAGCTGTTGATTTGGGAGAACAATCTCCAACCCGTAGATCAGCACCGGTAGAATGAATACTTGGTAGATGTGCAGTGACGAGGGGGCATCCAGCCCGTTTTGTCCGTGGAACCCAGCACCAAGGAAGCTGTACGCTACCCTTCTGGCCTTGCTTATGTTATTGTCAACATTCAATATTGCATTTCCCCTCACTGATGTGGTGCGGATAAGTCCCAAGTGCATCGCTGATTCCACCACAGATAGAGAGCTGTCACCAAGCGAGAAGTTATGAGGTTCTTCATTCCTTTTTCTGTTAACTGAGATCGAAACAGTTTTCTTTGGTTGCAGAAGATACCGCTCCTCACAGGCGAAGTTGTATGCCATGTTGATTAACAGCTGTGTTTCGGGATGGGAATTTGCCATCAGGCACACGTCATCAGCGCAGGCGCTGTTGTTGACTAGAATTTCCCCGATCCTTCCACCTATTCCAGAGGCAGTGTATTGATTAAGTAAGGGGTTGACAAACAATTTATAGAGGTCTGTCGACAATATTCCCCCTTGTCGAACACCCTGCGCTATCATGAAGGGTTTACTATATGAGGATCCAAATCGTACCACACTCGTGGCATTCTCATGGAGTGACTTCACCAGTGACCAGTGTCCATCGTTGATTCCGGAATGGTACAGCCTCTTTAAGAGGTGTTTGTGGGGGACAACATCAAATGCCGCCTTTGCGTCTATCATAATTACATCACCTGATCTTTTGGTATCATCACATTCACGATAAAATTCCTCCAAAAGAAACGCTGCATTTAAAGGAGAAGAACCAGCAGTGAAGCCCCGCTGCGTTCTGTTCTGGGAAGCAATTACCAACGGTTGGATGCGATTTCTGACCACCGTCTCAACGATTTTGCACAGCACTGGCATTACTGTGATGCCTCTATAATTAACCGAGTCACTTGGGCGCCCTTTATTCTTGTAGACAGGAGAGACCACACCCGTTTTCAGGTTATCGGGGACAGATTTTATTTTAAACATGGCATTAACAAGATCCAAAAGTTTATGTAGAAGCAATTCACCACCAAACTTAATGTGCTCAATGTTCAGGCCGTATATATCACAGGCTTTTCCATTATGTATGGTTGTCAACGATTTCTTCAGTTCACCAATGGTAACAGTTTTTACGGACTCGTTGTTCATAATGTTATCAATAACTTTAACTTCTTGAGTAACAAGGTCTGAGTAGTCGTTGTCGAAGAGTTCATGATCTGTATTATTAGCTAGCCCTTCAAAATGCACTTTGAATCCTTCCAATATATTTGTACTACCAGCGTAACATGTGTCACCTACATAAAGTTCGTCAATCTTAGTTTTTGTTGAGCCTCTCTGTCTGTTGATTAGCCTATAGAAGAGCTTAGAATCTCTTTTCCTGGATGAGATAATTTCATCTTTTTCCGCAGAAAGTTTCTTGGCTACCGCCACTCTACATAGCCTCCTGAAATCTACCTTACATTGTTTTTTCTGTTGGAAGTACACATTATTAGGGTCTGACCTTTTACCTTCACTAACCCACTTTTTATGGGCATTTTTCAACTTTTTATGTGCTACTGAAATTACGGAGTTCCACACTTTCAGTTTAGGTTTTGCAAGTTTTGCTTTCGAACATTGTGGGGTGAGTGAATTTGTAGCCGAGGATAAAACCTCCATAAGTTTTACCGCTGCAGCACCTATCTTATCACTAGATATGTCATTCAAGCAGAAAGAAGAAATATTCTCAAGTTCCTTCGTTACGTGGAGTTCGTATTCAGATTTCTCAATTTTATCCCACCGAACCCTCTTTACTGGCTTTTGTGGCTCTCTATTTCCCGGTTTCATCCGTTTCAGATTACATGACATAGATATTGTTATTGGGAAGTGATCAGAAACATTTGTATCTGGGTATATGATTTTCTTTGTTCCAATTTCAGTGCCAAGGACACCACCGGTGATAAAGTAGTCAATTTCAGAAGAGGAATTACCGTTTGGGTGTACAAAAGTTAATCCAACACATTCATAGTTCAAATGAAATTCCTCTATAAGACTATCCAAATGTTTACGAGTATGAGAATGGTCATTTTTGTTCATGTCTAAATTAAGGTCAGCACCAATTATAACGCTATGGGACCCGGAGTATTTCAATAAAATTTCACGCAGTTCATCAATACTTTCAAGAAAGTTCTGTGTGCTGGAGGCATAGCCCTTACATGGGAAGTACGCTGATATTATTAGAATTTTGCTACTATCACACCCTTTCATTCCTAGTTCAATACATTGAAATCTTTCAGAACCATCTGGTAAGATTTTGACCAATTTATTTAGATCATTACTCCAGAGCACTCCTACACCCCCATAACCTCTCGGTAGCTGTATAGGTGGAAGCGGGTTTCTTTGGTCAACTCCCTTTCCTGCATATCCACAGTCTGAACTGACCTCACCAAGTAGAGTAATTTGTGCTTCAAAAAGCCAGTGTTCTTGAAGAACATTGCATTTTGTTATGATGGTTACCTGTAAACCTCAGAAGCAAAAGCCAAAGGGCTTATCAGTCAATACCTACTGACTTGTAAACTCTACAGTAATTCTACAAGATCCTGTAACTCCATTGAGCAGAGATTCAGCTCCAGAAGGTACACTCACAGTACAGGAGAAAGAAATTTGTCAATTTTAAGAAAACAAGAATTTCAGCCAAGGGCCATAACTCTGCTTCAAAATGCACAAAGGCAAGTTTATAAAGTGTGTATAAATACATATTAAATGTATTTCACTTATACAGTTCTAGTGCTATTTTAAAGTGTAAAAGAAGTATTAAATATATGGGAAACATCCCTTTGAGTTTCAAGAACAGGCATAGCTTATGGCGACGCCCACATAACATGTATAATGCTTGCCCCCAAAATTTGTCAATCTTGATTTTTTATTAGGAAAACTTGGTGAATGATAATGCAACTTTGAAAGATATAATCCAAGAAACTATCAAGATAGCAGTACATCAGTAATCATCAGCTAGTCAGTAGATCATTGAACAATCTTGTCTTGTATTCCATCTACTGGAGTCTATTACAATCCAATCAATTTGTTTACATAATCTGCCCGTAGGGAGGGGCTACCTTGACCGTCGAGTACTAATACTACCAGGCTGGAGAGGCTGGACTCGGTCCATATAATAATATACAGGTAATTATCTAATTACCTGATTGACTTGATCAACTTATACAAAATAAACACCTCAAGGCTGGCCAGTAGATCAAACAATAATACTGAATGAGTTTTTGCTAACACAAGTTATGCCAACAAGTTACTGCTCAAGGCTTGCCAGTCAGTGAGTAGAATACTGACATAAGTTTTGTCTACAAGTAACTGGACAATTTGGTTGATTCACTGATTGGCAGGTATCAATATTGTTATGACTGGATAATCCTGATATATAAGAACTAATAGAATGAATATAGAGGGGAACCTGACTGTAGTAAAACCCTCAATTATAAGACCACCTCATCATCTGATGTTTTATCTTCATTTCTCAATTATGAAGACTTGACACCAAGGGTGGCCTTATAATAAGGATTTAATACTGTTCATTTATTTTAAAACGTTTTATGCATATTACTATCGTATCTTTCTCAAGATGCTAAATGCATTATAATATTGCTCATCAAACAAAGGTCAAATATACTATGTATATGTAATAGCACATAGTTTGTTTCATATAAATAAATGAATACCTTCATTAGACACCTGGACTTTATGTTGATAAAAATAAAATAGCCAATAAAATAGCCATAAAGAAAAGAAACATTATAAAACTCCAATTAAATGACTACTCAACTGGACATCCCTCCCTCTTTACACCAAAGGAAATATGCATGTAAAGCAGTCATATTATAAGTTTGGTGTAATCAAGGCTCAAAATCGCAACCTACGGTATCGAAAGACTGGAAGTAACGCTGAATGGGTCAAGGTCCCCTTGGGTACTACTTCACCGTACCCGCGGTACTTTGTAGTATACTTCACCATACCCCAATTCTCAAATAATACTTTTGCGTACCCAGATGTGCTTAACCGTACCCGGATCGTCTGCACCCAGGGAACGGTTAAGTCGTACCCGAGGGGACCTTGGCCAATCCGGCGACAGTAACACTCCTGTACCAAAAATTACCCTGGCATTAGTACTTTAAATGCATTATAAGCTCAAAACTAATTAAATGTTACAGAATAGGTTCCAAATTTCTTCTGACAAAACTTTGACCATTAACTCACTACCTAACACAGAAACAGAATATTTCAGGGGGAAAAATCGCCTCATTGCCTCCTGTCATTCAAATATTTGAACAAGTTGGGTGTGAAGACATGTTGCAGATCATTAAGTCAAACATTATAATGACTTCAATCACAGGATGGGTGTTTAACATATCAACACTCGGACATTGACCAGTGGTAACTGACAGAAACTATTAACTTATGTTGTCTAATGGTGCATGCAGGTACAATTCTGTTGAAACATAGATGTAGGGAATGCTAATCGTATTTACAGGTGTGTGCATTTCCAGTTGTGGGCAGGATTTAAGAGACAGTTGAAACCAAATATCCAGGATTCTGATACAACAAGCCTTTTGGCCTATCAGATTGGAACTTGGTCAATCAATAATAGCCAAACATTATTCGAGAAAAGTCAATAGCACTTAAAATCTGCTACATAATTACAGAAGTCAATTAACACTGTCATTTATTCTGAGTGGCCTCAAGCTGTTTGAGAGAGATTTACAGGTTTACTAAGACAGTTACAACAAATGTCATTCAACCTTTGTAGCACATGTTTACACTTGTTACATCATCGTTCCTTGATATTTTCAGGGTTAGTGGAAGGCCATGGACAATATATGGGTACATCTACATTAATTACCTACCCACCTCTGGGGGTCTGAGGGACACAAAAATGGCTTAAGTTTTATTTATTTGCACTTTGTATCAAGTGTATAAGAATACAAAACAAACTCCACTTTAAAATGCTTTTTGTATCACCTACATGCCAAGCCAAGTTTCTTTCTCCCTTTAGAGTCCGAGAAGTTTGTTATTGACATTATGCTTAAAGTATAAACTAGACTACTGAATATTTTGTTGATGAATATTTTTAAAGATTCAATAAATGCTTTGCATTAATCTTGCAGTATTGTGTATAAGACAATAGGCAATCATTTATCATAGTTGTGTTTAGAATCCATATAGAAATTTCTTCTCGTTAGACAAAAGACAATTGTTCTGGTAACTCAAACACAGAACTGATTCCAATATGATTATAGTAATATTTGATCATTTAAAATCAATAATCAATTGTAACTTATTATGTTCATGAAGTTTGAAACAAATCTTTAGTATTGTTAGTATCAACTAACTTAAGCTTTTGAAACCGCAATACATTATGGTACTATGACATGGTAGAAATTTAAATTTTAAAGTTGAAATGTTTTTCACGAGACAAAAAAAATCGTACAAAAGAAATACATTTGTATTAATCATTGCTGTAAGAATACACATAATATACGAGGGTATATCCAAAAGTAATGTCACTCCTCCCGTGGTTTAATTGTTTATAGGCCGATATGCATAAATATGATATCAAAATGTTCAGCAATTCAATTCTGATTAATATACAACGTGCTGCATTTTTCGATCTTTATAACTGGATTATATGAACATATAAAATATACCTATGACGTCATATCGCCGCACACGAAAATTACGATTTTTTTTCATTATCATAACAATTTTCTTTTATGCGTTTTTATAAAAAATAATTCTCGAAAGCAGACAATACTGTCGTGACATGATGAAATAAATGCTTCGTGTCTGCTGCTAAAAATTCAAGAACGTCACTCAACTTTGAAACCCGTAATATATCTTCAACGCATTGATTACTTAGCGAAAACACGGCAGATTTGTGACAAACAGACGCTGCGCGTAGTAATGCACTTTTCCTAAAAGTTTTGAAAGTCACCTACTGAAACTTTAGTTACACAAGGCTGCAACATAAGCTCATGTGTATGTAGTATAATCTTTTAAGGGGGCATATATCACCAAAAAATTATCGATAGAGAGTCATATGAACGGTTTTTAGTCGATCCGAAAAGAACACCAAGAGTATTTTTAACGCCGTCAATTCAATTCGACGTTCAAAACTACAATCATTATGTGGTGAGTTAAATATTTTGCTGTGGGACTATCTAGAGGACACTTAAAAATAATTTGATTTCGCAGGGAGTAAGTGTCGGGTGGGTTACACATTTTGAAAGGTCTTGGAAATGACTGCATGGTTTATGAGTCGTTAGAAATCACCAGGGATGAACGTCTGCTGGATGAGTAGGTGTCAGCAAGTAACGTCATTGAGTCGTCGTTGACGTCGGACTTGCGGCGATGTTCGTAAGTATGTCTCATGAAAAGGTTCATATCTCCAGAACTATTTTGTGCGTTGTTGTGAAATTTGGTCATCATATTCAAATTAGACTGAAGTTACGGTGTGAAAAATTTCGTGGTTTTATTGACATTATATACGATTTTATAGCATCAGTGACATTACTTTTGGATATACCCACGTAGTTATATTGTATTTTATGATGCAATTAACTGCATCTACACTGGAATAATGTATATGAAATGCATTCATTATGCATGTATCTTATTCTTACATAATATTAGGTCATTGCATTTTCATTTGCTGTCATGCCAGGTGTTTTGTATTTTTTACCAATTTCTCAACCAATTTTGATAAAAAAAATTATCCTACATATTTAATTCAGATTTTTTTTCAAATCGTCCTACTTTCATTGCAATTATACTCCAAAAATGCTGACATCAGCAAATTTAAATGCATATCAATTTGAATTCAGAAACCCTACCGAGTTAATGAGCAATTTGGTGGCAAGTGTCACACTCAAAACATTTAACACTGAGCAATTATTGGGTTCACTTATTCTTAAGTGACAGAAAATTTACCGAGATATCTCGAATCAATCGGAAAATGGATGATATTCGATAGCCCCTGCTATACATGAAAGTAATAATATTTGATCTTAAAATAACTTAAGATCATACCAACGCCTATTTTATTTTCACTTTCATTACAATTCTTAATTTTGTGAAACAAAATGCCTGAGTAACTTTTATTGTTTGTAAAATGAGTAAGATCACAAGATAAATATTTTCACACAAAAATTTGTCAATAACTGCAGACTTATAGACCCTAGGGTGACTTTGAACATACTGTAGCGTGTAATTTGTACAATGTACATTTGAATACCATTAAACACATTAAATTATGACCAAAACTAGAGGCATTCAAATGAGAGCAATATGCAAATGGTGGTAACTTGCTCAACTTTGTAGAGTCAATGAGTCAGTTATACTAATGTTGCCTAAACCCTAGAATTACATCAACCATTCAACTTTAAGGGGCTATTCCATCTATAAACCTAAAACATTATCATTGAACAACCAATTCAGGCCATAAATCATCCCGAACTAGGTGGGGGAGGATTTTACTTTCTATTCTTCTTAAAATTAGACAAATTTTAGGTTTCCTGTTTTGATTTTGACAATTTCCATTGATAGGTTTGCAACATGCTTGTTTCTTGGTTATAGGAAAATAACGTTTTTGACATCTTAACAAACAATTGGAAGAGGGGGTGATGAAGTAGGATTGTTTTAGCCTGCCCTTAGATATACAATATGCATTATGACGCCCAGAGAAAAATGTATGAATAAATGAACAGTCTTCACAAGTTTCCATTATGCACTTAATGTGAAAGTAATCATAACTCACAACTACACAACAATAAATAGCATTCATCCATTGAACTTTGAAAGTTGAAAGAAAACAGAAGTAAGTTTAATAAATTATTAATAACTGTTTGTACATGTTTCCATGGAAACAACACATTTCCATTAAGTTCTTTACAAACCAAAATTACTTTTAGTTCTATATTATTACCAACGGCTTAATATTTTAGGTCTTTGTTACTACTATATTATTTAGAAATGTACAGAAAGAACTTATATGAACACCAGACTAAAATAGCTAAACCACCTTAAATGTTTTTGTTAAAATTGTGCTTTTATAGATTCAGTCTTATTTAGAAGACCAGTTGACCAAAGACTAAGTGGTGGTCCAAAGCGCAGTCCTTTTTATCAAGGTTTTAAAGTAATATAGTATTAAGAATTTAGCATTACATAACATCAGCAAATAGACGCAAGGCAAAGGTTTATATTTTATATTAATTTTGTACATATTAATCACATTTTGATTATAAAACGTTGCATGAGTATATATTGAAATACATCACTTCAAATTACCACCTCAAATAACGTGAAACAAATAAGACCTGCTAGTACAGCAGTGAAGTCATATCTCGCAAATTTGAGTATTTCTCACCTTTTAGGGTCAGCACTCTCTCTGCAAAGACCCTCGTCTGATACGTAACATTCTGATAATTTGCCATATTTGTGTTGAATTTTACCGTTTCCTACATCACATCATAAATAACATCCCAAAAATTTCCACGAAAATTCAGCAGCACTAATCTCCATAGAAACGATGAACCGAAAGTAGAAATCCATATTTGCAAATGTTGTGTTTGTAAGGTAAAACAGTGAAGTTCAATAAATACACAAATAATTTAAGTGATACAATACAAGTTATTTATATTATGGATCCCGAAGCATTTATGTACATCCACGAAAAAATCAAAGATTATTTAATAATAATGTTGTAAGTTTATGCCACATTGTGACTATATCAGACGAGACGGTCGACATTGTTGCTCACACTACATTACGTCCCTCTTGAATGACAACGTTTCTCACATAATGCTTTACTCCACCCCATACAGCACTGAACACCGAACTTAAATCAATACCGACTCAAATCCCTCGTATTCACCGGTAGATTCCATTACTATAATACCCACACGTTACCATCCATAAAAGGTTAACAATACAATTAAACCCGCGATTTGTTATCTAGTCTGTGATTGGTCGATCTATTCTACCATATACCTCGTATATTGACATATACCTAGGTATGGTTCTAATTGATCTATTGTATTTAACCATGTATATACCTATATGGTAACATAATCATTGTAGTTTAACAACAGAATGGTGTACGGATGTCAATCATTGTCTGTTAAATATATAAAGACAAGGTAACGTAATCTCTAAACATCTCATTAACTTCACTTAAGGTGTTATTTATCCAACACCTTATGTGACACATGACGACACATGACACTCAGTATATGATGTCGGGTTGGATGACCTTGCATCATCGATGAAACTCAACGATTAGAATGTAGTAAATCAAGCGCACTAATATCGAGAGTGCTTGTAAGGAGGGCTTGTAATGTTGAGAGCAAAGTGACACTTAAGTCAGGTGACTATAATCAATGATACTAGTGGTGTTGTTCTGACATGGTGTTATTGGTGTAGTATGTTTTATATAAGAAATCAATACATGAAATATTAAGTACAGTTAGCCAGCACCATGGTAGGGGCCATATTGTTGTATTGATTTATTGTCCACTTACTAACACTGAGCTAACAGTCACCGATGCTGTAAATCACAGTGCTGAGTCTGTAAATCACAGTGCTGAGTCGCTAAAAGTACAACATATTACTATACATCATTCAGCATTATAAATAGTCACTATTGATCAAGGATTAAAATTACTATCAGGATTCAGTTCCTGGAAATACATATATACAAATCTTGAAAACTTTATATCCATGTCTTAGACTATGATAATAAGATAAACAATCCAGTGAAAATGCATGACAGAACCATACATGAATACTCTGTAACAGGTGTCTGTCTGTCTGTAAATAACCAATTATTTTCCAATTACCTATATGGAGATGGTGTACATAATCTATGCACAAGTATAACATAGGGTAAATGATCGGTGAATCTATGGATTAGAGGGTTAAAGTACTGGGTGGTGTTGTCCTGAAGTTTTACAAACACTAATGTTGGTCATCATATGGTTGCACTTACAGTACAAGTACTGACACTAAAGTGCTGGTATAAGTTAATTACAAACAAATCTTGACACTAAATCCCATAAAATCAGGGGCAATAAATGAATGAACAGGATCAATACATCAGGCCTTTCTCACATGCTCCCCACCCCCATGTGTGATTGTACATACTAATGATCCTAAATCCTATATTGATTTATCTGCTTATTATAAATTTCTATCCGGACCTGAAATATGAGATCAGCCAATATTGACAGAGATTTACTGCTTACTTCATGGGAATGTCCTAGTAGGTCATATCTATATAATATTAATATCAACCCCTGCATTGATTAATTTTGCATAAACTATACCTACCTAATATCAGGTAAAATTGATTGCCGGTAAATTAAGTTTACCTTATATATATTACCTTCAGAGACCATACATTTAACCACAGTGAACCGATGCCTAAAATATCATCTTTGCAGCTTGAATACAGAAAATAATGACTGATTTTCTTTGACCTTATGATATAAATGTCATTAAAGCTAATATGTTTTCTTCAAACAAGTAAGTAATGTTTTCTGCTGAATTCTGCCCTGCATTTTTAACAGAAGGTCATAAACAACACAGCATTTTCATGTTTGACAATAAATTAGGACATAAAATATAATAACATTTAAGTCGTGAATTTTTAAAATTATTCTACATTATAAAATTGTATCACATTGCAGAATACTTTGAATAAAATTGCAACTCACAGGAAAGTTCACTGACAAGGGAGACAACTCCAAGTCAATATTAACTATAAGAGAAGTTACAGTTCTCTCCCTTTACTTCTGACTAAATACTACAGAACAAACATTGTATGAACATTGGTCCCCATCGTCCCCATCAAATATTGATTAAGATAGAAATCATTGATATTGTCACAGGGAGCCAATTGAAAAGGTCACACTTGTTTATTTATTTATTTATTTGGCAATACCACTATGTATTTTTTTGAAAAGACCAAATGAACTGGTAACCAGTTACAGACAAGCCACTGGAATATCAGGAATCATCTCCCTTGATTAGATGTTGACTTTAGCTCATTTCTGTTAATGGATTTGCCCCCCCCCCTTTAATATTTATAACTTTCGAAATAAATGAAAATGGCCATCATGGCCACCAGCGGATTTAGGCATCACAAAGTAGTAGGGTTACATAATGCATTACTGTGGTATAATGTTTGATATCAATTTAACCTTTCGAAATCACAAACCTTCTAACAAAACTAAACTTAGCACTTGATAAAGGATTTAGTATAGAAATGTAGTGTTTCTCAGAATTTACTGAAGTTACCTCAAACTCAGAATCAATACGAACAAACTCATCCAAGTTTCACATTTAGTCGATCTAAAAGAATTTTAGCATGAACATGAATTTATAATTTCTAAGAAAATAATCTGCTAAATTATAGTGAGTAGGCATTATCTAAAGTGGTTTACATTTAATAATATAAGTCTAATTTGAATGTCACCTGAAAGGCCAAAAATTTTACACTTACAACAAAATTTGTTATCAAAATTGAACTTACTCAAGAAGAGCGTCATCCTTAATCATAACCACAGCAACATTTCACATCAATAGAATGCAAAAGAACCAGAAAAAGTCAAGTTCAACTTTATTTCACCTTCTCCGAAACATCGATGTTAACTTTTCGAATAAGACTAATTTCCGCAATGTCTTCTCTTAATTTTCCGAATAAACCTAATTTTCTTAATACGGCCATCCAGACGACCCAGACATCTTTATTAGCCATTGGACATATAAGATTTGGATAGGTTAGATAAAACAGACTAGGTTAGAACATCCAAATGGTTTCAGACCATGCCCTGAATCAATAAAGACACATTTTTCATTTTATTCTTGAATGTTGTATGTAAAATAAACAGACAGGACAACCAAAGCAGGTTACAGTCATCTCACAAAGATCTTAGTCTATACTCAAGGCTCGGTAATATAAATCACATCTTTCGTTGTTTCACAAACACAACATGAAATGAAATACGTTAATAGAAACCCAGAATCTCATGAGGAGCGCAAGATTGCAAGCTGCACTAGGATCTGACTCAAGACCTCTATGTTGTCGGAACCCCCTCCAAATCTTAATCAACAACCAATTCAGGCATTTTTGCTTTTATAAATATGTAGCAACAGACTGCAATAACTAAATGTGTCTTCGCCAGGAAAGACATCTTTAAAAATCATGCAGTTTTCTGCCAAAAAAACAAAAACACCAAGTAACCGTCCATAATGTCCAACATTTTCCCCAATGACAGAGCCATAAATTACCTCCCCCAAATGACAGAGCCTTAAATTTCCAAAGTTGAAAAACGCTTGTAGGAAATGAAATGTCAGTCAAAATGGAAAGCAAAAAGATCACCAATATATTTTGAATATCAGTTTCAGCATAAATCATAATTTAAAGCCCATCTATTTTGCTGTCTCAGCCTTAAAGTTTACATCAAAAACATTGAGAAACATCTTCAAAATCCATAATCCATGTTGTGAAAATATTGACTTAAGGTTTATGGATAGATTTTGTTTATCACCAATGAAATTGCTAGAGGTGTCAGAATAAATCAAAACTAACAGAGGACATTAAGTCCTAATCTGTGGTCTCTCATCAGGGTGCCTTCAATAGCACAGTAAGCTTGAATTTTCTGCAAGGAGGCGAAGACATCATACGAAAAACATTAACTGGATGAGTGTTTCCATTTATTTTGGAGTATGCAATTCTAACACATTTTGTCAAGCATTTTTAAAAACTTCAGTTAGTGAATATACTGGAAATTAATGAGCAGATCAGTAATATTTCACAAGAGTATTTCAAGAGTACAGTTAAAGAATCATAAGTTCATTTCAGTCCAATTATTTCCAATTATTTCCAATTCTCATGAAATCATAAGACTTAGTGTTCTCAAATTAACTGATGAAAACCATTGTGAACCTTTTCTTACTTTTAAACCAAGCAGAATTCGAAGTTCATCAATTTATATGGCCTCCAACACCTTTCTTGTAATATTGTGCGATATTTTTTAATACAGAGAAATAGTCTTGAAACTGTTCTCAAATTATACATAAATGCACATATTTATATGGCCTTGAAGATCATTAAAAAATGTTTAACTATTCACTGTTCTCTTTGCCATTAAACAAAAAGCATGACAATTGTTGCGGCAGAGACAGGACAAAAAGATACATGTCTGACGGTTCCAATTAGTGAGCTAACACATGTATTGATGCTGTACAGACAACATTCCCCCTATCTGACAATCAGATACAGACATTAGATGTTAGTACCGGGCCAGACAAAGACTATATATACACGACAATATGCCAGAAAACGTAAAACAAATTGATTACCATTCTCCGAATTTGGTATCTTATTCCGATATTTCCAAGGGAGAGATTGATTCGATAACAGACAAGGAATTCCATCAGAAGCCAAAAACTGGCTAATTAAATAGTAACTAGAGATGTCCTTACAGCCTAGGGGTCCGTGACTTGATGTGCTTTCTATGGTAGAGAGGTTTTGCTTAATTTACCATGTATAGACAGTAATTGACTCCACTGTGAAAGAGACTGTAATCAAATCAAGAATGAGAAGTCATCCATGCGCTGAGCTCTGACATTCTGTCATTATAAGCATATGAAATATTGCATTGTGCCGACATTCAGGATATTAGAGTTCCTGACAGTGCTCGGCCATTTACAGTCAGTTGATGTATCTATTTCTTAGAAACACAATGGGCAATACAAAACTAATCATACAAATAATTGCTCATTCGGATTATTATAAATGTAAGGAAACATTCAACACTCCAAATGGTCAGTGAGATGAGTTTTGAGTATGCAACATGAAAAAAAAAGGTTTTTCTCTATTTTTTCAAATATATTTGAGTATAAAGATGAGTCTCAGACTCATATGTGATTATGAATCTTAAATATAAGAGATTTACATCTGATATTTGAGTGACATAATCAGACTTCAGTGGAAGCCAATCCACTTCCGTTTCCAAAGCAATAATAACAATGATAGATCTTCCAAAGAGCTTTTGAACTGGTATTTTTCACATTCACGTTTCCTTATTTCTCTTTACATGGCAGTATGATCACAAATGGTGTTAAAACATCAATGATAATTTAGTGTATGATGCTATATATGTCCCAATCATTGATCGAATATTAATAATAAATGTTGTATGGATTGCGCAATAATGTACGAAGGCATCAAGGTGTCAAGCTTACCTCTGTATTCCTGTATAGCAGCTAGATCTCCACGTCTGAAGTAACGTCCATGTTTACATATAATGTCAACCATTCTCAATCATAACTTTTACATTCTCATATAATAGTTGATATAATATTTATCCGTCTAGAGTATTAGTGCCAACGTTTGAATATTAATTATGAATTGCCATTAAATTCTGAGATCAAAGTCTGAGAGAGATATATTATTTATACATCTATATAATAATATACACTATGGTAATAAACGATATATTGCAGGAATGGATAAATATATTGCACAAAATGTTCCACAGCACCGAACACCAACACAAACTCCAACCTCAAATCTTAAGTCACATAAAACAGTCTCATCATGTCTGATAGACAAATATCCATTTTATCATTCCACATTTCTTCATCCTTCTCCATTTTCATTTTTCTATTTTCAACTTTTACGACTTGTTGCATTGTACACTAGACTATTGAAACCCTATTCACTCTGAATTGCTCACATGTTTACATATATTCACAAATCATTTTATAACAATCATAAACAGAGTTAATACTTCAGTCAACAACAATTGAACAAGCATTCCTTCATGCATTTAAGTCCAACATTTCATATTATTATGAATATATAGCTATTAAACTACAGCGTTTACATCGTTTTTTCTTTCATTTGAATCCAACCAAACATGAAATCACATTAAATTGACCACAAATATACAGAATTCTCAGTAACAACATTTTTGCAACATCACCAATCACATGTTCATTTGTAGACAAAAAAGTATTGTACATCAAACAGTTTTAATATACAATTAATGATTCGGAAAAAAACTTCCATATAAATAGTTTATGAAAGCAAACCAAGTCAGTTCCTGTTTTGTTATAGTCTTTCCACAATATATTCCAACACTACTATTTCAGAAATAATAAATTCCTTAACAGATGTAGAAAGCTATCATTCTTGATGCTATTTTCTTTCTGACTGGTCAAGCAAACAAGCCAATATTCTGAGAACTCTAATTAACTATGCATGAAATTCACATGCACACTCCCATCTGTCCTCTAGCAGAAAATGTCAGGAACAGTCGCTCCAAGAGAGTTTGACCAGTCTCTGGAATTACGGTACCATACTAAAACCATTTGCTGACCAGTACCTAATCCATTCCAAGTGACCAACATAATAATGATATTCACATCTTTTACGACGTTGTCATTTCCCAGAGACAAAAAATTTCCAGTCAATGGACACTATTTTGACAATCATTGTCATTTATTCCCTAATTTCCAATCAAGTAATTCACAAAGTTTTATGGCGCTTTTATTTCCTTGTACAAATTTCATGGTCCTCTACATAACACATTTTCATCACTTGTCACGAATAATCACAAAGAACCAGACGTTGTCCTCTGGTCTTCAGAGAATTCTTTCCAAGCAATTTCCTTTTGTTATTCCTCCTTTCACAGGATACAGCCACGACGACGTAGTGGTCAATATATTCCACCAAACACTTCACAGTTCTCGCATGCAATGAGCAAATTCTATTACGCCTCGTATAAGACTGATGCCCTTTGGGAGGTCACGTGTATCCCACAGTCAGACGAAACCATTTAAAAATCAATCGCCCAATTTACAATCCAAATTGTCACCAGAAATATCCAAGTGTTGGTTACTATCATTCAGCCCAATAGCTGGACTCCTATCACATAATTAAGTTTGACGACTATCCCTCCAATCCACTTATCAAGCCTTTCGTCCATCACATAATTATAGATCTTGAGACTTCACGCTAGCCTACAAATCTATTTACAGTATTTTAGAGATCCCTGCTTAAGGCATTCACATATTCACATCCAGACATTCAGACATCTACCATTTTAAGCCATCATCTTTCACTTAGTAAAGTGCATCAAAAACATATTCTGACAGAATCAATTATCCTTTCCCAAACACAAAAGTCTAAATCTTCATTGAATGATCATAAAAGGAGAATGAAACACTTATATTATGGCTTCGTTCATATATATGTAAACATAAATTCACTAGATAGTAAGCTAAGAGCTTTCATCTATTATAGAGCAAAGATAATTATATATACTAATATGATTTCTATTGGAAGAGTAAGTCACTGAAAGTGTCCTGTCGTCTTTTTATCCTCTTTTTATTAAAGAAATTTTTATCAGCTATAAAGTCATAAAGTTAAAGGCACGTTAAAAAATCCGCCAATTTCTTAATCCGGATTAGAGACATAATTTGGCATCGTTATAACATAATATTCCATCAACGTTATTCAGAAAAAGGAGATTTTGTACGATCAACAGCGAAGATTTTACGTTAACAATCAAAAGGCTTAACAAATTGATACAAATGGAACCCGATTTGGTGCAAGGCTTTTTAAAAATAAACTTATCAAGTAGATTAAGCCGAAAATATGCCAAGTTATAAGTGAATTTCACAAATACGAAAAACACTTAGACGAAAAATCTTAACTTCTTAATTAGGTCATACCGTTTCAATCGCATAATTTTTATATATTACAAATACGATGTTTTCACTTTTTCATATCCAATACATTGATTTCTCAATTCTAAATTTTTACAATTTGATAATATAAGTTTATGCATCACCCTGGGAAATAGGTCAAAGTCAAAATTTAGTTTTTGTTTTTCACTGACTTGACAATAATTCTCTTTATAAAATAAAACATTGACTTGAATTTGCCGTATACATACACATTAAATCAAAATGACTGGTACTTAAAGCAAACTTTTACTGTTTTTCAACTTTTCTCAAATATATAATAGAATGTTTTAGCAGAAATCGAACATTTATAAAAGGTATACATTTGAAAGCAAACACATACAATGTTTAATTTAGACAAATATCGAACAGCCACTTTAAATCCATGTAAGACATGTCATAATAATACGGTGAAACTTATGCATGTTTTTTTTAATTTAAAAGTCAAAATTCATGTTCTTTTAGAAGCTAGTACATTCAATTTATATGTTAATTCAATTGATCCAAAACTAACTCAAATATTTTTTTCATCAAAAAAGACAAGACAAAAATAGCTAAGCCACTTTAAGACACTCAGTGACTTTTGTTTCCAATAAATCCAAAATATTGTGAAACTTGATAGATCATTAAAAGTAACAGTTAATGTATTGCTATAGTAACTATCGGTTATTACGAATATCGCATGACAAGTGTATAATTCCAAGCCATCAGTGGACATAAGGCAGTCATGAACTACGACACCATCGCTGTGATTATGAATACCCTAGTTCCATTAACTAGACAATCAAAGTCACCAAGCATGTTAATTAGGAATCCATTATCTCCAGTACTACCACTGCTTTTATATCCAAACACATCCGGAACCTCCAACATTTCCAATAAAAATGTTAACTTTCATATAAATACCAGTACAATTTAACCCAGTAACCATAACACAAGGATTCTAAGTTGCATTTATATGCTAAGCCGACTAAATGTCCATACTTCAAATAATTTGTAAAGTTCTTCAGTATTTAAAATGGTCAATTTTCTATTTAAAGGTCACACTTGAAAACTTCTATGTAAATAAGAGGGACATACACAGTTCACTTCAAAGACGTGACCGTTTTTTATGACAGATATATAGTAGATATATCGGCAAGTCGCAAATGATCCCCTCTCAATCCTCCTTATATTCCGGTTTTTTATCAATCTTCACAAAGTTTGACAAGCTAGGAAATTGTATTGACATATCTAAAGTGAAAGTTCAAATTTACATTTCTCTAAACTCACAAAAACTTCAACTACCCTCCAGTAAAATAAATTGATTTTCAAAGTTAAATGTATTATAAATATCAAGGTAAGTCACTGAATGAACACAAAATCACATTCCCGAGTATGACGAGAAGATTTGAATATATGAATGATTGTCACTAACACATTGCAAGGATAATCAACATCAAAGATAATCCATGTCATAGGTCAAATCATTAAAACCGGTCAAAACTATGATAATCAACACCGAGATACTACTAGTATATTATATACACGTAAGATATAGTATATTCAAGTCCTGTTTGCTTATTTATCAATTTAATGTAACTTAGCCACTTAGAGATGAGTTACAGACACTTAAATTGGTTGACAAGCTATCGTAAAGCCAACTCTTGAACTTGTGTCTCAATCAACATTATAGATCAATGTGGCGATGTTGTTTAACAGACGATCGCATTCAGTTGACAACAAATCTACTGTCATTTCTCGAATTATCCAGGGAAAAAGTCGTCTCGGAAAAAACCTCGACTTCAACTTCCCTGGAGAGACCAATTCAGCACATACACTGAATTAACTTCAATAACTGGAAACTTCATCAATTTCCAACAAAACAAATCGAGCTAATGAGATATGTACTCAGTGTAAGGGTCTAACGGAGAGAAAATAAGCACTATAATTGTAATCGTGTACCAAAAATACTCAGAATCAGATAATAAAGCCAATAATGTCCTGTGGGTTGAATTATATCGAAACTTGTGAAATTGCTCAGCTTTTGGAATGAAATATTAATCGTACAATTAGGGAGTCTTTACAAAACATGTAAATAATAGCATTAAACAGATCGCCTCCAGCTGCTCTTTAATTATAAATCATTTCTGTAACTAATTTCAAACTTTTGTTTTTAGCTAACAAATTAACACTGATAATTATTAGTACTTTATCATCATATATCTTTCAATGTACTGTGCAGTATGTGTGAAAGAGATGACTAGCTTCTTGATTCCCTGAGCTAATATCAGTTTGAAAGCTTTCTATCAGAGCTTAAACCTTGAACCACCTGGACTCTCGAGACACAAATAACAACTCGGCCATGTGAGACCATAGGTGGCAGTATCAGTGTTTGGGAAAAAAATGAAAAAATCCGTCATCACTGAGCTAATACACTACATGGACCGTATATATATCGATTGTCTATCTAACTCCATGTACATTGTGAAGGTATAAAGCGTAGTATATGTATATGTCCAAAGATTGTGGAACATCGCATAGGCTTGGTTCCCAACAATAATTACGATACTGTGAGCCCAGCGGGTAACCAGTGCATAAATAAAATGACCTTGAGCGAAGTTAAATAACGAAAGTAACACTGTTTTGCTGTTTCGCAGTTATAAGATACAATTGAACGAGATTTTCGGTAGGAATGAATATCTTATAGTTTATATGAATGACTTGTATATGCGATTTTTCTTCAGCGCCCTCATGTTATGCTGAAACAACGAGATGCAATGTTCCACAATCTTTGGCATATAGACATAGAGTACGCTTTATACCTTGATAGTATACTATTAGCTCAGTGACGGAATTGTTTTTATATTTATTTTATTTTATTTGTTTTAATCGTTTGCGGACCAAACACTGATACTGCCACCTGTGTGTGAGACGGTACGTGCAACAGGGTTTGATCACACAGCTCATATTAGAGTAACCAATATGAGTCCACAATCATGTCCAGTCTACAATGCTTCTATAGATATCAACATTAAGGATCTTCCAGGAAATATTTCTGATGATGAAATGCTTGCATTGTAACAACTGAACTGAGAAAAACTAGTAAATACATTAGTAACACCACAACATATCTCAGGGTTCTCCAAGGACGGATTTCACACATTCTTAAACAGCCATCGAATCCCATATTACTATTTACCCATCAAGTAAAGTTTAATTATTCATAAAAGTAATAATTGTACCATGGTACTTTCACAATAAAACAATCATCTTCACCACTAGATAGAATTCTCGAAGATAAAATAAGCTACCACAACAAGATATTTCAATATTGATCATTTAAAAAAGTCAAAGACAATACCATACTATCTATTGATCTCAAAATTAGTAAAGAATACTTGATAAATATTGGTCAATTACATGCTTCATGTATGCCAATTAAAATATCTCCAGGGCCTAGCTCACAGAATTGCATAAGTTTTCAGTTTGAGAATTTTTCCTGGATTACTAATTGAATAAGTGCAATATGAAGTAAGAATCCACTTATGATTTTATTAATATCTTGACCCCATCCATAGTCATCAAGTTCGACTTAATTAAAATTTAGAGTCTCAATGATACAACAAGAGAATACCATAGGCCAGGATAATCTTAGTGACATCAACATAGACTTGACAATATTCTAGTCTACTTTTAAGTGATTTTCAGTAAGTCACAATACAATTGATTCAGTCACTTATATGTCATACATTCTGTCGGAGAGGACAATAAACAGATCAGAAAAGCCGTTATCTTACATTCTTCTAGTCAGTCAAATATTTACCATGGTACACGGAGAGAATAGAAACTAATTTGTTCAGAGCAATAAAACCAAACATTTTCTTCTTCAATTTTGACATTTAATACCATTTAAAAAAATGTTAAGGCTAATTTCTCATTATTTACATTTTACATTTTTTCGAAAATGTTGAATTTAGAAAAATAAATTAAATATTAGAAGAGATCAGGTTGTCAAATGTTGGCTTATTGTGGTATATGTCTACTCTATGTTATAAATTTATCAAAAGTACTTGTCTCAACATGCTGGCTAGTTTTCAAGATTTTCAATCACTTGTACGATTTTATTGATCTCACTCCCCTAAAGGTTTACCATGTAACAACTATGGCATCTATTTATTATTGAACCGTTATCAATTGACTAAAGTGATTTTCACAACTAGATAAATCACACATGCACCACACATTCCTTCGGCGATCTGATCTAGCGTATTAATACGACAGTGCTTATACCGATGACTATTGAATTTAAAATATTTCAAACGTAAGACAATAATAAGACAATAATAAATTTAATGAGGTTGTCAACAAGCCAAACTGAAACATTTAATCAAAGGAATTTGTTTAATTCTCTTGCCAAATTAAGTACATGACACGGACAGAGCTCATCAAATACTTTAAATTTTACAACTCCTGACAACGCCAGAGTTAATATTGTACCGGAGAATTGTATGGTTAGTTACAGGTACAGGCATAAAAATCATCTCTCAGAGGGTTGACAGTTTGAGTGGTATGATCGCAATACGGGAGAAAGGGAGGTAACTGCAATGTCCAAGTGAGTTATACAGCATAATTTCTTAGACAGGCATATAAGAGTTTGGTGGGTAACTATCAAGGCCTAATCTTACACAATGTCATGCTAGGGGTGCATGGGCAATAGTTCAATTGTGGGATTATGGTCAACAAAAGAGTCATTTCCTGGTTTTTAGATAAGTTTTGACAGACAGGGCAAGAGAAACACAACCATGCTCTTTTCATAGAAAAAATATTAAAAAATCTTGGGACTCAGACTCACAAGGAGAGCATGATTCTGAACTTCAATGATACCGCAAGTTTTCAAGTATTGCGTCCAAACCCTGGCACAGTTCCTAATATTGCTACTACACACATCAAAGGGGCAACATTGAAGATCAATTAGGCAATCAATGTTAAATCAATCTATACTTGTTAGTTGTAATATCGATTCATTGAGGACATTTTTGTAGGTTAAATAATTATGTTGAGCGTACGATCTTGAATATCACACGAGTCAATGAATTCACATCAATGACAGATTTTCTGCCTCAATAAGCAAAGAATTCACAACTCGGCAAATATGAAAACCAAACTGATTAAAATGTCAATTGGACAATAAACAAGCATCATGCTGTAGTAGTCAATAACAAAAGGCATTTCCTTAAAGACAGATTATTCTTAAAATTTTAATATCTTAATTCATCTCCGTTTACTTATTATAAAAAATTCTAAATTACGATTAAAGGAAATCACTTTAAACTTGATAATCCTATAAGTTCCACGCATTTAGACATAAAATTTGCACAGTTTAAGCCTGATTTCATTATTGAATTAGGATTAAACAAATCATTTGCGACAACTTCTGAATAGTTAATACCATAATCTTATCAAAGGGAAACAACTCTTCCAGACTTAAAATAATACAAATATGGATGATCTCCCTTGCATTAACACTAAACAACACTATTAACAGATATTTATAAGTGTTTCACCAGATATAAAATCAAACCAGTGTCAGGCAGGATCACCTGAATCAACTGACAATCTTTTAAGCAGTCAAAAGTATCTAAACACAAATGAATATTCATATTTACAAATAGAACTGCATTAAACAGCAATTTTGCATTCAAAATTAAGCAACCATTATTCAATACCATTAATTTTAATAATCATTGAATTATCATTTAGTTTGTCTGTAGAGTAATTGATCAATGAGTTTTTATGAGGCAGTATATCCTTAATCATTTAACACCATTTTATTTTTATGAGACTCCAAGTGAAAAACGGATCACAAAATCAATGGATTGAGCAATAAATGACAGTTAGTCCAGTCATTTTATAACTTTTAACCTCAAACTAATTGCAAAACAAACAGTTTTGAGTTTATATGGTGCGTAAAGCTATCCTTAGCAATGTACAGAATGTCCTAATTGAATATTCGTGGGACTTTTTGAGATATTTACAAATATGTTGAATTGTCACATGTTTTCGCGATATTTGTCACTTTTGATGTAAATAAATCTTGACTTGTACCAGTAACTTATTTTTGCATCGTGCTTAGAGGTCGCAAATTTGGTTTGATTTTTATGAAACTTGGCAGCAATGATAATCGAAAGCTAATCTAGGTAAAATAAAAGTTTTAGTTTACCGGAGCCAAAATCTAGGTCACTAGGTCAAAATAAAGAAAAAACAAGATATAGTCACAAGGGGTCGCAATTTCGACCTTACACTTATGAAGTTAAGTCACAATGATCACCTTACAAAACTCAAGGTCATGTATGAAATTGAATTAACCTGAGTTCAAAACTAGGTCACTAGGCCAAATTATAGAACAAATCTTTAGAAGGCGCCCTTTTTACCTAATCTTTATGAAACCATGTCACATGGATAATGAAGACAAAATGTAGGTCAAATTCAATATTAACTTATCAAGAGTTAAAACTAGGTCACTAGGTCAAAAAATAGACAAACCTTCATACGCCAAAAAGTCGCATGAATTATTTTCACCCAATTACCTAATTTGACCCAAATTATTCAATAACATACTTGTCTTAGATGTTTTGAGATGAGCATTGTGACCAAGTTGCATAAATATTAGACCAACATTGTGAATTTTGTACCTACACAACGTTTTACTTTGATTTTAACTAGCGACCTACTTTTTGACCCCGGATGACCCAGTTTATAACTTTGACCTAGATTTTGTTGATATTATTCTTGTGACCAAGTTTCATAAATATAATGTCTACATTATGACCTCTAGCGACTACACAAGGTTTTGCTACAATTTGACCTAGTGACCTAGTTTTTTATCCTTGATCATCCATTTTCTACCTTGGCCTTAATTTTGTTCAGATGATCACTCTGACCAAGTTTCATAATCATAAAGTCAAAATTGTGAATACAAATGCAATTGTGGACGAACAGACAAAGAGAACAATCACTATTCCTCCCGAATCGATAAATTCGTGTACATTTTGTATATTGACATTATTGTATACTGTCCAAACACAAATATCCTTTTTCCATTAGACATACATGTATACAACACATGATATGTGTAAATTTTAAACAAATTGGATTAATATTAAAGAAATGAGTAAAACTTTTGTTTCCCCTTCCAAGTGCTATTTTGAGTCATTTTGTCGACATTTGAATGGGTAGTATACCAACACGTAGACTGGCATATATATGAAAAGTAAATTGTCTGATGATAAAATCAATATTTGTATTCGATAGAAGAAGGTTGTATCTTTCAGAAAATATAAGCTTTAAGGTGCAATTAGTAAATATTTATCGACTTACATTGGAATTATTAGAACTTAAAATTCCCCATGTAGTATGAAATTGGGAAAATGCTGAAATTGCTACAAAAAGTGACCTTAAACATGTCGATTTTTTTGTATTTTCCCCACTGAACTCGCATATTTGACATTTTGTCTGTAGTTGATAATAGTCTGTAGATGATGAAAATGCAAAGAAACTCTGTTTTGCAATTTGTTTGAGGTTGACCATATTTTTTAGCTTCAATGACTGGACTAAGTTTCAATTAAAGGAAAAGACAATTTCCTAGGTAAAGGAGTTTTACAAGACCAGTTTCAGATAAACAATTTATACCAGACAGTGATAGTGAAGCTCAGATAACAATCTGTATACAGAATTCATACATCAGCTTTGAGGGGATATTTCTAGGAAATTGCTGCCCACTACAACAATACAATATTAAGTGGTCTAGACTGATAAATTACATCAAGTTCAAGGGGTTACCTTGAAAGATGATAAACATGTAGTAGGAGTAATAAGACAAAAAAATAACAACCACAACAAACATAACCTCATACAGTAAAACCTCTGTAATCTAATTTCAGTTTCAAATGGTAGCATTACTGATTTGTTAAACCCCCCCTCAATTAAGGAGCCACCTGTTTTAATTGGCAGCCAATAACATTCAGATACATTGTAATAAAACAACAACCATTCCTGCTTTAAGAAGTAAATTAAAACATATTTACATACAAAAACTTATGACATCTAGTAAAAGTTACAAGCCAGGTAAAGTTGCTAGTGCCCTGTATTTGTAACCCAGCTACCCAGGTTTGATTCCCTAGTGTGTCTGATTATGCCCTAGCTTCCATGAGAAGTTGACAGTTGAAGTAGATTTTCCTCCACATGTGGAGATGTTGCTACTTTCTTGTGGAAGGTTAAGCTAATACAACTTAGGGCATGGTTCATGAAACTGGTTAGGTGAATGTTTAGAAACGTTGCTTAACCTGAATAGATTAACAAACATCTAGTTAAAGGTTTCAAATGCATGATGATTATCAACCATCTTATATAAACATGCTTTTCAAATTTTCATTATAGCATAACCACTCCGTAATACTATATCAATTTCATTTGATTCTATCGTTCAAGGTTTAAAATTTCTTGGCAGAAAATCAACAAAACAGATTTAATTTAAGGAAACAATTACTGAATTCGTCCAATATTGTAATTGAAAAATGACCTTTCAATCTATAAGGAATTTAACGTTTAGAATTTCACCCTATGTAAACGATTGCTTCAATGTATTAAACATAATTATTTATTGATTATACAGCGATATTACGCCGACTTATATAACGTTCTTGTAAGCAAAATGTTCTATATTTAACTAATGTATATTGAAATAGCCTAACAAGATCACATGTTAGTATAAGAGGTTTACACAGTTAAAATTGTTACGTAAAACAAATATTTTGGACACGGGTATTTCCCTCTTCAGGGAGCGACAAGTTTCTGCATGAAATTCCAATAACTAGTATCAACTGTCAAAATGTAGTTAAAACAGAATTCTGTTAAAAGATGAATTATAAATGTGCGAGTGGCTGAATCGTAAAATATTGTTGTCGCGTACAATAATACACATACAATATTGTATTATTCAACTCAATTAAGTTTCATTCTCCAATGATTGATTTTTTCTCACAGGTTTTGTGTTAAATGTAAATAATGACAATCCATACAATGTGAATCCATTCTAGGTCTGTATGTCTCCGATTCAATACTCATTTCCGATTCATAAAAACAAGCGGAAATTCTTCCTTTACAGTTAAATGGCTGACGGCTTCACAAATCATTTATCTGTCTACATACTAGAAAACAACACTAGAGCCGATGTTGACATGAAATATTGACTTCATGAATATTATACAAATTAATCATCAACAAACTAAACTGAATGACAATTGTCCATTCTCAATCAATAATCAACCCTCTCTCCAGCAGCCAGTTATTTTGATACATTATTGCTTAAAGCAGGTGACTGCTTAATTAGACATGTGTTTGTCACATACCTGCATTAAACAAGCACCTGAGTCCTGTGTCATGTTAGTATAATTTGTTACTAAACGGCTATTCTGAAACCAAATAAATCTTCTTTAAACAACCACCTGTCGTAAAAAAACAATTCTATATTGATGTAACACTTGTCTGGCTGCTTAAAACTGGTTATACTTCACAGCCGGATACAAACATCAAGCAGTGAATACATCAAACCAGCTTAAACATTTATTTGATTACTAACAAATTTACACGGGCCTGTTTGAAGATTATATTGAGGGCTCAGTGCAAAACTATGGTACACGCCTCAATAAAATGATGTACAGTGGAACTCGGTTATAACGAAATCCTGGGGTCCTAGCAATTCCTTTCGCTATATCCGATTTTCGCTATATCAGTACAACGAAATTTCGTTATGTGAGATTGGATATAACGTATTTCGTTGTACATTGTATATTAAAATCATCGTGTTTGTCATTTATAAGTACAGCATGTACATACTGCTTCGGAATGTTTAAAGAAACAACATAGACGATGCCGATCAATTATTTGATACTATTAACTGATAAAAAAATGTAATGAATGAGTTCTATTCTATATCTTACTTGGAATATATCAATCCTTATTCTGTGCGAAGTAAGGCATTGTCTGAGCAGTTTGACAGGATATTCTTATATTATAAGGCCATTAATTAGCAAGTTCTAAGCACTAGCCGTTAAACCATTAATACAATTTACATGTAGTAAGTAACGATGACAATTGCGACTTGGTTGATGATGGCCCAACGTATTTCATCCTAATATTTCGTTTTCTAATATTTCGTTTTATAGTTTTAGCTACAGTTTTTCGAAATAAACCATTTACAAAAGTTAATAATCTTGTTAAGTCAACGAAGTTTAGGTGTATAATTATATAATTATTGGTAATATGTCAGTTAATTTGCACTGATAAATGCCCGAGGCGCAACTACTTATAACACCTCTTAAGATTGTTTTCACGCAATTATCGCCTTTGTTATAAGCGAGCCGTATTGCACACAAAATGTTACATTGGGACCTAAAAATCATTACGTTATAACCGATTTTTCTTTATATCCGATTACGTTATAAGCGAGTGGTATTACATTGAAATAAAGAAGGGACGAAGTCGGGGATTTTTTTTCCTTTTTCCTTAACCGAGTTTTCGTTATAAGCGAGTTCGCTATAAGTGAGTTCCACTGTAGTTATCATAGTTTTGCAACGAGCCCTCGATATACAAACAGGTATATGATCAGACAAACAAATTTTGTATCAGAAATTTGAATCCATTGAAGTTTTACCAATCACAACCTTGGTTTATATAAAAGGTGGAGGTAGAATGGAAGAGAGTAAATTACAAAGATAATGTTGTTCAATACAAATCCTTCCCTCTTTATCATTAATCTACAATTTATTACAAATCAAATACTCTCTAAACAGAAGTCATGTACAGTACTAACAACTTGTAAACAAACAAACTAAATGTTCTGTTTATTTCAAAATATTTGACACTTGAAGAAGGTATGTTTTCTGTCGGTCATTATGACCTTAGATTATGACTCAAGACTGCAGTCTTTGAATTAAAGATTTCAACCTCATAATATGGTTCCAGTAGCATATCACACTTCAAATTAGCATTGGAAGCAACTTTTATTTTCATATTAGTAGTCTCATCAGAATTAATTTGTTGTTGCTAATCTTAGTGCATGTAATGATATATCAAACTTGAATATCAAATGAAATGTGTGTTGAGGCGCATGCCAGTCTCTTTAAAAAGTTTTGATATGATAAAATATCTTAATTTATGGACCTTTGTGGCATTCACATTGTAATTAAATCATAATATGGTTCACCGTAAGAACTGATTATGCTTATAATTTATTTATTACACTTATACAATATAGATATTTTACCAAAATACATCAAACCCATACACAATACCACCATGAATAATTTTAAGTACATATACACTTATAACTTATATAGGATTTTCTGTTCTATTAAAATACAGCCGTGACTGCTACCTAGTCCTTTAACATTGACTATATTAATAAAAGTGCAACCATACAACCACGTTACATGACGTCTTTGAGGACCATAAACGGCAGATTCATATTTGCTATGGTTGATCAATAAATCTTTAACTCCGGTTTGAGGAGCAATATTCCCCCATACCCTTCAATGCGATATTATGGCTTCACATATTATCAGTACATATATTGTTTACTTACACTTCAAACTTTTTCTTACAATTACTCGCATAGATAAGATATATTAGTGCAATAAATAAGATTAGCCTATTATTGATGAGATTTATATATGATTATTGATGTATTGATTTCGTTAATACCATCCTGCTAAGCCTGCGTAATATCATAATGTATTGCATGCCTAAATCCAATAAAATGAAAGCAAAAAATCTATTTTTAAAGACATTACATCGGAAGGGATAAGATTTAAAAAGACCTAATGATATTTTTATAGGTAAAGAAGTACGCTGATATTGATAGAGAAATCCAGGTCGAAGCCAACGAGACAATATTGGTGAAATATTGATTAAATCAGAAGGATAGGTCCTTTTCAAAGTTGTAACTGATTTTATATATCTTTCAAGTTTAACTTTGCAAAAAAGTAGTTCAGTAGATTTGAATTTAATGTAAACAGATAAATATGAAGTTCCAATCATTCATTCTTGTAATAAGATTATTTATCAAAGATCAGCCCCTCAATTTAGTCTATACATGATTCACTTTTCAGGCTACTGTAAAGCCTCTTTACTTATCAGTTAATGATCCTTGGTTCTAGACAGGAGTCTGCACATTTTCAATTACAGAAAATATTTCTATGGAGTACTTCTTCAAGAACTCAATATAATATAGTGATCTAAACATAACGAATAATTATGTTGCTTAAAATCAGTAATATCCATAGAGGGACTCAAGAATGTGCAGACTGGATTCAAGGGAAGTAACTGAACTTAGCCAGCACTATTGAAATAGAGACAATCAAACTAAGGGGAGGGAGTAATTGAACGATAGATTGAATAAATAAATTAATTGTATGATATTAACTTGATTGAAATGATGATGACCAAGCCAAGGAAGGCAAATGAATTATAAGATTGAGTTATTTAAATTCAAGAGAAGTAACAGTTACTATACTAGCACAATAATAGTGGCAACAAAAAATCTAAGGGAAGTAACTAATTACAGATAAAGTTATTAAGACTAAGGGGAAGTAACTGTACCATTATTACATGTTTATAAAGGAGACAACCATTCTTAGGGAGCTAATAGCCGATTGACTCAGTTTGACCAAACTATGGTATATTTATTATTTTTACAATAACATTAAAACTAAGGAACTTAATATTCGTTGACAAGTTTATGCCAATAAGATAAACCTTGTCGAAATTTAATGACATATAGAATGCCAGTGACAATCAATTTTCTCCTGATCATACCAGTGTTCCAGGTTCGTTGACTAGTTTAAAAGAACTGTCTAAATATTTGTATATATATGACATTACTACTGTTTACTTAATTAAACTTTGGTGGATTGAACATGTAAAGGTCTGGTTTGGTACAGCAACCATGTCAATTGTAGTGATTCACACAGGCTTTATACCAATATGTACTGAATACAAGAAGAGACAACTTGAATTTTTGTCAAGAACCAGACATGTACAATTAAAGAAAGGTTTTCAAACTATGTAAAACACTTAAAATTTGGTTGCAACAAAAATTAACCCTAGGTGCCACATATTTATATGCTTATAAACACTCTGAGTAGATCGCTTGGTTTGTCGTTGGCCACTTAACAGAGGCTGATGTCCAAACCCTTAAAACTCATTGCAAATAACCACACCAAACTTTCATGCCAAAAGCAATCTCAAGACTTCAATATATTGATTGAAATTATAATGCTTTTAATATTATCTACTACTACCAAGAAGATAAGCATAAATTGATATACATTTGTACATAGGGAACCTTTAATACCATATGTACGGTAATGAGGGCAGTCAATAGAACATTAACGGTAATCCGGTAAGCATAATTTCATACAATAATTCACTATGAATAGCATGCATGCTGACTTCAATTATCGACAAAGGACAGGATATGCATCATTCATACGATAATCCAGAAAGAATGAACGCCAACAGTGTATGTTCATTCAAGACTAAAATTTTCATCCGGCCTTTCAAAAAATTGCTTGTTGTCATATCCATCAATATTGATCATATAATAATGCATTTTCACTTCTTATATAACTTAATCCTCGTCTAAATTTTGCATACTGCGCAATTATTCAAATTCTTGCATTAAGCAATCAAATTCATAAAATATAATAACAAGGATTTTTTGTGTGCTCGTGAATGTGTGCATTTATAAACATAGCAATTACCGGGAACAACTTGTTACGAATTTTCTGTGGTCATGTGAGTTTAATTCTGTGGTCGATTTCATTCCATAAATCAAACAAAATTAGAGCTATCATTGAATGGAACAAATACTCCCACCCACAATATGGCTTTGTGATTTCTTCTACACCAAAGGGCAGTTACTCTGCCATGCCTGAACTGCTGCATATTAATAAATCAATCTTGCATGCAGTATTAAACTAGAACAATCTTTACAAAGTTGAAACCACTTTCCAGATAAAATAGGTGGAGACTGCAGAGAATTTCTTTCACTTACAAAAAATATCAAACAGTACACAGGTTGTATAGGTATTGTAATATTGCCAAACTTCATTATATATAAATAGACCTGACTAACTATTACAGCACAGCTCCATGCCAGAACGACATAACAGTTTGATAAAACGGTAAGACAATACAGCAGTCTGGTGGTAATCATCTCTACAGTAAAACACTATGTAAGTATGATACATCACTACAGGAGGGTGAAGTAAAATGGCAACAATTAATGTGAACAAAATTCATGTGGTTTCCACTTTCAATAAAATCTGTTACATGAAGGATTATAACAACAATACTATGTGGAGGAGCCTGACAACACTTATTGTCAAGTGGTTGTAAGGAGCCCATGAACTGAAATATACATCATAAGATTCTGGTCATCTGGAATAAGCGACCACCAGTCCCGTGTAATATACAGTAAAACCTCTGTAAGTGGTCACCTGAATATTACCTGTGATCAAACCTCTGTAAGTGGTCACCTGAATATTTCCTGTGATCAACAAACACCCAGCTAAGGGTGGTTTCTTATGCGCTTTACGAGATACAACTTTTGTCATTAAACTCTTTGCAAATTTTAATTAAAATTCTGACCTGTGTTAAACATGATGCATGCATTCACATTGAATGCTTGGTTATCAGTAAAGTTATAGCATGTCTATCATGTACCTGATTTATCTAATTGAATATCCATGTATCACATAGCTCAGAGACAAATGATTAGCCAAATCCATGTTATCCCACAATTTAACATGAATTATTTGAACATTTTTTTGTACATTTTAACATTCCTGACATGAAAGCATTGTTACATCCCACCATTTTAGTGCTTGTACCACAGGTAACTGTATCAATTTATAACCAAAAAAACAACAAAAAAACACATTTTTTTTGTAAAATTTATATTTTTCTTTAACTTTTATCCCCCAATTTTTTTTTATCGTTATAGTCTTGATCACTTATAACAGTTACCTGTGGCTTGTAAAGTCTAACAAGTTGCCTTAATTATTAATTAAGCAGCTATAGTCGTGAAACACAAAATATTGGCTGTTACAGACCGGTGGTCGCATGGTTCAGGTGACCACTAAACACAGGTTGGACTTTATTCTAGTGATTAGAATAATCAAAACCAATGTAAAACAGAACAAAATCATTAACACGCAATAAATAACTCCTCAATATTTTTTACACATGTTCAAGAAATAAACTATTTGGAAAAGTTGGAAAGTTGAAGTATCAGACAAGGTTAATAGTGTTATAAATGTTTGAATATGTTTTCTCCATTATGTAAGCCTTAATGATACTGTATCTCAATCCATCAAATATATCTGTTGAACATTTTTTTAGGGGAAAACACCAATACTGCCAAGGTAAAATCCAACTATTGCAAAAAATTATATTTCCAACAATTGGTACAAAGCTTTAATTTTTATTGAAGAAAAGTGAGCATCTTAAAATAAAAGCGCAACATTTTTACACATATATGGGACCCTGCATTTGTCCGAATTAAATTAATACTGCATATCAGCAATGTGAAAAAAACAATTTCTATTCATGAATTTAAAGAGGTCACAGGTTTGTGTCTCCAAGGTCATGATCAAGACAGAGCACACCATCACGTAGAATGTTTGTGTAAGGTTTATATTCATGAAGCTGACTCAAGAGGGATTTAAAACATAAAACACTACAGACTTAACTAATTAATGATAATTTTATGATGTTCTAGGTATACGCAGGGGGTTTGTTATACAATAAAACTTCTATAACTAAAATACTACAGAATGCCGAGAGCTTACATAGATATTACATAGATATAATCATGGCTTTATATACCGCACATGTATGGTATTAGTGTTGTATAGTTTTACACTGGAATGTTAATGGCTGCATCAAGTACATCAAACAAACTTTATAATTGTACAATATTTCACGTGCATGTAAGCATGTATCACAACTTACAAGCATAAAATCAGATTACTGATAATCACTGCGTACAAAACCTTATAAAACCATAATCGCTGAACCATATATAAAAATTATCAACCACTGTAGTTCAGCAGAACTAACATTTTCAACGAAGGAGCCTGCCTCCGTAGCTCAGCGGTAAGTGTGCTTGCCGTCTAATCTGGCGGCCAGGTTCAAATCTGGGTGGAGGCACATATATATATGCCTGCAATATTTCAGCAGAAAACTGACTGGCAAATAAAGGCTAGGCTCGCAAAAAATACCGGGCATGTGCAATATGATACTTGCTCCCCTTGGCATCCAGGAGGTCAGTAACATTAAACCTAATTAATGCACCCTACATATCAAGTGACAACAATATGTTTAATTTGTAGGGAAGTAAATGCAGCCTCAACAAAACATAATATATTTATATATACCGGTACTTGGCTAATTATAGCATAATGGATTTTCTAGGAAAGTGCTCGGAAGTGTTCTCCAATAGATGAAAGAATAAGTGAACCTTTGTAGCCGTAATTGTCTTACTGATCTTTTGCAATAACTCACATTTAACTTCAACTGTTGTAAAAAATTTAAACCGCTTGCAAATGCAGGGAGAAAGTGACAAGTTCCTTTGGGGTCACCATTTTTCAAACATTTACCATCATATATTATTATCTCCCTTGATGAGCTGTTGTGTTAATTGGATTGTCTCCCCTCCACACTAAATATTGGAAAATTCTCAGTGCTCAATGGATATGGGTTGTAGGAACCCGAGATGACATATCTATGGAGTAAAGCGTTAAATATGAGTGATAAAAATACTGAACAATACTACTGTTACACATGAGGGTTTCAGACAATTGTACTGATTTCACAGTAAACAGGAAAAGCAATTTGTTTCCTTTAATTAACTCACACACACATTGATTGTAAGATAAGGGGAAATAATTAATTACATATGAAGTACAGTGGTATGATGATGGTATATTTCTGATTGTATCAACAGGTTGCTCTGCTCCTGCTCAATGTTTCTATGATATAATAATACACCTGTATACATAGCATATACTCATGTACTGGGGTAATATACATACAGCAGACATACAACAACATTAATATACCAACATCCTAAAGTTCTCAGCAACATTAACAACAATACCTATAAGTATAAACAACTTGCTTCCAGGAAATTCTTACATAGCAGTCACAAAGTGCAGACATAAGATAAACTTGTTCTTTTTCGTTACAATTGTTTTGGTGCAGGTTGTTTTCAATAAATTTACATTTATGTACATAATATTGAAGCCAGCTGAGCAGGTGAGATTTTCTGCAATTGATCATAAAATAAAACTAATCTGAACTATAATATGCACTTCTGTGTGCAATTGACATGTATAGGGCTAGAATGACCTGGGATTTCAATTATTCGAAATGAATAGGAGCTACTCGACCAGGATATGTATTAAAGCTCTTCCGTGTTCCAATTATATACTTCACTACAAAATTATGACAGCTCCTGTGTGATATATTTTCATGCTACATTTTTCATTTCAAACATTATTCTTTGATATGTATCAAAGCACTGACCAGAACTGATGCCTCTCACTATAAAATGTTACATTTATCTCCATCTGCATCATCATACTAACAACTTGAGTAATACAGAGGCCAGAATTAACAAATTCCTACATTATCAGTCCCCTCCCACGCCTTATTTTACTTTTTTCTATTCATTTTTTAAAAATAAATAGTTTTAAACCTATCAAAAGGGAGGAGATAACACAAAAACCGGTACCTATATTACTGCAAATGCTGACATGTGCTAGATTTGAAAATGAAATTAACTTCATAAAAACCTTCCCTGCAACATTTTAAATAAAAAAAATTGACGATTAACAATCAATTTGTCTATACTGGCCTAATTCAGAAAACAGCCAAGCCAGACAAACATTCATAAACAAATTGTTGAGTAGTAAGTGTTTTATTTGTAACTTCACAAACAACTGAGTCTTTTTCCCACAGCTATCTGTACCAATTAAAACTAAATCGCATGCAGTTAATTAACAGCAGTATGCATGGCACTTAGTTTAATTAACTTTATTTTATTATCTGAATTATTTTTCAACCAAGACACATTGAGCTTTAAACACCTAATCTGTATTCATATTTTCAATATTTTTCAATTTGCTCTTTTGTGTTTTTTTTTCCTCCAATTTGTGTTTGATAAAGGATTTTAATGGGCATTATGTCATAAAAATATGACTTTAACTTCATGCTTTAGGTCTTCTAGTACAAATGGAGCAAAAATAAGGAGAGTAAACAGGCTGGAAGGCTCAATATGTTCCTCATTTAAAATCTGTAATTGCCCGCACATGCAAGTATTGTAATCATTATGAAATAAATGACAGGGTAGACTGAGTATAACACTCAATGTGAGTCTGATAGTCATGTAGATAAAATAGTATAACATCATGATAGGTGTTACATTCACCACCATACAGACATTCATTGCCTAGTTCCCTTGCTATAAAGTTCAAATATCCATGTGTGAAACATCAATCATTGGATAAACGCTTACACTCTGTAGCTACTTTCTACTGCTTCTACTGTAGTAGCTATACCAGTGGCTGGTTGGTATAGCTTGGCCAATTTGACATGAGCCTGATCTATTGATTAGCATAATTTAACAGTCGATATATTGACTTTGTTTATAACACCGATTGTATGTTTTCATAATCAGGGAGTATCACGAAGTCGCTCGAGATGTAATAAAAAAACAAATTTGAAATACCAATATTGAACGATTTGCTTGCTGAAATTGATATATTCAAAGCAAGAACCTTGACGTAATATATTCTTGCGTAAAGGTCAGGGTCAGGTGAAAATAGCCAAGCTATAGGTGGTTATAATTGCAGACATTGTAGAACTATATACAACTCAACATGATATCAAGGGTGGAGTGTCTAACTAGACAAATTACTTAGAAATAATTGACACAGGTTACACGAGGTCATTGACCTCAGATTTCCCCCTAGCCTCCATCACTAACTACCATCATTCCTGTCGGATTATTTTGGATCAGTCAGATGTGGCTGTATCAAATGTTTATACAGGAACTGCCATACTAGCAGGAGAATAATCATAACAATTCTACAGCAGTGCTTTTGTTTACAAGAAATATTATTTACCTAAATGCTGAAAGCCAGAAGCAAGTTGTGGGGAGAATTTAGTCTAACCTTGAAATTATAAGCTGAAGATCAGGCTCTATATCAATGAAATTACAGCGGAACTTCAGAGGATGTTTTTGCACCTTTATTATCAATGGAGTTTCAAAGTTTCAAAGTTTTTTGCACCATTAACTTCAGGAAATCATTATACCACCATTAATCAGACTCTTCAAGGCAGACGAAACCAAATATTTAAGTTAGTGGTTTCACAAAATCAATCAAATTAGTAATTATGGAAAATCATTGAAAACCAGTTTTATGAACAAGGGTCATAACTCTGCTGAAAATTGGTTCCAGGAAGAACAAACCCCAACGAACACAAATTATCATGCAGATGAATAGTCCCATACATTTTCATGACCATGCATATATTTAAATATTTTGGAAAAAAATGGGTGACACAGTTAAATATACCATTGACCAATCTGGTTATTGACGTCCAATATGTCCTGTATATCGACCAATAATCACACTTTTAGAAAAATAAAATAATGGCAGGGTGCTAAACTTTTTGACAAATATAAATTTAATGAAACTGCAAATAAATTTAAGTAGATAGGCAACCAATAAGAGGCTTTGTTTTGATGTAGGCTATAATAGATAAAGAAATATATTGTTATACATGAAAAGAAATTGAAATTTTTTGTAGATATAACTCGGCAAACAAGATTATCAACAATGACGACAGTAGTGGAATATCGTTAGATTATAAATATATACTTGACGTAAATACTTGACGTAAATATCTTAGGTCGCATGCAAGACCAACCTTACATATTGTTTATTTAAATACCGATATAGAAGTTAGTTACTATCTGAATCATTTGCTGCACCAACCCTCAAAATACTTTTTCCATGACAGTGTAAATTCAAAAGGACAGTTTGTTCACTTGGAATTTACAATATAACACCGAGTAATTTTAGAAACAATGATTGTTATTTTCAAAAAGCATGAAAAATCAATTAAAATTTACATAAACTACAAACTGATCAACATTTTTGTTGCATACTTGTATTTTATCAGGGCTTATCCCATATTCTTTAAGTTGTCCCTAGTTTGAGGTCAAATAAACAAAGATTCAAAGCTAGGTAACAACAGGATATTGACAGATAAAACATGTCACCTCAAACCTAAAATTGAAGGGAGAGAAGGGTGCACGTAAGTGCCCAACCACATGTACAACTCTGAAGCCGAAGCCATCCAGCAAGTAATGGTGGGGACACGAGGGGTGAGAATGTGGGAGGGGAATTTTGGCCCACTCAGATGGACAACACAAAGGTACAGTATAAAGCGACCATCTGACAGGTTTATCACAAATGGTTGTTTACGACAGGAAGCTGCTTAATTAGGGCGAGTGCAAACACAAGTATGATTGGAAATATTTCTTAAATGTGTCAACAGCCATTTTCAAATGCAACTTATTATTTTTTAGTCGAATTTCAATGTTACAACCCCATGTATTTATTAGCATAAAGCTTCCTAATTTATAATCCATTTGACAGTTTAATATTTAAAATATAGTTCATACTTTATCCTAGTATTTCCTGCAATAACTGCATAGAAAACGTATATAAGGCAAAGTCTGCCATATAAGGTAAAGTCTGGTTTTAATATAAACCGCAGTTTATACATTAACCCATGACCTGCTGATTTATTAAATTCAGGTCATACAGGGTACAATATCTTTTTTCCATATTAATCATATATAACAGAGGTTCTTAAAGCCGCCATAGATAGATATTCATGAAATTAATGACCTCCTGGGTGACCGACATTGTGAGGTATGGTAGCGACTTAATCCTATATAAAGTATGTATTGAATTTATCCCCACGTTATGTACATATGATCTACCTATATACAACCCTTACGATATATAGTGTTGACTTGGGGGAAAAAATGTGCTTCGCAGACAAATTCAGACTTGCCTTAAAATCCAATTCAGTTGGTAAATATTCCTAATTATCGTCGATACATTTTACCTATCATTGAGAAAACACTGTAAAGCCGAAAATTACCATTATCCGTGAATGGAAATCCAATCTCAAATTACAAGCTTAAATTTAAACGAAAAACATTCAAATAAATTGGACGTTTTGAATATTTCATTCAGCATTGATAATTTCGAAAATTTTAAATAGTTTTCAAGAAGGTTAAAGGAACTAGTTGACCAAAATTTGTCATTATTTTTTTATAGTTGAAGTAGTCGTTAAAGTATCGGTATAAATCATGGATATCTTCGTCCATAGTCAATATTTCAAGAAGCCCCCATGCTGTGAAAAAGTAAATTTTAGAAACATCTATTTTCTGAACATGATACAAAATTTACCTAGGATCAAGTTTCAAACTTCTCTTTTAAGCGTTTAAATAAATTTACATTTTATTGCAGTTAACAGCAAGTTGAGTCAAGTTCTATACTTTAGTAGCTGCCACAATATAATGGCCTAACAGTACTTTATGGGTACTTTATTATTTTTTTGTTAAAAGTTTTGATTTTCTGTCTCCTATTTTATGTTGCTGTTATAATACCTATTCCGACTGCGAATGGTTATTGGTGATAAAATAGCAAAAAAAAACCTGAAATCAACAATTAAATAGGGTGATGGAATCAACAGGTCACCTGAATCATAATGTTGAAACTTAATTTAGTGATATTTACTTCCATGGCAATATTTGTTAAGACAATGAATCCAGTGATGTGTTTCATGGCCAGGAAAGGGAAATAAATCACAAAAAAAAATATATAAATTCATTGGCAATAACACTTGTTAAAAGCCATGTATAAGAAATTTGGCATTCTCATGGACACTAAAGTCAAGGGCAGTAACTCTCATGAAATATCATTTGTATAATCATCAAATCAATTACTTCTCTAAACAACTAAGTGACTAGAAACAGAAGTATCTCCAGGTATGTATGTGTTTCATATTAATTTCATAACTCATAACATTACACTGGTATGGCATGTATGATTAAATGCACACACTGACAAGTGACTTAATGACTTCCTCATTTATATCACAAGAGGTTAAGTTAACTTTTCTACATTGTTGCCTGTTTGATGTGACCTGTGTGAGTGTCTCATGTTTCCAGCCATTTGTCATCTTAATAGTTGTCTAGAATTGATCATCCATCTAAGGGTTATCAGACTTAAACATTTTGGATCCAGTCGTGGTCAAGCAGTGCTGACTCCTGAGCAAGGTTACATTGGCGCTTTTATAATTGTGTGGTTGTTATTTAACCAATGGTTATAAATTGATTATTTATATTCCATGGGGTACTAATCACACTATTTATATGAAGAAAGTGGCCTTGGTGAAATGGCTTTTGGCCTGTGGTGATCAGTTAAGGGTGAGAATATTAAACCCAGCCTTAGCCAGCACTAACTAAGTCTTACTTGCTCTTCCACAAGAAACTCAAACAGCACAAAATGTGAAGGGTGATGACCCTAGCAAATATACATGACTGTGCTTATAGTACATAGAATGATACAACACTAGAAGGGTGGAGTTCTCCAGGAAATCCTGGTAATGAGAAATAACTTCAGAACTCAAAGTATTATGTAATCACCCACCAGATCCTGACAACACCCTTGCTTTAACATGTTAATATATCCTGCATACAGGACTGTGCTCTATCTCTCTCTTCTTTGATTACTCCACTTGAGACAATATTAACACATTTCCACAATTTCTTTAGAAGTAAAGTATGATTGATGCCTTGTATTACAAGGGTTTTTGTTAATTTAAAGGGATTTTTCACATAACAAGTGTGCACAACATGTTATGTTTTGATAGAAGAAAAATAAATGAGCAAGGAAAAAAGTAAATGAATTACTCCAAATTTAACTCAAAAGTGGTTTTGTAATTTTTCACAAATGTGAACATGATTTTACTTTAGATTAACAGCAGAGAATTCCCAGCTGCATGTATTTTGCACCCTTGAGGTAAGATTAAGGCTGTGGACCTATATCTGTGACACCCACAAGATTTTTTTCAGAATATTCATATGTCTTTAATTTTAACATTTACAATCCTACAATCAAAATACATTTCATTTTCTTTGAAAATAAATGTATGAATACCAGGGAATCTAAATATCTATGTTGGACACAGAAAAATGTTATAGAAAGTCTTTGGGACTCTTAGAGAAATAACTGATTTACAAAGGGCAGATAATTAAAACAGTCAGCATCTTACCTTGTAACTGTTGAATCTGCATCTGAATGCCACCGCCACTTTTCTTCGGCCTGTCCCCAGTAGCACCTAACGCTGAAGGGGACAGGGGGCCAGTACCGTCCCTCGGCGTGAGGCTACCAGACAACGAGGTCGTTGAACTTGCGGGGCTCATGCCCGGGCTCTGTCGACTCATTTTGTGTCGTTTATCGTTCTTGTATACTTAACTCTGCACAGTATGATATAATGTTGTTAAATGGTCATTGTTGAAGTGACCAAAACACACTACACTCTATACGGCTATATCCTCACACCGTTCTTACATCTCGTCTATAATGTTAGTGTCCTGAAATATGAAAAGTAATCATATGAAATTGTTATTGAACATTAAATGATAAGGAGATTAGGTCATTAATCATCCTTTTTTCGAAAAAAAGGGCCCAGGTTCTTCACAAAACCTTGATATATATTGATTATTTTTTGCTTTTGACATTTTGGTCTTTTATAAGTTTAGAAATTATTTTACTGACATTTCAAAGAAATCATTAGAATTTTTTTTACCAAGGATGCCGTGAAAATATGTAGGTGGCAGGCAAAGGGGACGATAATATTGCAATTTGTTTATGCTAACCTAACCAGATTGTGAAATCAAGTTTTTTATCAATATGTACAAAGCACTTCAGGTCTGTAATAAGTAGCACAGATTGTTTTTTATCTATTGAATATTTAGATAAGACACACAGATGACGATTTCACTCGCTACTCAGCTACTCACATCCGTAATAAATCTTTATAATCGATCACAGTGGGAAAAAACATGCAACTTAAATTCCTGAACAAAAGCATCACACTACTGATAACGTTTATAAATTTGCATAAAAAACTGCCGATTTACGCAAGAATATTTTTTAGCTTATTCATAATGAATCGTTCTAACCAATCACAGTCGCAAAAACATTAACTTTAAATTCCTGAACATCTAAACAACAACACACTACTGATAGTATTCGTAAATTTGCATAGACAACCAGTGAGTTATGCAAGTATATCTTATAACTTTATAACTTGTTCTATTTAATGCAGTTGTTGTAATATGTATAATATTGCCTGAAGACAAAATTTATGTACCATGAAATTGAATGTTTGCATTTTGCACCAAATGTACATATTGAAAACAGAAGTTGGGAGTACAATATAGCTTTGGTACATCAAATAGTTTTGCCTCATACACCCCATGAACTTTAAACAGGTTCTGTGGTTCTGACAAAATGATGCTGTACACTAACTGTTACAGAATGTACCCTAAGACAGGTAGATGGCTCCAACTATTTTCCTGGTGGTTTGAGGCATCACAGTTCTACTGTATTAATACAAAAGACAACATTTTAGTCTGGTAACTTTGAAAGCACATAATTATCTGCAATGGTGCATATCCATACAGTTCAGTGAGTTCACTATTTATTGGTAGAAGCAGATCCCACACAAAAATGTGACAATAAAACATTGCACCCAAACGTGAAACAACAATTAATGCACATGCATACCTCTCTCTTACTTTCATAATGTAAATCAATCTTAATTGTAAATTGAACAAGTAATCCTCTTTTATCCAGTAAATAATTAGATGTATCTCATGTACCAGTCTTTGCACATAAACCACTACATCCAATGATTCACATATGAAACAGAAAGTAGATGGATCTTATACAAATACCAATACATTAATATTTCACTTTCCCTGAACAAGATGTTTGATACATGCCAGAGAAATATTGTAAGTGATTAGGAACCTATAAAGGTTCACAAAAGTAGAATGACAAATGAGCCATTTGCTTAAATCTTTATTCAGGTGTAAATATTTAACAATTTATTCATGCATTTCCCACATGTGACCCATCTGCTTAGCCTAATGTAATATGTAAATTTATTTTGGCGCACATTTGAATTTATATCGCAAAAGGCGGGAAAGTTATCAACTTCAAGGTTGTGGTTATTATGAAAATGTTTAGTACTGTTCACTGAAGCGTAATTAGATTGATGTAAGTTTTTATGTAATTATTTCCCTCTGCTTCACGATGCGTCTGCATTGGAAGTGTTTATTTTTTATATAAATAGCACATCGTCAATGTAGTAAATTTCTGCAGCAAACAAGCTAAAAACATTATTAAAAGTGTACTGTATTATACAACAATTTTACAAATGACTGATTTTAATAAATTTTGATGATGTTGATGTTGACAAATAAACATTGTATAAATGAGTGATTTTATTACATTTTGGTATAAACATCTGATAAAGGTTTTAATGTCAATGCAGTATGTGGTACCAGGGGATCAATTTTATGTAATATTCATGGCTGTTCAATATTTTATTATCAATAACTATTCATTATTATTAATTTGCAAAAAGTACCATTAAGTCAATTCAAGGCAATATATAATCAGGTGTCAGCTAAAGCAATAAACATGGACAATTTCACAAAAAGATTTTCAAACAAGGGCCGTAACTACTGAAACTAGGTTACAGCAAAATTAAAACCCAAAACATGAAGAAATCAATTTCTTCAATCTTATAATGAGACATATTTTTCTGCGGGAATATTAGACGTCAAAAACCCATTCCTTGAAGGTTACATTGAACATTCAGGTAAGAAATCATACAAAACAATTTAACTTGTCTTCAATACCAAGATCTAGTGTCAACACAAACCAATACAATAATACATAAATCACTGATAGACAAAATGATCTCACGAGTATTCAACATTTACAGAAAATCTAAATGCCCTACAATTTAATACCTCATTAGCAAATATCTACATATTTGGTTAAAATGACTGAGTTAACCAAACATGGCTATTATACGCCTGATAACACTATTCATACAAACTCATAATCGCTCTCAGAAAATTGGTTGATAACGGTTGGTACCTGGCCAAATCTTGATTTACTCAATACCTTACAGTAAGCAGTTATAGATGATCTAAACATGTAAACTATTGAAATAAATGTATATATTCAATTTAATAAGGTGTCCATAAATAGTCTTATATTCTTTGCAAGAAGAACTAAATCTACTTGACAGACACACATCAGGTCTAAGATTTTTGTCAACTTTACATACATGTATATGACCAAACTGATCTATTTAGGGTGATCACCGAAAGGCTTGAAAATACATTTATTTATTCAACAATTTTGAATTAAGAAATGAGGAAATTCCATGCACACAAATCGCGTTTACAAACAATGGCCCCAATTCTGCAGAAAATTGAGTCCAACAAAACAATGACATATATATTAGGTAAACGTCCCAATAAAGATTTGAATTAAATTTGCTGAGTAACCATATTAAAGGAATGCCATACACATATCTTGAAACTAGTAGGAAGTGAAATAACTTCACAAAATCATCAACTTGAGCATTAACTATCATGTAAAACTAAAATCTACTTAATATTGAGTGGTACAACAAATAGAACACCTAGGTTATGTCAGTTAACAAGTACAATTTGAAGCAGCCAATCTAACAGTAAGAGGCACAATCCAACAGAAGCGAAGGGCACTCTAAGCTTAGACACAATTCTCTTTGGAAGGAAATTATGACTGTGAAGCAACTTCTTACATTGTACTTTGTTGTTTGTTTTAACGAACCAGACATTTTATAGTGGCAAAGTCAATTAATCATGAAACAATATCAAAATGTTACAATTACCCAAAACCTCACAGACATTGAGAAAGTGGCTTTAACTATTAACTTTACATGCATTTTATTGTAAGAAATATGATATGTCTGAATGTTGGTTGTAATTGTACATACATTTCAATTGACTTATATTCAAAATAAATCTAGCAGTGCACTGAAGTTGTAAACATTCTTAAGCTATACATGGCAATCAAGGTAAAACAACTTGAGACGAAATAGTTTTCATTCACTTGATGATTATATTGAATACACAACTCAGACATGTCAAATATTTTGAAAACAAATTTACAGTATATTCCATTTTATATGTTTTATGTAGATTTTAACTTGTGACATCTTCTTCATACTTGGACAACTAGTACCAAGTGACGTAGAAGGGGCTCAGCTACTAAACCAGTAACATTGTACCAACTTCAGCATGGGATCATCACAGGTGGCAGTATCAGTGTTTGGAAAAGAAAAAGAACAAATCCGTCACTGAGCTAATACATTACATGGACAGTATATATATCGATTGTCTATCTAACTCCCTGTACACTATAAGGTATAAAGCGTAGTATATGTTTATGTCCAAAGATTGTGGAACATTGCATCTTACAATAGGCTTGGTTCCTAACAATTATTACGATACTGTGAGCGCAGCGGGTAACCAGTGCATAAATAAAATGACCTCTAGCGAAGTTAAATAACGAAAGTAAACACTGTTTTGCTGTTTCGCAGTTATAAGATACAATTGAACGAGATTTTCGGTAAGAATTAATACCTTATAGTTTATTTGAATGACTTGTATAGCAATTTTTCTTCAGCGCCCGTATTTTATGTTGAAACAACGAGATGAAATGTTCCACAATCTTTGGCATATAGACATATAGTACGCTTTATACCTTGATAATGTTAGTATATTAGTTCAGTACGGACATTTTTATATATTTTTTATTATTTTATTTAATCGTTTGCGGACCAAACACTGATACTGCCACCTGTGGGGATCATCAGGTTCACAACCTTCCAAACCTTAACCACAGTCAGAAGACTACCTCCAAAATTATCTAACAGAAATACAAAACTGAAACCAATGTGTAGGTCTACTGATATATAGAACATAATTTAATGTTAAATTAATCAAAAAAAGATATTGCATTAATATTTATTACCATGAATCAATAATCCAAAACATCCAAGACAGAATTTCCCTATGAAGAAACAGAATTTGACAATGAAGAAAACAACTTGGAACAAACAAACAAACAAGTCCACACACACACACAGGTTCACAGGGATAGTATAATGATTGGTGTTTATTAGCTGATGACAAACACTAGTATCCTGATACCTATGATTTTATATGTACTTGAACGGTCCTCGATGGGACGTTAACTTAACTAGTACAAACAAGGACAAGAGCTGATATATTAACAGAAATAAGTACAAAGTAATCAACTGGTAATACAAAATTAAATAACAATGTTTCATTTCTATCAAAGCAAAGCATGTTGAAATTTTCATGAAAACTTGAGTTTTCAAAAAGGGCCATAACTCTACTAAAAGCTGGCACTGGTAAATGCACATCACCACATAATTGAATGATAACCAGTCCTACCAAGATTCATCCCATTCTCATGACTACAGAGGTAAGTGTGACACAGTAAATACCACCCACTTAATGTGCCAATCTAACTTACAAGAGGCTCTAATTAAGCATGTTAAAACTGAAGTGGATTTTAATAGGTATTTAATTGAACAGAAGAGTTGTTTACAGCTTCACTAACTTGTTCAAACCCATGTATATTGATCAGAGTCTGACATACTCAATATCTTAAAGGAACGTTTTTTTATTGAACACCAATTTTGAAGCAAGTTATTATAACTTGTATTGATCACTCATATGACAGTTTCCTGCGCTATTTTAAATTTCCAAACCAAAGACTTCTGGTCCAGGAGTCAGACTCTACCTCAACCACTATACCTGACTCTGCAATTTTCACTACCAGTATCAATACCTGGCACAATCGCTAAACATTTACATTATCTGAATGGTATAATTATTTATATAAAGTCAAGTTCAGACCACACAAATTGAACATATAGGAAGTGTTTGTACTTATGTCTCATATAAATGGAAAATGTTTTTCCTTTTTCGAACGTCATTTCAAAGTTGGATAAATATCAGTATTTCATAAGATAACACACTTTGGGGTCTATATTTTATGTTATCGAACCAGTGAACAAAATGTTCACAACAGCCTACTGTAAGTAGTTTATATTTTAGATCAACCCTTTCAAACTTGCACTTTCTTATCAAAATAAATTCCACTTTAAAAGTTTTACAAAATCTAAACTAGGTCTGTCAAACATGTAGATATTAAACGAACCGATATTTCAAACACAAACAGAAATCAATAAATTCCAATTTTAAAATTGGAAATAATCTCGAGTACAGGAGGTAATAAAAGTCTGGTTTGATCTACCTAACCCGTGTGAGTTAACATATATTATTAGGTACTGGTTTTAAAGCTGGTTATTTAAGCTCACTGTTGGTAGGCAGGTTTTATTGTCAGAGCTATAGTATTGCACAAGTTTGATTCTCTTAACCTATTCCAAAGGAAGGCTAGTTTGACCTAGAGGTTGACCCTTTCAGTTGATCCCTTCAATTTTATAAATCAATGCCACATTTTGCAGATCTCATGGTTCATGCTGAAGCATTACATTTATCTTTAAATTATGCAAAAATAGATGATAAAATGATCAAATCTCCATAAAGTAACCCTGGGAATCAAGCAACCCTAGTGCAACCCCTGATAACAGCACACAGATGACCTAACTAGTTTCCCTAAGGGTTTTATACCAGTACTAATTAAGTCCTTCTTGCTAAATAAATATTAGAAGTGCAATGTAGTTGGACTTTTTCTATGAAGGGCAAATTTCGCAAATATATTTGCAGTTTGACAGAAAAATTTAGTTAAAAAATCCCTATCCTTTGGTGCAAAGATGCAAACATTTAACTGTTTACAGTCCAAATCTATATTGCTATTGAAATATACATTAAATGGAAACGAATATGTTACCTTGAAATCCGACCAGTAACCTCATATTGATCAGGCTATCATTAATCCATTATGGTCGGCTATTATCCCCGGGTATGGACGTAATTTTAAAATATTTCAAGTGTTAAAGCCAGATTAAAGAAGTATTGATCGATTTACATTGAATTAAAACTGCAGTCTTTCAAGTTTTTTTTATAATACATGACTTAAAATTATTCAAATCAAGTTTGTAAATATTGTGGTTCTTAATATTTTTGTTGAAGCACCTTTTACACCCTTTCTTACTTGTGAGGAGTTCAACACACAAGATTTGTGCTATGTACAGACCTACAGATGGACAGCACCAATGCTATATGCTCCCCCCCAACTTTATGAGCACAAAAATATAAATACTGCAAAAACGGCCTTTAAGTCTTAAATTTCCACAATCATGAGGACTCCCAACCATGACCACCAACTTCAAGGTTTGTGTGCTAACATCAATTCAAGCAAGGATATGTCCCTTCATACTGAGGCCTGTGGCTGAAGGTTCTTGCCTAGAAAGTGGAATGTTGAAGGTTTGAATCCTGATTGCGGGTTGGTTAGTGAGGTGATGACCTAAGGTTGTCCTATATATAAAGTACTAGACTAAGTCCAACACAAATCTTGTCCTTAAAATTTATACATGTAGCACTGCAAAATGTAAGGACATAATTAGATATAAAAATAGCATAGTGCAAAAACAGATTATTATCTTTAATATCTTGTAGTAAATCGTACTGATTTATATGACATTCCTAGGATATTAAACAATAATTAAATGTAAATTAATACATTATTAGGTAATATATTATGAGGTATTCATTCAGTTCAGGACATTGCCTTCTGGTTAAATGCCAGCATCCAGGCTAGTTAAACCCATACACAATACTATCCTAGTTATCTTCATAATCTATATACAGGGACCTACAAATTTTTACTTAAACCTACGGCTATGACAATACGCTGACAATTGCAAATTGAAAACAGACATTTAAGTTCATTTGTTAGCATTTCAATTGCCGTTAGGATTTTACCCCCTAATAAAACCAGATATGCAATCTTAAAATCTTAAATAACGCCACTCTGGCACACCCTAAATGCCAAACTGTCAGGTCATTAACGTTCTTTAAATTGTACACATATATACGGTTAGAATATCAATTTAGTTTTAACTTATATGCAAGAATGCCGAAACAGACAATTTACTTAAACATAGCCAGACAGATAGAAAACATAAAATAAAATACCATTATCTCTTTTAATCATATCAATTATGCATAAAACAATTGAATTAAAAAATCAATTATTCAAAAGAATTTATAATAAACTCAAATGAAATTGAGGGATTAATTTTGACTTAGGATAGTTTTTGAAAAATGTATTTCTGTCTGACGATTGACAATCCTAAAACAAGGCAAATACCATAACATGTGTATTGAACTTTTATACAATTTTATAATAGCCTCAAATAGGAATTAAAAACGTGCCGCAACTTGCTATATGTTTACATGTAGGAAGGACATTCCTTCTAGTAAAATATCGTAATTTACATAATGCAAGTTAAATCAATCAAGGCTAATTAAGCAGACATGTTTAATATTTCCATGCATTCAAATATTGCCAATTATGCACTTTTGTAATCAATTAAAATTCAATTAACGAAAGTAAACATCGCGAACGTGCGCCGATGATTGGCACTGATTTATAAGTTTTGCAACTTTTGTCAGCGATTGCTTTCGCCTGAAAAGCATTGAAATATGAAATTATTTTGAGTAACAACTGTGACAGCACGTGCCATTCTCACCGGTGATCATGCATGATTATTAAAACAGTAAATATAACTTACCTGAGGACATAAACCGTTAGCGCCAAAAGCTTCTGTAGTGACACTTCGCTGTCAAGTATAAAACGCCCTCTATAACAGGTGCTCTGGCAACGAACGGTAACTCTGTGCACTAGCAGACGACTTATGCTCACAAAAGTTGTCTCCCGTATACAATTTTCAGTTCCAGCTGATCAGTGGCAGAAAGTGTTCTACCGGTACTAACTATTTTTAATGGAATATATTTAGAATAAACTTTCAAATAAGTTTAATCTGTCAGCATGTAGCATGTAACCAACAGTCTTTTTTAATTAATCCATGTTCGGTTTTGTGGCAAGTTTGTACAAAGGTATGCTTTAAAATTGTACTTATAAACAGGTTATAAATGCTGGAAAAACATAATTCTTAAATTTCAAATGCTTTTCAACAAACATATTTGCAAAAAAAGGTTACAACATCATATGAAGAGACAATCTCAAATCTATAAAATCATTAATAATTAAATGCTTAGCAATGGGTTTGTCTGTGATAGTTAGCCATATGAATATTTTTATAACATCTCTTGTTCACTTAATCCTAAACACCAGTGGTTAGTTAAGTTCCCAGGTGAGAATGGTTCCCTTGTACTAAAAACTCATGTTGGGGGCGATGGCCTAGAGGTAGGACGTGCGCTTCGGGATCGAGCGGTCCCGGGTTCGATCCCCCTCTGGACCACTGGTTGATTTCTCTGAGCAAGACCCACATGCTCCACTCCACCATGGTGTAAAATGGTACCTGCGAGGGAAGTGTCTAATCCTGGGCGCGGCAGATCGATGTTGGCTGCCACACCCACAGGAGAGAAAAAGTATCCCCAGGGAGACACGAGTGTATGTTTCCATATGTAGCCCAATGACCAGGGGAAGTTTAAATATCAAAGGGTGCTTGAGCGGCCTAAAAGCTGAAAAGACCCCTAGAAAATTGTTAACTTTTTTATGTTAAAATTATGTCTTTTCTAATCTATGACCAATTCACCATTGCTGTATCCAAAAAATTTAGGTATTTTCTCTATCAAACTCCTCCATTACTCTGTATTAAACTATATAAATGTAACTGCATACTGCTTTCCCAAAGAGTCTGCAATGCACTAAGAGCACCTACCTGCGCTTTCATATTGTTTCTCAGGAACCACTCAAGATATAACCGTTTAGGTCAGGTGTAAACAATACTTTCTTCTATGAGTAGAAGAACTTCTTGAACACAATCTCAATGTGCAAGTTAGGTGGACCAACGTCTTCTTCTGCTCAGTAAATGCTCAAACACAAACAATTTAAGCTACTGCTTGATGACTTCTAGTAAAAGAATGTGTTTACAAAACTTCGGAAATGTAGGTAAGATGGTGAACAATTATTTTCTGATGTCTGTGATGTCTTATACTAGTATTGTAATTCAAGGGCTCAGTGCGAAACTATTGTCATTACATCAATTTTTAGAGGCACATAACATAGTTGCACTGACCACTTGAATTGCATTAAAATTTACAACAGCATTATTTTCTGGTATGTAGTTCGGGTTGCCCTCCTCTCCCTGGCTGTAGTGATAAATCTAAGATAACAAGTTGCTACTAAAGGTTACATCTTAGGCTTACATTCTCTGGTTACTTTAGAAAGGTTCAAATGGGATTTTCTTAACTTCAAGTATGAACTATTCCTCCAAATCATCATCAACAAACAAATTTAAATGACATAGTTCTTTATTTTTTTCAATTATAAATAATAATGTACACATACTATTCAATGATGAGATAATCATTGACAGGCAATGTTTTATAAACAACAATAAACTAAAACTATCACTGATGCTCGTAAGTTTGTAGAACACCCCAACTGTAAGCTTAACCAAGGGCCACAACTCTAATGTTTATTAATATGTTGGTTAATACAATGATAATCTCCCTTGACAGTATATTTTTCAATGTGCATGCTAAGATCATTTAGATGTATTGATAAACAAAATTTAAGTGACACTCTGTGGTCACAAAGAAACAAATCAATTTGATGGATATTTGTCAGATAAATTGTGTACAACAATACTAATTGTTAAAGCAGCTACAGTCCAGTTAGGAAATTTTCCAATAACATAGCCGTTTATGTGTACCCAAAAGATTACATTCATTGCCAGAACAGGTAAAGTTTAGTTTAGCATTAAAATAACACAAACATGTTTGTATAAGCCTTTATTATTGGTTTTACACCGTAATAGAGGATTCTACCTCTGCGTCACTGCCATCTTACCCTAACTGGACTATACATGTACATAAGAAGTATCCCGTAACTGATAGTTGTTTATTCAGTAAACAGAGGATTAGTAAAGGAGTAATAAAGGCAAAGTTTCATCTCTTCTGTCCCCATGTACACAAAGGCTCAATTTTCAAAATCAGAAATAAAATCAAGTCTTTAACACTCTGAATATTGGTAGTGCAAAGCTATACATTTGGCATGGAGTGATAGATACTGCTGGAGTATAAAAATTTGCAAAAATTTAAAAATATTTTTTTCTTAAATGTCAAGCATTGCCTTTATTTGCCAGTCAGCTTTCTGTTGAAATATGGCAAGCATATGAGTGCCTCCACCCGGATTTAAACCGGGTTGCCAGATTAGACGGTAAGTGTGCAAACCACTGAGCTACAGAGGCACAGAAAAACAAATATTTTGGCTTGTATGGTTACTGAAGTTATGACTCAAAAATAATTCAAATCAACTTCAAAATAGGTGTAACGCCTTACTTTCATCATCATAACAGTAATACTTGAAATATTTTCATCACATTAATTAATAACTTATTTCCTGCAAATTTATAAGGAGAACTGCCATGTCATTAATAATACGAAACTATTTTTCAGGACTAGTTAGCTCTAGATAAATGGATTCGTAGTGAACATGCGACCCTTTGTGAACTAGGGGCCAGACAATAACAGTTGGGATATCAATAAGAATCAAGATCAAGTCTAGCAGCATACACATTCAATTCAACAATGTAAAATCCATAACGAACACCCCTAATGAATAATCAACCCAGACATATGTAGCAAATATAAATTCATATAAACTAATAAACATTCAATCCAATTAATAACACATTTCATTTACCAAAATATCATAGTACATTGACATGAAGCAGCGCACTTGACAATTTTGTAGGCAAATTGTATAATGTTACAAAAAACACACAGACAATTTCATGAAAACCAGGTTTTTTAAAGAAGATCAAAAGCTCATAAATGATTTGATTGCCACTTTACATGCTGATTAAATGTTCCTGTAAATTTAATGACAACAGGTTAAATACTTTCGGAGGTAAGTGTGACACAATACGTTTCCTTTGCAACGGCATTCTCACAACCACATTTCCGTTGGTAAAACTGGTACACCTTAAATACAGGACAGTACAAAATCAGAATGATCCCTTCAATGACTTAAGAGCTAATCTAAGTAATCTAGGATTGGGAAAAAAAAATTCTAAGTACAAAGCCGAGTTGCGCATCTATGTGAAACATTATGCTCAGATCAATTATCACTGTCCCATTTGTATTTTATTTACATAGAACAGTTTCATTTCTTCGATCAACTCATAATTTCTATGAATAGGAACAGAATGGAAATCTAAATGTCCATACAAGCTGAACAATTTTTGGCAGTATTTTGCAAAAGAAACACTTTGATTATCTTGAGCTTTGAATGTATTAAAGTATGAAATAATTACTGTGTGATATATATCCTTTCTATTTTAAGACATTCAGAAACTCAGAAGGATCCATCAACAAAAAAACCCAAAAATTCCTTCAAAAAGTAATGCAAATTTGATTAACTTGACTGAACCAAATTAAAAGAAAAGCACTAATATTTTAATCAAAAGTATAACGGTCTTCAAGCCAGATGTACATATTCAGTTATCATTTAAATAAGTCTAATTTAAAACTGTTGCAGCTTTAATGAGATGGATTTCATAGCAAGATGTTAAGCAACACTTCAACACTACTTAAAGCTTGTTTATATACACGATAAAATAACAAACATGTAATCATGATGACAAAGTACCGATATTGTTTAAACAAATCAACTTGATCCTCGACCTTTCTTCATATATATATATCACAAGCTCCTTGCATGGAATATAAGTTTTGAGTCTTATGGTGATTTAAATCGGTATAAATTTATTGTAGGGCTTGTACATATTTGTAACACTCTCCACAAAGGTTTTTGACTTAATTGTCGAAAAAAATCAAAAGTTAAATTATGTTTATAGAAGATTAGAGGAACAAGTTAATTTATTTGCACAATACAAATTATCACTGGTTTTAATAACAACTTAAATGGAGTGCCTTCTAATAATAATCTAAGTAATAATCGTAAGAGTTTTAACAAAATGTGTAAAACAAAACAAGAGGAATCATTCACAGCAAAGAACAATATTGTTGTAAGTTTAGGATAACATAGGGAATTCAATTATAAAGTTTTAGTATAAATTTAACTGACAGGAATGAAAACAGATGAAATGAAAATTACATGCAATTGTTTGTTAAGTAAGTTTAAGAAAATGTGTAGATTATCATGTGCAAATATGCAGCTTATTGTCAATGTATTTCATTTACTAGTAACTATGACATACAGTCCAATACTGAACAAACAGTCAGACAGACTTGATCTACAAAATCATTTTTACTCCAATAATGTAAAACTCAGAGGTAAATTCAATACTTATATTAAAAGCATTTTCATTGAATGTATGTTATAAAGCGTGTGTTCGTAGAAGAAATGGAATGTTTATGTATATACCAGATTATTTATTCCAACAACAATCAGACCACATTTTTTAAAAGCCTTTCATTTTAATAATCGGAGTACTGTCCAATAATAAATAACAAACCTGATTTCTCTCCTAAATACAACATAATTATGTGGATAGTAGGAGTCCATAATTCACTATTTCAAAAACAAGTTTCATTTCAATAAAATATCGAAATTCGAAAATTGAATAAATAGGCCTGACTTTTTTAAAATGCCACCAAAGATAGTCTATTTTGATTGTCCAAATTTTAAAGCGGTAGAAACAGTGTCATTATTAAAGACCACTAGAACATGCAAATTTGATAATAGATACAACCTTAATAGTAGTACAGCATTCGATTAACAGTGATAAAGTAAGTACAATAATAGGTAATTGTAATCATGTAAACTATAACAATTTAACATTCTGAGGAAAACATGGAGAATAAACCAGAAAACAAAACCTAGACCAGTCCTGCAAGATGGCAGTCAGTGATTCTATTAAGTAAGCAGTCAAACATGCATAACCAGGATTACTAGTAAAACATATAGCAATGTAATAAATGAATGTAACAATGTAGTAAATGAATGTAAGTCACATAAATCATGTATACAATTATCATAGAGATTGCTGGATAGGTAAAACAGTTTTGTCTATAAGCCATCAATGATTTAACGAAAAACAAAAAGCAAAACTAAAGGCAAGGAAAAAATAATTTCATGATTTGAAGATTTGAAGTTAGACTACAGTTTTTTCGAAACAGACACATAACTGTCTCGAATCAAATCAACACATTTTAAAAGAGGGCGTATAATAATGAATCAACCATTGAACACTACTATTGCATTGCTACAAACATAAAAACAAATTCCACAAAGATCTGATTTCAAACAAGGGACATAAATAAAACCTTGGTGCACAATTATATGCACATGTGTCATAACAACGATACCATTGGAAAGCAAGGCCCTCATCTCCAGAAACATCTCAATCTGAGCTAAATCATCACAATTTTTTTTAGCTTATGTAGCAGTAAATTTTAAAGATGTCCAACTTCAAATTTATCTCAAATTAAGACTCTGTTTTGGGTAAAATCTCAATTTGAGATACCGGTAAGATTTCAACTGGAATTGCTTCGGGAGATCAGGGTCTGGGCCGGTATTTATAAAGCATCTTAAGTGAAAGCTTACATATTTTGACTTAAGTTAAAACATTGAGCTGCTCATATTTCACAAAAACGAAAAATGGCCCATGTTTTCTGTATGACTTCTGTAGCTTTTTACATAATGCTTCAAAACAATGTAATAACTTGTTAATATTGGCTTACCTGTTAAGCTGAAACACTTAAATTTAAAGAAAATTCTAAGTTTTCACTTAAGATGCTTTATAAATACCGGCCCTGGTTACAAACATAGCCAGAGATAAAACAGTTACACGGGTCTAAACAAGCAAACTACAAGTACCATAATAAGCCATTCCTTTATAAATACTTTGTTCAATCTCCCCATCATGTACATGATAATACAAAGTTATGGATGTTATAATATAAATAATAGTTATGGCAATGTCTGTTTACGACTTTCAATTCACATGTGATCATGTGACCATTGTACAAGTGATCATGTGACCATTATACAGGTGATCATGTGACCAATGAACAGATGATCATGTGACCATTGCACATGTGATCATGTGACCATTGTACAGGTGATCATGTGACCATTGTACAGATGATCATGTGACCAATGAACAGATGATCATGTGACCATTGCACATGTGATCATGTGACCATTGTACAGGTGATCATGTGACCATTATACAGGTGATCATGTGACCAATGAACAGATGATCATGTGACCATTGCACATGTGATCATGTGACCATTGTACAGGTGATCATGTGACCATTGTACAGATGATCATGTGACCAATGAACAGATGATCATGTGACCAATGAACAGATGATCATGTGACTATTGTACAGGTGATCATGTGACCATTGTACAGGTGATCATGTGACCATTGAACAGGTGATCATGTGATCATTGTACAGGTGATCATGTGACCATTGTACAGGTGATCATGTGATAGTCATGTGACCACCATACAAACTCCCATCATACAATAACATAAGGCATAATTAATACAAGATACAAACAAGTATCACAATATAAAATATTGGGGGGGGTGATTTGAAAGCCACATTGATCTATCTTCCTTACAGTTCATTAGGAGAGAGATAGATTCATTACACTTTCACCCGCCTCATTCTTAGCCCATAACAAGCAACAGTATAATATTAGATATAAAATATAGAGATATTTCACCGACTATAATATACTCTGTAGTACAAGGTCTTTGATCTCCATAATGAGTATGAATTGTCAAATTTAAGTAAATACACGCCCCGTCCAGGATATGCGTGACTCCCACAATACACTTCTTCGTGACAATCGCGTCGATATACGGGAATAATTTCATCAACTGGTGGTCGATCATCTCGTTTGTCTCCCTTCTCAATGTCGTTACCTTTACCTTCTGAAATATAGAAAATATTTATGTAACCTAGCAACATGATATAAAACAAAGTCTGAAACACAATAATTTAACAAATTATCAGATTCCAGTAGTGCTAACAACACCTGAAGGAATGTTTTACAATAGACTATACCAGCAAGGAAACCCTGAAAGAAACATTAGGCTTTGAAGACATATATCTAAACCTACGGAACCACCAAATACATTACATTTATCAACACAAGTATCATCGTAAATACTAACAATTTGATATTGCATTAAAGTGATTATCTGTCTTATAATATTTTTTCTCATTACCCTAATTCTTCATTGGTTATATTACGTACACCTATTTTAAATAGTTCAGGCCTGTATCAACACAAGAGGCGTATGCCTCAATGATAATTACCAAAATAAGCATGCTTTTGAAGATAAGATGACCCTGGTAAATATTTGCCTCAGTGTAATTTGTCACCAGACACAGCTGTGTAGTTACCTACTTTAAACCACATTTTACGTATAAGGTGAAGCAAAGTTGGCATGCATGAAGGACATATATCAGTAGAAGAACCAATATCAATTTTGTAAGCAGGAAAATAAACGCATAAAATTTCCAGCCCACACCTAGCATTTACACAAAGCACCAATAAAATTCTAGAAACTGAAATTGGAAGTCTTTTAGATGCCAAGATGATTCAATAAAAGGTGTCTCGTGTCTATATGTGATACTATTTAGTTGCAACACATAAAACAGTTTATAAATATTGCTTCAAGAGAAATTCTTGCTGAAATTATAAAATGTTAAAACATTTTGGGTGGCATTTAAAAGTACCAGTATGCTGTTGTCTCGTATCTCCGTGCTCTTTAGCAGTTTCAGCAACGCATGCGCACTAACCCATACAAGTTTTAAAATTGTTTGCACCATTTTCGGGAAAAAAAATGTTAACTGAAAAGAAAATTTAAAAATGATCACGAAAATTCGTAAAATCATAATTTTTTGATGTCTAGGTCGATGCTCTGAATCCTGGTGACTGTTTCCCATGAAATCCGTGCCTCCGTAAAAACGGGTCTGTATTTGGACCCAACGATAAAATTTGAATAATTGCTTATCAAAATGCGTATTCATTTTGAATATTAAAGCCTTAGGTGATAAAAATAATGCGTAATGAAAACGGGATGTAAAAACAATTAACAATAGTTGAAAAATATCAGTTGAAATAATTACTAGGTGTATCGTTTCTGGTCGTCAAGGTGACAGGTTTGGTGTGTCGTCCAAAATAATGGCATCAATTGATGTTGTATATTTGTTGGATGATTTATTTTATATTAAGTACTTTTTCAGTACTATTTATCCTAAGCACTATTTCAGTACTATTTTAATACACACCTTCTTCCTCTAGCTCCTCCTCGTCACTGGACTCACTGACATGTACACTGACTGTATTACTGGGCGCTATCGTCCACTCAAAGAATACACCAAAACCTACATCATAATAGTCTGTAGCAAACTCCCAAAATAAACATGAACCATCTTCATGTGTCGGTACTCGTACCTGAAGTAAAAACATACCATAATAAAAACATAAAATAAGAAATTTCAACAAAAAACATAGATATTCAAAGAAGAATGCAAACAAAGTTAGAAAATGCACAAATTGCTTAATATGTAAATTTATACATTCTGCTTCAGAAACTTGTAATAATTATATTTTGGCTGAATGGTTAGAATAATGTCCATGGACTACATAACTACAATTTTAAGTATTAATACTAAATCAACACTTCAAACATGAACTTAATTAAGTTTATGACTTAATTTTAATTTGAATAGAACACTCAACCATTAAAAAATCCATAATTGTTCCCTTTGAGAGCATTAATTCAATTGAATGCAATTTAGTTTAGCACACACTTAAAAGGTGTGCCACTAGTAATTATTTTAACAATAAAACACGTTTTCTTGGAAGCTAAGAACAAAATGGGAAAATCTATAGTGCTTAGTTTTTAGGTAAACAAATTGACTTTCCCAGAAACTATTTCTCATTAACCCTCCGTAGATCATGCTGTAAAATGTTGGTTGACAAATCACATGTGACAAACAAGGATTGACTGGGGAACATTTGACTTCACAGACGACACAGACATTCAAAACATGCTGACACAGAAAATATTCTAAAACACTTATAAAACTACAACTATGACTACCGGTACATGTGTGGTTCAGGTGACAAAAACTAATTTTTTTATAAAATTTCTACATAACAAGTTTGTTTAAAATACAGAAAAATTATTTTACTGCAATAAAAAACTGCTAAATGCATATGTGCCAGTCCTAGAATACAATCAAATTAAATCTTATAAAAAATCCACCTACATGTTACTGAAATTGCAAAATTTAAAATGAAATAAAATGAAGTGATTTTCTATCCTTACATCCTGATTTTGCATCCCTTGTTACAAGAACCACACATAACTTTCATTTGCCCTCTACAAAATCCCATGCATTAGCAATATTATCAGATGCCATTGACCTAAGTAACAAAGTATCGATCAAGGCTTTGTTTGATTCTGACAAACAGGCTTATGAATTTACAACAGTCACCAGTTGACTTGTTCACAAAAGGGGGCTGGGGAGTGGTCTGTTTATACACTCCCCTTTTATACCCTAAAACATCAATTTTATCAACTGATCTAAAAGGATCAAGGCTACAAGCCCTCATCAGTATGTAATAACCTAATATTGACCAGTTGCCAGTTGTCCATCAAGCATCTGCTAGCGTAATCCAATAAATTAACTTGACAATCTTCAACAAACAGCCTTGGACAAATAATTAGCTGGAAGTATCTCATGTCACTGGAAACTCATCAAAAATGACCATTCTGGGCGAGATGTCAATTCAGGGAAGACTCTATAGGCAAAAGGCTAGAAAAATTGATCAAATTGGCAAAATTCCAAGGACTGATCGACATACTAACTGATCCGGCCAGGTTCCAATGCCTGAATACTGACCAACCTAGCCACGTTTAAAGGTTAAAAATACTAACCGCCCTATGCAAGTCCCAAGGCTAGAAAAAATGACTGATCTGGCCAGGGGTTTAAGGCTATTAATACTAACCCATCTGGTCAGGTTTCAATAAATTTCGGTAAAGTACACAATAAGGTTGACAATGTTTAGGCTGACAATGTTTAGGTCGACAATGTTTAGGTTGACAATGTTAAGGTTGACAATGTTTAGGTTGACAATGTTTAGGTTGACAATGTTAAGACTACATGCCACAATGAGAACTTACAGTGACCGTCTCTCCTGAGCCTACTTTTATCATAGAATCTTTGTCTTTTTTTAATGATTCTTTAAATTCTTTCACATCTTTCCGCGTCCACATGGAAGCTGCAGCAATGGGAGGTAACTCATCGTCTACAACAACAACCAAACACGCCACTTAACAACGTAAGAAATAAACATGCATATATATATACCAGTGCAACATCAATATATAAATAACCTGGTAAGGTACCATTGGATATAGGGGGAATTGTGATGATGCATAAATTGTGAACAAATGCATGGCTCGACACTAACACTGGTTGCCTGGCCCGGGCCAGTGAAAGTCTCGAAGGATCAGAGAAAATCATGAAGGACCAATAGCTGCCTTCTTAAAAAATTTAACACTTTTTTACTGTCAGACCAGCGACCAAAAAAAAGTTAGTGTCAACCCTTGAAATGAAGGAATCCCCCCTCCAGCACATTAACTGAAATATGTAAGTCACTGATCTCTTTGGGTTTATGTCATTTTTCCACAAATTTTGCTTAATCTATTAATGAGGTCACAACAACACGCAATTCTCACATATAATTGGGTCAATGACTTCAGTCAGACAGAGTTTATTTTCACCCCAATGTACTAGCCTGTTTTTTATGACATCAGATAAGTTCCCAAGGCACTGACAGTTTCAGAATGTTTCTCGACTGATCAAATTTATACAATTCAGATCAAATTTATGCACCATCACAATACGAGTAGGCACAGATTGCATGATAAAAATTCTCAGGTCTCCGTTTTTATTCAAATTTTGAGAACATTAAATGCAGCTGAATGATACAATTATCATAGAATGTAAAACAATTTATTTTCACAGGAACTAAATTCCATGGATTTTTTATAAGATTATAATTTTTTGGTTTTGTAAATTCATGGTTGTTAAACTTTTGAAGCAAAATCCAGAGGTCAATTAATCAAACAAATTTGAGTTGTTGTCAAATTCATCAGCAATGTTTAATTATTAGCCTTTTCATACTGTAAAGTTATTCATAATTTGCTGTACAATAAAATGAAACCCTATAATTACTCGCTATCCACAATGTATAAATCCATGAAATTTAACACCCATGACAATCTACAATATTACAGTTACCAAGAAACTTTTAGACATTTACAGACAAGGGAAGTATAGTTCAATTTTGAACCCTGAGCCATGACCTTTCAGACGAATCTATTTGGGCAGGTAACCCGTGATTTATTAATTTACAAAGTCATGAGTTAAAGATACTTATTTGTTATACATATCTGAATAGTCAATTCCGCACCAAACTTTATCGGCGATTGGATTAAACTTTAAAAGTGCTGTCACGGCTCAATGCTTGAAATTGAACTATAATCCTGAGTATTTATCACGTAATCTGTACATAGTAATCTGTACATAACGTCACGTCCAGGATAATGTTCACAGGATACACAATATTCAACAGTCTATACACTCACAGTGGCTGTGGCTAATGAACCAATATGTACCACATTTTCAGTACGTTTCATATTCTGTTTAAACTCAGATATGTCCTTGCTAACCCACATTTGAGCGGGTTCAATCCTCGGCAACTCAAGGGCTGCCAATGCTGAAACAATGTGTAAACAATAATACAGTGCCCACCAAAAATATGGATACAGATACCATTTACTTGCCTGTATAACACTACTTGCAGAACATGGAAGCAACAATGTTTTTGAAGACCAGGAATATTTTTTTTTATTTAGTGTAAAGACAATACATTGATTGGTACCCTAGATGGAAAATATTAAGTTTCTTTGCCAGCTTTGAACGACAACATGATCATATAATATGGCAAATTCAGCCCCTTGAACCCCATAGTTTATTTTTAAATCAGAAAATGTTCATCTTTCTATCTGTCACATTTTTTACTCCTTCATTAACTGTATTTTTCAGAAATTGCAAACATTGTTTCCATCTGACCGAAAGATATGGAATAATTAAACCAATTATAATTCTGCATCTGTCAAAAAGTGTATCCATATTTTTGGTGGGCACTGTACAAATAGTACACTTCTACTCCACTGTTTTATGTCAAGAAAGTAATTAATTTTTTATATTTAATAGCAATTATCATGTAAAAATTGACATTTAAAAAACTCTTAAGCATTCTCTCAGCTTTCTATTTTAGATCATTATTCGTACAGTTCCACAATAATTTTAGCAAAACAAATTGTGTAAAAATCACAGATAAACAATTCTAAGAAACATCAATAGTTGCTGTAAATAGAACTAGCTGAGCAACATGCTATAAATAATGTCTTAAAGAGACTGAATTCGATATTAATTAAGCCTAAAAGCACCATGTTTTATCCCTTTCCATTCAGAGGACTAGATTATTTGCATATGCTTGTCTGGAAACTGAGAGATTCTCTCTCGATACAACATGACTGATTACCCTAATGTCAGATTCCATCAGAAGAGCTAATGTGTTTTGATCTTAATTCAATGGGATTTCAAGGAGAAATAACTACATCACATCATTATTGATGTCACATCTTGATGTTGCATCTCACACATCACAGATCATGTAACATTGCTGAGCATCTCACATCATAAAAATTTTCAATGGTTTTCTAAACTTGTAGCGACAAATGGATGGCTTGAAATGAGAAGGTCGTAAGTACTACTTAGAGTAATTTTCGGACAGTTTAATCTTGTTTTCTCAAAATATAGATTTTGTACTTACGACCTGGTCATTCTATGCCAGAAAATGTCATATGGAGTATGGACCATTGCTTGTTTTTTTGTTTACTTCAGTTATACTCAAGTTTCAAGACCTGATTTAATAACTAAGCAGTTTTTCTTGAACTATATCCAAACCCATACAAACTAAAATCCCCTTCCACAAGTCAATGAATCAGCAACCCCTCCACATGTGGAGGAAATTAACATTGTGACCAACTTTATCCATTGAATTATACCGGGTTGTGCTGAACAGAAGAGTACCAAGATGTTATAACCATCTTGGTGTTAGCTCATGATCATAACACCTGAAATTCCTGTTGGGAAACAAAAACAATTATCAAACGAAACAAAGACTGTTGAAAATACTAACCATCATTTACATCTTTAGTTTCATCAGTTACACCATCAGTGGTATCTGTTGGTATAGCTGTAGGACCATTTGCAACAAGCGGGGGAGGAGCTTGTGGTAGATTTGTAGGAAGAACTTGTGTGGTAGGAGGCGGAACTTGCTGTGTAAGGGGTGGGATTTGTCCATTTGTAGGAGGGGTTTCAGTAGAACCCGCCTTCTGTGCAGCTTGCATGGCTTGAAGCTGCTGATACTGTTGTTGTTGATGAAGTAATTGTTGTTGATACACTTGCTGCATGTACTGCTGAAAGTGCTGCTCCTGGAGCTGACCAATCAACTCTTCTTGCTATAAATAGAATACAAACATTGCTATAAATAGATATAAAAACAACTCCAGCCATAGATAGAATACAGAACTTCCTTTAAAATATTCAACAAATCTTTTTCAGTTGAAGCTAATCCAGTGTGCAACTACTAATAGCCTTTTCAATGATACTTAAAAATAAATTGGGCTAAACCTCAAAGGCACATGAAAGAGCCAGGGATGTTTCTTAAGCCATAGCATCTTCTATACCATACACTTTTCTTCAAAACTCAAAACCAGTTAACATTTTTCTAGGAGCACCACCTTCATTAGCACCTGGTTTTAATAACACATTCAGCAGATCATAAGAACATACACAAATATTTCCAAGAACTATAGTACATAACAATATTTTGATATTAATGCAAATACCTATCAAGTTACCTGTTGTTTAAACAGCTATCAAGTGTCTGGGAAATGAACTTAAAATCCAATGTATCAAATTTGAAAACTACAACAGAGTTCAACTGTAAAACAATTCCTTGTCACTATATATAAACAGAACTAGAAATCCTGAATATTGACAATGTCCTCCGTTCACAATTTTAAGAAGTAAAACTCCGATATAAGCAACCAACAACTCTCTGTTGAATTCCAACATAAGCAACCAATGATTCACTGGTTGATCAAACTACACATATACTTCCTGAATGAAAACTTACAAATGTTTGGGTGAAAAGTTGAAGAAACGACTCAAATCTTAAGTAAGACCAACAAGTGATCATTTCCTAACTGACTGATAGATTCATTAAGATAACAACAGGAAAATAGAACTGGAAATACAGATACCATAAGATCATACATATAAATTGGGAGCATTTAAAGGCCTAGAGATTGGGGAATGACAATTCATCAAAAGACATTTTGTCAAATATGACACTTCGCCGAACAAAACAATAGGTCTATTTATCATTTTGTTATTTATTTTGATGTATTGTTATGGAAGCCCTTGAGTTAGGGAGCATGTTTTGGGAGTGGTAGGTCCCCATCTGCCCGTTCCTTCATTTCTTGGAGTAAGAATCCCCCCACCCATTATGCTCCACTTTACTCAGGTGTATGAACATGTACCGGAGATGGTCTACAGCAAATGTGTCATAGAAAGCATTTGCAGAGACCACAAAACCTGACCTGAGACTCAAAGATCAAGGCGTAAAATTTACATGCAGTCGCTTGAATGGATGCATGTCGGAAAATAGACTTCAATATAATATTATGATCATTTGCTACTTTTGATTCCTCTTCCACGCAGATATTACGAGCAGCAGCTGCAGCATTTCAGTTAACTCTCAGATTACAATCAATACGAAATAATGTTACAATGTATGAATCATCGATCAGAGAACAATTAAACTTCATATTTAATTCATATCATCAAATATGGACCATTTTATAAAACTGTGCTAAAAGCATCACTCACACCATTGAGTTTAGAACAAACAACATAAAACATAACCAGAATCACCCTAGGCAACCAATATCAACACAGGCAGAAATCATCTAAAGAACTAGGTCAATTCATATTCTATTCATTATTGGGCTACTGGCAATGATTATGCACCAGTCAATTTAAATCCCACACCCCTCCAAACCCCTATTAAAATTCCTGCCAATTAGAGCCAAACTCAGCTAAAACCTCACAAATTGAGTGCCGAAATCCTAAACCAGTCAAATATATTCCCCCTATTTGGGCACTAAACGAAACCCCACACTCACATGACAGTGACAGACATCAGATGAACAAATGGAACAAACAATAGTCACTGGCTTATCAACATATCAGCAACTAGAAGACCTTTTGAGACATAGAAATATGCTGACACATCATTTTAATGCAGTTAAAAATCATACTATTTGAGATGACTCGTTACCCTCCTATTGTTTTACTATCACTCAGTAGAAAACCAATGAACGACCTTAAAAGATATTTATAAATTATCTTAAAATCCCATGTTGTCATAGTAATCAGTAGGTAACTTATTCAGATTCATTTCAAAATCAATATTTATCTACATCAGACATGCAACCACAGACCTTAAGTCACATTGAATAAAAGTACTTGAAAGATCAATCCAGAATTATCATATTAAAGCTAGATCGCATGTCATGCAGACATCAGTGAATCAATTAATCAATCTCATTAAAATCACGACCACTTAAACTCTGATACAGTGATCATGTAAGCAGAATTATTACTGATCACGTCAATAATCAGACTGTTAGGGTCACCGGTGGAATGGTACTTTTATAAAATTTAATGTCAGACTATTATAATTAATACCATTGACAAATCAATATGTAGAAAATTCAAATAGCTTTCAAGTTTCCAATGGTACCAAGTATTATAATAAAGCATCAAACTTTTAAGGTACCTTCCCACCTTAAATCTGGAAAACTTCAGAAATTCAAATTAATATCCTCTTGTTTAATGCCATACAGTCATAGTCTCAAGACTTCAAAGAACATTGATATTAATATGTACTCTTTCCGACACCTTTGCAGGAATCCCAAATTCTCAAATATTATGCCACGCAAGTTTCATAACTCAATAACTGATAAATGATTGGTTCACAAAAAGCCCAGCATTTTCTTAGAACTAAGAAAATTAACAGAAGTCACAGAAATATCTTGGAAATCAATAAATACTCAGTGATTAATTACTTAAATGTCACAAACGCTGTTTATAACTCTGAAACTGAGCAATGATTGATTCATGAAATGTCAAACACATTTATAAGAACTTGGATAATTAGCAGAATGCCCACTATAAGGCTACAAATCTAAGAAACCAGAAAGTTCACAAAATGTCACATTATATTTATTCCAACATCTCAATGTTTAACTAACAAAATATCAGGCACAATCCTTAGAACTTGTCACAATGTCACACACATTCCTAAGAACTTAACTGATCAGACAAATTCACAGAATTTCTTAAAGAATTCTTAGAAATTGGTAAGTGGTGAATGATGAGTTATTAAATCCCACAATGGCACACACTTTTCAAATATTCAATTACCGACCAATGCTAAATTTACATAATGCAACATTTTTTTCTCAGAAGGTGGTTGAGCTGATCGATAATAAAAACTCCAGAAGGCCTCACATTTCTTTACACATTTTCTTGGAGTGTCGGACTGTCAGTAGATGACAAGTACTCAGCGATTGACACATACCTTATTCTCAGGAGGCAACAAAATTTCTCTCACAATGTAATGAGAAAGTCCCAATAAAATGGAGAAAGCTGAAAAAAATTGGCAAAAGATTTTAACCTCCAAGCGTTTAGTCTAAACCTGTACAAAAAACCTGAAACCCACAGTGAATTCACTGCCAGGATAAAACATGTACCGAGAGCTTAATGCCAGGAAAGCGATGAACTCAGTCTATGCTTTTATGCCAGAATTTTCATCACTAGCGATGAAGGATGTACAGTTATGTCCTGGGCAGTAAACCACTTATCAAGTACTTGCTAACTATTAGGGGTCAGTCTCACACAGCATGGGGGCTATTAATCTCCCAGCACACATTAGGGTTTCATCCCAGATCTTATCAAACATCTGTGTCATATTATACTTCAAGAGATATACATTTGTACTAGTATTATAGTATTAAATGAGCAGCCCATTGCTCAACCGATTACAAATCAATAAACCACACACAAGCCAAAGCTGAATGTTTAATTTATTGTATGTATTTTCGATTTAAAAAAAAATGGGGAACAAGAACTTAGTTAAATTTTACAAAATACTATAGCATGCATGTATGTTGTGCATAATGGTACTTTTTTATAACTGATTCTCGTAAATTAAACATTGATCGTAAATCTTATTTTTTATTTTCTTTAAAGCATATATATCTTTCTACTTTGAAAATCAATGTACATGCTCATACGGATGCTTATTTTACAGATTTTAAAATGCAGCAGTGTTCGTTTTTACAAGGAAAACAAAAACATCGAGTGTACTTAGATTAAATCTACTATATAATACTGTTACTTTATACCATAATAAAATTGGTAATAAGTTTCGAATAGATTAAAGTTGCATAATAAATACATTACACCAGAAATTTGACCATGAAGAATCAAATCGGTTAAATCATGTATTTTTAAAAGATACATTATTATCCCTAATATTCACTGTATAATTTAAATTATGTATTTTAATAATTTTGGGGAGCGGTGGCCTAGAGGTAGGGCGCGCGCTTCGGGATCGAGAGGTCCCGGGTTCGATCCTCCTCTGGACCACTGGTTAAAATCTCTGAGCAAGACCCACAGCTCCACTCCACCATGGTGTAAAATGGAACCTGTAAGGGCAGTGTCTATTCCTGGGCGCCGCAGATCGATGTTGGCTGCCACACCACAGGAGAGAAATAGTCTCCCCAGGGAGACACGAGTGTAGGTTTCCATATGTAGCCCAATGACCAGGGGAGTTAAAATGTCAAAGGGTGCTTGAGCGGCCTAACAGCTGAAAAGAGCCCTAGAAAATTGGTAACTTAACTTAATTGTGTTTAGTAAAACAATAAATAGTTAACCTTGAATTATTTGTTTTGTTTGCGTAGGTTGGTATTCACATAATCTTCGCAGAAGTCTTTTAAAATCTAACTATGTTCCTAAGCGTATATATCAGCTTAGAAAAATCAACACAATTAATATTTTAAGTAGTAATGAACCAGAATGTAAAAGCTGAATAAACTCATTTATAACATTGATTATGTTTAAAACTTTAAAAACTTTACAAATTTTTATTAACTTCAGACAAAATAAGTTAAGTTTTCACCTAAGATGCTTTGTGAATACCTATCCTGATTTTTATTTATTTCTAAAACAATTGTTTTAAATCTTGAAACATTTGTTTTAAGGTCTTATCATACATGCAAAGTATTCCTCACTCCAAGTTACAAATACAAAATGAACATTGGATTCTCCTTGATAATATGTACTGGCAAGTAAGCAACATCTGGACCTTATTAATGAGTAACAAACCATGAAGGAACTAGGGGTCAATTACTGGGGAAACTGGACATCAAGCTGATATCAAGCTGAGGTGCTAATAGGCTGTACCGTTATCCCGAAAAGCAAAATTTGGGAGAAACCTGGCATAAAAGCATAGACTGAACTGGCTAAACATTCCTATCCATAGAAATATTTCTTGTCTGACAGGTTCAACATTCTGTTAAAGTTAGGCCACTAAGAGTAAACAGCATGATTATCATTCATTTTTTACATAAAAAGTGTTTTTTGTTTATCTGTATTTATTATTATTTTATATAAACATCTATTAATATCAGGTTTCTATAGCGACCCATTGTCTGTCTGTACTAATCTTGCTGAACAGTTCAAGGATTTTCTCTAAATATTTTCCTCCCAATAAATGAATGAATTCATGTGTTTTGAAACACAATTAATTGGGTTTAACAGACTAATGCTTATTCTAAGCAAATATTCTAAGCAAACATAATGCTGAGTGAGATAAATGGATCAGACAGAAATTAACTGTCAATGTTAGAATGTGGTTGTCAATTGAACATAATGGTAGTCAATGGAACATAATGGTTGTCAATCAAATGTGGTAGTTGTCAATGGAGCAAGGTTGTTGTCAATTGAACATGGAAGTTGTCAATCAAGTGCGGTAGTTGTCAATGGAGCAAGGTTGTTGTCAATTGAACATGGTGGCTGTCAATCAAGTGTGGTAATTCACAATGGAGCAATGTTGTTGTCAATTGAACATGGAGGTTGTCAATTAAGTGTAGTTGTTATTATCAGAACATGGTGGTTGTCAATGGAGAATGAGGGTTGTCAACAAGATGGTTGTAGTCAATGGAGCAGGTTGTCAATAGGGCATGGTGGTTGTCAAGCAGTGTTCCATTTTCAAGGTAAAATTATGGTGAAATGGTATATCAATTGTGGATTGTCAATGTAGCTAGATGGTTGCTAAGGTCAATTCTTACTTGGAAACAGCTATGTCGTCATAGTAACCAGTTTGTTACAGAACGCTTTGGTAGTAACTGGTAAAATAAACTCTATTTGAGAACACAGAACCTTGTAACATACACCTATTTATACCTGGGGACTATAGTATTGATCCAATCATCACCATGTCAGGTCTGCATCACTCAACTAAATGTCAAACACCCACTTACATCATGACCACAGTGTATATCAAATGACATCAATACAGGAATTTCTCACATTATCACGGTCGCCATTTGTTAAAACTCTACCTTAGCATGTCGATGCATGTTGATGCACGTATGCCTTATTTCTCTTAGATTACAAACAAGTTTGGAGGCATGGGATTGATCAACTACATTGTTTTCCATATTTGAATTAGTTTTTATAAACAAATTCCTTCAAAACAAATTAAATTGACCGTAACTTTGCCATTTCTGAAAATATTTTCATCAAATAACTTTTATTTTGCTTTTTCAGGATGTGTAAATCCGGAATTCCGGATTAATGAGGAAAATTAACACCCCTGAAACATGAAGAGTTCATGCTGACAGTGTAGGAGATAGTTGGAGAATATTAAGTTGTTGGTAAATAAAGGGTTAAAATCTGCAATACTTGGAAACACCTCATAATCAAAGTCTCCTCAACCATCTGGAGAAAATGATTGTGTTTTCTTGATTTATATTGTTTCTAGAACAACATCTTGTTTGTTGACTATACTATTACATCTTCCTGCTTTGATATGAAACACTCCAGGGATTTGACATAGTGTACCAATACACAAACTGCCAGACAACCAGTAATTATTTTTAAATTGTTTTACAAACTTTGGAATTGAACGAAGCATTATGTTACAATGTAAACTATCATGCTGAGTGATACCACTAGATCTATAATTACTTTGTTCTGAATAAAGAAAGTTTTTTTCTCTTTTTTTTGCACCAAAATATAACAACATGATTAAAGAGGCAGAATCCGATCAGACTATCGGATGTAAATGAGTATACAGTAGGCGGTGCTTATCAGGCTGAGTCAGTATAGGTGATCTATTTATAACTGGGATATACACACAATCATGCTTTACCTTGAGTTGTAGAGTCCAGTGTGAAACAGCAGTGTTTATTATCACAATATATATATATTTAGGATACTAGGTAGTTGTTTATAAAATAGCCTTATTAACAGTTGCAAAGTCAATATATAGTTTATTCACTTCTATCAGATCTATCCACACAATTAACACATATTGATTGATGCACTGAAAATGGTAACATTAATCTGATGATTTGTCCAATTGGTAACTCAGGTTCTGTCTGTAATTGAGTCTACATAGTTTAACCAAGTATTTGACCACCACTGGTAGGATTTCTTTTTAACACCTTTTTAGCTGACTGTTGCCTCATATTGTCGTCATGTGCTGGTTTTAATGATGTTGCTGGTCTATTGACATTTTCATTCCAGTCAAGTACAGCCAGGTTTGTTCTAAATGTGTATGTTGGGTTGGTAAAATTAATCCTTTTGTCATGGTATTGAAGTAGTGCATTGTTGAAACTTTCAACATAATATGTGTCCATACAGTGTACATAATCCTGTGGATTTTTATAGACCTGAATCTTCTTCAGTGCGTCAGTCAACAATTGTTCAGCTTTTGGATCAGTAATGGTTACCTTGCTGCTCTCGTAATTGTTGTCATTTTTGCATCTGGATGTTAAATGACACTGTTCATGGTTGTTTTTGTAATGTTGAACAATATTCAAAATCCGTGCTTTCAGTAGTTCTGTATCCATCTCACAGTTCTTCATACACCAGTACACATGAGTTTTAATGCTGGCAGCCTTGTCAGAAAGCTCATGGTGCCATGTTACTCTTTCCTTGTATTTGGGACCAGAACAAACATTTTTTATTTCCTTTGTCAGATTTTTGGTTGCATGCCATGTGTCATTTGTTGACTTTGTATTTGGTCGGTCTATTCTAACATATTTGTTAACACTGGCATTTTTATCATGACCATGTACCTTGATGTTGACTTCCTGGTTGTCAAAATACTCATAAATTTGTTTAGTTCCTATAAGTTCATGCTTTTGTGTCGATGCACAGTCCTGTTAAGTCACATGTGCTGTTTTAAGAACTCTATGAGTATTGGCACCTATACAAACTACATCAGTATGATACGAATTTTTTCTTGTACCGTGTCTTGCATCTGTTAAAATGTTAATGCCATCATAATTTTCTGGATAAGATTGAATTTCAGCAGCCATAACATCTTCAAAATTTGAATCTACTTGTTCCGATACTACATTAGCATATTTTCCAAATACTTCATTTATGAAAGTATCACCAGAGTTCCAATACCAGCAGCTGTACAAAATCTTGTATACTGGTTTTGTAGCATTCCTGACACAAAATAAAAATAGCCATGAAGTATACGCTGATTTCCTAGAAACTTTGTCCCCAGGTAAGGTGTGCTGTTCCAAGTTATGCAGTGCTTGCTCTTACATGACAGTTTTATTTGTCCAACATGTCCAAAATACCTAATAGAATCACACTTCAATTCCATGGTACATGCATTAGAATGATCCTGCATCAGTTTGACAAATTTATTCATATTTGTCTGTGATGTCACAAACAGTTGCTCTTGGCCATAGTCATCGTCATCCAAGCGGGTGAAAGATGACTCTTGTACAAATGATGCTTGAGGAGTTTCATCAACGTCTCGTTTTCGTACGCTCATATTATGCAATTTATAAAACCCAAACACTTCCTTCAATAACTGTTTAGATGTTATGTTATTTGAATTTCCTTCTCCAAGATGTTTCTTTATCTCCTTTGCCAGTGCCAAGATTTCATCTTTTTCTTCCTCATTGTCACACATAAACCCTATTTTACTTTCTATGGCATTCTTTTTTCTTTGCTGGTTACGTTTTTTCACTGCTTCTGGCTTATCTTTATAATACTTTCGTTTTGACCAGATTGGGAATTTTCTGCCATGATTCCATGAGCACAATATAAACTCCAAGAATCAACTTCAAAGTCACTGAAATAAGACACAATTCAACAGATTAATAACATTTACATAGTAATCTTACAACTAACTTAATTGTTTTCTGACTTATTGATACTATCAGAAAATGATCTTAATGCTTATTAATGAAATTTAGGCATTGCTATCTATGTAATGATATTGAAATTGCATACACATTTTAATAAATATTAAGTCACAGTGCAAATTGAAGCTATTAAAAATAAATATGTCTTACCTTAGTTTTTTGTTGAATTCAACAAGATCGTTTTTTCGCTCATTGTATGAAACAAGTATATATATATATATAATTTGGCATGTTCGATACAGATCAACCTGTACAAAGAATTCTGAAACTTGGTGTGCAGTCTGTTAATCAGCTCATTTTTGAGCAGGCCAGTACAGTTACTTCAGTAATCACCGTGAAGTCATAAAGGACCACTGCGGCTAGTTTCACAGCATGAAGGCAATAAATGATGGATCAACTTCCTCATAAGCCCCAGATGTTTATTATTATATGTTTACTAGTATCTGCCTTTGTAGTGTAGCTCAATATACATGCACTACAACATTTTATGCTAAAGTACAATTTGTATTGAAATTGAAAGATGCATTACCAAACAATATGCATAGGTCTACTTATGGTGTTGATGATAAGTAAAATGTCAAAGGAATGCTAGCTCAGTATATTCCAGAACATGATTTGTTAAGTTTTGTTATGGTTTCATTATGCGCCCCACTCCAAATTTTACACATTGAACTAGTAAATAAGATATTGAACATCATTAAATAAAAACATAAGCATGCTACTTAATTGTCTTGTAGAATCGACTTATTATAATAAATATGTGTACAGTGTTCCAATCCAAAAGCATTGATGGAAAACAGCAAAATTTTGAACTAATTTAAACTTCAACATAAATCTGTTGACTGAAGAGGGCCATTAAAATTCGTGCACAACCACCTAAAAGTAATAAATTAGCCCGGCCACCGACTAGATAATATATTTTATCAATCAAATAGCATTTTTTTTAAATTTTAGCTAGATTTTATTCTGAGTGGGCTTGATTATCTATGTTTGAGGGTGCAAAGGCAAATAATTTCATTAGAAAAGACTAAGTCTAGATTGAGGAGTTGTCTTTATAAACATAAGGTATGTTAAACAGACTAGTTATAAATAAGTATGCCTAGTTTCATTTATCCAAAAGCATTGGTAGTAAAAAATAATTGAAGTTTAAAAACAAATGTCTAAGTTAAAAATGGTCAAATTAGCTCTTTAATAAAACTAATCATTACAGAGTTACGTCACTTGTATAACAGGGTCGACCAATGATACAAAATAAAGCAAGCAAAGTTCAAACGTAATAGCATTCATAGTAAACTAAATATCAAAAACATATTTTTGCGGGAAATAAAGTAATCTAGTTTTTTAACGATGTTTACTATTCAATATAAAGTTTCGATTTTTATACTAAATTCTTAATATTTAAAAAGTCAATAATTATGCCTAATAATGGTAATATATATTTTTTTTTTCTCAAAGAAAATGCAACCCTGTAACAACCTAGTATGTTGATATCTTGACCATATGGTTCCAATATATTGAGATTGCTATCAGGAAATCACCATGAAGGAAACTCCTTGGAACCCTTGGTCAAACTGGGTTTATGATAGCACTGCATGGAGAGATAAATTAGTGTTAACCGTTACTCTATATCAGGTATTTCTTCTGAAAAGTGGGGCTGTGGAACAGACTGTGTGTAACAAATTGATGCATACATTCAAACACCAATTAGACTAATTAGTTAATGGAGTTTATTTGATCTTTGATTTAGTATGACCAGTACAAACATACACTAGTAATAAAAGCAAATAAAGCATCCTGTGTTACTAGTAGATTTAGATAAGATCTGGGACAGCCAAGCTGCAATTTAACATTAATGTTGCTGTTTGTTTTTCAGTAACTTGTTGTTGACACAATGACTTTCAGACATTCCCTAATAGCTTAGTAAGCTAAATATTTTCTTGAAGGTGTTACTGTCAGTTATACTAATCATGTACGAAATGATGTATTTTGTCATTGTATTCCAGATACAATGAATGAATAATGTTTCTATAATTAAAAAAAACACTGCCATGACAGGAAACAAAAATAGTTGGCCTGACCGGACCATCCAAATAGCCTTGACCAAATGAACTAGTCTTTGAGTGATGAGTTTATTCTAGGAAAGGGGAAGTCAACATGGTGAAAACATTTAGATTGCAGATTTGTGCATAGATTTCTTGTTGGTACTTATTATAAACATTTCCAGAAAAATGTTTATACTGTAAAAAGTGTACATCTTGTACTTAAACATCTACAACAAAGTGTTCACAAAAAAGCAAAGCATAACTGTATGTACCAATCAAAGGTCACACCCTAGGTTTGAAATCATTGTGGTATGTCTTGAAAATATTGGCGGTTTAGGCATTTTTATGCTTTCATGTTCAGAACAAGATGGAAAACCAGGAAAAAACTGTATTATCTCTTTTTGTAACTGAGGAACAAAAATTAACAATAGAAGCACTTTTTAACCATCATGACTGGGAAATTATTGAAGTTAACAATTCAAGGGATTTTGGAGAAAGTAGTGGTGAACTAGTTCAAGGACATCAAGGAAATAGACCAGACAACAGTTCACAAGGAATGTCAAGCGCTCACGAGAATGTTGACTCAGATAGTGATGATGATACCGATGATGTAGGAACATGTAAAGAGTGTTTTTGTTTACCATGTGTGACAACTCATGAACAAGCGTGGCTTGGAAAGGGAAAAGCACCTCATAGCAAAAATAGAATTGCAAGAAGAGTTCGCTATAAAAAGTTTTGGTCAATGCTAGACCGGCGTAATGCTTGGCGTTGTAAAAAATATTTAATTAAAAAAGCTGATGTCATGAAAAAAGACAATCTTACTGTTGACATTGTACGGATACAACGTGAAATAATGCCAAACTGTGTACTCGAAATTGTGCGCTCAAGGTATCCGAATCCTGAAGGAATACCATACACTGGACATTCCTGGTGACATGTTACATAAATGCATACAAAGTACCTTGTAATAGAGCTATATTTGATACCTCCTTATCTCATTCAGATGTATATATACGCTAAAAATTGGGAGGATTATGTTTTCACTTTTATCAATAACCTGAATAGAACAAAATACAATAACAAATATATTGTTATTACATCATCATATTTAAATACAATATAATTAACCATAATGCAAGTGTGTAAATGGATGTTATGTCTTTTTAATATTCAATTGGATTAACAATAATTATTTTGACTGTGACATTAAGCTGGTAAGTTTTGCATGATTTATGCTTGAGTTTACATTTTGCTATACACCATGTGCTACTGTTTATAAACAAAGATCACATGATCAATAATTATTCAGACCCCTCCCACAAAATTCGAATTTCAAACTGACAGTGAGGTATTTTTTTACACAAAGACACCTTTTTTCAATTAAAATGTCAGTTTATTATCACCAAAGCATTAAATACATACTAAGATGTATGTGTGATTTTTTTACATTTTTTAAGTCATGATTAAAGTTAAAATTCATGAAAAACCACCAGTGAACTGAAATATGTTCAAAATGTAGGGGGAACAACCCATCCACCATTTACTTCCCTTTATACCCCAGGTGGGGGTTTAAACATGTTACATATCAGGAAACATTTATGGAAGTAACAAATAGCTTGAGTTAAATATTGACAGGAAATCAACTATGAAAAGTACACTAATTATTTATTGTTGGGTAAATTCGAAATATATTTGCTGCTGTTCATTTGGATTTATTGCTATTCCACAACAATTTTTCGACTGATTCAGCCAAGGAGTGTTACTGTACACTATCTTAGCCTGAGAGAACTTAAACATGTTCTTCCACGAAGAATTAGCAACTTCTCCACATGTGGAGGAAAATTAATAAGAAAACGAAACTATTCCAGTAGTTGAAAAATAACAATTCATGAGTTCACAGTTTGTGTTCTATAGAATCTGATACATTACTAGCAAAGGGAAAATGTTTCAACTGTTTCATGTTCTACTCACGTAATAAACTTTCAAAGCCAGTATTACATTATTGGCAGCAAGAGTAATAATTAATATAAGATATTTATTGGAAAAATCTTCGCTGATATTAGTAACTATCATTTATCAAACTGCTGTTGCCATGGTAACCAATACACATAAACAAAGAACATGTAATCAAGTTATCTATAAAAGTGTGAAGAGTAATAAATATAGTACCAGCAGCCATACAATTATCATATCCACCACTATGTTTTTCCCCATTATTGTATATTCAGAACTCTATAATTAGTTTTAAAACAAAACATAACATTAATAAGATTTTGAGGAAGTAATTATACAACAATGCAAAGAAATAATCTACCAGTATATCCAAGGAGACACAAAGTTATACTTGAAAGACATTTAGCCTCATCAATTTGACCTCCCTGCAAGGAAGGAGTGTTAAATGTTCAATTTATTATTCCATCATAAAGTTATCAAGTATTAAGGGTCTAAGGGACAGTTATATAACAGCTTTTGATTTTAAACTTAATAAGTATGAACTTTTTTTCAAAAAATTCTTCAATTCATGGACTCTACAGAAAAGGTAAGCTAAGTTTGCACCATTCATAACCGCTTAAAGAATAACAGTTTGATAAAAACTTTAGAATATTTTGTAAAAGTGAGTACGAAGACTTTCACAGAAATACAAAGAATGTTTTTGTACAAAGATTTGAGGAACAGTCTCTTGATTTTCAGTAGTGGTCAACGATTTTCATCTGGCATACATTGCAATATGACCATTGTTACAATTGTCATAGCATGAATTTCAAAAATCCATAGTGTTCATTTATGACTCCCTCCAGGCAATCATCAAACAATCCAGGTTACCTGAGTGATCACATGTGTAAGACTTTCTACTTAATAGTCAGTTAGTACCCTTATATCCAGTAAACACAAAATCAAGGGTTCAAAAACAACCTAAAGGACAATCCTCCTAACAAATGGAATCCAAAACTCTAAAGGGTATACAAGATATAATATGGAAATGCATAAAATGAGCAGACACATATTTGAAGATAGATTGAAAGCACATGAAAATTAATAAATACCATACCAGGTAATAAATTTTCGCACAATAAATCAAACTGATAATTTCCCAAATTGATACATGTGACATCATTGAAAAACACGCATACATTTACCAAAATACCAGGCCAGGCAAATGAAACCAACAACATGTCTGACAAAAATATGTAAAGGAAAATATATACTGATATACTATGAGTTAACAAAATATATAAATAGTGTAAATCTAACCTGTTTGAGATTTCCAGGGCACTGCTGTTCAGCGTACTGCTTGAATTGTTGTGCTGTCTGCTGATTTAATGCTGCTCTGATCTGTTTCCTGCATAAACAAGCAAAATCAATATCGGACATTGGTAGTAGGAGAAAAACATAGCATAGAGTTAGGCGAATCAGTCATGTTGATATATAGGTACAGTTAGGAGAATCAACATATTGATATACACACAGTTAGGCAAATTAGGCATATTTATATATTGAAACGCACAGTTAGGCAGAAATATTGTGTGACAAAAATCAATTGTAATAAGATCAGATTTATTCCACAATTCAGTTTTGATTGGTGTGTGCAGAATTAGCAGAGAGTAGGACAGACAATATTGTATTTAGTGTGCACATGTTGTGACAGGATCATATTCCTGTCGACAGGATCATATTGCTGCCGTGTAACAGCTGCGGATATATCTCAATATAGTAACTACATGGAATAGAATGATGGTGTTTTGAGTTCTCACAGAGTAATGGAAATTTAACAGAATAGAATAATCATGTATATATATTTTCCAATGTGACAGATAATAGAGTGATCCCATGTTATTTCTCTTAAATTCCTGAACTGATGTTGCAAACTATCTCGATAGCATTTTATTACTTTCAAAACAGTATGGTACTAGGGACTCAAAACAGTGCTGCCAGGCTAAATGGTTCCAGCACAATGGAGCAGAGAGTCATTGGCTCAAATCCAGCAGGAATACAACAAATTGATGGAAAGGCGGACCAAATAACTCTACACACCACATTACTGAAGGGGAATACTACTTATTGGTCTGGGTATTAGCGCCGTTACAGAAATTATCTCCTTACCGACAGTCATAGAATACAAATGACATAGTAACAGCAGGGAATTCATATAGAAGGACTAGTCCTAATCTAATAACCTAGCCAACAGATATATATCACCAGACATCAATTAATTTATCCCTTTACCAGCATGAAAAGACTATAAAATCCCTGGATTAACCGTAATGAGACATCATAAATCTACTGTACGTCCTACTTAAAGTGGCTGGCCAACAGACTGAGGGAAAAATTTCTTCTTAGACAACATATTTCACATTTTTTGGGAAATATGGCTTCCATTTCACACACACCCTCAAGGACGCCATCAGGATTGAGGTGTCGAGAATTCATGATTAATACAGGTTGTAAGACCTTGTTTTACTACCAACCTAAATCAGTGTGTAGAATCATGTGATCAAATCGATTGAAATGAATGCTCAAAACTATTGCGATTTTGTCTGCTAACGGTGAGTTCTTTCTTGATTATAACGATTGTGCATTTTAAATGGTTATATTATATATCGGAATCATAGTGGCTGAGTGAAAGCCACTATGATTCCGAATTTACCCCCATTTGAGGGCCATCGGCGGATGCCACCAGAATAACATAATTGGAGAGTATCCCAAACACACTAGTCGTAACACACCAGCATAGACAAGCTATAGATCGCAGCAAACATGCTACTTACAAACATCTTGTCAGCAAAACAGGTTATGGCAACTGCACATTCATTGCATATGCCACTTGTCCTGAGAACACCACAACCCCACAATCGAATGGGAATTTTCTCAACCTCCACATTATACGTGGTAGTCAAAAACAATATAGATCCCCTTGGTCAACACAATTTTAGTTCTCAGCCTAGTAGAGATCTGCGTTTCTAAGTGATATGAAGGCAACCCCGCAGCCACCGCATCTTGTTAGTGGTTATATTATATAGCCTAAAGTACCTTCCGCATATGTAAGATTACCCGGCACGTTCTGAGTTCGCTCTATCTTTAGCTGTTTTTAATTGATGCTCGACCAAATTATTACACTCGGTTGGAAACTGCATTTGGTCGAGCATCAATTAAAAACAGCTAACGATAGAGCGAACTCGGAACTTGCCGGGTATTCTTACATATACGGATGGTACTTTAGGCTATATTATATAACCATATTAAATGCACGATTGTTATAATCAAGAAAAAACTCACCGTTAGCAGACGAAATCGCAATAGTTTTGAGCGTAAAACTGCATGCATTTGATCACGTAATTCTACACACTGTAAATACTATGTATCAACTACATTAAATTTTGATGATTTTATTTTAATATTTGTAGACAAAAAAAACCCAATATGTTTTACATATTTTAAACATGCTATGTAGGTCGATATCAATACCTTTACAGTGATTTTTGAACAACTTTCAATAAACCAGTCCTGAGCTCGATAGCTTGCAAATCTACAAGTCCAAAAATTTAAAGAACAATTTCAAATATTTCATCTAAAAAAGGTCCAGGAATATTTTTGTAAGACTTCACCAAACTTTTGCGAGGCAAGACATTAGGTAATTAAGGTTGAAAATGGCAATTTATAACTTAATTTTTATTGTTTCCCTTTAAGAAATTGATTTCATTCAATTCTGCTGAATACAACATATCCATCACTCACACAGCTGTTCGAAACACATTTGACAATTTTGATACCAACATAGAGGACAGACACTTTAATACAATTGTACTCCTCTAGTTGACACTTAAAACAGGAAATATAATAATAATTGTGCCACACAATACTGAGGCTGCTTATTAATATCCCTAAGTCCACCATAAAAAATTAATAACTGTTTCTATAAAATGGGTCATAAACTAGCTCTTGCTTAATAGGAGAAAATGTAAATCCCAGTTATCCCACACAATACCACCTGCGGGTTTGACACAAATATATTCTGACAAAAACACTTCCAGGGTATATTATTCTACTACTATAGATCTACAACAAACTGCAACCTAGATATTGGATGAAAATATGCCAAGGAAATTGGACATTTTGCCATTTTTTTACTTGTTAAAGGGAGACACCTCTACCAATTCTTCACAAAATGACAACAAGAATTACTGCCAAAAATTCCCTAGAAATTCAATAGAATAATATGGAGAATTTATTTTAATAACATAAGATAATTTTCACTTAAAGAGTCATTATCTTGTTACTAATCTGCCTGAAATGTGCTAGAAGTATGCACAACTAGACTGGAATAGGTACTTGGAATTCAACCACTGTTTCAATGAAAAAATTAAATGACAAAATTTCAAATTATTTGTGGCAGATTAAAGACGACAAATCTTTATATGGGAATTACATAATGACCAATTTTTAAAACAAGAGCAAAAACTCTGTAACTTCTTTCTAGCAAAATAGCTTTTTTTCATATTTTATATGAGTTTAAAGTCATTGAATTCTCTCATACCAGTAATTTGGATTTTTCAGCAAACCTGCATAACACACATTAACAGGTATACTATAATGCATGCTGCTTGTATAAAACATTCCTACTAAGTTCCATGACCAAAATTATATACTCATTTAAGAAATATATGTGATACCAAACATGTGAAGTGACAACCAACTGTAGGGAAATCAAATCATATTTACCCAAGTAAAGTGAGTTTTCATTAGAGCTTGGGGTATACAAGATTTACAGAAAATCTTCAAGATTCATAGACTTTCCAAAACCTGCTAGTACAACAAGTGATAGTGAAGTAGCCAATCTAAACCACAGCATGCAGTCTCAACTACACCATGCAATGTGATCTAAACCATAATAACCACAACTGTCTCATACCAATGACATTACGATACAGCCATGGTGTATCAATTTCCCAGACAAATAAAATCAGAGGAGGATACATTTCCAGACAACGTTCAAGAAGTAGCTACATTGTTGTTAACTTGAAAATAAGGTGGGAAATCTCTATAAATATCAGATTTATATGATAAATAAGCTCAGGCAATGAGAATGTCATACGTGGGCTGAAGGAAATTATGATATCATAAATTTTAAAAGTCATCTTTTCGTAAAGTAAAAGGCTTTTTCACTGGATGTCAAACAAAGAGCCGTGCCTCAACAGCCCGCTCAAATTTTCACAAAGCCATGCTAGGATATTATTATCGAGGTCATATTTATTCAAAACAAAACCCTTGATACTTTGATATTAGTTTCAGCATTATACCTCCTTCTGTGGAGGTTGGGGTCTATAAGTTGATGAAAAGGGCAGATAATTGTGATAAAATACTCGATAAGGAATACCAACCCCTGTGTCAAGCTTTGTGGAGCGATGGTTAACAGGGATGCACAATATCATAGCAAAAAGTCAATTGATTTTTAAAATATTTGAGATTGTGAAAAATAGTCGAAAAGAGCAGGTATTGTTGACAAAAAGCTTTAAGACAGAGTTATTTTAATTTCAAGACAAGAGTTATTTACTCCTGTATAGAGGATAGGTCTAGACGGTGAACAAGCATGCAAACTATCAAAGTAATACATAAATGAACCGTGTGCAGCACTGATCAGCTATTACTATAACATCATGCAGCTTACAATGTACAATATTCACTTTAATACTTGTCGACACGAAGAGAAAAACATTTTCCCATCAACAGATCATAGATCACAATGTAATGGAGTATTAAAACAAAGCAGGCAGCTATTCTGAGACGATGTGATGCATTAGCTTCATATAAAGTAAAGTGCAAGGAATAATCAATACTGAAACTGCATACTCTTTTAAAACAGAGTTACAGAGATCATGAGCTATAAACTAGGAGAAGAAGAATTTAGAAATATGTTCAAACCACACAGGTGCCCTATTGACTGAGGTAATTATGCTTGTACAAAATGAATGTAAACTTAGAGCAATTTCATGTCATGAGGAATAATGGCTAGGTTTCTCAGCAAAATATCAAAACAAAGAACAATCTTTGAAAATAATTTTCAAAGCAATGCCCATAACTATGTGAAACGTTTTGCTTATTCAGAACAAAAACATCAGCAGGCAATGCTTCATGACAATAGCTTAAACATTAGGTTTGACCCACAGACACTTCCTTCCAGACCAAGCTGTGGGAGAGTGACCTACGCAAGACGGTGCAGTTCAACACCACATCCAAACTAAAGATAACTAATAATGCCGAGCTTAGTCTTTATTTGCAAGTCAGCTTTCAGCTGAAATATGGCTAACATACAAAAAATATTCATTACCATCTGATCAAATACTACAACAGGTGCAAGCCATTATTTGGTAAAATTTATCAATGTGTCAGTCAGTAATTTATTTATCTTTGTCATTACATTTTGCACCAAAAACCACATGTTTTGATGATATCAATAGGCAAGAGTACAACATAGTCATAGTTTTGACAAGGACGCAGTACAGAACAACCTCTGTAAAGCAATACCCTTTAGGAGCTGCACATATTGACCATCATTTCAAGGTTGCTGTCTACAGAGGTTACCATTACAGTAAGTATCAGATTACAGAAATTTTGAAGGTGTTGTTATACAGGAATTAATTTAATGCTACAAAGGGCCACTTCGGGAAGGTTGTACTGTATAATATATTGAGTGAGTAACATAAATAACTACAGGGAAGTTTTAAATTCAATATTAGAAACCACACACTTTAATTTACATATTGAGTAACGTTATGTAACTTGCAATTAAATTTCCCAAAACTTGTAAGATAACCCTTGGCCTCAGGCTATTGAGTATTTGATAAATAAAAGATATAAATTAGTCACTTCGGTTGTGATACATTTTACATGTAGATATGCGTTAGTCAGATTGGTTCTAAAAGTGAGACTTCTCGGGCTACAGACCTAGATTAATGCTAAAAGTTTCCGAAAAACTCTACAGAACATAACATGTCTAGTTGTGCATCTTTCATGTAGAGTAAGTATTTAACTAAACAGGAACAATAACAAAGGTGAAACTCATTTGTTAGAGTGTTGTCATAAATAGTCAATTAAGATCATGGAAAATACAGAACTTTCATTCTTTGGTAAAAGCAGTTGAATGCCAGTTAAAATTTATTTTCCGAGCTCCAAAATTAATTAACTCCTCAAATTCCGACAGTCAGCAAATTATCCTTGTCAATAACATAACATGCAAACCTGACACTTGGGGCCCAATTCCATCGACACGTCTCAGCTAAAATTCAACTTTTTTGTTTGCTTTTTTGTTCAAACTAAGACAGCTACAACATTTTAAGAAAAGTTTTAGTGAGGTAGAATGATCATAAATAACTTTAAAACTAAACTTGAAAAATGAAAATGTATACGAGTTCACTTTATATTCTCTGAATAATATACAGGGAACTTTCCAAAAGTCCTATTTTAGCTACGAAATATGTCTATGAAACAGTCCCATGGGATCATACATTGACAGACAACATCTATCAGCATACAGAATATCATATTATAGTATGAATACTTACTCTTGTTCTTGTTGTCTTTGTTTCTCTAACTGTAATTGTCTCTGTGCTTCGTCTTCCAATAATCTTCTCTCTTTCTCTTCATCATCTCGTTTTCTTTGTTCTTCTTCTTCTTTTCTACAATATCATCAAAAATATTGTGTCTTTACCATTTCGAGTTAACAGGAGTAAAAGTTCAAATGTTTAAACAAGAGGGTCCAAAGGGCCCTGGGTCGCTCACCTGTTTGGCCTAGTGACCTAGATTTTGGCCCAAATGACACAGTATCTAACTTGACCTAGATTTTATAGAGATAAACATTGTGACCAAGTTTCATAAAGATAGAGTCAAAATTGTGACCTCTAGTGTGTTCACAAGATTTTTCAATGATTTGGCCTCGTGACCTAGTTTTTGACCCCAGATGACCCAATATCGAACTTGACCTAAATTTTATAATGATGATCATTGTGATCAAGTTTCATAAAGATAAGGTCAAAATTGTGACCTCTAGTGTGTTCACAAGCTTTTTCAATGATTTGGCCTCGTGACCTAGTTTTGACTCCGGATGACCCAATATCGAAGTTGACCAAAATTTTATAGTGATGATCATTGTGATCAAGTTTCATAAAGATTAGGCTCAAATTGTGACCTCTAGTGTGTTCACAAGCTTTTTCAATGATTTGGCCTTCAAAGGCTTGTGACCTAGTTTTTGACCCCGGATGACCCAATATCGAACTTGACGTAGATTTTATAGAGATGATCATTGTGATCAATTTTCATAAAGACTAGTCTCAAATTGTGACCTTTAGTGTGTTCACAAGCTTTTTCAATGATTTGGCCTTGTGACCTAGTTTTTGACCCCAGATGACCCAATATCGAACTTGACCTAGATTTTATAGAGATGATCATTGTGATCAATTTTCATAAAGATAAGTCACAAATTGTGACCTCTAATGTGTTCACAAGGTTTTTCAATGATTTGGCCTAGTGACCTAGTTTTTGACCCCAGATGACCCAATCTCGAACTTGACCTAGATTTTTTTTCAGAGATGATCATTGTGATCAAGTTTCATAAAGATTAGTCTCAAATTGTGACCTCTAGTGTGTTCACAAGGTTTTCCTTTGATTTGACCTAGTGACCTAGTTTTTGAGCCCAGATGACCCAATATCGAACTTGACCTAGATTTTATAGAGATGATCACTGTGATCAATTTTCATGAAGATAAGTCACAAACTGTGACCTCTAATGTGTTCACAAGGTTTTTCAATGATTTGGCCTAGTGACCTAGTTTTTGACCCCAGATGACCCAATATCGAACTTGACCTAGATTTTACAGAGATGATCATTGTGATCAAGTTTCATAAAGATTAGGCTCAAATTGTGACCTCTAATGTGTTCACAAGGTTTTCCTTTGATTTGACCTAGTGACCTAATTTTTGACCCCAGATGACCCAATATCGAACTTGACCTAGATTTTGTTAAGATGATCATTGTGACCAAGTTTCATAAAGATTAGGCCAAAATTGTGACCGCTAGAGAGGACACAACCCAATTGTTGACGGACGGACGTACTCATGAGACGGTATTTGTGGGTTTTTCTTTTGTTCTTTCTTTTGTTTGGTTGCAACCCACAAGTAGCATTTTGCACCCCACAAGTGACGGAATGAATGGAATCTTAAAATAGCCTATTGTTCCACACCCCACAACTACCGGTGCATTCGTACGGACAGACGGACGGACGGACGACGGACGAAGAGTGATCACAAAAGCTCACTCTGTCACTTTGTGACAGGTGAGCTAAAAATAAAGAAAAATAACCATTTGGTGACATGCCAAATCCTTAAGATAGGGAATATCTGATTTTGGATTTAGTTTATAATTTACTAATTTATTTATTGTAAAACACGTTTTTCCATCTTATATTTATCACCATAGACACTTCATTCATTTGTGATGTTATCCACTGTGACAAATGTATGAGAAAAGAGAAGCCAATTTATCTTTTAGTTTTGTGCTTACAAGCAAGATGTTGCCATTTTAATTTCGTCTTCGGTATGACACAACCTGTTATCAAACCCAAGCCTCCCACGCTTGCAGCGGTAAATGAACTAATTGGCTTTTGAACTTGAAGAGACATTGGCTTTTGAACTTGAAGAGACATTTAATTCTTGGTTTCAAACAACATCAAGAGAAATTTATTTTATCACCATTTCTTCAGATATCATACTATAGCAATATGCATAGATTTACCAACCTTTTTCTCGCTTGTTCTTCTCTTTCAGCTTTCTGCGCTTCTATATGAGGTTTGAACTGAGGACATAATGTATCCAACATCTTCACAAACTCTCCCATAGCCAACTCCTTCGACATATCACCAAGAGCCATCCATGTTTGTCTGAAAATGTTCATAATAAATGTAATCAGTAACATAAAATATGGCAGCAATGATTTTACCCAAAGAGCCCTTCATCTTCAATTCTTTTTACTTACATTTATTTATCATTATATTTCTGTTATTTGTTATTTGGTTCAGTTTATCATAGATACATGGACTGCATGTTATACATGAAACTACTCTGCTTACCAAAACAGATTTATACAGTCATGTTCATTATAAATATAAAATCTTATAAATAATCATGTTTATCATTTTAAACGATGACATTTTAAAGGGAAGAAGGTCCAATACATATCTTTTTAAAAGCTATCACTACTAAATTCAATTATGGTAGACACACTTGTTAAAATACTGATTAGGGTCTTGAAGCATACAAAATCATGTATACTATACTTACTTTCTATCGTTACCTACGACATCCAGGAATCCGACATCTGGGGATACATCAGGACGATATTTTCCATGAATTGCTTGTTTTGTTAAAGCAACGATCTTCAACTTGTCTTTGTATGTAAGGTGTAAACCTTTACCGTCTTGCTCTAGAAAATAAATAAACAAGAAAAAATTATGGTTAGATAAAACTAAGTAACTAGAACATTCACTGTTGTGATCAGGATGCAGAGTTCCCAAAAGTTGCTGAAAACTATCAGACTTGAAAAACTGCCAAGTTAAAAGTTAACATCTACACCATACACCCAAACTTGCTGACTATTAAATGTATTCAATGGTTTGTAAATTTGTTACATACGTCAAGTAACATGAATTTGTGATACCTTAGCAATCTTTATAGTGGAACTTCAACTACTCTCAATATCTCCCCCGATACTTTATTATGATGTCATTAATGGGAAAACCAAGCAAAGGAATGTTTAAGCTGACCTTCTAATGCAGAAATTAAATTAAAAGCATTTCATTAACGTAAGAAATAAGATAATTACCGACCCATCGCAAATTGACCCAAATTTTGTAATACCAAATAGTTTCAATGGATTCCCATTGAAATTGATTTGCATGATCAATTTTTCATCCATTTTTAGCCATCGTCTGTTTGTTTACAGTTTTCCAATAGCAGCATTGTAGATAATATTTGGCCATGTGGGTAATTACCCCCACATTTCAAGGCATGGGGGTAAATGGTCAAACTTTGACTTGCTTGATGAGTTATTTTGACTAAAGGTGTATTTAAACAAAAGAGATACTTGAAAATAAATATTTGACTTGTTTGATATTTAGTTAGCTTAACACTTAATTCATTTTTTTTCTTTTTTTGTCTACATTGGTATGGCTAAGCGTTCAAAATCACTTGCCCATTCGGATAGACAACATCTAAAAATCACTTGTCCAAAATGCAATTCACTTGCCTGAATAAAATGGGGGTCAGACGTTCAATGTAGAATAAGGACCATGAATATTAAACAAGAGGGCCTGAAAGGCCCTAGGGCGCTCACCTATTGCACATTGGTCTAGGTATCAGTACAACCTACATTCTTTTTCTTTTTTGACCCCACATGACCCAGTTTCAAACTTGGTCTAGATTCCATAGAGAACAACATTCGGACCAAGTTTCATAAAGATAATCATACGATCAAAATTCTGACCTCTGGTGTGAACACTATGTTTTTCTAAGATTTGACCTAGTGACCTAGTTTTTGACCCCACATGACCCAGTTTTGAACTTGGCCTAGATTCTATAGAGAACAACATTCTGACCAAGTTTCATGAAGATTGGATCAAAATTGTGACATCTAGTGTGAACACTAGTTTTTCTAAGATTTGACCTAGTTACCTAGTTTTTGACCTCACATGACCCAGTTTCAAACTTGGCCTAGATTTCATCGAGAACAACATTCTGGTCAAGTGTCATGATGATTGGATCAAAACCACGACCTCTGGAGTGAACACAAGGTTTTTCTAAGATTTGACCTAGTGACCTAGTTTTTGACCAGGCATGACCAAGTTTCAAACTTGGCCTAGATTTTATGCAGAACAACATTCTGACCAAATTTCATGAAGATTGGAACAAATTAGTGACATCTAGAGTGTACACAAGATTTGTATAAGATTTGACCTAGTGACCTAGATTTTGACCCCACATGACCCAGTTTCTAACTTGGCCTAGATTTCATAAAGTACAACATTTTGATCAAGTTTCATGAAGATTGGATCAAAACTGTTGCCTCTAGAGTGTACACAAGACAATTGTTGATGAACGACGACGGACGAAGAGTGATCACAAAAGCTCACCTTGTCATTATGTGACAGGTGAGCTAAAAACAACGGAGTGGGTTTTGAAAGACACAAAAGCCATAGTTCAAAATTTATAATATCAAAACAACATTTTAAGTATATTTATAAGTGTTAATAATTTAGTCAAATCTGACTCCAACCATCGATGCTTTGGTAAATACTCGCAAATATGATGTTGTTTCCAAAGTTTTGCACCAGAAAAGACAGTTGAACGAACAATTTTGTGTCGATTGTCCTTATTTGAAGCATGAAAACACGGTAATGGTCTGCCAGAACTGCAGATAGAAAAGTTCTTGTGCTTCAACAAAGTAAGATCGTCTGTCATAGTTGAAAAACGTGATATTTTAGAATTTTTGTGTTTTCAGTCGCGAAAATAGGTAATAGACTGGTGTCCGATTGGTAAATGATTGTTTTTACGGAGCGCACCATATAATCAAAAGCGTCTGTTGAGATCCTGACCAGTCTGGATAATTCGAATGACTAACTTCCGTTCCGCCCGTTACTCGCCGATATTTTTACTTGTCCGTTCGGGCGTCGTTCTTTTCAATTTGACTTGTCCGAACGGCAATTTACTTGCCCGGACTTCAGGCAACCTGTTCAAGTCAAGGACTGTACGCTGTCGGTCTCTCAAAGTTTGCGTAAGTCCTAATATGTTTACATCTAATGTACGCTCGGAAATGAAACTTTCTATGTATCCTGATATTTTTAAGGGTAAAATAGGCAGATACGCATCTTATCTATAACTCTGACTAAAGGTCAAGGTCGAAATTGGCTGGTTCCCCAAGTCAGGGCAACAGAAATAATTCTGGGCAACCAGAAAAAAATTCTGGTAGCCCAGCTAAATTAGAAATTTATCGGACACTGGTGGACAGACAGACAGGGTGTCAGATTACTAAGGGGCACAGCAAGAATAAATTTTGAAGGGCCTTATTTAGTGAAACTATTGTGGATGTTAAGATTTTTACACTTGGACACTCCAAAACAAAACCAAACACGACTTAATTAATTTTGACAACTAACCGGAAGTAGTTAGACACAAACTTGAGAGAAATCATTTATTTAATTTCGTGGACATACCTTTGTAAAAATGCAATGCAATCTTGTACAAATCTTTCAAAGGAAATCCCCATCCTTCATGATCCGAACCGACAGCAGATTTCCCCATATCTGCATTGGTTTGACCATTTATTTCCAGTTGTTGAACATCGTTTGCAAGCTTGTCCGCCATATTGATGCCTTCCACGTATCTAAGACTTCCGGTACGGGAATTGACCAATGAAAAGGCAGAATTTAACTACAGAAAAGAAGCGTAATTTACATAAAGATATTAATCGAACAGAAATAGATTCAGCTATTCACACAGTATTCACTCCCCTTTCATCGTTTTGTTAATAAATTCAGTGGCTTTGATATTATTTATCTTGATTCCATGGTTGTTTTTTTAGATTAAACACGCAGTATTTTACCGGATCCAGAAAGTTTGGTCAGGGAAGATTTTGAGGGGGGGGGGGGGACTCAATAATAACTTCCCTTGTGAAATCAAGGGAAGTAACTTTGTCCAACTTTTAAAAGTCAGTAAGAAGTAGTGACCTCTCCAGTATAATATGGGAGAGAAATCTAAAGTGTAAAGTTCATTCCATTGGAAAAGCAAGAGAATGAACTATTCCCGAGTTAATTTAAGCTAGTAAGAGTGATTTTCCCAGGGGAGATAACTCGATAGTACATTGTTAATTCCCTTTGGAAATCAAGGGAAGCAACTGTGTCAGACTTATGCTAAGTCAGTTATAGTGACTTCCAATTGAAATTAGGGGAACTAACTCTGAAGTACACAGATACCTCCCTTCGGAAATCAAGGGAAAGAACTAAGTCCGACGTATTGTACGTCAGTTAGAGTGACTTCCTCTGAAAACCAGGGGAGAGAACTCTTAAGTGCAGAATTATACTTCACTTAGGAAATCCAGGGATGCAACTGTGTCCGACTTATTTTAACTCAGTAAGAGTGACCTCCATATAAATTCAGGGGAGAAAACTCTATAGTGCAGAGTTACTTTCCTCGGAAAGACCAAGCGAGGAAACTGTGTCCGACTTATTTTTAGTTAATAAGAGTTACTACCTCTAAAAATCTGGGGAAAATACTTGGTTTTGAAAAAGCTCGGACGATTAACCCCAATTGAAAGAGTTATTTCGTGCTATAAACAACGAAAAGCACAATGGTACACACTTATCCAACTGTTTATTTACATTTTAGTGATTTTTTTTCACAATAAAGTATCCCCAAAATGTTTCTCAACTACATGTACTTATCTATTTAACATTGAATTCCAAGAAGGAAGCCGACCAACTGAGCAGCTAGCCGGCTGCCTACACAAGTTTCTCCCCTATAAGTTATTAAATCCTATACACCCGGCTACACACACCCCCTCCTTCGAAGAATTCATCCTCGAATTCCAGGAGTATCAGAACCTCTGTGGGACGTTCTGACGGTGTATGGTGGGTTATTTGCGTTGGACGCCAAATGTAACAGGGAAAGAAAACGGTTACTCCTGGAATTCGAGGATGAATTCTTCGAAGGAGGGGGTGTACGTAGCCGGGTCTATAGAATTTAATAACTAATAGGGGAGAAACTTGTGTAGGCAGCCTGCTAGCTCAGTCCGTAGAGCATTCGCCCTGTAAGCGAAGGGTCAAAGGTTCGAGCCCCGGTTGGTTGCACATTTTTCTTTCCCTGTTACATAAGTTTACGTCCTTTTTCTGAAGTTGGTGGAGAAAGTTAATCTGAAAAGGTCCCTCACAACAGTACATTTTGCACATGGCTTGTTACTCTACCATAGAGTGTGACATAGACATTGGTTACATGTATGCCAGTAACCTTAATTTGTATTTCAATAAGGCACAGCGTCTCCTTATCCACATGTTGTTTAGCTATTATTATTCTCCAAACCTAACGTTATGATGACGTCACGTTATTCGTATAAATGCATAACCAAGGCTCTGTTATTTTTGACTGACCCTCGTACATGTACATATAGTTGTTCGTGTTTATATACTACTCACATGATGAAGACATGCATAAAATGAACATGGTATCATGTATAATAAAAAAAGATATACGCATTACAAGTTGGTGTACTTATAACATTTAACAAGTGTATTACATAGTAAGATACAATCTTTTTGCACCAAAGTAACGTCTTTGTTCATTTAGTTTGAATCACGCGATCCAATCTCTATCTAGTTATCTAAAAGTACAGTGTAATGTTTGTAAATTTACCACAGACGATTTGGATTTGATGGCCGCATATGAAGGTTCATGAGTAATGTACATTTAAATAGTATTAGGCATGGACAATGTGGTATTACAAGTAGTAGTTACAGGTGCCATGGACTGATACGTGTAAGATAATACGTCGCAGTGCTGAATGACCTGATATTACGATGTTTGGGAAGGCATTATTATTGGTTGTACTTGTATTTACTTTCATTGAGTGTACCTTTTAAACATAGAACATACCTTGTAGTATGGAATTAAATTTCTCGCTTATCACCCAACCGACTTTGGCGCAGTTTTCAATAAATTAGGAACAAAATCATGCATTTATGGATGCGTAGAGATTTTAGATGTCACTTTTAACGAGATGATGTGCACGTCTCTCGAAAATGGACTGACCAATCTTTTATAACATTTATTACTCAAATTGTACAATACTATACGACCACATAAATTATATATACACACAGAAATTTATTGAAATATAAATTTGAATATTTATTCAGTATGTACAAAATGTAAAAGTAATGAGTAGAGTTTATTTTGTAACATAATACAAAATGTATTCACAATGCATGTTTGCACGAAGATTATATAACCCGAACAGTTGGAGAGTCTCTGATTGAGGCATATAAAGCGAGTTTTAAGTTACAACAAAGACTCGTTAATTTAATACGTCTCGTTATGACGTCATTCCAAATTACGTTGATTTTTAGGAGACAAACAAACATAATCTTTCTGCGCTGTAAACTGCATAATATTCGTTATATGTTAATTACCATTGGACAATGAATATGTAAGTGTGCTATATCAATTTCTATCTACCTTGAAGTCAAACCCCACAAGGGAACTTAGACTAAGCTGACAGCCAGACTGAACTCATGGCCAGGCAAGGTAACGGTATCAGGAGGTAGAGCATTCCAGTGGACTATGGTTTTAGGAAAGAAAGATAATTTGTAGTAGGCTGATTTGTTGGAATACCCTGGAAGGATTTGAGCGATGGTTCTTGTATTGGGAATAAGATAGTCAGGTATTGGTATAGCAACCTGGTTATGTAAGATGTTATATAGCATAGCCATGTGCTGGTCTATGCCTCGTAGGTCAAGAGGTATCCACTTGCGAATATCTATCATGTGAGAAACATCGGATGTGCGACCATAGTTGTCCATGGTCCATCCGATCAATATGTTGTTTATTGTGAGGTGACCAGACAGAAGAACCTTACTCGAACTGCGGTTTAACTAGTGTTTTATGTGCTACTGATTTTAAGGTTTTTGATTTTGATTTTATATTTCTTCTGAGGAAGCCGAGTGTCTGGTTTGCTTTTCTAGTTATACATGTATCTACAAGGTGAGTGTTCCATATTAGATCATTTGGAATTGTTATGCAAAGGTATTTAATGTGGTGTTGTGTAGGAGGTATTTTGTATGATCTGGCATTCTGATGGATTAAATGCCATGTCCCATTTGGTCTCCCTAAGCTAAAGTTGGTCTATGTTTTGTTGAAGTAGGCTTGAGTGAGATGCGTGTGATAAGGAAAGATAGACGGCTGTATTACCAGCAAAGAGGCGAACTTTTGATGATTTAATATAGTCAGGAAGATTATTAATATAGATTAGAAATAGAAGCGATTCAATGTCAGAGCCTTGTGGCACGCCAGTAGAGACTGGTATTGTACTGGAAGTAGAGCCATTTACAACTACTAATTGTAACCTGTTATCAAGGAATCTCTTAGAAGGGTTTGACATCGGATGCCATAGAAGTGAAGCTTGTATAGAGGAGTTTTTCATGATTGACCATGCAAACGACCTTAGAAAAGTCACTCGTTTTGGTATGTACTTAAAAGTGTATTAATTAGATTATCAGAGCCGGCGACTTGTGACTCAATTAATGGGGAGTACATTCGATTTAACAGTATACATGTCTAAAAAACAGACTATCAATTTACTGGGCAGATAATTTAGGCCCTATATATCTACTCGAAACTTTTGGCGGGAATTTTTGTGTTGTCCAACAATATGTTTTTCACTAGAACCTATTGTATAATTAAGTATCCTGTTTTGCTTCATTTTATTCCGATTAGCATATAGAGTCTTACTAACGACCAGGAACTATCTAAATCTTTTATAATTACATTGTTCCTGTAACGACTGAATGTGAACTATTCTCGCGTATCTCGTCTAGTGCACCGATGAATTGGTAATACTTTCAGCACTTTGATAACGACTGCGTGCGTCTGAGTGACATGGAATATTAAAAGGGTTAGTGCAATTTATTTTCATCAAATAACTGTGTACATACGGATTGTTTTTACAAAATAAGCTATTTATTGGTTGTGGGCAATCGATATTTCTAATAACACTTGTTGTATCAGGTGAAAGTGACTCATTTAACCAGGGAATTCGAATTGTCACATAATTTCGCGACCGGCATTATTTTGTATTTTTGAGAAAAATGTAAATATTGTCTTTCGAAATAATAACAGCCCGTTGCCTATCCAATATCTACTTGAATTTACTTTCCTTCATCCATGTAAGAATTCACTACAAGTGAACTATATCTTCCTTCACAAACAGATTGTAGAAAACTAATCAGTCCCTGGACTGGAGCGACAGGAGCCCGATTCCTATCAAGCTGCACTGGTAGCATTCCATTTTTCAGCACTTTGCTAGGTGAGCATGGGAGCGCATTCTTGTGCAAGCAGTTTTGTCTCTAGGAGGCGACAGGAGGCCTATTTGACTTCCTCAAATGATATTTGGGCCGCCTCAAATTTACCCCAGCTGCCTTCCAGTGCTCCTGAAGGCACATTGGCCTCCTACATGAAATCCTAGTGAAAACCTGGCAGGTGTACCATGGCATTTGTCTCGGGATGAGGGGTTTTGAGCCTTAAAATTTCCAAATAGCCAGATTTTGTCCCTCACGATTTTTGTTTGAAGTAATTTTCTCTCAGAATCATGGGCATTTGGCCTATAAAATGGGAATGGGAACATTTTAGTTTAGGTATTTGGGTATTGGTACTATATTTTGCTTCAATGGTTTTCTGGAAGCCCTTATCATAAATACATTTCATACTAGCATGTTCATGATGTTGCTCTTACTTTGCATTTCAGATCTATGTGTTTTAAATGTGAGGTTGGCAATTTATCACCCTGGATACGGAAGAAATGATCACGGCCAGTGATACCCAGGACTTTGTTCCATTTGGCCGAGAATATGTACAGCAGCATCCTGGGAAATTCCAAATACAAGTATAACACAAACACGCAATGTTTCTAGACTTGACACTTTATTCTATAGATAATCATGATTAATATGATTATATCGGTCCCATGTCCAGCACTAATAGTCTATTTATTTACTAATAATAACTTAATATAAGTCAAATCAACTTATCAAGAAATCTTCACTTAATACTTACGACTGTAGACCATATTGAAAATTGGTATATCACCAAATATGTTATCTACTATAAATAAAGTCGTTTCTGACTTACTTGCTTGCTTGCTTGTTTGTTTCCTTACTTGCCCTAGCCAACCTGAGAGTGTCCGGGATTTCATCCTTTAAAGTTTAAATCATTCAAGAATTAGGTAACTGAGGTATGAAGTTTTGTATGTAAAATAATTTCTGTCAAAGATGTGTTTAAGTTGTACATTGTATCCTTTAAATAAGTAAAGTTATATTTATTTTCTTGATCAGTATAAAATAGTTTATTTATTTTCTAAAATTATGTTATTTTACATGAGATATTACACTGATTACAGGTACAGAATGTGGTACATACTGACCCCGGCCTCCATTTCCTCAAATCATTCAGAGATATATCCTTACAAGATACTGGAAAGGTAATATATTAGAAATATAACTTTTATATATAAGGCTGCTCATTATTTCATACCTGGTAAGCTTGCTAATTCAGTGAACTGTTGGTTAATGGCCTAGATTTTTCAAGAAATTCCCTATATACACTATAAAATAATCAAAGAAAGTACTATGTTGGGCTACCAAGTTGAAAATGTCAGTCTTTATCCCTGAGTAGGCCCTAACCACTCGGCATATAAATGACGGGTGAAGGTGGTTTTCCTTTTACAGTAAAACTCGCTTATAACGAAATGCCAGGGGGTATAAAAATTATTTCGCTGTAACCGAGTTTTCATTGTAACCGAGCACACGCTTATAGTGAAATTTCACTGTAAGTTGCTCACATATAATGCAATTTTATTTTGTAAATCCTTTTCACTCAATAAACATGAAATAATTGACCGCGAAAACATTGAGAACTTACTCAAACAAAATAATTTAAATTGATACTGTTACACTCCGGTAATTGGTATTTATCACCCGAGAAAACGCTATTGAATTTCATAACAATGGAAAGTTACGGGTCAAAATAATATTCAATACATTATTATCACGGTCAATAAAAGTTTTTGCTTTGATGTTTGAATTTTTTTTTGTTTCATTGTAACCGAGCATATTTCCTCTAAAACATGATTCTGGGGCCAAAAAATCATTTCACTGTTACAGAGTTTTCACTGTAACTGAGTTCACTGTAACCATACATTTTAATATAGAATAAAGAAGGCCTCAGCCGGGCCAAAAAAATCATTTCACTGTAACCGAGTTTTCACTGTAACTGAGTTCACTGTAACCATACATTTTAATATAGAATAAAGAAGGCCTCAGCCGGGCCAAAAAAATCATTTCACTGTAACCGAGTTTTCACTGTAACCAAGTTTGCTGTAAGTGAGTTTTACTGTAGTAACTATCATACCGGTATATAAATATTGTATTTTATAGTGCAGCGATATTAACCTCATCCTTGTAAGCCCTGTTCCAGTACAGATGTAGAATGCTTTAACAGTTAATTTGTTATATACTTGATTCTCATGGACTCGATCCTTCTCATCGACTCGAGCCCTAATTGTTTGGGTCAAATATGCACACATGCAGAGATGGTTCTTATCCAAAACATGTTAAAATATGTTGGAAGTCTTATTTCTGTCACAACAGCAAAACAAATGTGAATGAAAACAACTTGTAATCGTTCTGTGATCACTAATAGCAACCAACCATGAAAATCCATTTTGGTAAGCATCAATGCCTAAGCTTTTTACCATGGGGTTATGTTATTGACGATTTATTTGTCAACAGGCTCGTTCACATTGATTAAAGTCGGTGAATATCATCTAAGATGAAATAACTTTATTTCACAACTGTGTTTTGTGAAGAGTTTCCAGTCTTCGGGTTAAATAGAGGCTGACCAATCAGAGGGCTCGAGTCGATGAGAAAGTTTCAGAATGATGTAGGCTCTTGACGGGTACTTGCTTGATAGCAAATATTTTACAACAAATACTTTTTAATGACAAAACTACTTTGATTTCATAAAGTTAAGTAATTTCTCTGTCGTTAAAAATAAATTGGATAAAGATTAGACTGTAGGAAGTGTACATGTAAGGCTTTTAGCCCTAAGGGGCTCGACTCCACGAGAAAGCAGTATATATTATAAAGTTCACTCTGATTGTATGAGAGTGTGTTCATCAGTGGAATGTTATAACTAACTAACTATTTCCTGTGACACTTACATGCAGCCCCTTCAATATAGATCATGTACAGGTAGTGTTGTTATTACTGATAACTTTTGTATTCAATTGGGAACCAGTGTTAAGTTTCACTAATTTCACTTTTCAACAATTATATGTCCTATTCAGAAAGAACAATGGACGTTGTACAGTCAGAAGGACAAGGAAGGTGGGCGTGGCAGCTTTGATGAAGAACTGTATGTGAATGGTAACACAGTGGTATGGAGTCGTGGTGGACAGGATGGATGCCGTACTGTTGTTAAAACATTCACCATGGATACACCAGTCTTACAGGTTGATTAAATATATAACTGTATAACTCATTAACTCAATATCTAACCTTGTTTCATATGCGGAAGAACATGCTTTTCTCAGAAAGTATTTAAAATTTTGATATGGTCATTAGATTTGACATGGATATCCATCAACATGAGAAGTGCATGCTTCACCTGTGGTTTTGTTCGCATTTTGAATAAGTTTTAACTGAGTTAGTTTCTATTCTAGAAGTGTTCTGGATACCAGGTTTTTCTTGGATTAAAACTTATGTTTTCTTGCAGGCCCTGTGGTGTAACTTTGTCATTCCCGAAAGTTCCAATCCTGATGAAATTTTCTCCACCCTCGATACAAAAGGTAACTCCAGTTTGTTTTCAACACTCAAGAGACACTGCTGTATTTGCTTAGAATAGTGATGAAAACTCAAATTTTGTTAAAAACAGTAATGGTCACGAAACATATGTGTATGAAAAATACTTTTATGACAGTTGGTGAAACACTTATTCTGCTGAAAGAAAGATTACTACAAATGGGATTGTGCAGATATCATTTTATCTGTTGGTTGTTGTGAGTCATCATAAATTGTGTTTGGGTTTGCCTCAGTCTCAGATGAGTTGTTGATACACGTTTACTGAATGGAACTCCTTAACATTACAGGTGAAACATTATCGGGTGTATGTGTGGTAGAATCAAGCTGTGTCAGCTGTTTTATTGATGATGGAAGTGATTACCTCGCTGCTCTACCATTTCAGGTTTGTCTATTGAAATCGTATAAAAAATATTGGGAATATTTACAACAATGTCAGTGTTATTAAAAAGATTGATACAGTGGTTGAGATAAAGTGCCTGTCTCCCGATTGGTTTCAATCCTACATTGTGCCAAGTTGGTTCCAATCCTACATTGTGCCAAGTTGGTTCCAATCCTACATTGTGCCAAGTTGGTTCCCATCATGCATTGTGCCAGGTTGGTTCCCATCATGCATTGTGCCAAGTTGGTTCCAATCATACATTGTGCCAAGTTGGTTCCCATCATGCATTGTGCCAAGTTGGTTCCAATCATACATTGTGCCAAGTTGGTTCCCATCATGCATTGTGCCAAGTTGGTTCCAATCATGCATTGTGCCAAGTTGGTTCCAATCCTACATTGTGCCAAGTTGGTTCCCATCATGCATTGTGCCAAGTTGGTTTCAATCATGCATTGTGCCAAGTTGGTTCCAATCATGCATTGTGCCAAGGTGGTTCCAATCATACATTGTGCCAAGGTGGTTCCAATCATACATTGTGCCAAGGTGGTTCCAATCGTACATTGTGCCAAGTTGGTTCCAATCGTACATTGTGCCAAGTTGGTTCCAATCGTACATTGTGCCAAGTTGGTTCCAATCGTACATTGTGCCAAGTTGGTTCCAATCGTACATTGTGCCAAGTTGGTTCCAATCGTACATTGTGCCAAGTTGGTTCCAATCGTACATTGTGCCAAGGTGGTTCCAATCGTACATTGTGCCAAGTTGGTTCCAATCGAACATTGTGCCAAGTTGGTTCCAATCATGCATTGTGCCAAGTTGGTTCCAATCGTACATTGTGCCAAGTTGGTTCCAATCGTACATTGTGCCAAGTTGGTTCCAATCGTACATTGTGCCAAGTTGGTTCCAATCGTACATTGTGCCAAGTTGGTTCCAATCGTACATTGTGCCAAGGTGGTTCCAATCGTACATTGTGCCAAGTTGGTTCCAATCGAACATTGTGCCAAGTTGGTTCCAATCATGCATGGACTGGAGTCAGGTTCAAATTAGAACATAACAAAATCCCTATATATATGGATGAATATGGTTCAGTATCAAGTGTGATAATTATAAGTTACTATATTTTTGCCACCAATGTAAAGGTAGGATGTAAGGATAGGTTTTCACATTAAATGTTTCACATTGTAGGTTGCACATGCTTGGGTAATAAAGAATGGACTCCTGTTTGAACGTATGGTTTCACCCACAGAATACAGTATGCAAAAGAGGTAAAGATGACTGTATTGTTTGCTTAATATTTCATTCAGAATCAGTGTTTTTATTAAAAAAAATATCTTATTTTCATTTTTCATTTTGCCTCTTATACACATATTTTGTAGGAAAAAATACCTTACACATCTTTTATGAAAAAAATCCATAGGCATGAACTATAAAACAAACAGCTTATAATAAGACCAACTCAAACTGTAGCTCACTATTTTCATGTCCGTTTTCACTGTAGTGCTCTTTATTCAAGCATAATATTTACACTAACTCTTTAAGAAGATTAGTTGTCAAGGGTTCCGGTGTTGTTTTGTACATAATGTAGCATATCTTCTTTATTTCCAGAGATGCACCAAACCAGACTACAGTGTTCAGCATGTTGCATCCATTAGATGAAGTAGCTCCAGTCATAACTAAAACTGGTAGGTGAAACAAATTTCCTAATGATAAGTTACTAAGCATCATAGGCCATCAACGAGCACATTTATACGTACTTTGTTGATTACTATTTGTACAAAGCAGCTCTAGTGTTGCCATTAACTTACTATTGCCATAGTATTTCTCCAGGTATGGCAGGTAGTCAGAAGATCTCATATTTAACAGATAACACACAACACGTGATATTCTCTAGTGTAGATTTATCTATTGTATTATTCTAGGTACGGCAGGTAGTCAGAAGATCTCGTATTTAACAGATAACACACAACATGTGATATTCTCCAGTGTAGATTTATCTATTGTACTCACATATGATACAATGGTTGGTGTTCACTCAGCATGGAAAGTCAGACGTGCTAGACAAGAGGTATGTCATCAGTAACACACACATTAAACACATATGTCCATCTAGAGTTTGGTCTAAGAGTTCAAGCAATACTGGTTCAGTTTTCATAACAATAATTATATCAGTATATTTTTGTTAAGCCACTGGATCAATGGTGCAGCTCATTTAAAATTCCTACTTCTTGTAATGTATAAAACTGACAACTTTCAACATGACCTGTTAAAAAATTACCTGTTTTCTTACAAAATATGACATTTTAAGTTTTCGAGTAATTTCAATATTATTGGCCAAAGTCTTCCTATAGAATTTTGTGCCTCCTTAGCTCAGTGGTTAACACTCATATACAAAGTCTGATTGGCAAATAATGGATATGCTCTGTTATAGTCTGAGACTCCTTGTTTGATGATCAATCATATAAGTACTTGGAAGCTTGCCTTAGTTTTGATGATAACGTCCTGTGTGTTTATATTGTAGGAATGTGGTGCTGTCTGTAGTACATGGGATCAAACTAACAGTATATATCAGATGGGACCATCTACACCTGCACAAAACATGAACCAGTCTAGTAGTAACATGTCTCGTTTCTTCAATAACATCTCTGCAGCCTCACCACAGATGTCACCATTACGGTATTCCAGTCGTATCAACTCACCAGCATTCCTGTCTCATTCTCAGAGTCCCATGACCACCAATCCTAGCATTGACAGGTAAATAGCACTGTTTGTAACCTTGACAACAAACTCCTACTATTAGGATTGGCAGATAAATTACTTTAAAATCATTTAGTTTCAATGGGACAAAATGTTGCTGTATTGGTAAAAAAGACCATTTCAATTGGACCATTCTGCATTTCAGGTAATAAATACAGATGTCAAAATTAGTGTTTAATTGGATTTAATTTCATGGTTAAAGTTGAACCACGAAATCCATGAAATTCAATCCCCTACAAAAATTAATGATTTTACAGTACATTGTTTGTACCCTTAGATTCAACTCTCAGCATTGAATTTGATAGGTAAAGCACCCTGCTTGTATATGTCTCCCCGTGTCTGACTGTCGACCAATCCAAGCATTGATAGCAAAATTAAACTATTTTCCTCTTTTACAACTCATCATACCATTGACCAGTAAATTGTGTGTTCAGTTGACAATCAATCCTGGTATTGATAGTTAAATTACATTCTTTTTGAGTTTGTTCCCTTGTCAACCAATCCTAGCTGTGGCAGGTGTTTGTTTGTATTATTTTGAGTTGGTCTCGTATTATATTAATAATATGTATACAAAGTACAGCATATTCTATTCTTACTTTGCATTTCCAGGCGTTCTCAGAGTCCTGCAATGTTTGGCAGCAGTTCCTTTCATCGTCTACATACACCATCTCCACAAACATCCAAATCTCCGGGCAACTTTTATCGTACCCCAGCAAATATGTCTCTAATCAACGAGAGTTTCACAGAATGGACTGAACCAATTAATCCTGAAATATGTCTGGAGCATATTTGGACAGAGACGGCTCCGGCCATACGAGACGGTTCGTTAGGAAAGTCATCGAAAGCGTTCTTGACGCGTGATCTGTGCGGACAACAATACCTGTGCTATGTGATATCATACAGACAGCAGTTACGATGTGTGAAATTTGAGGAAAGTAATGATCTGAAGAAACTAGTGTTTGGTACCGTGAATGTTATACCTTGTAAAGATGCGGTACCAGTCGAGAGTAAAGATATATTGATAGTGTTAGACACTAGTGGCTGTCTGTATGTATATAGTGGTATTACTAAATTAAACCGTCTCTATGTTCCCTCGTTACCAATGGGTAACATGTCGATGAGTTTGTTGAGAAATATGACTCCATTACAAAGTCCAGTACGAGGTGGTGTGTTCACTTCTAGTCGACCTCCGAGTGCTATGGATGCTCGTTTTGATGAAGAGTTTCAACAGCTGAACCAGATCTCACCTGTTCCGACAGAACTTGAGGAATCAGGCAACTTTGAGGAATTCCCTCTAGGTTGTGGTTATATACAGTGTCTGAGAGACAACATATTTGACCGCTTCACAATAGAACTAACCAATGGTCACTTGTTTAGATGTACAGTACCTGATATGACGAACTCACCAGGAATAGATCTCTGTTTGAAAGTAAGAATGCTTGCATTAAATTTATAACAAATACATGTCGAGAAATGAAATCTTTCTTGACATTGAAAAAAAATAGAGATACAACCTTTCTTCAGATAAGGATATTTTTAATTATGAATATCTTGTCAGTTTGTCTGATTCATTACAGTTCATGTGAAAATCGATTAATTTCTTAATTCCTTACTGTCATCTTTTGACTTATCTAGTTTACTATGATGATGATTTTTTTTTATAGTTTTCTATTGAAAGTCTAAAAGTCTTAATTTGTTTTAAGCAGATAGTTGAAACAGAATATGAAGACGTACCAGTATAATTATGAAGTTGTGCAACTGGGGATTTGTTTTTGTTAGAAGTGAATAATAATAACAATAAGTAATTGCTCTTGTTTAAGGAATTTCATTGTTTCTTTGTTTGACTACATTCTGTATTTTCTGTAGGCATTGAAGCACATGTTACCACGTGATACAGCGTTACAGATGACAGGTCGGTGGTACACGGAACGTAACTCACCCGGGGGCGTCGGCTCACATAGAGAATGGTTAATGTTTGTACGATGTTTACTTACAATGATGGGATACGACACTGCTAAACTCCCTCTCACATACAAGGTATGCAATAAGTAAAAGTGTTTACATGTTCTGAAGTATCGGTGCTATACACCGGCACTTCAACGAAAAGAGTTTATTTGGAAGGAGCTAGGGCAACCCCTACAAGATTCATTGTATCACACTCGTTTAAGTTTACAGTATGTTCATCCCTAACAAAAGATCAAATTTGAATATTTATTGATTAAATTGTGCAAATTTAATGGCAACAAAATAATGTATTTTATCAAAAACATCTTTTAATTACAGCAAGAGATGGATATGTCCCTTTCACCTGTCTCAGCAAAAAGGGCCAAAACATCAGATCAGGGGTCAGACGAGGTATGATGTTATTAACAAGTATTTATCTCTTTCTTTATTTTACAGACAATTTGTCAACTATCACATTATGCTAGTAGAGGTGTCGAGTATCAGACAAATGAGTTCAGACTATGGAACAATATAAACAAGAAACAACTACAACTGATATGAATTCATAATTTGTTCAAAATGTCGTGTTCTGTGTACACTGTCAATCATTTGTAAAAATATATTTTTAGTGGCTGATTGGTCTGTCAGTTGTAAATCATGTTTTGATTGGTTGATTGGCTAATTATTTTAAAGCTTCTTTCTGGCTGATCGGTTAATACTTTCTATGACATGTTTTCATTTACTGAGAGTTTATGTGTGTTGTTTGTTTTCAGGATTGGGAAGTGATGTTAACTACAGATCATCATAAGTTTGTTGTAGACAACCTGGATGATGTACTCAGTCTCTCTTTCTGTCCTCTTGTACCAGAATCCAAGAAATCTTCCCAGCAGGCCACAGTCAACACAGCAGCCATGTTGTTTAATCATATACCAGCATGCTTTATGGCTCTTCATATTGTTTATGAGGTATTGTTATATGGTTTTGTATTCTTACAGAAAATTTTCAATACAATGATGTATTAATTAAATTCAGTTGCTGTCCGTCCGTACGTAACAGAAATCTTGTATGTTGAACTCCTCATAAACCGTTGGGTGGAATTTCTTCCAACTTTCAAAGATGATTAACCTCAATGTGTAGATGACCATTAAGGATAGATTTTTGTTACGTCAACTTTTACTTGAGTTATGGCCCTTTGTTACTTTTACTATGTACCTAATAGTGAAAAATCTTGTGTGTTGAACAGATGATCAACCTTAATGTATAGATGACTGTAAAGAGTGGAATTTTCCTACGTCAATTTTTACCTGAGTTATCGCCTTTTGTTACTTTTACTATATACCCCCGTTGGCACCCCTGTCGATGGAACATTTCTAGTTTGGAAATGGATTAAAACTCTATAAAAAAAATCAAATAAAATCTTATTTCAGGAGTTGAAGTTGAACACATTATTGATCGAGGATTTAGAACAACTGGTGACTATCATTCATCAACTAGCTATAGATTTACGCTGTGACGAATTTGTTGATTACTACAGGAGAGATTTTCCTAAGTTAAACAAGTGTAAAACTGGTACCAGTCAAGTTAAAGATGGTTAGTATATTTTTTAGCTGCATAGTTTAAAATCTGCCTGTGGATACCTTTTAAAATTTATTTACACATCTTGTAAGGAAACTAGTTTGTTAACCAGATAAAAATGTTGGCCAATTTTCATCTCAAGGACGGTAAATATTGTATGCTTGGAAATTATGAATGGTTTGAATCTGAAGACTCGTATTATGGGCAAGTGATATGTAGTGCTTTCACTGGAGGTAATCCATGCCTTCTATATCTAACTGAGCTGGAGATAACTGAATGGAGGCGCTTTCCATAAGCATAATCAATCCCAGATTCCTTGGCTAAATGCTCAAGGTAGAGACACCGGTGTTCAATAACTGTGGTCAATGAAAACATCTTGTTTATTTTCAGATTTCTTGGAGAAGATGCAGTATCCGTCATTATTCACAAAATATCCACCATCTATATTTAACTGGATATTGAAGAGTCTAGAGGGACAGAAGACTGGAGCGTTCATGTATATACCATTTGTCTGTAACAATATACAGAATGTTATCTCTGTAAGTATCATGTTACTTTTTACCTTAACCCTTTACTCCATGGGGATCTCCACCCTTTAAAATATCTGCGGGTACTGTATTTTAAGCACATGCATTTTAGCACATGTGGACAACCCATGAATTGTAAAACACGGAAATCGTAATAAATGGTACTGAATGATATGTGTTTGACTTGTCTCACTTGCTTGGTGCTCTGCCTATTTGCTTTAACTTTTTCTTGACTTTACTTCCAGTTGTACGCATTATTACTGAACAAACATATGAATACAGACCTTGCCATAGAAAAATGTCTCAGAAAGATTCCTCCTTCAGGTAAATACAGCATTCCTTTGTTTTTGTCAAACTAAATACATCTACAGTGAAACCCATCTAAAATAACCAGTGAAAAGCAAAAGTAGTATAACAAAGTAGTCAACTATGATTACTTAAAGTTCTGCCCTTAATGGAATCAATTTTGTTGAAAATGGTCTGCTAGGAGATGAAATGTGTGGTTTGCTGACACATTTTGTGACAAGAGTCTTTTTTGCAGATGATCTTTAAATCAGGTTTGACTTTACTTTGATTTTACTGTTTTGATATTTATAGTTAAAATTCTCTAAATAATCTTCTCTTAACATTGTTTTCATTGTTACTTAAAATCAAAAGAATGCATTATAACTGTACACTACTATCGTGGTGGCATGGGTTGTGGCGCGGTATCAGAAATGGCGCACCTCAGATAAATGCTTTTTTCACGAGTTTAGCACCCAAAATGACAGAGATTACCTTTACATATTTGAAAGTTAGGATGTTTTCTGTCTTTGATGTAAATAAATTAGACATTAAATGAAAGATAAGGGTTTAATAACTCAAAATGTATGCTCTACCAATATTTGTTGTTATTTTCTTATGTCACTTTTTTCCTCCAACATTATAATTCCACAAATTTGAGAAATGGAATATTTATCTTATTTTGTTTTGATAGAGACCACAAGCATCCATGTAAGCATAAGACCATAAGATTTAAATGTCCTACACACCTGTCAAACTCATAGTATGATGTCCAGGAGGATGTCATTTTCTTATCTTCAAAAACTAACAAAATTGGTCAAAATCGGAAATAATTGGTTTGATTAGTATTGGAAATAATTACTGTTATTGACATTTTTGACTTTCCAAAATCCTGTTGTTTAGAGATCTGACCATGCAGATGCCATCACTAATGTTACATTGTTATAAAAGATAATTACATCTTGTTAGGACACATTCAAGTTAACTTGTTTAGTCAATTACGTCATGGCTATTTTCAACCAGTGTTATTCTGTCATGCTATATTTTATTGATTTATAATCCAACAACATGTTAAAGAAGTTAGTCAACTGTTATGTAAAATTGACCTATGAGGACGTAAAATAAAATTGAAAACATTTTCATCATGATTTCTTTTAGTTTTTGTGCCGTTTGGAACCTAGACAGTAGGTGCGCCATTTCATATACCGCGGACGCTACGAAATATGCTGAGTATGTCATTCATTATAATGGACGTAAAATATGCAATGAAGCAGTAAACAAATAATATTTAGTGTCAAAATGTCCCCATTGAATGGGCCTATCAATAGGTAAAGACTTTTATAATGTATATTTGATTTTTAAAACAAAATGACCATGTAAAGTGTTAAGTGCGCCATAATCCATACCACGGGGATATACTTACAGCATATTTGTAGAGAAAACTTTCAGTTGATAATTTTCTATGTGACAGGTCACAGAGCTCCAACATGTGATATATCAATGTCGAGAAGTTTCTGTAGTGCTAGTCCTACACATAATTATCTCGAGAGAACTGTGTTGTACATGACTCAGTTAGGTAGGTTTCTTTCCTTTGTATATTCTAAGTTAATACCTAGTATGATAATTATATGCATTTTCAAGCTTTCAATTTTGTCTGGCGCATTATCAACAAATGAAAAACTTCAATCATGTTTACGTCAACATTTTGCCATATTTCAATAAACTCAGCTTAACGTAAATGTTAAAGTCATAGGATCAAAAGACTGATCCTACGGTACCATGGCACATGTTTTCTATTTAGGGAAATGCAAATGTGTGACAGATGCAAATTTTACATGTGACATACTGTAGTCATGACAGTCTTGTTCAATTTGTTGAGATTTTGAACTAATGTAGATGTTTAAATGAAGTGTCCAGGTTCCAATCTAATACACTCAATCTGTTTGTTTGTCAGGTATGACAGAGAGAGATCTGACGTACCTACCAGTTGGTGTAGTTCTACCAATCAGGGAAGCCATGTTTCAATGTAGATGTAACCCTCCCTCTGATTGGCCAGAAGAAGCATACACTCTGATAGGTCGAGAGGACATCAGTAAATTACTGTCCTTACAAGACAGAGAGGATGTTTCCCCACCTCCTGGTATATTTAAGAGAAAGCCGAGTCCACAGTCACAGGGTACTAAAGAGGAAGATGATGGCATGGAACATCTGGATGATGAGGTTTGTTGGAATAATAGATATGTATAATTGACATTACACCAGAGCGGAGATCGCTCCACTGGAGATCGCTCCACCTGCTTGTTTGTCAAAGGCTGCTTGGGAAAGGTTTTCAAGTTAGTCCATTGGACCATTTGATTATAATTTACTAGGGATGGCAACGAGTACTAAAATCAGTACTCGAATACTCGGTCATTCTTCCGATCGAGTACTCGGGTACTCGGAAAGCAATAAATGTCCATGATATTTGGGAAATAGAAAAGTTGTAAGTTTCAAACGTGCGTGTTGAACTTCACATAAAACAGCGCGTTTGCCTGTCCGTTTGGTTCAGTTGTTGATCAAATCTAGATCGACAGAAGAACTTATAAACAATTACAGGAATAAAATTGTATAACAAAAAAAACCAATACAGTGTGTAATCAATAGAACTTTTAATCAATAACGCTAGAAAATCAAATAAAAACAAATAAACAACTGAGGGGAACTACTCTTATCAACCGGTGACATAATAATTACAAAGCGTGACCAATTCACAGAGTAATCGTTCGTTCATATACGCCGAGAACGATTTAAATTTAAAATATTTTTTTTTATTTCTACATCGATTGTCACCCCTAATAAACAATAACTTCTGATTAAAAATCGATGACAATTACTCAGGTTGCTGTCAACAACAGATTGCCTAGCTACGTGTCATAAACTAACTAACAGACGATGATTGACAGGTCAGTGTTTTGATTACGCTTGCAATTAGCGACATCGTGGCGGCGATTAAGGATTGATGACACGTTGTTAATTGTAATTTTAAGTGACCAGATAACACTTGGACACCCCCTGTATTACACAGGATTAACTTTTTTCGAGTACTCGAATACTGATTTTAATATTCGATAATCGGACGTTTGAACGAGTACTCGAGTACTCGGGTTCTCGTTGCCATCCCTATAATTTACTGTTAAAATTGATTTAAAGGGTATTGGTTGACACCTGGTGTAATGTCAATAGGGCTAGGATTTCACAGACTGGTTTTGAATTTTATTTTCCCATAATTATTATATAGTGGGAGAGGCATACTGACTTTTGATGGATGTCTATAATAATATTGATGTCACAAAGTTTCCCATTGCTTGTTCTCCTTCATATATGGTTTGATTTCATTGAAACTTCACATGAATACTTGATACCAAGCCTAGTTGTGCATATTGACAAGAATGTTAGGTATGATGAATATTGTTAGAGTTACAGCACCTTATGTGAAACAAAATTATGCTTTTGTGTCATATTAAAACCCTTATATATACAGTGTCGTAAGAAAATTGTGGAATTGTTACATTGCCCACAAAAAAATCAATGATATTTACTCTATGTTTGTATAATGTTGCAGTACCTAAGATTACGATTCAGTGAAGATTTACGTGTACAAGAAGCCAGAAGATTGTTACAGTCATCTCGACCAGCAAGGATAGCACTCGTACAGAAACCTGAAATCAGGTATATACCTCACACTTTACGAAAGTCTTTAAACAAGAGATGTACTGGTTTTGTATTGCAGGAAATGAATCATAGAACTCATTAGATATATAAAGATAATATGAATTTACAATTCCTGATAGATCTTCTATTAACATGTTTTGCTTTCATCAAAGTATCTAAGATTCCAACAGAACATCAATTCTCTACATGTATTAGCATTTGGCTAGTGTGTGGTTGTCGAGACAGAAATGTGGCTAACACAAATCAGAGTTGTTAAATGTGGTCACAAATTTGAGATTTCCCCTTTTCCTGTTTTATGTTATTAAAGGTGATGCTATGCAAGTGTTACAATGGTTATGGTTATAAAACAATGTTACATATGTATATTTCAGTGACCATGATTTTATTGAGGAACAAGAAAGACATTTATACTCTATCTGTATCAGGACAATGGCACTCTCTGTCGGCAGGTAAACTCTTTTATCTATCTATCTGTTCAGATTCCTATATTCAACACTTTAGTGAACTTAACAACTGTGCATTAGAAATGAGCTTGTTTTGAAAATTGAATGCAGTCCAGGAAAACTGTTTTAAGTAAATCAGCCTCTGTAGACAACAGAAAACATGTTTCAGAATGGTGTTCAACCCAAAGAAACACCGAATATAGGGTGAGTTGTCTAGGAAAACACATTTGATAATGATGTATGTTCTATATTGTAGGGGTATGTTTACATTGAGTACATACCATCCTTTACCAACTGAGACTCTGCCTATACCAAAGCTGTGCTTGACTGGAAAAGCTCCACCCAGGTATGTTTATAGCTTTCTTGATATTCATTGTTTGTTAATGGTTGTTTCACAATGACATCTTCTTGTATACTTTGCCAATAAACCACAGCAAGCATCTTTTAGTTTCAGAAGAAACCATTTACTACAAATTTTATCTCTCCAAAGCAGCATCCTTTGTACAACAACCTCGTCTTTAACGTCTTTAAGACGGTTGCCAGGCGCGTAGCCAGGCATACGCCCATACGCCCGGGCGTACGCTCCATGAAAAAAAGGATAAAATATACTGACTCAAAAATGCAATAAAAATCGATGCCTCCCTAGGGTTAGGCATAAAATTGGAGGCACTCTCCCCTTTCGGATTCAGTGTATTACTAGAGAAATTTCGAGCTCGCTTCGCTCGCTTAGCACTGTAATGAGTGAATATCATCAAGTAGAGAACGAATATACGTGTTTGCTGCTCAGGTTAGATGATTTTTTCTAGCTCGCTTCGCTCGCGTAATACATACCTTTATTAGTCAATTACACGTGCAGCATGTCGCTATTTACTCCACAAAAATAAATCTGAAAACGGGCGTACACTCTGAATTGACCCAGCTACGCCCCTGGTTGCTCTGTAGAGGGTATACTGTAGTATAAATAATAGGTTTATAAACTTTATTCCATGAATTTATTGTTTCAGGAACACCACAGTTGATCTGTCTCACATAGATACGGTCCCTAATATGACAGCATGGCCCTTATTCCATAATGGAGTAGCAGCCGGTCTCAGAATTGTTGATTTCTCACAAGTAGACTCTTCCTGGATCATGTATAATAGACCTAAGAGTAATGAACTGACCAATGAGTTTGCAGGATTTCTGATGGCTCTCGGTCTCAATAAACACCTCGTCAAGATGCATATACTCAACAAACATGATTATCTCAGCAAGGTTAGTATATTGTTTGTTTCATAATTTGCATATCCAATTTGAGCAATATATGCATGACAAATAAATATGCTGTGGTGAATCACTGGTATAAAAGATGTAATGATTTAACTACTCATTATCAATCACTTTGTATTCCACCTTGTTAATTAGAAAACCTCAATAAGAAGGTCTACTCAATATTCTATGGACTGAATGAGGATTGTATTGAAGACTTTACAGAACACTGATTATCTGATACTGCCATGATAAATTTACTTCCGTTTTGAAAATTTCAACTTGACAAATGTTGTCTATTATTTCAGGAACATGAAATGACAACCATAGGATTGCTACTTGGTGTTGCTGCAGCCAAGTAAGTGATTCTTAATCATTGGTAATTTTGCTTTAACAAACGGACATAAATTATAGGAACCCAGGCAGAACTGTGTTTTCCTTATACGTGTTCTTCCATTTAATAAAATTGTCTGTAGTCATATCCTCCTTGTGTGTAGAAGTTATCAATGGTTTGTGGGAAAATTGCGTTGCTGCTGGTTGATAAGCATTTTCAGGGAAACTGGTTATATCAACTGACAGCCATATATGACGAAATTGTTTTGAAAATGAATAACTAATTGTGTACAATATGAAAATTAGTAGAGAAAACCACATTCTCATTATTATGTACTAACATATTGGTCAGACAATTGTCAAGAATTATAAATGGACTATATGTATATTCAGACGAAGTTCGATGGATCTGGCTACATTGAAGATGTTAAGTGTCCATCTACCAGCCATGTTACCTCCAACCTCGACTGAACTGAACGTATCACATAATGTACAGGTGGCTGCTATACTTGGGGTGGGGCTTGTATTCCAGGGGACCGGACATAGACATACTGCAGATATCATGCTCGCTGAGATAGGTAAGGGATATACTGGTGATTAAATGCTTAGCTGTCTCACATGATAAATAGAAAGCATTAATCCTGAAGGGTTAGCTGCTATTTGTTTTAATCAAGTGTCATTTCAATGCACATTTCTTTATTAAAAGGCTGATGTCAACATTCTTCAGTCAATTTTTGCTATTGAGTCGTTTGATTTTAAAAAATAGTTGCCTCTTCGTTTTTACATTGATATGACAATATGGCATTTTCTGATGTTAACAAACTGCTGTAGTCACTACCATAGATTTGATACATGATGTATATTTTAGGTCGACCACCTGGCCCAGAGTTACAGAACTGTAAGGACAGGGAATCTTACTCACTGGCTGCTGGTCTGGCTCTAGGATTGGTCATGTTTGGTGTAAGTATATCATATCTCTGTATCTTTGTTTGTTTGGTTGCATTAGACTGAAAAAGGAATAAAAAATTAGCCAATGACTTCTGGCTTCAAGTGAATAAACAGTAGTGTGATACAAGGAATCTGTGTGGACTACCCTTAGATTATAATAGAGATGAGAAAAACATGTTGAACAAGAACATAGTTAACATATAATTTATGTAGATCATCTGGTTTTCGGTCTACCTTAACGGGATACAATTAAATATGATAGACCTTTGTACATATAACTTTTATTATCTGCTAAAATGTCACAACTACGGAATTTATTTGTATATTACAGAAAGGGAAGGAGACAATGGGAACATCAGATCTGAGTATGGCGTTATATCACTTCATGGTCGGTGGACAGAAGAGACCGCTGGTGAGTTTGGGTTTGCACTATTTTGTATAGTTAGCTCAAATTACAAGAACAATTCTTAAATATTCCTTGAATGCTTACCTAATATGAACTTGATTATTTTTCATTAATGCAAATTAAGTTGGGAATACTGTGTGCTGTTCACGCAACATCTTCCATTTGAAAAGCAAGTTTGACTAACAAGCTCGATGTTTGTTTACAACTATTCTTGTGGAGAATATATATTGACCCTACTTGTTTTAATTGATGATTTACAGGTTGGACCAAGTCAAGAAAGATATAAGACACCAAGTTACCAGATTCAGGTTAGTATTGTTATCCAAATATTATGGATATTTTGATCCCCACCTTCATAGAATTAGAGTTTTATTGCTTCGTACATGCTGGCAGGTCCGTACATCAACTAGTTTCTGATCAATAATATTAGAACAATATGAAACATGATGGTAGGTAGGTTGGTTATGTCAAGTTGATAGTCCCAAATAAATGTAAATTAGGGATGGTACATTGAAGGATTAAGCCACAATGAACTTGAGACATAAATGATCATTTTGCTGTCATCAGACATGCATTTTCAACAAACATTTATTGTCCATATTAGTTTTGTGTTGAGTCATACAAGTTAAAATTTTATATACGAGGGGTGTCCCAGTAAATAGTGTACTTTGCTAATAATTTTCTTATTTGGCGTCACACGGTCATGAATGTTTGCAGATACCTTTATAAATACATTGTTTATCGAAATTGCGTGTGAAAAGTATACAGATATTTATATAATGCACATCATCAGTTGTAAGCCAACCCCATGTACGCAAATGCGGTGCAACCCATTAAAAGCGCCTTGATGCATTCATATGATTTTCATTTAACTTATAATTTTCATCTTTTTAATAAGTTATTGCGCATAATTTTCACGGCGGCATTTGCGCGTGTCTGTTTAGTGTCACCACAGTAAATTTCAAATGATAATTATTATTTGTGTGAGAAATGCGCTTGTTTGAACAGCAACTCTAAAATATAAACATGCGAGAATTGCGACGTCAGAAGAGGAAACACCCTTAGAATAACCATGCAAGTTATAGTTTCGACTGATATGACAGCAAAATACAATTTACGACTCTAAACTACACCGACAGATTTAAAGAAATGTATCTTGAACCGGTATAGATGCGTGCCGAAGAATAATTAATGTAGCTTGGTACACCAGCAAGTAATGATTCCACATAAGCTACTGTGTCATGCACTGTAGAGGTTTTAATCTTCTCGCAATAGAAGGCATATGGTCAGGCTAGGTGTTTCCTACCATGAGGGCTGATTGTTGATATCAGAAAGCTTTTCTATGGTGAATTAGACTGGGATGGTTTTGGAATTGTGTATCAGAAAACATTTAATGACATCGTAAGCATATTGAATACAATAAACAATAATTTAAAATTGAAAAAAATGGGTCCGTTCTATCTATGACGTTCTTATGTCACTGTGCGCCGTACTTGCATACCATGAGTATTAATAATGTTAACTGAAATTTTATTTCTTGATAAATGTTTATGAAATTCCGGAGACTTACTAAGAATATATTTATTTATCATCAGTGAAAATATGAAATTAATGTGTTAAATACTATTTGTGCAATGAGAAAAGTACACGATTTACTGGGACAACCCTCGTAGATGTCCACATTCTCCTGATAAAGAGACAAGACATATGTACATCATTTCCATACAGATTAATGGAAATAATGTTCATGGAATGTAAGGATTGATATCTAACTGTTTGATATTTCAGGAAGGTGATACAGTCAATGTTGATGTTACATCACCCGGGGCCACACTGGCTCTGGGTATGCTCTACTTTAATACCAAAAACAGGTAGGTGACAAGTCATCTTCGTCGTAAGAAATTACTACATTATTACAAGTGAAAAGCCCATATAATATAAGGAGTCTGCGGTTCTTTCCCTAGCTCTGCCATACTGAAGACTTAACCTAGGTACCAGTATATCTCCTTTTTGTTGCTAAACATTTTAGAGAGCAGAACGTGATCTATGTAAGTTGTAGAATTGGTTCTACCGTCAATTTTAAAATCATTATAAGACATGTGTAAATGTATGATTGATAAATATTTTGAATCCAAGTGACATAATACTTTAGAACAGCATGTGTCAGAGCTTGTATGTGTATATTACAGTGCTGTTTCTGAATGGTTGAAAGTACCAGATACACAGTTTATGCTGGATCAAGTTAGACCTGATTTCTTACTACTTAGGGTAAGTATGATCTATACATATTTTCTGTCTATATTTACTACTAAACGGTATGGTTACGATTCAAAAACATTTTCATTAACAAACAACAGCATGACAAAAACGCCCTTGGTTTTGTACATTTTTAACATTGAAGATATTTGAAGCAGCTTTTTATGAAACAGAACCTTCTGTACACTAATATTGTGTTTAGAAAAAAACCTAGTCAGCTCAATCGTTTCGACATAATAAAACTGTTTTCTTTTGATGCAGAGTCTACATGCCATATTTGGTCAGCAGATCTAGGTCACCGTGCCATTGGATCATAAGTAATTACACATGGCATACATGTATCACAACCATCACTTGTTATATTGTAGACATTGGCACGAGGACTTGTTATGTGGGACTATGTATTACCCTCTATGGATTTCATCAAACAAACCATGCCAAAGGTATAGTGGATCTCTTCCCATTTTATGTTTATCATTGTATATCATGTTATCATGCTTGTTTTTGCTTGTTCAGACATCAAAAGTAGAGTGGTTCTGATAGATTTTGAACTCTTTTATTTTATCTCATTCAGGAATCTATTCAGAAAAGTTAGGGCAGTATGCACAGACTCCATGAATCACATGACTAACTCTTTCTCCAATTTAGATGTTATAGGCTATTCTGCTAGGGAAAGAAAGAATGCCCACAAGCTCAGTGGATCGCTAACACCATCTCATTCTTCGTTAATGATGTGTACAAGACCATTTTCTCAGTTTTATGGAATTTTCCATTTTCTCTCACCATTACTATGGTAACCAGGTTGTGTACTATATTTACAGATACTGACAGATTATGCGTTCCACAAATATCAGTCTCAGGAGGAAGAAGATGATGATAATGTTGTAGATTACGAAACTTTAAGGTAATAGTAACTATTTAATGTAACAATAAGACTGAAAATGTCTATAGAGCGCAATGTTTATAATTATTGTTTTTTACACATTAGTATACACTTCAGATGAATGGGCGCAATCAGAGGAACTCCAGTTTATATTCCTTTGGGTTGATGGCAACACTAATACCAACTTTTTTGTTGCATTTTTAGTGACTTTGCCTAGTGGAGGCTGTCAACATACAGCAACATTTTGTAACTACCGGTATTTCGTGTAAGATTTTGGTTAAAGTTTAACATAGCTAAGTAGCCCCTTTATATACTAGTATTTGATCGAAATCTCACATAAAGCTTTTTTTTGACCCAATGTGTCATGTTAAGAAAGTTGGCGACTGCATCACTAGTGAGGTTATTGCACATACAGTGAGATTTAAACCTAGACTAAACAGCCTCATCGTCTTGCAAGGTAAAAGCACAACTATTAGCTGACATAAAACTTTGTCATTTGTCACTTGTACTAATGTATACTGTTGCATTGGTATCGCTTGTATTTCTGTAACTTTTTCCTTTTATAATCTAGCCAAGCATACTGCCATGTGGTAGCTGGAGCGTGTATGGTGGTGGGTCTCAAGTTTGCTGGGTCTGCCAGTGAAGTGGCCTTTGCTACACTTGTAAGTAGATAATACTTATGATTTATTGAATGTTTCATACTCTTGCTTTATTACGATGAATTACAATTTAATTACACATAGTATACAAGCTATGCCTTTACTTCACTTAAAAGTAGATACGTATCATGGAACATTTCATTTCCTGTTTGATTAGGTTACCAGTAATTGATCGAACCATCGATTTTATACTTAGTAGAAGTAGATAAATCTTTGAAATAAAAAAACTTCTTAAAATAGAAAACTTCTCTTGTTATTGCTAAGTCAACATCAAAATCTGGATCAATTAATTCAAAGGATCCACTGCTTTATCTGGCATTAAATGAAGCTAGTATTAGAGTTCTAGGAAATTAATATTGTACATTATGTACATAGCAGTAAAAAAATGAGGTATTTGAATGTTGCCAACAAGATTTTTTATCGCCCGTTCATAGCAGTAAATAATTTTATATCTCCAGATGAAGTGTATGAATGAAGCTCTACGTATTATATCGTCACCGACATTGTTAGAACAAGCTGGGAAGAGTACTGTAGAGAATTGTGTGATCACAATATTGTTGTCTATGGGAATGGTATGTTGAATCTGTCTTATCCGTAACATGGGGGACTTGGGGGAGTTTATTTTTGACTTAACCATTATTAGAATTACAAAATGTTGTGAATGATTCTGTATTATGATATGATATTGATTACCCTGTTGCTACATTTGAGTGGTGAGCATTTTGAATTTGGAACTTGACCATCCAAGTAAAGTTTGACAACAATGTCAATTTTTTTGCAACTGGCTGACGCTAATAACTGTAATATTGTTTAGAAACAGTGCTACATCTTTATAAGTATAAACACACACTATAGAAATATTTCATGGCTACTTTACTTTAGATATTTCCGGAACTTCGCAATAAAAAAGTTATTTTAATTGAGATATATTATTGATGGGTATGATGATATTTCAGGTTATGGCTGGTACTGGTAACTTGGATGTACTACGATTATGTCGTATGTTACGATCTCGTGTCGGTCCACCACATAATCAGTATGTCATGTATGGTTCACATATGGCAATCAGTATGGCTGTAGGATTGTTGTTCCTCGGTGGGGGCAAGTAAGTATATATCTCAATGACTTTTAGTTCCTTCTGGAATTTTATATTTCCACATCAAGTACATGTATACTTACTTTTTATAAAATTTGAACTTCTACTATTAGAATCACTGGAACTTCATAATTTGCTAACCATAGGCCTGGGTGCTCATCATGCGGAAGTTTTACTGTATCCTTATTTCATTTAATATAATTTGCAAAAAGAATTTAGCGATTAAAAATAGTAATTTTGTGTACACATGACGACAGTGAATAAGAAACAATTTTGTTAAGACACTGACACTTAAATGACTAAAAATGCCTGATAGATTACAAAGATACAAATTCTAAATGGTAGTATGAATATTTCAGGTATACATTGAGTACAAAGGATGAAGCTATTGCTGTCATGTTGTGTGCTTTCTTTCCAAAGTTTCCTACTCATAGTAATGATAACAGGTGAGTTCATCATTCAATTATTTACTGTTCATTATGCAAACTTGTTTAAAGAATAGTTACACCAATCCCATATTAAGTTTTGTCCTTTACTCTTTTAGGCCTTATTTCAATCAAGACCTTAACTTAATTTTGAGAATTGCTACCCAATTCTGTCATCTTTTCTAAGTTGACATATGTTTATTTTTGTTTGTTTTATACATGGTAATATGACAGTTAAAAAAATATGTTAAAAAATGAACTTACGACTGAACTAAATTACATAAATCTTGGTGTGCTTATTGTTTCGGTATATTATAGTCATACACTGAGTGGTTGACTTTATGTTTCTCATAATTTCAGATACCATTTACAAGCATTCCGACACCTGTACGTTCTAGCAGCAGAATTGAGAACTATGTTACCTAGAGATGTTGATACTGGTGTTCCATGTTATGTTCCTATAGAAATCAGATTTATGGTACATGCTTTTATGCATCCGTGTTTTTCTTGAGGAACAAAGATTCATTCTTCACTTTGTCACGATTACTACCAGTCCTGAACAGGATTCAAAATATTTATTTCTTTATAATTTCTTATGAAAATATGTAAGATAGGGAAATAATTCATCTTCTTTGTTTTTAAACAATGAGGTCTGTCTGGTAAAGATTGTTGAAGACTTTCTGTATTGAACTTCTTTGTAGACACTGACAAATGTTTTGTTTTGTTTGTGTTATTTACATATATAAATTATAGTCATTCATTTGTAAAACAGTGTAGTTCAGACTTCATGAAATGTTAAAAAATGTGTCATACATTCAGACTGAAAATCGGTGAATACATGTTGCAATGAAACAGAAAATCTGTTATACAAGAACAATATTCTACATCCAAGACGAGGCTATGTGGCAAATTTAGTGGTGGTACTATGTGCATGTTTATATCTTGACCAGTGGTACCATTAGGTTTGACCGGACAAGTCCATCGGGTTGTGGATAGGCTGTGGTGCTGATAGTGCATTCATGGATTGTATATATGATATTTTCCAGGATACGAGACATTATAGAAATGAATGGTACAAGACAACAGCACCATGTACATTACCTGAACTAGATCTCTTACAACAGGTGAGTTCTTACATGTATATAAATAGTCTTCAATCAGGTTCAATGACAGAAAGGATTAGTATTTGTACATATTTTAAAATGGATCTGTTTGAATTGAGATGTGCTGGTACTTTTGAAATGGGATACTCGGGGAAATACGGTACATTTGTTAAATTCCTCATTCTCTGTTAAATGCATTAGATAGTGACCTAAGTACATGGTCCCTACATGTGAAAAAGTTGACAGTTACTGGAAGTTTGTACTGGTTGATAAATCTAGGAAAGTGGGTAAAACTGGTTGTCATATTTGACCGATTTGAAAATAAGGAAAGCCAAAGCAAATACATAAAATAAGTATATACACATTACATTTCAGATCAAGATTCTAGGACCACGATACTGGCCTATTGTGTTTGACAGGGACAAGAACTGGGATAGTTTAAAGTAAGTTACTATCAGTAGTACATGATGTAGGCTCGTTCCTTTTTCCATTTAAACTGATGAAGAAAAGAAGTCTTGTTAAAAGTGCAATGTTCTTTAAAAGGCAAATTGTTTATAGTACACACATCTTGTTTTCAGGGCATTATTGAGACATAATGGTACACTGTACGTGAAACAGAGAGCTGGACATCTGTCTTATGTGGAGGATCCTAAGGTATTGTGTTATTAAGTCACATTTCAACAATGTAGGAGTACATCACCATGCACATGTAGGTCAGTTCATTGGTTGACCAAACCATGCCTGATTTACATCGATTGAGGCTGAAGTCATTAAATTTGATAGGCAGTGTAGTCTAGACCAGCTGGTGAGGCATGCTGCTTTTGAGCTTATCTGATGAGAGTTCAGGGTCAAGTGATGATGATGATGATGGTTTAGGTTAAGGTGGTACAACCCCAAAATAACCGGTTCTGTGTTGCTAAATATATTTTCACACAATGTGATAAAAAATGATCCTGTTGCAAAATGTTATAATTCCTTATCTTGAAAAATGATTGAATTTTCAAAATACTGCTTATTGAGTGATTCAATTATTTTATTTTATATAGAGTACTTGTCAATGTTTCTCTCTTAATCTGCTTTCAGGGATACAGAAGTATGCTGGCTAAATCATTCACAGTCGATCAGTCATCACAAACTTGTATAAAAGTAAGTTTGAAACATTGAAATATTTGCATGCCTGTTGTTTGTTTGCTTGAGTTTGACTGAAACAGTTTAAGTATTGCACTTATAATCTTGAATGTAGGTTGCCTGGCTACTAGAAACATAAAACATATCTGCAGTTCTGAGTATTCATCACATAATACATCAACTTCAACTTCAACATTTATTCGTGATATGTAGGCCTCCGGCCCATACACAATAACATAATATAATACAGTTATTACATATAAACAGACAAAGACAACACATGAAGAGGAATTACTTGTACAATGCATACTTAAATCAACATCTATGATATGAAATGTAAATTAGTCAGCTTCAACTTAAGTCAACATCAATAGTCATTTTGCTCGTTACACAGTTACAAATTAGGAATATAAATCAATATTAATAGTAGTTAGACAGGTAATATATTATTGGATAAAAGAAACAATTACAAACTCTGCGGATGTACATGTCCTAAGTAAATATTTCTAAATAATTCGATCTACGTTTTAGGGCATAGAACAAATACATTGCTAGGTTTCTAATTGTTTCTTCTTTTCTTGTGGACATTAGTTGACAAAATTTATCATAAGTTGGATTGCATGTATATAAAACTGGAAAATATTTCACTCGAAGATCATTATAACATGGACAAAATAAGGTAAAATGCATTTCATCCTCAATCACACTTTCACAATAAAAGCAATGTCTGAATTCTCTAGGAATATTATAGTATCTTCCTTGTTCAACCATAAGACTATGCGAAGAACTTCTAAAAGCAGATAGGCATTTACGAAATTTTGGAATATCTATACATGTAACGTAAGGTTCTAAACCATGATTCAATTTAAAATCCTTGTAAAAAGAGAGTTTAACATTATTAGAACATTGATTTCTCCATATTTGCAAATATTGATCTTTCAGACGTTGTTCATAGCATTTTAAAAACATTCCTGGACTATCAACTGATTGGGATTCCCATATATAACCAAAACCATTACTGTACAAGTTTCGCTTAACTAGTGTTGCCCAGTTCTCGTAACCTAATGTATCATAATGATATAACATGTTATAACATAATTTGATATACCTATTATCACAACAATTAAGTAAACGTATCCAATATCTAATTGTTCGTTTTTGTGCATATATATACATCGGGAACCTACCCAGATCTCCCAAAATTGCATTATTACAAGACATAAGACTAACATTTAAATATCGCTTACACGCATACACATGAACATTTTCACAACATTGAGTGTTATGTACTCCCCAGATTTCTGAGCCATATAACATGATACTAGCAACTTTAGAGTCGAAAACTTTAAAAAATGTTCTATAAGGCACAAAAGGTAGGTTACTAAAAGAATTAAGAATGTGATTGCATGCTACTTTAGCTTTTGCAGACATGAACTCAGACATCTTGTATAATGATAATTTACTAGTAAAATGAACACCAACATATGTAAAAGAGTTAATAACATCAACATTCTGGTTGTCATATTTCCATTTTTCATTTTTAGACAGCATACCACCGTTCTTGAAAACAACAATTTTCGTTTTTTCAACGTTTACAGATAACTTGTATGTATCACAAAAATCATGCAATGTATTTAGTTGGCGCTGCAAGCCAATCACCGTATCAGATAAAAGACCAACATCATCAGCAAACATGAGAAGGAATATTTCAGTATAATCAGGAAATAATTGGATACCTCTTACATTACTACTACAAATTACGTCGTTCAACTCGTTGATAAATAATGAAAAAAGTATAGGACTAAGACTACATCCTTGACGTAAGCCTATAGGACATGTAAATTCATCTGTAAGACCATTACTGGTTCTAACTGTAGCTTTAACAGAGTTATATATAGATACAATTGAGTTATAAAGATTACCTTTAACACAATCTTTACTCAAAACATTACACAGAATTCGACGATCAACAGAGTCAAAGGCTTTTTTGAAGTCTATAAATGCGACATATATAGGTCTACGTTTCATACTCAAATACTTGTTTATAACAGAATACAAAATAAAAGCATTATCAATAGTTGAATAGCTACTTCTAAACCCAGCCTGACACTCTGCAATCTTGTTATATGCTTCTGCAAAAAATGTAAGTCGTTTAGTAATGATTGCAATATAAATTTTACTAAATACGTCTAATAAGGCTATGCCTCTATAATTATCAGGTACATGAATACATCCTTTCTTATGAAGAGGAACAATGATTGATTTTGTCCATGATGTAGGAAATTCTCCCCTTGCAAATAATCGGTTAAACAGTTTTGAAATAAAAGGTAATAAAATATCAATACCGTAAACAAAATGTTCTGGGATTAGATGCCCAGAAGATGCTTTTTTAATATTTATTGATTTTATAGTATTTAAAATTTCCTCATCAGTAATTGGGGAATTGAATACAGTATCTTGTATATCATCAATATCGTCAACATTCATATTCTGTTCAGTAACCCGTTCTATATCGTCATTATTGTCCATTGCAAACAATGTACTGAAATGTGTGAACCATTCTTCAATAGAAATTTGAGGAACAGCCCTTTGTTTATTTGTCATTTTTTTAATTTCTTTCCAAAATAATTTGGAATTGCCAACTGACTGGTCAAGTCTATTTAAATATGTATTATAGTGTTGTGAGCGTTTACGTTTACAAATGTTTTTATAAGCACTTTTATGTGTTAGATATTGGTTAAGAGAATCACTGGTTCGGTATTTCCGAAATAACCGTAAGGATTTCATTGCTATAAACTTAGTGTCTCTACATTCCGCATCAAACCATATTTTCCCAGTCCTTTTTTTATGCACATGCCTACTTTTAGTAAAGGGTTGAGAGGTATACAGAATAGTTTTTTCAAACTGCAACAATACAGTATCTATATCCGCATCAGGATCAGTAAGTAGATTCTCAAAATCATCAAAACATCCATTTAATGCATTTTCACGTAAAATACTTATAAAAGAATTTTTATTGTTTACATTTATGTCAATGTGGGTGCTATTATTTGATATAGAATCATCGACGGCAGGGGTACCTGCCAACTTTAATGTCAAAGTGATCGCACAGTGTGGACTTTCAATGCGTGGAATAACTTTAAAATCATCAATGTTATCAGTAATTACTTTTGATACAATGAAGTAATCAATGACACTTGCCCCTCGTTGACCTACAAATGTAAAATCACCCTTTCCTCTGTCAGTTCCAAACCGTCCATTTACAATGAATAATGAATATGTTTTACAAAAATTAATAAGGTCATGGCCAGATTTATTGATAACATGATCGACAGAATGTCTGTCTATACATATATCATCATCTAGGATGTCAGCAATATCATGTAATTCTGGTACATTATCAGTATGAGAAACAAAGTCAGCAACGTTAGATGTACGTGAGTTTAAATCTCCACATAAAATCAGTGGTAGATGAATAAGATTTTCATGAGTAAGAACATTTTCCAAACTGTGAATTCCCTTTGCAACATTATGGGAGACTAAGTAAAAAGGTGATGACTCTGGTGGTAAGTACAAACAACAGTATATATAGTCACGCTCACAAAAAAACAAATATTTATCAAATTTCAAAATAATACCATATTCAAACGTGTTTGTTACTTTTGTAACAAATTTAGATATGGAGTTCTTTACTAGGACAATTACCCCACCCATATTACGGCCACCTTTCATAGAAGGTCTTGCCTTTAGTTCATATAAAGTGTGATTTGGAAAATATGTGAGACAAAATTCATGATCAGTTTCCCAAGTTTCCTGAAGACCAATAACATCAAAATCTGACAAAAAGGAATCCACATCAGTAAAAGTTAAATTACGTTTAAGTCCTTCTATATTCCAAGAAATAAATTGTAATGGATGTCCAAATAGAGTTTGTGTAGGGCGTTGACCATCTCCTTAATCGACATGAATGGGCTCAGCAGGATCGTAGGCACTAGTATTCAAGGGTTGTTTTGTGTTTTGTTTATCACTATGCCTAGACCCTCGTTTAATAATGCGTTCATTGTTACGTTCAGTCATATCAACTTGGTGAAGCTTTCCGTTTTTATAATATCCCATGATGCCCTGTTTCCTAAGTCTATTGATTTCCTGACGTTGCATGTAGGTTACATCACCAGCTATTCGTAGTCCTTTCCTTCGAAGTTCATCCCTGTACTTGAATAGTTTCATCTTGTCTTCAAAGCTGTGGAACGTGACCAGTACCATACGGGATTTACCCTCCTTCTTATCACCGATACGTTTAACTTTAGAAATTGAGTCAGCTTTCAGAATATCATCTTCTTTAGTAACACTAAATACTGAGTCCTCAATTATAGTTTCCAGAGGTTTATCGTTGTTTACATCATCTTCTAGACCAAATAGCCGTAAGTTACACTTAAGGCGTTCTGATTCCATGATATTAAGTTGCTTCTCCATAGCTGTGATGTTGTCTCTGGATATTTCATCATGTAGTGAAAGGTATGCCATATCATTCCGTACAATATCTGCATCATACTCATTATGATCCAACCTTTGTTCAATAGCTGATAATCTATGATCCAAATTATCTTGTTTATTACACACTTCGTTAATATTGTTTTTCATGTTACCCAGTTCTGTATCAATTCTCTTCAAGTCCTTTTTAACATCTAATATATCGTGTTTGACATCCTTAATATTACTCTGAAGTTTAGCGTGAGACTCAGAAAGTTTATTATCAAGCTCATCATGTGATTTCTGCATTTGTTTCAAAATTAGCATGGTATCTTCAGTAGGACCTGGGTTAAGTTCGATGTCCGATGACAAAATCAATAAACGGCTACTGTATGATGCATATGTTGTACCAATCACACAGCCTGGATATACTGGAGACATAGAGGTGATACCATTAATACTACCGGATAATGTTGACGAATAGCAGGAACTAACACACTGTTGACACAATTCAGATGTATAATTGTCGACTATATAAGTGTGGCTCTCAACAACTACACGAAACATTATTGCGAAGAATAATCCCATCAAACTGCAAGCAAACGACCTATAATGAATGTCGCTACCGTTGGTATATGGGTTATACTTTGTATTTATTTTGGACTTTCTTCTATTTTTCCTGTTTGCGACAAAGAGCCCTATCCTTATCCGGTATGTGCAAATGTCAACTCCCATTATGGCAGATACTCCCTTCCGTAGATTTACTAGTAATCAACTGGACTATACACTGATAATATGTACGCAAGTCAAGCGTGACAAATTCTTTGTTATAACCCGTGGGTAATTTATCGATATTACCCCACCACAATCAATACACACAGCGGTCAGTTTTCGAAGTTTAAATGTCAAATTTCACAATTACCGTTTTATTGTTCTTCTTGTAACTTTGATATAGCCTTTGCTACATATATATACACATATCATCCAAATCATGTGTTGTTTCCATGCGTAGTTTCTGTATAAATTCACATTTTTATTGCTTCTGTTAAATTTGTTTATATCTACCGGACATCACGTGACATCAGTACTTCAAGTAACAGGTACTCCTAAATGAAATTTTAAACTTTCTTAAACTGATTACAAGCATGTGAAATGTTTGTTATGTACATTGTCTGATATGTCCTCATTTCTTGTATCACTACTTTCAGCCGGATGTTATTAAAGCATTTACATCAGATGCCAAGGTTGTGGCTCTTACCGAACATTTCTTCAACAATCAGGATGATTCAGTAAGTGTCAATTAATTGGAGTACAATGATAGCTCTCTGTCTTGAGGAACAACAAACAGTGCAGCTTGTCGTAAGAGACCCTGCCGTGAGCAGAGAACTCTTTTAACAAGAAAAATATTATTTTCTAATGTAAACCTTTACTAACAACTGCTGAAGTTAATATCTTTAATAGAAGCTTGCCTCAGTAAGGTTGAGAGTCATTCCCATATTATATTTGGAATGTATTTTAAATGACGAACATACCAGTAAAATTAAGGTACAGTTGTATCTGTCTTGTTGGCTGGAGTTTGAAGTATTAAGTTTGATTGGAGACTGTCCTAATATGACTGGTCTGGTGTGTACTAGCAGTATTGGTGTAGAATAACACTGCAATATTTTAAGCAGATGTATATGTTATAATACAAACAACATTCTATTACAGCCAGAACATCTGCTACAAGTATTATCTGATGTATTATATGAATGTGTTACATTAGAGAAACCAGAAGCTATATCTACGCATATCTCACTTGATCAGGTACAATTCTTGTTTTGTTTTATAAATTTTCTGTTGCAACACATTTTGGTTCTTTTAGTTACATTCAAATAGTTGAATAGTGTTTATTAAGAGCTTATCTGAATATTTAACTCAAAACTTAAGTGTATTTTGAGTACTAATGATTATAACCAACTAAAATGTTGTTTTCCATATACATCCGGCAAAATTTGGTTAATTGGAAAACCTTACTGAAATGGAGAAGTTCATTCAAGTAGGAAATATTGGTTTAAATATTAAACTTTTGATTCAGTTATAAAAGTGTTGATACAAATAAAAAAACTTATGATCTAAATATGAAGATTTTGGTTCAAATACGAAAAATTCAAATTGGAAAAACATTGTTAAAAATGACAAATAAGAAACTCTCTTGACTTGTACTGTATATTACAGATCACAAGAAGATCAGAGTTCCAGTTGACATCACTGGGTGTGAGTCAGTTAAAGCTCATATATGCTTACTACAACCTGGAACATACATCAGTGCTAACAGGATCTGATATGTTAGAACAATCTACTCTACATGAAGAGTTTCAGGGGCAACAACTCTTAAAACCAGAGTTCCTACTCTCCATGAATAACAGACTGAAAAATGTGTTCGATAAGTGGTTGCAAGGTAAGACAAGTATTGGGGTTCTGTGTATAAACATGTATTCAAAAAAAGGTCAAAGAAAAATTACTTGGTGCTCTTGCAAGCGTAAAAAATAATAGAAACTTGGACTGGAAAGGCAGCACATAAACTTAAACAGCTGAGATGATTTGGACTGATTTCCTTCCTTTTAATAAGAGTTTTCACAATTTTTGATGGTGTCTCCAGTACATACATGTGGTGGGAGAGACATATTGATTTAATGCTGGATTTCTGTCTTAATGGATGTCACAAAGTCCACCCAATCCTGTTCTCTGGAAATGTTTGTCTTTCTACTGTATGTATAATTTCAGTTCCTGATAATGTGGCTGTGCTGGTGAGTTACATGAAGGGTGAGTCTGTTGAAGGTAAAGGTTCCAAACATTTATCTACAATACTGACATGGTATGACATTCCTACACCATCACATCTGGCTCATGTAACTATCAATGGTAAGTTTATACTGTCTCTGCTTTCAACATGGATTGAAGATTTTAGATCTAATTAAGGTCATATGTGGTTAGTTGACCTACCATGTGCCTTGTATTACTGTTAACAACCAGTGGTATTACTTGCTCTCCTAAAAGCCACGTTAAACTCCACATTAAATGGACATGATTTTGATCAAATATTTAAGGTAAGAGTGGGTCTTTTAGATGATAGTCTAACTCTCAAAAAATGGCTGAGTTAATCAACTGGTCTTGTTAAAAATTATACCATTGTCAAATGTAGTTCTTCTTTATTCTTCTTTAAATACAACATTTTGGTGTGGCATGTATCACCAAAAGTGGTTTACCTATGGCCATAAAGTATGAATGTTAAAAAACGAATTAAATACAGCTTCTATGAATTTGAAATGTATTTTAATTTTATCTGTATTTTCAGGAGCACCTAGCCTACCTGCCTTGTTTAACGTATTACCACAGCTCCGTGTTAGCACATTGATGATGTTGTTGAATGCATGGAAGACAAGCTGATGAGAACTAACTGTTACATATCAAATGCTGATCAAATCTACACAAGCTTTCTACCATTCCTGATTAATCTGGTAGTCTAGAGTTAAGGGTTCTGACAGCTGATTTTGCCATCTGAACAATCCAGATTCCTAACTGGAAATTAGCATTGTAACTATACATGCAGAGTCACTTCCCTTGCTAATTTAGTTTCCAGTTCCTAAAAAAAGCCAGGCAAAATTTAGTTGCTGCTGGATGCCATCATCCTCAAAGGACTATCATGGTTGAGAATCTCGGTGCCGTAGAAGCCCCTGTAGAATGAATGGATTATCAGAAGAGATTAATGTGATCATGTATTATTTGTGGATAAAATTATAGATCATAAATGATTATTTGTCTTCATGTATCAAACAAGTATAACCTGCAAACATGAGTACATGTGAATGATCGATGATGTGAAATTATCTGATGAAATTTTGGTTTTTGCTAGTTAACAAGTATGTTTGTGTACAATTGTACTGAAATGCACTAAAGCCACACTTAAAAAGTCCACCTCAACATTACTTATAAACACATGGTTTGAAGGGCCACATTTGGTGCATCGTTTCTAACAGGTTTGTATGTGTCTAGTATATATGATGGCTAGCGAGTGTGCTATTATTTTTCTGCATAAATAAATAGTGATGTATTCAACCAGTCCTCAACAAATATGTCGGTCAAGTCACAGGTAACTGTATCGTTGAAAACGAAAAAGAAATTATAGAAAAATATAAATTTTGAAAAAAAAATATTTATTTTTTTCCGTTTTTTTCGTTTTCAACGATACAGCTACCTGCGAGTCAATTCACATTCTATCACACATCAGTCAATACATGTACTAAGTGCGGAGGGGAGACAATCCAATTATGGAAATGGAATTATCAACATACATAATGAAGGGAGGTTATTGTTGGTATCTGTACTTGAGATTGAAATACATTCTAGTTTTATCTCTTGATCAGACAGATGGAGGGATTATAAGGAAGTGTGTTTGATGACAAGGTAAATAGATTGTTAGATCATATTTAAATAACAACTATATATTTTATAGTATTCTACTGTATATAATGATTTGTTATATAGTTCACTGTATGTCAATAAATATTATATAATTCACCAGGCTTGTTGTTGTGTTTTTGTCCCTTGATTAATGTTAAAGTGACACAATTGTCTGAGTATATCTATTTCCTGACTCTGATCCTTTAATGACAGACACCAGACATGCATATATAAGGTAACCATTATGTACTAGTCGGTTGCATCCAGCCCCACCCCCACCCCTGGGGATGGGCGGTGGATAGCCTGGGAAACGGCCTTGTTTTTACCTTTCAGCTTCCCCCGTACTGCAGGGGAAAGGTTGGGATTTTTTTCTCTGAAGCAATACTCGGCGGTGGTAAAACAAGCTTTTTGAGCGTCAGGTTGGTCGATATGACATGTTCCGATTTTCATGAAAATAGGCTCGTAAGAAGTGCCTTATAATGCAAATTTCAAATATGCATTAGTCTTATACGGTCGTAAGTGGCACTGCACTTACGACCTTCTCATTCTAAGCCAGCGAAATATTCATTGCATATAGTATAAAACACATCATGTGCCTATTGGTTAAAGCATCAATCTTTTTTGCGAGTCTAGATGTGACACTCAGTTAATTAAATACAATTTAAATGTGTTCTATAGTTGGTAGCTTGCTGATCTATAGAGTTTCACTTACAAAGTATCTACCTGAACTTACTCCACAACTTGCTGAACTAAAAAAATACGTGATCGTACCAATAGCATCATAAGCAGCTCCAATACATTTTTGTTGTCATAAGGAACGATCTACCAACAGGATGATTTCTGTGGTCATCAAACCTTTACAATATCAAAAGTATTACGGAATTGAGTCAAGGTATTGACTTTGATGATTGTAATATTAATAACGATACAATGTTACGTATTCATAAAATGGTAATAAAGACTTTACTTATTCATTACGACCACAACGACGAGAGATCGAGGGGAATGATAGTCCATCTAGGGACTTATAATTTTCCCAATCATCACAAGGTATCACAAGGTATTATCATGTAACGTAAGTTGTGGTATACATGGAGAGCGTCCCTGTGCATATGTAAATCATCATGCATTAACGTTAGTAACGTCAGCATCAAACTTTTCCAACAAAAATACATGTACATGCAAATGCTTTTAAGTATGATTCTAAAATTGAACTGAGGAAATAAGCCGGAATTTACTATAAAATTTATGTGCGTCGGCCGGGAATCGAACCCGGATCGACTGCTTGGAAGGCAACCATGCTAACCTTTACACCACCGACGCCTCATGAAAGAGGTGTATCTTATCTCCCTTTTTATATGAAAAAGTTGAACATCACTTGTCATGTAAGTATGTGTTCAAATTACATATGTCCATGATTGACAATTTTTCTCCATAGTTGCCTCGGGACACACAAATTACACGTGTGATGATGTGTCATCCATTTGTGCGTACAGATACAGTTTGGTCATCACGTATGCGCAAAACTTGCATTTTGTATAATGTAAATTTAATTTTCGACAGCTCTTCATTGAATGAACTAACTTTTTCTGAATTAGTTACCATTTGAAGGATATGACCAAAGTCAATGTCAGATGTCATAATGCAATGTGCCAAGAAGATAACAAAACCGGACAGGGAAGGCAGCACTCAAGGTACACAGCCAAGGCTGAGCACAGAAACATAAACACAACACAGAGTAACATTTACATGTAGTTCATTCCACCAACTAAGCTAGAAATGTGTCCATGGGTGCTCCCATTTGGGGTATAAATTCAGGTTGTTATTCAGTGAAAGTTTGGAGCTATTCCGTCGAACGGTTTGTGAGGAGTTCAACTACATACATATGTACGTATGGACGGATGACCTTATTATAAATAAGTAAAGCGGCACAAAACTATGAGGAAATCTGACAGGGATGGCAGCGCTCAACTTAAACCAGCCAACACTGAAAACAATAACATTTACAATAAAACATAATCACACGGAACAATGTCCGTAACCTAACGAAAAACTTGAAAGCCGAAGTCTAACAAAACTCGTGTTAGTCAAAATCAAATGCACATACAGTATTTTGTACAGATTAATTTCTCTTGGACACAAAGCATATTATGCTATGGCCTCGGTTCCCATCGGCAACACATCGAGCGTTTTAGTGGATGGAGGACTAGCGACAATCGACCGAGAATCAAATGCTACAACGTATGGGAAGCTTTTTAATATAGATCTACGTAGACAGCAAGTTGTGAAAAAATACACTTTATTTAGTGTAGATACACGATGCAGGTACGCTGTTCCAAGATGAAAACCAAAGACAAGGGGCTTCAATCGATAAATGCTTTACAGACTTTACCAATCACAGACATCGCGTTTCCTAAAGGTTAATGTAATAAGGTTGATAGATGCACTCTTTTTTATTAGTCTTTCAAACATATCTAAATAGTACAGTTTAAAACGACCCAGCCCATCCGGCAATACAGTCAAGTGCACGGAAAATATGGGTTATCTGCATGGTCGTACAGGTACGGGTGATGTTCTCTTTTCGTGTGGCTACTTTCGTATGAATCAGGTCCTCCGATATTTGAAGATTATTTCCAGTAGACGTAGGTTCTGTTTATGGGAGTTAAGTGTAAGTCTGGTCCCCGATGTTTCTGATTACATCTAGCAAACGTTAACGTAGTGGTAGGAGTAGGAATTCCAGACTAGTAAAGTTTTTATCAAAGGCAGCCAGTGCCAGGCCCGGATCCAGGATTTTCTGAGTGGGAGGGTACGGGAGTCCATGGAATGGACTCCACTTTAATTTGCCCTTCCAAGAGTAATCATCAACTTCTTACTCATGTGGAGGGAAATTAGCATCGTAATTGTGTCATCATTTCATGGAATGTATTCATGATAAGATGTATTGTAAAATCCATGCATGCTTCGCACGATTTTTTTTATTATTTTAGACTTATTGCATTGCCTCCTGACAGCGCCTGCCACTGATAATCAGTAAAGTTGAATATTGGAAGCTTATTTTTCTACTGATGATTTCTCAGTTTTATTATAAATACATGTACTGACCTACAAAAATGCAACAAGGTTTACAATATACAGTAAAGTTCCGCTAATAGGACCACTTCAAGTATTTCGAAATCATGCAGATTTTTGCAATGTTGTGGTCCCAATGTATTAAATTAAGAACAAAAAAGGTCCGCTATTAAGACCGATTCGCTAATAAGACCACTTTTTGACTGGTCTTATTAGCGGAACCTCACTGTATTTAATATAGAGATATTAGCAAGCCAAATAATTTGATTATTCATTTAATAAAACATTGCAACTAAAACATACTATAATGCGAGGTTAAGGCACATTAATTATATTCAGAATTATCAATATTATTATTCCGACAGTTGTCATCAGTTGAAGCCCTCGATTAAAAGGTTCGACTGCGTATTTGCAAATAATGGCATTGTTAAAGGTGTTAAAGTTGGTATACAAAATTTGCGTATTTACTTTACACAACAACTATGCACAAGTAACATTTGCCCAGAGGCACAAGTCTTGATATTATTGAACATAGATATGATATATTCAGTAATATTTGTCACATTTTTTCATCTATTTTCACCAAACTTTAGAATAAAGGACAAATAATACACAGCACGTATTATATTAAAATCTCATTGTATTTAATGAATTGACAGATTTATTAAACATGGTAGTACGTTATCGATATCATCATATGCATTTATAGGTAGTCCCTTTCTAGCAATTTAAATATAGTTTATATGTGTACAATGACGATACTGTATTAATTACAAAGGGAAGTGACTCTTCCAATTGGGATTTATCTTCCCAGCTTTTTAAAAAACCGAGTACTCTCCCTTGATATTACAAGGAAGTCACTCTTCTGACTTTAAATAAGTCGAACACAGTTGCTTCCCTTGATATGCCAAGGGAAGTAACCTTGCACTTTACAGAGTACTCTCCCCTGATTTTTAGGGGAAGTCACTCTAACCGACTTCAAATAAGTCGAACACAGTCGCTTCCCTTGATTTCCAAGGGAAGTAACTCTGCCTTTTACAGAGTTCTCTCCCCTGATTTTCGGGGGAAGTCACTCTAACCGACTTAAAATAAGTCGAACACAGTCGCTTCCCTTGATTTCCAAGGGAAGTAACTTTGCCTTTTACGGAGTTTTCTCCCCTGATTTTCGGGGGGGAAGTCACTCTAACCGACTTAAAATAAGTCGAACACAGTCGCTTCCCTTGATTTCCAGGGGAAGTAACTCTGCACTTTACGGAGTTCTCTCCCCTGATTTTCAGGGGAAGTCACTCTTACCGACTTAAAATAAGTCGAACACAGTCGCTTCCCTTGATTTCCAGGGGAAGTAACTCTGCACTTTACGGAGTTCTCTCCCCTGATTTTCAGGGGAAGTCACTCTAACCGACTTAAAATAAGTCAAACACAGTCGCTTCCCTTGATTTCCAAGGGAAGTAACTCTGCACTTTACGGAGTTCTCTCCCCTGATTTTCAGGGGAAGTCACTCTTACCGACTTAAAATAAGTCGAACACAGTCGCTTCCCTTGATTTCCAAGGGAAGCAACTCTGCCTTTTACGGAGTTCTCTCCCCTGATTTTCAGGGGAAGTCACTCTAACCGACTTAAAATAAGTCGAACACAGTCGCTTCCCTTGATTTCCAAGGGAAGTAACTCTGCACTATACGGAGTTCTCTCCCCTGGTTTTCAGGGGAAGTCACTCTAACCGACTTAAAATAAGTCGAACACAGTCGCTTCCCTTGATTTCCAAGGGAAGTAACTCTGCACTATACGGAGTTCGCTCCCCTGATTTTCAGGGGAAGTCACTCTAACCGACTTAAAATAAGTCGAACACAGTCGCTTCCCTTGATTTCCAAGGGAAGTAACTCTGCACTTTACGGAGTTCTCTCCCCTGATTTTCAGGGGAAGTCACTCTAACCGACTTCAAATAAGTCGAACACAGTCGCTTCCCTTGATTTCCAGGGGAAGTAACTCTGCACTTTACGGAGTTCTCTCCCCTGATTTTCGGGGGAAGTCACTCTAGCCGACTTAAAATAAGTCGAACACTGTCGCTTCCCTTGATTTCCAAGGGAAGTAACTCTGCCTTTTACGGAGTTCACTCCCCTGATTTTCAGGGGAAGTCACTCTAACCGACTTAAAATAAGTCGAACACAGTTGCTTCCCTTGATTTCCAAGGGAAGTAACTCTGCCTTTTACCGAGTTTTCTCCCCTGATTTTCAGGGGAAGTCACTCTAACCGACTTAAAATAAGTCAAACACAGTCGCTTCCCTTGATTTCCAAGGGAAGTAACTCTGCCTTTTACGGAGTTCTCTCCCCTGATTTTCAGGGGAAGTCACTCTAACCGACTTAAAATAAGTCGAACACAGTCGCTTCCCTTGATTTCCAAGGGAAGTAACTCTGCACTTTACGGAGTTCTCTCCCCTGATTATCAGGGGAAGTCACTCTAACCGACTTAAAATAAGTCGAACACAGTCGCTTCCCTTGATTTCCAAGGGAAGTAACTCTGCACTTTACAGAGTTCTCTCCCCTGATTTTCAGGGGAAGTCACTCTAACCGACTTAAAATAAGTCGAACACAGTCGCTTCCCTTGATTTCCAAGGGAAGTAACTCTGCACTATACGGAGTTCTCTCCCCTGATTTTCAGGTGAAGTCACTCTAACCGACTTAAAATAAGTCGAACACAGTCGCTTCCCTTGATTTCCAAGGGAAGTTACTCTGCACTTTACGGAGTTCTCTCCCCTGATTTTCAGGGGAAGTCACTCTAACCGACTTCAAATAAGTCGAACACAGTCGCTTCCCTTGATTTCCAAGGGAAGTAACTCTGCACTTTACAGAGTTCTCTCCCCTGATTTTCAGGGGGAAGTCACTCTAACCGACTTCAAATAAGTCGAACACAGTCGCTTCCCTTGATTTCCAGGGGAAGTAACTCTGCACTTTACAGAGTTCTCTCCCCTGATTTTCAGGGGGAAGTCACTCTAACCGATTTAAAATAAGTCGAACACAGTCGCTTCCCTTGATTTCCAGGGGAAGTAACTCTGCACTTTACGGAGTTCTCTCCCCTGATTTTCAGGGGAAGTCACTCTAACCGACTTAAAATAAGTCGAACACAGTCGCTTCCCTTGATTTCCAAGGGAAGTAACTCAGCCTTTTACGGAGTTCTCTCCCCTGATTTTCAGGGGAAGTCACTCTAACCGACTTAAAATAAGTCGAACACAGTCGCTTCCCTTGATTTCCAGGGGAAGTAACTCTGCCTTTTACGGAGTTCTCTCCCCTGATTTTCAGGGGAAGTCACTCTAACCGACTTAAAATAAGTCGAACACAGTCGCTTCCCTTGATTTCCAGGGGAAGTAACTCTGCACTTTACGGAGTTCTCTCCCCTGATTTTCGGGGGAAGTCACTCTAACCGACTTAAAATAAGTCGAACACTGTCGCTTCCCTTGATTTCCAAGGGAAGTTACTCTGCCTTTTACGGAGTTCACTCCCCTGATTTTCGGGGGAAGTCACTCTAACCAACTTAAAATAAGTCGAACACAGTTGCTTCCCTTGATTTCTAAGGGAAGTAACTCTGCCTTTTACCGAGTTCTCTCCCCTGATTTTCGGGGGAAGTCACTCTAACCGACTTAAAATAAGTCGAACACAGTAGCTTCCCTTGATTTCCAAGGGAAGTAACTCTGCCTTTTACGGAGTTCTCTCCCCTGATTTTCAGGGGAAGTCACTCTAACCAACTTAAAATAAGTCGAACACAGTCGCTTCCCTTGATTTCCAAGGGAAGTAACTCTGCCTTTTACGGAGTTCTCTCCCCTGATTTTCAGGGGAAGTCATTCCAACCGACTTAAAATAAGTCGAACACAGTCGCTTCCCTTGATTTCCAAGGGAAGTATTTCAGCACTATACGGAGTTCTCTCCCCTGATTTTCAGGGGAAGTCACTCTAACCGACTTAAAATAAGTCGAACACAGTCGCTTCCCTTGATTTCCAAGGGAAGTAACTCTGCACTTTACGGAGTTCTCTCCCCTGATTTTCAGGGGAAGTCACTCTAACCGACTTAAAATAAGTCGAACACAGTCGCTTCCCTTGATTTCCAAGGGAAGTAACTCTGCACTTTACGGAGTTCTCTCCCCTGATTTTCAGGGGAAGTCACTCTTACCGACTTCAAATAAGTCGAACACAGTCGCTTCCCTTGATTTCCAAGGGAAGTAACTCTGCACTTTACAGAGTTCTCTCCCCTGATTTTCAGGGGAAGTCACTCTAACCGACTTCAAATGAGTCGAACACAGTCGCTTCCCTTGATTTCCAGGGGAAGTAACTCTGCACTTTACAGAGTTCTCTCCCCTGATTTTCAGGGGGAAGTCACTCTAACCGATTTAAAATGAGTCGAACACAGTCGCTTCCCTTGATTTCCAGGGGAAGTAACTCTGCACTTTACGGAGTTCTCTCCCCTGATTTTCAGGGGAAGTCACTCTAACCGACTTAAAATAAGTCGAACACAGTCGCTTCCCTTGATTTCCAAGGGAAGTAACTCTGCCTTTTACGGAGTTCTCTCCCCTGATTTTCAGGGGAAGTCACTCTAACCGACTTCAAATAAGTCGAACACAGTCGCTTCCCTTGATTTCCAGGGGAAGTAACTCTGCCTTTTACGGAGTTCTCTCCCCTGATTTTCAGGGGAAGTCACTCTAACCGACTTAAAATAAGTCGAACACAGTCGCTTCCCTTGATTTCCAGGGGAAGTAACTCTGCACTTTACGGAGTTCTCTCCCCTGATTTTCGGGGGAAGTCACTCTAACCGACTTAAAATAAGTCGAACACTGTCGCTTCCCTTGATTTCCAAGGGAAGTAACTCTGCCTTTTACGGAGTTCACTCCCCTGATTTTTGGGGGAAGTCACTCTAACCGACTTAAAATAAGTCGAACACAGTTGCTTCCCTTGATTTCCAAGGGAAGTAACTCTGCCTTTTACCGAGTTCTCTCCCCTGATTTTCAGGGGAAGTCACTCTAACCGACTTAAAATAAGTCGAACACAGTCGCTTCCCTTGATTTCAAGGGAAGTAACTCTGCACTTTACGGAGTTCTCTCCCCTGATTTTCAGGGGAAGTCACTCTTACCGACTTCAAATAAGTCGAACACAGTCGCTTCCCTTGATTTCCAAGGGAAGTAACTCTGCACTTTACAGAGTTCTCTCCCCTGATTTTCAGGGGAAGTCACTCTAACCGACTTAAAATAAGCCGAACACAGTCGCTTCCCTTGATTTCCAAGGGAAGTAACTCTGCCTTTTACGGAGTTCTCTCCCCTGATTTTCAGGGGAAGTCACTCTAACCGACTTAAAATAAGCCGAACACAGTCGCTTCCCTTGATTTCCAAGGGAAGTAACTCTGCACTTTACAGAGTTCTCTCCCCTGATTTTCAGGGGAAGTCACTCTAACCGACTTAAAATAAGTCGAACACAGTTGCTTCCCTTGATTTCCAAGGGAAGTAACTCTGCCTTTTACGGAGTTCTCTCCCCTGATTTTCAGGGGAAGTCACTCTAACCGACTTAAAATAAGTCGAACACAGTCGCTTCCCTTGATTTCCAAGGGAAGTAACTCTGCACTTTACGGAGTTCTCTCCCCTGATTTTAAGGGGAAGTCAGTCTAGCCGACTTAAAATAAGCCGAAGACAGTTGCTTCCCTTGATTTCCAAGGGAAGTAACTCTGCACTATACGGAGTTCTCTCCCCTGATTTTCAGGGGAAGTCACTCTAACTGACTTAAAATAAGTCGAACACAGTTGCTTCCCTTGATTTCCAAGGGAAGTAACTCTGCACTTTACGGAGTTCTCTTCCCTGATTTTCAGGGGAAGTCACTCTGACCGACTTAAAATAAGTCGAACACAGTCACTTCCCTTGATTTCCAATACTTTTTTGTGACAGTGAGCAAGTTTATTTCTGTAAACAATGCAACCGACCCTAAATACAAAATGTACAAACTAAACAAATATACTGACTTTTCTGACCAGAATTAGCATATTGATCTTTTTTTTCATGTTTTATTTTTCGTTTTCAACAATACAGTTACCTGTGCTTACAGATTTTTCGGATTTCACAAATGAATATACATGACTTGATGCTTTTCATATATATGACATTTTTTAAAATGCCTTGGTGAAGCCAACTGTTTTTGACAAAAATGTAATTGAACAGTAACTGTTCATTCATTTTTTAAAAAGAATCTTTAAAACAAAAAGGGAATAAAAATAACGTGCGTCGGCCGGGAATCGAACCCGGATCGACTGCTTGGAAGGCAACCATGCTAACCTTTACACCACCGACGCTCTATGATGACCACGTAGATAACACATATCATTAACTGATAACCTCAAATAAGTCGAATCATCGTTTGTCATTATTTTCCCTCAGGGGTTATTTTATTACAGCATAATGAGTGAACGTGTTTGTTCATACGTTTACGTTAACGTCATTCCGTGTAGCTGTTCGATACAACGTGAAAAATACCAGTTGACATGTAACTCATGTTGCGCTACAGAACAGAATATTACTTTATTATGCAGATAGACATATTATACTTCATTTGCATTGCTTCGTTGGAAATTAATAGAAAAACAGGAACATCCCTTTAATCCATATAAACTGCTTTTTATGTAGTGTTCGTCTTAATGCATGTGCCTCCGTAGCTCAGTGTGTGGGCATTTCTCAGTGTACTTGTGTTGTGGTGCTTCTGATTTATGTGCTCGGTTGGTTGGGTTAAGTGCTACCTTCCGTCTGATTCCCTCATACATTTTTAGTGCTCTAGCCCTCTAATCTGGTGACCCGTGTTCAAAACCGGGTGGAGGCACATATATTATATGCCTGTCATATTTCGGTAGAAATAAAGCAAATAAAGGCTATGCTCGGCATTTATAAATGCGGTTCGGCTATGGGTTACTATGGGTTGGTTCTGGATTGATTATGAATGCATTGTTTTTGTTTTATGGTACATGTAATGCAATTGATAGTTTGTATTAATTGTATATAGCTATACCACAACACAGTATTGTAGTCTCCTGTGCAGAATCTTGATCGAATATTTACCCGGGTTCCTCACTGGCCCTGTTCTGGCTCTGCTCTCTTCTGTGTAGTCATGCCATAATGATGAACCACAAAACTTTGAAAGAGCATCTTCAGACTTGACTGGGGACACTAATGTTTCGAGTGACAGTGATATATTTTTACCATGGCCTAACTATGTCAATTTAACCTTCATAAACTATCTAGTCACTGTGGGTAGTGAGTGTGGGTAGTCAGGCAATCTGTAAATAACCGTCGTTATCTTATCAGGAATGAGATTTGAACAAGTTTTAAATTTGTGAAATGACGTCCTTATGTGACACAGCTGTACAGGGGACGGTGATAAATTGCCACATGCTTTGTAATAAAGCTATGTAATAAATTACCGCATGTCTCGTCTTGTAATAACTCGTCTGTTGTCGGTATTAGTGAACTTAATTTGCTGCAAACGTTAAGGGCATATCAGTAAATCATAATATTTGTGTTTAGTTAAAATGTTCAATAGGTGCATTACGTATCGTCCAGTAATAAAATTGCATCATATCGTGAACAATATTGTTATTACTGCCGTCATTATACGTCCGAAAGTGCATAAAATTCTACTATTTTATCACAATGGATTTAGTAGTCGTCTGCCTAGCTACTCAATGTTTCAAATTGGCAGACCTTAAGAATGTGTCCAAATTAAACTCAAACTTTACATGTAGCTGAAATACGGTAATTAGTCATTTTTTCACATGATGTACCCTTCGCGAGTGGATAGAATTTCATCAGATGAGGTCGCGTCTTTTCAACGTTTGTCTACCCGGTTTTAATTAATGTTTGGTGTACTTGAGTACCATGACAATGATTGACTTATATCTTTGAAGTCCTTATGGTCATTGTACGAGCGTGTATACAGTGCCTCGTTTCAGATATTTTGTTCAAGGACTTCTTGTTTCCTGTGACGCCAATAACAAATTGTATCGTCTCTATCGATACATTTTACATTCAAACAACGCTGGTGTTGAGAAAGGTTGGCATGTGCTTGTCAAGTAACAGGAAATCACTGGTTGGTAACATATTAAGGGCACTGTGATCTCACCAGGCACATAGTGTCTTTAAACAGGTTCTCTTTTCTCAGGCTTCCATAGGGATGTATCCCATTATGAATAAGGGTACCGTTTTATTAAAGCATTAGCGAAAATCTAAAGCGTAAGCGTAAGCTAAAATTCAAATTATTTATATTCTTTATATTGTTTTATCAACTACAAATAGAGAACTTATATTGTTTGTAGAATATCACTGAATTATTGCTAACATTGCAAAACCCTTTACCAGGATTTGTAGCAGCTTAAGAATAATATGTAATTCAAATTTGAGAGTAAGTTTACGATTTCCACAAGTGCTTTGATAATACAGTGTCGAGAGTGATTATAAAAGTTACATTTAATTAGATTCTCAATCAACCTTAAATGAATTAGTCCCAACTAGCTTGTGATTATTCCATCGACTATGGATAGCGGAACTTATCCCACTCTTGATTAGAACACGCGACCTTTACTGCCCTGTCATTCGTTATAATCATTTAACAGCTCGGCTTGATAACTTTATTTTATGTCATTATTTTTTCAATAAAAATTCATTTTATTATAATATTCATGTTTTAATAATCTTCTGAAATCGCTTTAAAGTTCAAACTAAGCCTGAAAAAACATTACGTAATGTCAGAGATATTGTCCCAACGACTAATATTCAATAAGTTTATTCAAAACATTGAAATTTGATTAAACGAGCTATTTTATCGCGAAATTAAACATCAGGTATTAAAATCGCTTTACACTTGGGAGTTATAAAATCAATATTTAATGTTCACATAAAATAAACGTGAAGTAATGGGGTAAGCTTATCTACCGAATGCAACCGGTAGACTTTATTTATTTACCGAAATCTACTTTTAAGTCCATGTATACTGACTGTCAAAAGAAGCGCGATTTGACTCGAATGTTTGTTTCTATTCTTATTGTTTGATGGCAGATTGTTTAAAACTCCATTCCTTCATTCAACCTCATTCTCGATGTTAACCATTGCCACGCTAGTTTGAGAGTAGAGCCACCTGGACACTTTTGTGTGACGCGGTCAATGAGCGCACCAAACCCCTGTGTCACTTGGCTATAGACAAGTTCCAGTAATTTCTAGTCAAACGAAAGAATAGTGCAGGGATGGTATTGACAAAGCATCTTAAGAGAAAACTTAAATATTTTGACTTAAGTTCAAATATTGAGCGGAACATATTTCCAAAGAAACAAAGAATAACCCATGTTTTATATGTAATTACTGTAGCTCTTTACATAATGCTTCTAAACAATGTGTATAATTGTGAATCTTGATTTTCCTGTTAAGCTGATACACTTAAGGAAAATTTGAGATGTTAAGAAAATTCTTAGTTTTCACTTAAGACGCTTTGTGAAAACCACCCTGAACAAAATATGTCAAATATCATATAGTGATTTAATTTTGTACCCACATTAACAATATTGTGACTACCCAAGTATTTCACCAATAGCTACACATAGTGCCATAATTCAAACAATGACATAAATAACAGGATGAACAACATTTACGTTACTTTTCCCAACGAGTGTACAAGTACGTATTCATATAGATCTATTGGGAATCTAAAATAGCACCGTCTTGTCTTGTTAAGATGGTTTAAGAAGACATATAGATCTTCAATACATTCGGTTAGTTACACAAACATTGCCTCTGAATGTGGAAAGGTTTTCCCCTTCAATGTATGGGGGAATTTTCGAATTACCACATAATTAGTAACGGTATAGACTGCAGTGATTAATTCAACGTTTAGCATAATATTTGTGTTACGAGCTTCGTTAAACTTGACTGTACAAGATCTTTGGTTGATGTCGGCAAGTTCAATCAGTTTATCAAAATTGTTCTTCGTTGTATGCGAAATATTTTGATTGAATCGAAGATCATAGATTCAATAAAAGGACCGCGTGTTCCAAATAACGCGTTTGTCATTACTCTGTTGTGGATTTAAACAACTTAAAGGATTGTTCATTATTATAAAATGTGAGAAATCTTTCAGAGCGGAAAATCATTTTGAAATTCATCTGATTCAAGTAGTTTTTGATAAATTACAATATTTTGGATACTGCGTTAAAATCAGAGCGACATTTTTTGTGAATGGAATATAAGTCGTAATTTTGTTTTGGATTTTAGAGGGAGTTTGAAAGTTGGACGGATAAAAAGAGAAACTTTATGTACAGATAATATAACGAGAATTTAGAACAATGTTTATTCTAGTGAAATACGGTAATAACGAGACTTTGTTGTGTAATCCAAGTTGTGCCGTGGTCAATCTACTACATAGTATAAAACGACGAGCCGGATATGGAAACACAGACCTAGTAGTGGACATAGCTGATGAAACAGGTAGGGGTCAACCAACAAAAAACTCTTAATTTCTGAAATAGTCTAAGATTCATCTTTGGAGAATTTCGAAAAAAACGTGCCTGCATTATAAACACACTCAACTTTCTTAAACACCGAACCAATGTATACTTGATTTGTAGCTACTTTAGTCAGGTTGCTGTACATACAAATTCATATTCACAGAAGTAGTGTCTAACATGTCTTCGGAAGTCAATGAAACAATACATGATATGTGTTAACTATTAATTGATTACATGGGAATTAAAATCATAATGATAATATAGTGTTTACTTTCGCAAAACGCCATTTTACGAAGAAACGTTCAAGACAATGTAAAAATGACAACCTGGCATCATGAATATAATCAACAATGGGCATCTATTATCTATTAAACTAGTTAAGGGTGTACTGCTTAAAACAGGTGGTTGCTTGATTAAAAAAACACATATATATTGGACTTCAATTATAATATTGAACAGTGTTTCTATAACGACGATTTGATATAATGTTACAAATCGTTGCACGTATATATAGACAATTATCTTCGATGGCAATAAATACTTTAAATAACCCCATGTTTAGTCAGATATATAGTTCTGCTTTATTTCATATAGTACATTTAACCTGACATTTCATATCACCAAGATAAACGTATGTAAACAAATACTGGGAAATATTAATAAAACAAACCAATCGTGATAACCTGGACCTTAATAAAATATGACTATTTTTCATGTTTACAAGTTGTGTTTGTTAAGGAAGCTTTCTTACTGATTGCGTGGTTTTAATAAACACATACTATGCAACAGCCCCTTTCATTGATTCTCTTATATACTCTTTTCAAACTACTGAACAGAGGTTCGAAATTCCTTTCAATGCATTCAATGTTGCTATTGCCAATGTTACTATGGCAGCTACCCTTAAATGGTATGTTCCAATTCTACGCTACGTACAAGAATACTTTACACTTTTTAGTTTCTCCTTGGTGCTACTCTTCAAAGTTACAAAATGTACTTATCAATGTTTTTCTTCTTGGCTATTCTTTGATGTTTATTTTCAAGGCAAGGCTTCAATGTTTGCCTTCAAGGCTACTATGTTTTTCAATAACGCTACGCTTCGATACTTGTCTTAAAGGCTAGGCTTCAATGTTTTCCGGTTAGGTTTGGCTTCAACGATGTTCTTCAAGGCTGCGAGTCAATGTTATTCTTCAAGGCTAGACTGCAATCTTTTTTTTTCTCAGGCTGAGCTTCAATGTATTCAAGGCTACACGTCATCAGTGTTTTTCTTCAAAGCTACACTTTAATATTGTTTCATTCAAGGCTACTTTCAAACACCAATCTTCATTACTTCATCTCATTGCAATTATAATACCTATGGCTGACCTAGAAATGTATAAAAGGTATCTAGATTTTAGGCTGAATGCCATTGATGAACGATAAAATACAACTGAGGTGTGTAAGTCGATATGAAAGACATAGTTATAAACTTTTCATAATTCGGTACAACCAATCAGGGTTATTAAAAAGAAATCCCCTAGATCAAGGATAGAAAAAACAAGATCAAAGAAATATTAGTTTCATTTGCAAGTTCTGAAGCATGGTAAACGTTGAATGAATGTTTGGAAAAAATATCAAAGCACTTGAAGTTCCAAAGTGTTGTTTCTTACAAAAGCTTGAATAAAAGTCAATTAGACCAACATTCGATCTCTCAAGTACGAGTTATTGTATGTCTCAAAGACTTCTGATCGATCTATTAAATTCATACAGTGGCTATAAATTAATATGGCGCGAACTTCAGTCCTTGTATTGACATTTTCTTCTCATCAAGGTAGAAAATATTAAGAATTATCTTTTTCCAATAACAAGAGCTAAAGATAAAGCCAAACCACCAGTATTAGGCCATCATTTATAATCATTGGGATACTGCGTCATTCATCGGGATAATTTTGTTCATGATGTTTGCATCGCTTTTTAAACTTTGCATGGTTTTGGAGTTACATTACTGATTGCTATTGACCTTATTTGTTTTTCTGGTTTTAATAAATAATCAGTACTGGTCTGTCGTCCATCCTTTAATACCGGACAACATGGTGTACGGTCAATGTCACAGTAGAACATAATATACCCAGGTAATCTGCCCAACAAGGGTATCAAACCCAGAACTAGGGAGTAGCGACTAAGGTGTTCTACCAAATGAATTAGACCTAGAGTGGGAAATCTGGTATAGAACTAATAGTGTCATCACTACTATAATAGTCAGTATGCAATGTTCGAATTACTATGTGTAGTAAAACTATGTTTTGGCATTCATCAACAGGTACGCGTTCATAACAAAATTCATTATTCCGTGTGTACTTACGTGATCAATAACGATCTATTTCATCAATGTTCCTACGTCAAGTAGATTTTGGCCAATTCATCGTTCAGGTGTAAACTAAGTACATACTCTTTGTCAACTCAGATAATGACTTTAGCATTTATCCCAATCCTATTTATATCTTTTGTACATGGCCACACAATACATTTCTTACGTTCCTGCTTCAAATAGATCCGGTATCTTGTTCTATTTATTTTCTATAAACACGTAAACAGATATACAAATCTGTATTGTTGTGCTCCATTTAGAGACAGCAAAATACGGGGGATGATTGAGCGAAAAAAAGTAAAACATACAATTAAAAGCTGCAAGTCCTAATTTTGTGGGTAAAAATCCTCAAAGTTAACTTGTCTCTATACCAGTAAATGATAAAACCCCTGCAGCTGCAAAAATGGTTTTTGAAGGTTTCAGTAAAAAGACAGTTTTAGTACATTAGTAAATGGAATGCTACAAAAATGTTATTTTCTTTCGGACTTCATTTAGAAACGTCAAAATCCTCAGCTACATTTCCAAATAAAGTGTCAAGTTTAACGTGGACCACCTGTTCATTACCCGTATATAGATTGTGGATCGACGTATTTATACGATTGTGACAAATTAAGATAGCTTGAATTAATTGATTTCATGTTATCAACACTTTTCAATGAATATTAATCACCTCTTTACTTTCGCTCCTTACATTCTATTTGTAAATGTTGCCGCGATTAAAGCGTCCATTGAAAACTAGAAATGGGAGATTTAATTTAATCAGGGTAAGCCAGATTAATTAGGAGAAGATTTGACCCAATTTAGAGGATTTATCTTTTTGGATAACAAAATTTGTGTAGTAGGTTTTATAGTAGACCTAGGCACTTTTGCCGAAAGAAAATCTAAGCCCGTCGCCGCGTTAAATGAATTCCCAGTTCTTTGTTTATATTATTTTTATATGTTCGATAATAACTACGTTTGAAGTAAAGACTAATCAGTATTTCTAGCTTACTCACTACCACGGCTAGTCTGGTTGGTAGAACGCTAGGCTGAATTCCTCGAAGATCCCGGTTCCTTTCAGTATTGTGCAACTTTATAAGTAAAATTAGTACGTTCTACTGTGACATTGACAGAATGTGTACACACCAAGTTCTACAGACGTGAAGAAGTTCTTAGTTGCTTGCTAACCTTCTGTTTATTTTTGTACACAATCTGCACAATTCTTCACCAAAGAATCTTTGACACCGTTCGACTCATCTGATCATTGATCATTGAAGTTCATTCATCGAATGTATACATTTATACCATTTATCTAGCCCCCTGTGTAGGTTTCTCCGGTTCGTGTATGTTGTCCTGGACAGCAATTGTCTCGTGTCATTCATAAAAACATTTAACTGGCAATTTAATGGTTTGTATCTCACTTTGTGAATATTCTTTTATTCTAAAAATACTTTCGGGTGACTTATGCATTAAAAAGTGTTCGTATATTTGGATAGTGCATCATATTCTCCAGCTTTCGATTACTATGCTGTCGGTGGCCGCTGATCCATCTACCTCCGATTTGTGTGATGTATTCTATCCGTTCCGTTCTGTGTTTGCTCATTAATGTATGATCGATTTTGTCAGGTTCTTGTCTTACCCTTTTTAATGACTAGCCCATACACAGACCATCACTTTATCACATATATGACAGTGGTTTTTAAAATAGTTCTGATTCTTGGGTTCAGTACCTTTAAAACTGTCATGGACCCATATACATGTGAGTAAGATAGAGTTTATTTTGTGCTGCCAAAATAATGCACTCTAGATACAAACACACTGATGAATCTTTGAGGACCGATCGATCATATGTTAATTTACAATCAATGTTTATTTGAAGTGAACATTTTTAAATACGAGTGATAATGAAATTTACAGGACAACGCTATTAAGTGAAAACTATTTAGAACATCAAAGCTTTCAACTAGTAAGAAGTTTATAAAACTTGACGTTAAGATGAAATTCATGACAGGAGATTTAACTTAAGTTTTTAAACGGAAGCATTTGTGCCAAAAAATAAAGTACATTTGTAAATGAAATAATGTGTTTGCGGTAGAAATTATTATATCAATTGTAAACTTTTGGCTAAATATAGATCCATATACTAACAAAGAATAGGTTGAATAATTATTTGCAATGAGTAAATTATGGCTTTATGTCAACATATTTAAGTATGATTGTTCATATAATAGGGTGATTGATAATTTAGGGTTAGGTAATAGTTTAACTGTACTCAAAATCGTTAAGCATTGTCATAGTATGGCACTTATAATGAGGCAAATAATAGTTAAATAAATCAACTTATTGAACAGAGTTCTAGTTATTGTCCTTGCACGGCACTTAGAGTGGTTGAAAATCCACCATTTGATCACTTCAAACCGATATTCTAACCGATATGGTCTTAATACGCAGGTGATCACGTATAAACATGTATGTGGTATGTATGATGCCTTTTAACTTGCATTATGTGGGTGATGACCGCTAGTAGAATTTTCTAAAAGTAACAGCAAAAAACCTAAGGGTAGCAGCCATATGACAGTGTCCCTTAACACCGAAATAGAAACAACCCGACGACACATACTCAAGTGGTTATTGCCTTCGCCTCGGGGACCAGTTAATTCTGGTATTTTGACCATGATCGACGTTTGAAGCTTGTTACGATCGTTCAAGTACAAATTGGTCTAGAGTTAGGAGAATGTGACTAGATCTCTATGTATCATCGGGATATCTGATTGAAATACCTTCGTCGAATCCAGAATAAATGATAAGTTATATAATCTAGATCGAACTGTAGATAAAATCAGACAAATAATTATTTATGATTCAGAAATGATAAATGAAATCAAAACTAATTTTGAATGTACCCGCAGAGGAGACATCTCTACGTACTTTGCAGTTTGGTATGCAGATTATCAAAAATGTAAGGCAATGGAACACAATGCTCATTAAAAAGTATCCATTACATTTCGCCCTGCTTTTAAACTAAGAAACATTATTATACATAAGCTAGCAGACGACATTCCCTAAATATCAGCCCATGTATTTCCTTGAAGAAAAGCCGCTGATTTGGGTATACTCAGTATATGTAAACAATACTCGAAATGATATTTGCCTACCCCAGCCATATCAATACCCTTCCCATATATTACTTATTGAAAAACTTGGCTACTTGAATCCTTCATTGTCGGCTAGATATAATATGTTTGATGATCACACGAGACTTACATTATCCTGGATGGGAGAGGACCATATCATGTCTATATCACGCCCATGTGTTAAATGTTCATGGGCAATATTGCCTTGCAATAATCTCTATTCTATTCTGTATTCATACACACTCTCATAGGGTGGTCAACAATACGCACAAAAACCTTTGTAATATATATGACCAATGTTTAATGTGACTATAGTAAATCAGTTGATAACTTCAATGTTCAAAATGCTACCAGTATCAAATGGGAATGTCCGTGGTTTATTACACAGAATCAAACACGTTTCCACCGACAGACTGTCTAGTGCACTACCGGGTTGATGTTTACAATGTTGGTCATACAACATCATTTTAGAAAGTAATCGTTGATATAAAGGCATTTTTAGTATTTGAGATACTTTGTGTTTCATGTAACGTTAAGTTAAAATAAGTTCAAAATGTAATAACTACTGGCAAATTGTTTGCTGTGGCCTAAATATAGAAGTCAAGTATTTACAAATTCAACGGTTATTGAAAAATCGATGACTCTTCAAATACCATTAACAAAAAATCTCAGACGACATTTATCATAACTATCATTTATGTAAATATTAGTATATTTAAAATAGTATATATACATGCATCAACTTATACAAAGTTTCCTTTCGTTTTGTTTTGTTTGTGGGCAGTTATTTACAAAACAAACTCATTTGCAAGTACAACATGTACTACAAATAAACAATGGTAAAATTAGAACGAAGTTAAACAAGAAACGCAAATGCATGTTTATTTTGAACCACTTCAAAAGATGGTTTGAGTATTTCTGAGAATCAACAATAAAAAAGAAGGTAGGCCTAAACGTGAACTTAAGAACAGCACCAAATCATGCTGACCAAGCGGTCTATTAGTTTCACGTAAAAGTTCAGGCTAGATTGTGCCCGATAGCTTACTGATTCTGATAATTATGCCGTCTATTAAAAAAAGTAAACGTTATTATTTATATATTTTCAGGTCTTGTGAAAGAACTTGATACTCACAAAACCGACCACGCCCACAAACATCTGACGTCACACGCCACGTATGTTCTCGTTCAAAAGGAGCTTTTGCGAGAGGAAGCTTTTGACCCACGAGTGACGCCGTATCCGCAATACAACTACATACCACTTTTGGAAAAATACGAGGACTTGTTTCCAAATTTCACAATCCGGTCAGCAGAAATACAGAAACCCCTGAAGTCAAAATCTCGGTTAGGGAAATCTCCCAGTCCGGCCGGACGATATTCAACCAAACAAGGCCGAAAAACGCCCGGTGGAAAAATTACTACGAGGCGAAAATAGACGTGTTTACAGTATTATAAGACATTATTTTAAAAAGGAAGAATAATATATTTTTTATTTAAAATCATACATATCACATGTCCCGCCAGTTTGGAAGATTGTCTTTAACGAATATATATATATATTTGTTTTTAAATGACACATTTTCCTTGCGAATGTTGTGTTTTAAAGTTAAAAACATGCGTCATTTCAGTTCACCAAAAAAAACGACAAAACACATTTGAAATCGTTAAGAGAGTCATTTACAGTACATGTAGACGAGTTCATCTGCCTTAGTCCGGTGGTTGTTATTTTTATTTAATTAATACATTAGTTCAGTGTCATTTTTTCTATTTATAATTCATTCTCAAACCACAAAAGACAAATATAATATTACATGCATACCGCATCTAGATACGTCAGGTTTTTTCAGTGTTACAACATATTATATATAGTACATAATTATGTTGAAGGTTCAGTATAACAATCGCTCAAATGGATTTGTAGATTTCTCAGGATAATTATACAGTAATTTTCGCTGATGATAATAAGTCGATATAGGGAATTAAGACTGTGGGGATTCTGTTAGTCGTTTTTCCTTGATACTTTCGATTTCGTTATGAAGGAATCCGACGGGCACCACCCCTAAAACATTACAGTTTCATAAGTAGTTAGTTAGCTAACGACACTGCCCGGTAGACAGCATAGACCTAAAAATAAGATGAGCTGTGGACAAACCTTACAATTAGGTCCACCCTTACGATCTCTGACATATTATGTCCCTATTGACTACGAAAATGAAATGCATGGTCTCACGCATGAATATGGAATAAGTAACACAGGGAATTTAACCCGAATAATATACATTTGTACATGCATAATTATGTACCGTAAGTTTGAAGATGGTCTTTTTTTATTGAGATGTCCTAAAGAAAGAACCAGCTTTACTTCTTTTGAATTTAAGATATCATTACTATGACGACCGTTTATTATGTATCACCACACCCTGATATGTTGAAATAAATATTTATTACAATACGACCTGTTATTTTGTTGTGCATTTTCTACATTAGGAGTCATAATAAATTTTCTCAAACCGAACATGTAAAATAGCACCTGCAACTTTCTATCACTTTTGCACGTGGAACATGTAAAGTACCACCTGCAATTTTCTATCACTTTTGCACGTGGAACATGTAAAATACCACCTGCAATGTTCTATCACTATTGCTCGTGGAACATGTAAAATGACACATGTGATGGTCCGCCACGTTCGCACGTGGAACATGAAGTATATCAGCGATTTTGCACGAGATAATACAGCTGAACCAATATTATACATTTTCATTTCCAGTATTTTATACTCAACAGAAATATCACCACGGCGACAACATCACAATCATCAACAACAGTCTTTTTAATTATTACGGGCCCATCGTAGATAGGGGGGTCTATTTGCTTCGTACGTGTCGGTCGGTAGGTCTCATTGTTTCTAAGCAATAACTGAAGAACGACTAGACCTAGGAAGTGTTCATACTTTATAGGAAGGAAGACCAAAATCAGTAGATGAGATTGCCCATATAGTAGACATGAGCTAGCATCTTCAAAATTTACAGGGAGATTCGTCATCATCAATAATTGTCCCTACTCTTTTTGAGGTCATTATCATGATTATGTCAGTAAAACAATGTTCAGTTTTTTAAATAAGATTTTTAACAACTATATACCTTTTCGTTTTCTGTGGTTAGGGTTTACAAGTATTCATAAATTGACAGGAAGCAGGTACTATTTGTAAATTTGCTCGTACATCTTTTGTCCAATGTTTTTATTTATCTTTTATATTAATATTTGTAATTCAAACATGGATGCAACGCGAAACTATATGAGTAAATAATGTTTTTAAAATGTTAAACACAATGTTTGATAAGTTGATAACCTAATTAGTTCAAAAGCAGGTGGAGGTTAAGTTAGTTTTCAACGGAGACATCCAAAATCGCCTTTCTTCATTATTGATAGTCTTTTACAACTTAATTGGTGAAAAATTATTTACAACATTTATTACCAAGCTGTATAATATAAAACAGATGCGTCGGTGGTGTAAAGGTTAGCATGGTTGCCTTCCAAGCAGTCGATCCGGGTTCGATTCCCGGCCGACGCACATTATTTTTTATTTATTTTTCTTAACCTGTTTTTTGTCAGTCAATACATTTGTTTGCAGAAAAAATAAACATAATATTATGTTTGTGTATTTGGTACTATCCTCGTGTTTATATGCATTTAAATGTGCATATGGTGAGCCTTTTTCGGTGTTAAAAAGTTAAGTTACCTATATTCTAGGGCTCTTTTCAGCTGTTAAGCTGTTCAAGCACCCTCTGACATTTTGATTTCTACATGGGTAGATTATTTCACTCTTGTGGTGTGGCAGTCAACATCGATCTGCAGCGCCAAGGAATAGACACTGACATCACAGGTACCAATTTACACCTTGGTGGAGTGGAGCGTGTGGGTTATTCTTGCTCAGAGAAGTTAACCAGTGGTCCCGAGGGGGTTGAACCCGGGACCTCTCGATCCCGAAGCGCGCACCCTGTCTCTAGGTTCACCGCTCCCCACAGTGTCAGGAGATAGACGTTGTTAAGTGCTTTAAGTAAAATATCTATATCATACAAACATACTCACTCCTGGGCATGTCAGATTTATATTTCCTTTAACAGCATGCGAACCTTGATTAGTAAATCAACAAAGAAACGACTTGACGTCTCAGATTCTGATAAATATTTCAAGTCCGGGGGTTCATTTATTATGAAAATTAATTGCACGATAAATGTTAATCCTGTTAGTGGCATATCTTTATTAAAAACAGGGTCATGCCCATAATTGGCAATGAATTATATTTTATCTTAGAGGTTTTCATAGTTTATCGAGTATATATTTGCGGCAGGCAAAAAGTCAAAATTTAATCAAGAAATTATAAAATGCGTTATCTGTTAGTCAATATAAGGCATAGATCTGTACTGTCGAAGCCGGTCATAATCATGTCTAGCATATTTGATAGGCGTCCGTTATTGTATATGAAAATCATTAGGTTATCAAGATAATGCTTGAGGTGTTTGGCTTATCTTCATACTATGATTGATTTTAGGCGTGACTGGCGAGCACAATGTCTGTAATGAACTTGTTGAATATAGCAATACAGTACAACCTTGTTTAAACAACCAGCCAATGTATACATAAACAAATATACTTGTAATAATTCGTTGTATACAACAGGTGGTTGTTGTACACAGACGTATCTCTATATGACATGATAATAGTGACTGCTTAAAACAAGCGGCTGTTTAATTGAAAAGGCCTGTCCATATCGTGGGCTTATAATGAGAAGTATAAAATTGATATTTTGAGAAAACAAGAACAAACTGTATGAAATTTACTCTTTTAAATACACATCAGTCGTATAAGGTCGTAAGTAGTAGTTACGACCTTCTCATTCTAAGCCAGTGCTATATAGGTTAGACTATACACCGATCCTCGATCTAACTTCTATCAAGAGTGTGTCCTTTCTGTGCAAATATTTTTTCACGTTTCGAGGTCGGTCTTATCAGATTGATAGTTCAATTAGATTGGTGTTGTTATTAATGATGTAAATGCGTGCAGCATGCCATCAATAAACAGGTTCATGGAATTTTTCACGTCGCCAATTGAATCATTGCAGCAAAACCTCAATAACATGACCACCAATCTTGATATTACACGCATTTACCGTAAACTATCCCACACATAAACGTACATCAGAAACGGTGGAATGACACTGTTATGATACCCATGGTCTAGATAACCGGAAGTAGAAATATATATTAGAAAGTGGAATATGAGCATGCATGCATATACCTTTTATATATAACAAAAACGAATAGAACAATCAAACCATTTCTGACCATACCCCAAAGTTTCACCAACTAAAGTAACTGCGTAAGAAGAATATGTGTGTGCCTATGTATGCGCGAGAGAGCGGGTGAAGCTAAAATTATGGGGAGCGGTGGCCTAGAGGTAGGGCGCGCGCTTCGGGATCGAGAGGTCCCGGGTTCGATCCCCCTCTGGACCACTGGTTAAAATCTCTAAGCAAGACCCACAGCTCCACTCCACCATGGTGTAAAATGGTACCTGTGAGGGCAGTGTCTATTCCTGGGCGCCGCAGATCGATGTTGGCTGCCACACCCACAGGAGAGAAATAGTCTCCCCAGGGAGACACGAGTGTAGGTTTCCATATGTAGCACAATGACCAGGGGAGTTAAAATGTCAAAGGGTGCTTGAGCGGCCTAACAGCTGAAAAGAGCCCTAGAAAATTGGTAACTTAGCTTCTTTTTTTTATTAAATGGTTGAAATATGTTTGCAGACCCTGCACATTTTAGTACAAATCGAAATAAATTGATTCTCCTTAATCTTTTGATCTCAATTATCTGCAACGAAAGGGTGTTGGAGTAAAACCAGTTTTACTGATTCATGATCATTTGACTCACTATCGAAAAAAGGTTTTTCGCATGACAATGAAATTAGTTTCTAAATTACCAACCAAGCACCCTATCCCCGACGTATCGTTATGACGTTAGCACAATGTCATAATGTTGCGAGAAATGTCGAAATTACGCGAGTAGCACACGCATAAAATGTAGTTGTGCGCTTAATGTTGAGAATACTTAAATAAATAAGATATCAAACTATTCACTATTCAGAATAGAAAATGCAATAACTTTAATAAGTCCAAAAGTGATTAATTAATTACACTATCCGTATTTTTGTATGCTTTAATTGGCGCGCGGTGCTGAAATACGATGTCCCAACGTAACATGATTTCTCCGCGCAATAAACAAAATATAATACAACTTTTTTATTCTTTTTATGGGTAATACGTCGCATTGGCTGCGTGTATGGCCAGCTTATGTTCCTTGATGGGGTAATTCAACGTGCTTATTAATAACTTATTATGACCTCGTCAAGTGAAAGAATAAGGTAATATTGGTTGATAATTTATTGACTTCAAACATTGTTGAGAGGATGACGTAAACACGATGACAATAAACAAACACTAGTGAGGAAAGCAAACATCCTGTGTACGTTGTTTAGACTTCCTGGTCGTTGAAGTTACATTTTTATCACGTTATAATAAATTATAAATTATTGATATGTACGTACTTGTACAGTAAAGAACACATGGTATTATTCATTGCAATATAGTGAAAGAAAATCCATAAAAATCGAACCTGTCTAAAATGCCACTTGAGGGTAGGGCATCAGGCAGATGGAGCTAAGGGGAGAGCCGTAACTAAGTTTTGGAACTTGTGGATCGATCCTTTACCCATGTGTATTGTATATAAATGTGTATGAAAGAAATTCCATATACGAATTGGGTAATAAATAATAATTATGTTTAACCTAGATATAGTTCTTTAAAAAACCAAGTGGCTGTTTAGTACAGGTGGTACCAGTATAAAATGATATGACACGGATTCCGTTAGGTTTGCTGCTGAAGACGGGTTGATATATCTATATAGCCGACCGGACGACTTACGGAAATTCATTGTTTGAATATTATTGACCCTCTCCTAAAGCATCCAGATAACATGTCCATAAAATCAAAGAGCTGACGGCCAAGGCACGCACAATCAGCCAAAGAAATTATATCACAAAAAAACAACAGAATTTTCAGTCATCCATCAGATAAAATATATGATCCATGCATATTTAATGGATGAAATATTTGGGAAGTAAAAACTATAGTTTGTGATACCATGTCTTAGGCATGTGGTCAGGGTAACCCGTATGTAGAAGTCGTTCAACAATACGCAACAAACACGTGACTTCCTACCTGTCATGTTTCACATCCTTCTGGACCCTTAGGGTGAGACAGATGAAATTATTATATCACGATACAAGTTTCAAATACCCAACACTTCACGTAATGCGCACATATAAGCCTGAGGGCACTTTCATACCAATAAGTTGATAAATTAATTTATTACGAAATAAAATCATTAACATTATGAATGTTCATGTGTAAGCAATTTGTAATAATGTTCAATATGAATCATAAACTAGTGACACATTTTATTGCATATATTTGATAAAATGATTTGTCGTTTTTAGAAGAAATGACATTGTTTATGTTGTGACAAGCTTACTTTGAACAGGATGCGAATACCATGTTAATACATGCCTACTCGTATTTTATATATTATCTGCTCATGCCAAATAGTATTAGAAAACTCACAGTAAATTGAGGTAACCACATATATATAGCGTAATGCAGGTGTCCGCGTTAAGTGTTTAATGGTCCGAGTTCGATTCCTGGCACCGATCTCCCGAAGCATCTCAAGTAGAAATCTCATCTCAAATTGAGATTTTGCCACATCAGTGTCTGAATATGAGATAAATCTGAAGTTAGAACTGTTTAGAATGTATTGTATTAAGCTAGGAAAAGTGTATGCTGTTTTTGATGCCAATTTTGTGTCCATCCTCTGATGGAAATTATCCAAACAACACATGGCAATATTTAAGATGAGATATATCTCCGACTGAGATGTTGCGGGTGATCGGATCGTGATCGAAACCAAAGTGGTAAAAAAAATGTAATGGTATTCACAATAGCTCAAGAAACTGTTGTTTTGTCCGGCTTTAGAATATTATGGCACATGCCGTATGACTGAAACATTGTTGACTTAGCACATTCTATTTTATTTAATGCACCGGTCAATTTAAATCCCCACCCCGTGGAAGTCCGGGGATTGCAAGTGTTTGATCACTGGTTTTTAGGCTGGCGATTTGCGCCAGACTATTACAATCCTAAAAAATGAAATCCACTAAGATGAATTTACTCCCGAAACTGACAACACAGAATCTATACACTCAATGCAAATAGTTCCTCCTCGTTAATCAGTTTTGCAAGATAAGAACATTCAACTTTCCTTGTTTCATTAATTCTGTTCGATTGTAGTATTGAAATGGAAGGAAATTGTATGAAATTAAAAGAAAAGGTGTTTAAAGGCGTTGATAATTATTACTACGCGTTCGTATACTACGCGTTACGAACGCGATATAGCGCGCGCATAAATGATTTTATTATGTTAAATCATTAAGGTCAGTATTCTCCAACGAGATCGTGGTCGAGTGGATGAGCAACTCGCTTAGTAATTTTCTGATGCTAAGGTCCAGCGATCGAATCACGGCGGCTCCAAAACATTTTTTTTTAAATTGTGTTTGTTGAGTCCAGCACTTACCTCTCTTTCGACTTAGAAAACCAGTTGATGTTATATTACTTGAAAAACTATTGTTTCAATTGACTGGTACAAAAGTATCATAAAATAATATTTTGAAATCGTCCGTCTGTTTGAACTTGGTCAAGAAAAAATGTCCTTATGAAATTATTGTCATAAAATGAAAATATAAACAAAGTTTCATCAGCGTCAATATGGTAAGTCATATAATTGTAATACAACATTGGACCAAAAACATGCATGTACCTGGTACACATGATTGGAGAATATGAAAGTCCACCTTTTTACATTTTAAAATCAGCATTTTCACCGTGTTTTATTTTTTGTTATGACGAATGGATTGATAAAAACAAAGTTTTGCAACGAACATTTGTATTTATAACTATCCCATTTCTAATACAAGCATACAAGTATACAAACTATTACACAAAATCACATTGCATTGTGGATCCCGTGTTTAACCCGTCAAATGGTTTCTATATCATCTATGACCAAAGGCATTTTAAAGGCCAAATATATGAATAAAATGTAAACTGTATTAAATCTTAAGTCCCCTCACTAGCAAGGGCTTGACTAACCACTGATTTGTGAGAATAACTCCTTATGGAGAAAACTTAATCCAGATGCCCCTTATAACATTGAGATATAGAAAGGGGTCATGGTAGGACCACGGAGCTTCAGCAATCCCTTAACATCTATGAATACATATACATGTAGTAACTTACGTATTTTGCAGTGAAGTGAGATTCTGCGACGACAACACCACTGAGGCTACCTCATATTAAAAAAATTATCAATAACTCAAGTATGGCAATTTATTAGGAACAACACTAAGGAACACAGTGATAATATGAATATAACAATAAAACATTATAACGTTATATCGCAAAGTAAACAGCCCATTATGAATTTGACAATATATTTCTGTAAGCAACGCTTATTTTACTTAGAGCATTATACATTATGTAAAATACAATATCCTATGTATGTAAACAGTATTGTACAATAAAATGTAAAATGTATAAAACAATAATTGTAATGGGTGCATTTGCAATAATCTGTACAGTGATACAATTTATTCAATTTAACTTCACTTGAAAATGATACAATAACAAATAAGGAAAAGGGGACGAAACGAAGAAAATGCACCGTTATTTTCAGTTCGATCAAGTATAAAATCTAATGAACTTGCTGAGAAAACCCCAGACATAATTATGATTAATAAATAGTGATAATAAACGTAACATATCGAGTCAACTAGTTTCTCATCCGAAGAGTATTCGTTTCTCATCACATAAATTAAAATGTTATACCATCTGACACTCGAGGTGTCAAAACCAATACACTAAGTTACTCATTGCTCACGTTCGATTTGTAACGTAAATTACAGGTTATGTAAGTTAGTTGTATTGAAGTTTCCGGGTGCGAATTGAGCGATGTGTTTAGGGGATTTTGATGACAGCTATTTAAGAAAATGTATCCGAGCTATTGGCACAGTCGAACTTTGAATCTTTCAAACGTAAGTTGGATATTTGTTCAGTTAACTAGTCAGTAACGTACGTGAAAAGTAGAGGATTAAAATCTTCATTTCTTTTTTTCATACCAGTACATAAATTGCTATAATTCTAGTTCTATGTTTTTGTTTTATAGAAATCGTGTTTTGCAATCGGAATCTTGTTGAAAATGTGTGTTTAATTATAAGTTTTCAATGATAAGTGATACACATGTGATAAAGTAACGGAGATTACATATGTTGTTTATTTGGTATTGTAGAAATCAAGATGAAGACCATAGCAGTGTTATTGATCGGTGTAGTTGCCATGTGTAGTGCATTCCCATCAGGAGGTAAATATAGACTTTTCAGAATTCCTCTTTAAGTTTCATAGTGTTTTTTTCTGACACAATTTATATTAATCGCTACTTCATGACACTGTGGCGTGAAATATGTGGTGGCAGTGATCATTTGGCAAGGGAGATCACAGTGTATGCGTTTGAAGTTTAACCGTTTAGGCTTATTCACAGTATTGCTATATATGATTTATCATAATATTTATTTATTTACTAATTATAACACGGAACAGACATTATGTCTCATTAATTAATGAGTAAAACTATCCGTACGTTTTCTTATAATGTTCCGTTATATCTCGTAGATGCTCATATATCCCATTCTCGTTCAACCAGAGTATTTTTATCTGAAATATAGAAGCTTGACCATCCACTGATTTTTTAGGATTATATTTCTAATAAAAAAGAGCATGTACATTACAAGTCTATTTTTCCAAGTACAAACCATCTCGTTAATATTAGACCTAGTAAGCAATAGTCTGTACCAAGTACATGTATATACGGTTGTCTAATTATTATAAATTACCGTTTTTATGAAATTCCAGGATTTCGCAGACCATGCAAGAAGCACGGATTCCATATGTCTCAGGGTGGATTTGGGGGTTCCAGTATAGGATTCGGTTCCGGTTTCGGACAACAGGCTGGTGGCCAGATATTCGGCGGCGGAGTAAGACGTGTTGGTTTTGGAGGATTTGAGTGAGTATTCTTATACATTGCTAACCGTTAAATCCTTATATGAACGTTATTCATTAAAACGCAAAAACTACCCCCGCTGTCTAAACACGTGAATGCGTCTCGTCACAGGCATAGTCGATTAAATTTCGATATATCGATAAATATATTATTCATGATTAATATCGAGGCTCAATCCAAAAAGATATATAAAATAATAAATAAATTCGTTGTCGAATATAATTTTCGGTAAGCATCAGAAAGTAGTCAAGTCTTAGTAGCCATTATTCTCAAATGAAACCAATTTTCAACGCCCTCATAAACATACTGTTTTGAGATTTGTGCATGAGATGCTTCAGGAGATCATGGCCCTCTTCAAACAACTTTATTTAAGTGTAAGTGTATTCATAGAAGACTACTGTAGTATGCATGTCATGTGAGACTGTGATTCGAAACATGCATATAAATGAATGCCTTTGTAACGGAGATAAATACGAACAGCACGTACGTTTGGTCCAATTTGCCACATTTTAATGATTATATGGACGCAATGTTAAACTCTGGGACATAATGGTATCATTTCTTTCTACAGCGATAACAATGGATGGGGTGATAACAATGGATGGGGTGACGACAACGGATTTGACAACAACAGATTTGACGATCGTTTTGACGACAACAATGGCTTCGGACGCGTCATTCAAACCGGAGGTATCGGAAGCCGTGTCCCCGGAGGTGGTCGTATAATCGGTATTGGTTCTATCGGTGGTAGCCACATGGGAGGTGGTCAAATTGGCGGCGGTCAAATTGGCAGCGGTTACTTTGGTGGCGGTAGTGGCGGTATTGGCGGAGGCGCTATTGGCGGCGGTGCTATCGGTGGAGGCGCTATTGGAGGTGGCGTAATTGGCGGTGGTGTTATTGGTCGTGGTGGCTTTGACGACAACAACTGGAACAACAACAACGACTGGAACAACGACTGGAACAATAACAACAGAGGAGGATTCCCAGGACATGGTCTTCATTAATAAATGTCCCAATGTCAAAGTCAAATGTAAAGTAAAGTCTTAGAGGACGTTGTGGCAGTCTCGTTAAAATCAGATCCTAACATTTGCTCTATTCCTTTGCGTTGTTAGTTATTGCTATATCAGTGTAAAGTAGTGGAGCTGATATGGGTCTGATTTAAACGAGATTGACGTTGTGGTATCCTGCCGATTGTTTCCAAACTGGAAGCTTGTACAAGATAGAGATACCGGGTATGTTGAAGAGAACCTTGAATGGTCATAATATAATTTATGAATGATACAATTTAAAAACAAAATAAACAAATTTTTGCTGAAGTTACAAGAAAAAAATAATTTTAAAAATGCTTCGAGCTTTTATTTTCTATAAATTGGATATAAATAAGTAAAAAAATAGAAATGCTTCGAGCTAGAAAGTTTTCTATAAATTGGATATAGGAGAGATACGAAGATATTTTGAAGTCATAATATAATTTATGAGTAATTTAAAAACTAAAATCACCCTGAAAAATAAATAACATGAGAAAAATAATGAAAAAATCTACTAGTATTTATAGTATGATGCTGATTTGTTGAACATGAACATTTGTATATCAAATCATGGGCCGTTCCAAAAGTGCGCTCACTTATGAGTCAAAACGGTTTTGGAAAGGCCCTCGATAATATATTTAATACATTTCTACGTCCAAAAGATGTATGACTATATACCAAATGTTACATTGTGTATACGTGTAAAAATATGAAAATTTAAATAAAAAATGAATAATTATATTATGTTGTGTTTTATTGTGGCATGTCTTTATAATCAATTTATATAAGGATTTCTGAAACCCTTGGTACCAACACCGCCATGCAAATGGTTCACGGTGGCTATTGTATTTATAAGTAATGCAACGGATGCTCACAATGCCTTGCTTTGCGCGGAATTCACATGAAAAACACCATTATAAAAATGTGCAAGTAAACCTCAAGTTCGATTAGCTACAAACACGACAAACTACTTCGACAGCTGCTTACCGTTTCGGTCAGTCAAACATAACCGAAGCCAGCACATACAAACGAATCAGTAGGACTACCACATACCACAAACTTAAAACTATTTTCTTATTCCTTTAGGTATTACATTTTGTATTTTTCTTAATTGTTGAAGCGCGCTAAACATTCACGGATCTAGAACTTTGTCTCATGGAAGTTCGATATTTTTGCCAGAAGGCGTACGATGACTTTTCGCTCAGGCAAGTCCAATTTTAAGGCTATTTTATCGTTGTCCTTGCAGAATACCATTAGGTCTGTACCCGACTCCATCCTTCAACTAGTATATGTATACATCTTCTATTAACTTAATAAATTAAAAAGTTGAAATACATTACATATAATCGCTTAATCAGAAATGGTTTGGAATATCTTTATGAAACTAGGATATCCAGCATTTTTACAGCGGGGACTTTTCCATTTTCGTTAGGTTATGTGTGACGTGCATTTGTGTTACATGATGTCGCTTATGTTTTCTGTGCTCGGTTGGTTAAGTTAGGTGCTGTCTTCCCTGTCCGATTTCCTCATATCTTTTAGTGGTTGTAAGTTGGACAACTCGTATAAAAACTTCACTCAATCATGTACGAGTTGTTTCCCTTTATTCGATATTTTACCAGAGTCCGCCCACGCAGATTATGCGGTTTCAGTGGTTTATCGGTTAAAGCTTGCAGGAAGCGTTACCCAGGCAATATCATATCATGAAACATTACTAGCCTGAAAGCTTCATAGTCTGATGTCCCAGGGTAATCATAAAATATAGAAAATCCTATACCAGTATGAATAATAGAATAATTATTGAATATTTGAAAACATTACCAGTCTGGTAGATATGCGGAGACTCAATGGAGCGGACGGTGATATTGAATGGAGCTGTGCGAATGTATCTTCGCGGAGTATGAATGGCCATGACCTTTTGGAGCAAATTATTTATAAGTTGTGCTTGAATCGATTTTTATTTTTGAGTGACTCTCATCGCTCCGGAGTGTCTGCTCCAGCCTTGAACTGCTTATATTGCTATATTGAGCGATATTGGCTATACATGCGACTGACCCCGCCGTGACTCCATACCAAACGCTCTATCGATTTATCAACCTGCCAGTGAATGAACAGGGGATTTGGTTTAATGAATGCTTAGTTACTTGTATTACATGAATGATGCTGGAAATAATCGGTAAAAGTACGTACATGTGTCAATTGTAGGAAACGCTATCCTTGTGTTCTGAACCGTTCTGTTCTGTTCTCATAATTTAATTGCTTTTTTTGCGCGTCGATGAAAGGTGAGACGTCGGTCGCAGAACTGTCGAGGGATTATGTCTGAAATCAAATGATTTTCAGGAATATTATTTTTTATTTCACTCGATAATGTCAAGATAATAGTTGCAATTAATACCTATCTATCTACCTACCAAAGTGCTTACGCTAACACAACATATTGATTTACGCTTTATCCTTTGATTGGTTAGTTGCGTGTTGTATCTTGACAACATAACCCAGGTGTATCTTCATAATGATAAACATATTGCAATGTCATACTATGACCACGTCAGCTGCATTTATTGATCCAGTAGTGCAATGTCACCGACTTTCGAGCATACAGAAACATCCATGCAAGTTGTAGGCCTATGGTCAGTGAAATGCCAGCATCAAATCAAGGCTACTATATAAATCTCGTCAAACTTGATACATTAATATTTTTCATTCATCGTGCGCTCCCTTATATGACCTTGTACACTTCAAACGCTCCACACCATTCATGGTATTTGATGAAAATGTACTTTCTTGTTTCGCACGAAGGTCAAAAGTTCATTCATTCCCGTTTTTGACCATTCATAAAATCGCCAAACTAGTCCTACAGAATATTTGCAAAGTGTATCGATTAACAGAGAGTAGACGGAAATATCAGTGGCCCCAGCGAGTTTAGTTTTCGTGAAGGAAAATGCGATTTGCCGGGGAAAAATGATTAATGCGAAATATCAATTAAGGCTGGTTTGCCCATTGATGCTGAGAGCTATCTCGTACACGATACCAACGGATAGTCGATATTACGGTGACAATGTATGAATGAATCATCAACGCAATATTCATTCAATAAAACTGATTGGAAACAATTATCTAGGTTGCTAAGAAACGGCGCGGATACTGTTTTCCAAACATCCGTATAGAGACATTTTGAACGCATGGCAAACATTATATGAATGAGGTATAAATGAATGAGTATCTAGGGGATTGGTAGGATTTCATAGAACCAAGTTGTTGTAGATTGTACATGTATGAGTTTGGTGAAGGGTGAGAGATATAAGGGGTATGTGGCGTATAATTGAAGATAGAGTGGACGGACAGTGGTGAGACGGCGCGATGACTCGGGCTCCGGTTAAAAAACAAGTTGGAGATACTTTAGTAAATGGGTTTTAAAACGTGGCATTTTCAAAACTGAAAGTAAAAACTGGATGATGTATCTTAAGGAAAGCGGGTCGAGACTTGGGAAGACGGACAGACTTCGTCAGAGTTAAGTGTAGAGTCGTGTTTAGAAATAATATTTCATATTAACTATGCGAATTATGCTTCGAATGCGCCGGTAAAGGCTCGTATATTGATTGGCACTGGTTATTTCCCCTAATGCACACGTTCGCCCACGCGATGTTTAAAGCTAGCACACATATCGCTGGTAACGGCAAGGGTTTATCTGCGATGATTTTGGAAACAAACGAGATTGCTTGCAGACGGATTTCCTGGTCATAATTTATAAAGTAGTTATTTCTGCTAACATTTGGTAGAGTTGGGTTCTGTGGTGGTACTTAGTATGAATCAATGTCAGGATGGTACCAGACGTTGGGTTTGTACCACCCACTCGGTTAGCACCATTGCTAGAGTACCTGACTGTCGCCATGCAGATCTGGGAGTGATTCCATGGTTCTGTACTGGGCAGGGTGTATACCCGTGACACTGACGTCAACTTTGCTTAATTGAACGACCACATGTGGAGTTGCAAGTTGCTTGCAACACGGCAAGTTAGTACTAGTTGATAATTAATTCCAGGAAAACTAGTTTGATCAGTTATCACTCGCATTGTGCCTGGTCGTACTAGTTGATAATTAATTCCAGGAAAACTAGTTTGATCAGTTATCACTCGCAGTGTGCCTGGTCGTACTAGTTGATAATTAATTCCTGGAAAACTAGTTTGATCAGTTATCACTCGCAGTGTGCCTGGTCGTACTAGTTGATAATTAATTCCTGGAAAACTAGTTTGATCAGTTATCACTCGCAGTGTGCCTGGTCGTACTAGTTGATAATTAATTCTTGGAAAACTATTTTGATCAGTTATCACTCGCGTTATGCCTGGTCCTCCGTGCATCATTATCAAATACAAATACTTTTATGTTGCTGACACTGGAACAAACACCATTTGTATATCGAATACCTACTTTGGCAAACAACAAATGAAAATGGCTAATAATTATTAAAACGTGCACTAATATATCAGGCCCGGTGATTATCACGAAGCATGCTCTCATTCTCATACTCAAACTCCATACTCTATCCCCAAACTTGAAAAACAGTTTATTTTAGTTTTTTTTATCAAAGCCAATACCAACTTGTAGCAAATGATCTAATTAAGAGAATAAACCACCATCTTATATGTTTCAATTCTGTAATAAAGAAGTTATAGCAGTTTTTGTAACTATGTACATGTTCCAAAAGAAGTACAGAGTTTGAGTTTGAGCATGGAGTACTTTCTCCAATGTTTATAATCACAGGGTTCAGACTTTGAAGGCAGACAGTTGAGCAGAAACGAGAGACAACGGTACAAATTGCCTGTTCTGAATGAAATTGGCGCCTTTAAAATGACTAATAATGAAATTTGATGACTTGTTATTGGGTGTTTAAATTAAAAAAAACTATTGTAGAATCTATTATTGTTTGCGGTTTTTGAACCTCATGGAACCTTCTAATCAGTGTTCTAATTCTATTGTCCAGTTTTTGTTGAATAAGAAATTAAGGAATCGAAAAAGGGGAACAACAGGAAACAGCAGGACATGAAATGCATAAAAGATCACAAGCAACAGAAAGGTCTGACATACCCAAAGTACAAGTCTTGGGGACAAATACAAACAAGGAACACAGAAAACATAACCTACCCACAAAGACATTCAAACAGTACACACTGGATGCCGAGTTTTTGTATTTTTTTAAAAATGAATGCCACAACCGCCGAATTTACTTTTGTGTAATGTAGATCAATATAGTAAATATAATACAGTAAATGTTCACTTCCAAATATATGCAGGCTGGTATATATGTTACAGGAAGGTATCTGATGGAGTACCATATAAAGCCACAAGCTGTGTTAGACCTGTGTTTATCCACCTGGGACCTTATTCACCAACATTGTAAGTCTAAAATTCAGACTTAGACTTTATATTGCCAACTGTTCAATTCGCTCTCGTATTGATATAAATGCTACGATTTTAATAAAAATTGGTATATACATTGTCAGTTGTTAACAACAAATAATCAGATAACATTTCTCATGGTTAAATGTAGTTGCAAAGAAATGGCAATGATTATAAATGTTGTCAATTTTAAGTCTAAGACTCAGTTTCAGTCTTACAACTTTGGTGAATAAGGTGCTAGTATTTCCCTTCTGAATATTCGTTGTCCAGCTCAAGACGACAGTGCCTATTCCAACAAGGCTTGAGCATGCATAGTGTTTCTCTTAAGTGTTGCTTTGTTGGTTGTATAGCTTGGCTATTTTGACCTGAGTCTGACCTTTATAGAAGAATATATTACAAAGTTCTTGCTTTGAATATATCAATTTCCGCAAGCAAATCGTGCAATATCGGTGTTTCAGATTTGTGTTTGTATTACATCTCGGGCGTCTTAGTGATACTCCCCGATTATGAAAACATACAATCGGTGTAGTAAACGTAGACAATATATCGACTGTTAAATTATGCTAATCAATAGGTCAGGCTCATGTCAAATTGGCTAAGCTATACTTGTGATACGTGGTTCTCCTTGTGGTTTGGTTTTGCCAGGTATTTCAACCCGGTATATTTGACTGACTGAAGTGACAGACAGTCATTGGGCAATGAAATATTTTAAATAACGCTGTTCGGATTGCATTTTTAGTTTTAGCATGTGCTAATTCTTTTTTGTGATCCTTTTGGTACCTTCCCCGCTCGGCTATTACCGTTTAATGCTGTCTTCCCTGTCCTATTTAATAACTCTTAATACAGTAATACGGTTCTCTTTGGTCACCATTTCATAAAAAATTATAATCGACATATTTCGGTTTCGCACCACCAGAAATGTTTTCAGTTTTTCTGGTGACTTACAATAAGAAGTTTGAAAACAACTTTACCCTTGGTGCAAAGTGACCGGTCCATGCGCAGATAATCATGCTTATTGTATTTCTGTATGAATGGTCGAACTTCGAGTATTTCCACCTTTGTTGATTGCCGTTCGAATACTTAGAATTCGATTCGAACATAATTTGACGGTATTCATGCAAATTACTAGTACTGGAACCCAACAACATCAATGGTACAAGACAACGGATTGTCGTCATCGGGATAAAAAAGTCGAGTTACATTCCTGGATTTTTAAGTACATTCTAAACATTTTCGCCAGCATTCTGAATACATTCAACATCCGTTAGCCCATACCTGTACCCACTTCGAATGTTTTGCCTACGCTCGAAACATTCGAGTTGCATTCGAAGTGGAGAAATATCGGATAAGTGTAACTGTTCTAAATCTAATGTTACTGCAGCATGCGCCAAACATTTAGAGTGACCAGTCCCCATGATTATAAACATTGTAGACCGTACTTCATACTCAAACCCATACTCGAATTGGAGCATGTTCTATCAGCAGAATGTTCTTAGTTACAAAAACAGCTGTGACTTCTTTATTATTGAATGGAAACCTACTATATGGGGTCCAGTTTCTTATTTAGATTATTTGCCACAAGTTGTTGTTGGTTTTGGTTCAAAACTCTTAAAATACTGTTTTTGAAGTTTGAGCATCGAGTATGAGAATGAGAAATTGTTTATAATCACAGGGCCTGGTCACAATGATGGACTAGAATGCATTCGGAACACAGCATGGGTTGCTTAAAATATGCACTTGGAATATACATGAATTTCACCATGATGGTTCTTACAACATTCAAACTCATTCACCCTCCAGGGTGACCAGGCTCCGATTTCCTGAAACATCTCCATTTTGAGATAAATCTCATCTCAAATATAGCCATTTACATATGGATAATTTCCAAGAGAAGATGGACTCAAAATAAGCTTCAAAACAGCAAATGCTATTTTTGTTACTTTCATTGGTGTTTAATGAGTTTTAACTTCAGATATATTAGAAATTCAGACTCTGACTTTGGCGAAATCTCAATTTGAGTTGAGATTTCTGCTTGAGATGATTCGGGAGATCGGGGCCTGGTGATTTATTTAGCAAAAACACGACAATTTGCTTTTCGAAATGAAAATAACCGTAAGTATTTTATTCCTTTGAACACCAATTTCTGAGAAACATAAACTACGCTAGGTAAAATATGTAAGCTTTAAACGAAATAGCAATTGAGCTGTTTTTTCTAGCACCCATTGGAACCTTGGGGAAAACGACTTGGAATTGTAGACCAACTCTCCAAAAGGTTTCACATGTTGCTTGCAAAACTAGCCCATCCACTGATAGTGATACTGTATGTCGCGAAACGCTAATATTATTCCCCTTCGGTTTATATTTAAAAATAATTGGTAAAGAAATAAAATGCTTATTTTTTATATGGAAGTGAAGCAAATTTGGTATTGGGTTTGTAGCCCAAAGTCACAGGCTATTGCTTCACTGATTTATGGAATACAAACATCTTGTATGTAAGCGTAAATATGTATGTATTAAGTATAATCCGACAAAGTGCTTCCGGTTTTTCTCTTTTATTTAAACTAATTTTATATACATATTATTCTCATACATATAACACAAACCAAACAACATGTTAATAAAACAATTAAATTATCATTACATTCTTTAAGTCTTGTTTATATACTTACACGCATATAACATCCCTCAACACCTCTTTCCTGATGTCATCCAAGAGGACCTTGTGCAACTTAGGATGGAAGAAAATCACCTACATAATTCGCGCACCATTCCTAATTTGTTCGTTGTATGCGAGGTCAAGGACCACACCCAACACCTCCAGAATTGAAAACTGAAACTAAGTACACAAAAACACTTTCTGAAACCTTAGTATTCAGATTGAATTTTTATGCCGCCTGCCATTCAGACCAGCTTGTGTAATCAAAGTTCACTTTAAGGACAAATAAATTTTTTATACGGAGATGCCATAACCTTTAATGCCAGCAAATTCAAAATATCATATCGTGAAAAACATACAAGAGTTTGTGTTTTTGTAATCATAAATGGTTACGTTATTCTAACAAAAAAGAAAATGGGTTCTAATAATGTTTTCAGAAATATGCATCATATGTGATAACTGTGGTATTTGTCCTTGTGTGAAAAGGTGAGTGTTCTAGTTCTCTAGTACACGGAAGTTGTTCCACATGACTCGGGATTTTTATTGTTGATTAAATTGATACTTACTTTGTCTGCCATCATATTATTACGGATTCTTTGACCTTTTATGGGTATATTAAGTTCAAAAGTGACATAATTTATACGTGTACATTGTATCGTGACAATGAACCGGTAATTACATTCTGGTTTCTGTAAGGATATTAGGGGTAATATCAGTACGAATGTCAGGGGTGATATCAGTACGAATATCAGGGGTGATACCAGGACGAATGTCAGGGGTGATACCAGGACGAATGTCAGAGGTGATATCAGTACGAATCTCAGGGGTGATATCAGGGCAAGAAGCAAACTTTGAACACCCGGGTTAAATCAAAACTTAATTACTGTTATGAGAAGTAGCGTTTGAATGACGCTAGTGACGTCAACACAGAGGACAACCAAAATGGTTCCCCACAGAACAGCTGAAACTTCTAGCTCTTATTACTAATTGAAACACCTTGCAGAAGTTAAAAACAAACTTTACTTGAACAACAGGCGTTGTCATCGTGTCTGTCGGGTAACAATGGCGCATGCGCATTAAGTCATTGTTGTGCGGCTTGATGCTAGAGTTATATCCCTTGCTACGTTGAAAATATTCTGAGAGTGCAGTCTCAAGGGCGATATTCTGAGGGAAAAAGAGGTAGGCCAAAGGAAACCTGGAGAACAGTAGTAATGGAAATAGCTAGAACTTGACATACGGACAGCAGCGGGAAAGATATTACAGAGAAATATGTGCATCGTTTTATGAAGAGTTCGAATTGTTGTTATGTTGTTATTAAATAATGCCCTTGTCCACACCCACTTCATGTCCAATTTCAATATTAAATAGCCATACCTTTTTTATAACTTTTTTAATACAGTTGCTATGACTTTGTAAATATTCTGAGAGAGGGCTTTAATAATCCTATAATCACTTATGCCCAATCCCTTTGTGTATATGTAATGCAATAAAATATTATTAAACTAGACTGCAGTTACTGGTCCTGTTCATTTAACGCCCTATTATCTACAGATAGAGAACGAACTCGGTCAAGACTCGGCGTCAGTCGGTCCAGAGACAGATAGAAAATCATCGTGCTATTCATATTTAATGCTTCCATACAACTAGTTCGGAGACATGACGTACTGTTCAAATGACAGCGACTATCTGTTCCATCGGGTGCCCCGACATCGAATTGTGATATGGGTGCGCTGTCAATATAATACGGCTTGGTTGGGTATCGTTGATTGTACGAATTTGCCGTATTGAAGTCAAGGTTAGATTCAGTTTGCAAACACTACACTGCGAAATCCTACCCTCACAACATGCGGTAGTATTTCGTACATAAACAAAATAATATGAAAACCAAAACCAAACTTGCTTTTGTATTCCCGTCAGTATAATTTTCGTTTCAACACTAATTGATCAATGGTGTCGTTATACAATACAAAGCGAACTACATAACCAGAAACAAAAAATAAAATATTTATATATCAACTGCTTTTCAGTTTCAATCAATGTTGGGTGAGGTTCCTATTTGGCTTTGTTTTTAAACACGTATGTATATCAATCATTTACGGAACAAAAGGCTATCAGGATACTATTTATAATACAAGTATGGCGTGAAATAGGCGACAACTATAGATATTAATACTAGAATAAAAGCGAAAAATTGAACAGCGTCGAGCTCCAATCCTCAGCTGGTACATGCATTGATTTTGGGCGAGGCTTATTACTGACTTCCAATATGAATCATTTAACAAAGTAAAGCGCATTTCGTGATCACACAATGACTCATTGTTCGTGTAAGTGAATAGGAACCACAATAACATACAAACAATCTGATAAGAAAGTGCGGCAATATGTGCCCGGAACTCACCGAGAAATTCCGTAATGGATAATGTCCACAATCCGAGGGTTGGGCTTTTGATTTTTTATACAAAATAAAGACATGATTTTTGTCACCATTTGTCCCGAAATATAGCTGGGTGGGAACAATCAAGCAAACCGTCGATCATTAATTTAACATATTTTATTTATTTTTAGTAGCATAATATGTATGTATTTCGGTCAAAAGCTCACAAGTACGTATATACGTATGTTTATAATAAATACCATATGTTATGCAACAGTCCGACTATAAATACAATTTATATTGACTTATTTTTATTTGATTTGAATGTATTCTTGCCGCTTATCTATTAACCGGAGTCAAACATTTATTAATCGCATTGCAGTTTGAAGATCAGGTATAGCGTGCTTTTGTCTTTGCTTTGACAGGAGGCTGTACGGCCATCGGGTAGCTTTCGGCGACGACCGAGGTAATTAAAGTTTCTTTTGAAATATGCATTCAAGAACCGAATACTACGAGTACTGCGAATTATCCCGTTGCGTTGGTTGGTCACAAAATTATGCCATTGAATGAGCAAATGTGTTTTATGTTCAATTATGTCTAATCTATATTTTATTTCGGAAGAAATACAACTGGGCAACGGGCGGGGCATATACAAGCCCAGACCTCACAAGGTGCATATTTTGTTTGAAACAGAAAAGCGAAATTCTTGCGAAACAAAATATGAATTAAACGGATTGTTTATGTACGGACAAATGTAAGACAGAAAACCCCTTATATTTAGTGCATGCAATACCTTTCGGTCAAATAGACTTGTCTGTCACCTGTGTAATAGTACATTACCATATGCAAGCGTAGATAATATTACAAACAAGAACACCATGTTCATCCAAAATAATATCTTTGCGCTCCATATAGCAGCTCCGTTGGATCGATCTGAAAAGAGAAAAATAAAGAGGAAAATAAATTTGAATCTAGCATAAATTAAGAATTACTCAAATGGAAAAAGTGAAAATGTATGGTGGGTTTTAAGATGAAATAAGGTTTAAAACAGCTCCAAAATTAGAAAAAATACACATCAATTGATTCTATTTTAAGTACTTTACCCATACATTGCAATCTTAGCTTAAACATTTTCCAAGCGTTATGTCAAAATGACATACTAGTACAGTGTTGCTATGGTGACCAATTTTGGAAAAGTAATCTTGCTTTAATTGTGTAATTATGAAATACTAGTTCCAGTAACGTCAAATAACGTTTGACAAAATATGAAATATCCAAAGACAACTATAACTTCCTTAAAACTCGAGATATCAACACAATTTCTTTTGCATTGTGCTTCATTAGCATTATTCTTTAACCTATGAAAAATCTCAAAATTAGTATTCTTGTCGAAATAGCAGGTTTTCCTGGAGACTGGCTCACATGTATTTAGAAGCTACCTGCATTTTACCGACATATTTGTTATAACCCTTGCATGATTGTGTCAATATTTAAAATTCCATTCTGTAATACGTGAAATAATCGGAGAAAGTTGTTATTGTGTTATTTCGTGGTATACAATTATTCTTAATAAACAACGTGCACCTGAAACAATGAGACAGCATTCGCAACAACAACATCATCAATAACTACACAAATGCATTACATCTTGTATAAAATACGCAATTCAGAAGATGACTTTGTGGTAGACTGGTTTACAGCCAATCCACACTTGTATGAGAGGAGTGGCCCAAAGCGCAAATTGTACCAATATATCCCGGGTGTCAGGTGCAATACTGGTTGGGTGCAAGCAGTTAACAATGCGTACATAAATTTGTTATAACTAAAATCAGGTCAATAACCTTTTTAAAGCTGAAACTAGGCCAATAACCTTTTTATGGCTGAAACTGTATCACACAGCCATATTGTCGTCGGAAAGTAGGTCATTCAGATTTTGTGCCGCTTAAGCTGGTGTTTTAGTATTTACTATTTAGACAACTGGCACTTGGGCTTTAGACTTTTCGACAAATGAGCCTTGGTCTTTGAGCGGTGATTTTCATCTTCTCGTTCAGTTGTGTGTTAGTATGCATTGTGCCTTATAATTGTGGTCTGTATTATGTTTTTACACAAAGTGCTGACGCTGCTAGTATGGCTTTAACAGAATAACATTTAATGAGGTACAATATTACGACGTTTGAAATGTTAACCAATGTTCTTATAATGATTAGAAAACACATTTCCACCGCTAGAAAACCAGGTGAGAGAGTTCTAATGGTGACAAGTCATATTAAATTGTGACACCGTATACCTACTATGTCAGAAGTGCCAACAGTCGACCGCGTTTCTTACAGTCGTGATAAAGTGATTTAATGGTGTCTGACGACTCTGACCTTAGTCTACCTACATTGTCTAATGGTTTCATTTGCTATCGACTTCATCGATTAGGTACACATGCTCTCAAACAAGATAGAGTTACGAACATGTTTTGTAGCGTCACTCATTTCTACAGTTCAGGTAGGGTATGAATAGAGTGGCGCAGTGGAGCAATCCACTATTATGGTGTAAAACAAGTCTTAAGGCTTATACCAACAGTTCAATACTATACTAAACTCTACCTATTTAAGCAATGATTTTAATATTTTGGGTACACATAAACGATGACATCACTGTCACAATATCCTAACTGGATTATAACAAGATTAGCAATTATGTAAACATTAAACGGAACCTTTGTTAAAAACAGTTACGAGGAAATCGGAAAGGGAAGGCAGCACTCAACTAAACCAGCCGAGCACAGAAACCAGTAACACCACAACACAACTACACAGAGCAATGCCCACACATAAGCCGACAAATAATTAAAAGTACAAGTTCCCGCCTAAAAAAATGCAGGAAACAGAGCATAATTTAATTGTATCAGTTTATAATTCAATGCTATGGAGTGAAACGATTTTTTTCTATTTTAGTAAAAGTAATCTTAAACCTACTGCCATGGTACGTTTGATTTAGATGCGATTGCCCTAATTAACTGAATTGCTAGGTACCAGTACGTTTGATTTAGATGCGTGTGACCTAGTTAACTGAATTTCTAGGTACCAATATGCTTGAATTAGATGCGCGTGACCTAGTTAACTGAATTGCTAGGTACCAGTATGTTTGATTAAGATGCGTGTGACTTAATTAACTGAATTGCTAGGTACCAAAATGTTTCATTTAGATGCGTGTGACATGATTAACAGTCTAGCTAGGTACCAGTATGTTTGATTTAGATGCGTGTGACCTATTGAACTATTTAGCAAGTACCAGAATGTTTCATTTAGATGCGTGTGATCTGATTAACTGTCTCGCAACTTAAATTACTGAAACCATTAAAATGTCATCAGTCAACCTGAAACCTTACAGCATCGTGACAGTATACTAACCCCTAAACGTTGAATATACGCATAGACACATTCTAGACATAGATTGCCATGTTACGACAAATACCGGTTCGTTGAATTTCTTTGGATTCAAAATGCATGATCGGGCGTTGCACCCAATAAATTAATATTATATAAGATGATAAAAACACGTTTTGTAGAAGTTGTTTTAAAAATCACAACACAATGGTTTTATTCTAACAACTTACATAACGATCAAAGGCGCTACTGATCAAAATTCCCAAACATGTTTTACCGTCAGTTAATTAGGTCACGGCTTTTCTCGACATTTATACACTACCATACGCTGCAACAACGTTATAGCTATACATATATTATACTGCGTTAGTTACGCAATAAATTCTATGGGTTTAAAATGTAATAAACTGATGTTATGTGATTATTTTTCTTTTAGATCAATAAGTCCAGATTCGTATATAAATGTAATAGGTTATTTGTTGTAAATGAAATCCGACTTAAAATAAAGATTGTATTGTATTGTATTGTATTGTCGGTTAAGCCATAAAATGCCGAGAGGTTTTTGATAAAGTTTGCAATTTACCAAAGATAGTTGAGTCCCTTTAATTTTCTTACAGAGAAATAACTAATATTCAACTTATTTTACAGTGACTTCGTACGATTTTATAACAATGAATGCATGAGTAGCCCACCCCCACAACCCATCCAGAAGCTGACACATTCATTTTCTGTTCAGTTCTTTTCTGTTCGGTTCTGTATACACAGTATCCACAAATAAATAATGTAAATAACAGCAACGTTTTTGTTATTTGTATTTATGGGTTAATTTCGTGGTTTTTAGGCTGGCGATTTCGCGCCAGACTATTACAATCCTAAAAAATGAAATCCACTAAGATGAATTTACTCCCGAAACTGACAACACAGAATCTATACACTCAATGCAAATAGTTCCTCCTCATTAATCAGTTTTGCAAGATAAGAACATTCAACTTTCCTTGTTTCATTTATTATGTTCGATTGTAATATATTAGTTTCTTCTTGAAATGGAAGGAAATTGTATGAAATTAAAAGAAAAGGTGTTTAAAGGCGTTGATAATTATTACTACGCGTTACGAACGCGATATAGCGCGGCGCATCAATGATTTTATTATGTTAAATTATTTAGGTCAACATTCTCCAACGAGATCGTGGTCGAGTGGTTGAGCAACTCGCTTAGTAATTTTCTGATGCTAAGGTCCAGCGATCGAATCACGGCGGCTCCAAATTTTTTATATTTTAAAATTTTTTTTTTTATTTTTTGTTAAGTCCAGCACTTACCTCTCTTTTGACTTAGAAAACCACTTGATGTTATATTACTTGAAAAGCTATTGTTCCTTAGCAGTTCGCCAGCCTGTCAGTACTTTCAGTACTTTGATTTTTTAATGTGCATGATTGGCGTAAAAAGGCATGTACATGTATATTGTATATGATGGATATTGCTTGACGGACCATGTTTGTACTGCGGTCGTCCGTGACAATCGTTCTTAGTTCTTACTTTATTGTTTTTATTTCTATTGTCTGAACTTCGTTTTAAAATGAATCAAATTTGAGGTGGTGATAAAGGAAAGCGATTCTACCACACAAATAAACTCAAAATAAGCAAAATCACAAACAAACTAAGAAAGAAAAGATGCTGCCATATCATGCTGTCTAACCATGTGACCTAGCAGAATCCAATGATTCGAAAGGAAAGGATATAAGACATTAATATAACGTTTAACGTTTGTGCGTTTTAGCGTATGTACGAAGCAATGTTTGGCCTGATTTGGCAGAATCGTTGTTCTACATCTTGCATAAAATAACCATCCTACAAAGCAAGGTCTAACTTATTCCTGATGACATCCATCGACATGAGGGTTTGAGGGAAGAGAATCCAGTTTCCCTTTTTATAGTTTTGCAAAATCAAGTTTGGAAAATACTGTCACCATTTTAACTCACATTGGTACTGTCAAAGCGACCATGGAGCGAACCCCGAGTTAACGCATCATAAGCTGACACTGTAACACTCCAGCAGTAAATAATATATACTCGATACGCTATTTTGAAATTTCTTTGTAAATTGGGTCATCCGGGGACTTGGACTTTTAATACTAGTAATTGTTTGGCTTATGTGTGGGCATCGCATGGTGTAGTTTTTTTTATGGTGTTACCGATTTCTGTGATCGGCCTGTTAAGCTGAGTGCTGCCTTCTCTGTCCGATTTCCTTATTCCTTTTTGATATTACATTACATGTTATATTACACAGTATGCATAGCCAGTCATACAATCAAGTTTGATTTTTAGCATCAAACTCATGTGTGCAAAGTATCTTAAAATATAGAAACAATTAAATGTTTTTTTGTGGTTTTGGAAGTGACCAACCAGAAAAGTGGTTGAGTGTAGTAAAACCTCAATAATTAAACCAAATTTTGGAGTTATATAATGGGAGCCATAATAAATACAGAGCAAAGAAATAAAACACATCTTAAAACTGTGGTGTTATACACCAGTCAGTTGCATCCACTGCCCCACCCCCGGGATAATACTGCAGTTGTCAGGCTCGGGGAAATACAGGAAATTTTACCATTAGCGTGGAAGTGTGGTGGGTTTGACAACCCAAAAGTAAAAATCCCGGCCCATCCCTTAGGATGGGTGTTGATGCAAATGACCGGTGAATTGATTTAAAGGAGGTCCTATGATTGAGGTGGTGTTTCTGTAAAATTTAACAGTAGTCTGTACAAGTTGTAAAAGTACAGAGAGCCGTTAGTTTGAGGGTTTCCATAAGCTAGAGAATGTAGTTATATATGTAATATCAATTGAAAGGTGCGGTGAATACTTGAAAGCAACGATTCCTTAGGGAGTAACAATGACATCAGATAGTGATATGTGTGGGCGCTGTTTGTCGTAATACGCATCTAAAATAATACCATGCAGCACCATAAAATTGGCAAAACTATACAGATTCTGGTAACATGATACTTTATATAACCATACTAGTAGACTTACTATGCATTATATAACCGGACTAGTAGACTTACTATGCATTATATAACCGTACTAGTAGACTTACTATGCATTATATAACCACACTAGTAGACTTACTATGCATTATATAACCGTACTAGTAGACTTACTATGCGTTTATAACCGGACTAGTAGACTTACTATGCATTATATAACCGGACAAGTAGACTTACTATGCATTATATAACCGGACTAGTAGACTTACTATGCATTATATAACCGTACTAGTAGACTTACTATGCATTATATAACCGTACTAGTAGACTTACTATGCATTATATAACCATACTAGTAGACTAACTATGCATTATATAACCACACTAGTAGACTTACTATGTATTATATAACCGTACTAGTAGACTTACTATGTATTATATAATCACACTAGTAGACTTACTATGCATTATATAACCGTACTAGTAGACTTACTATGCATTATATAACCAAACTAGTAGACTTACTATGCATTATATAACCATACTAGTAGACTTACTATACATTTTATAACCGTACTAGTAGACTTACTATGCATTATATAACCGTACTAGTAGACTTACTAAGCATTTTATAACCGTACTAGTAGACTTACTATGCATTATATAACCGTACTAGTAGACTTACTATGCATTATATAACCATACAAGTAGACTTACTATGCATTATATAACCACACTAGTAGACTTACTATGCATTATATGACCGTACTAGTAGACTTACTATGCATTATATAACCGTACTAGTAGACTTACTATGCATTATATAACCGTACTAGTAGACTTACTATGCATTTTATAACCGTACTAGTAGAATTACCATGCATTTGATGTGTTGATAGAACAACTTTACAGTGACAAATTCGCCTTAGCATAAGCATTAGTATAAAACACTGTCAAATAACAAATAATCAAACTTGTTTACATGTATTAAGTTATACGCAATTGCAATGTCAAACAAACTCTACTGGTAATTTGTAGGGAGGGTTGTGGTGCCAGCTGCTAGCCTCAGTTTTCAACAAAATCACAGACGCGAAACTGACCACAATTCTTCGAACAGCTACAAGTTGGCTTAATGGAAGGGGCACTGCTGAAGATTTAACATTTTCGCGCAGCAGGTTCACGGAATTTGCGAACAAATAATTTTACTGTCCGACCGAGGCCAAATAAGTCATGTTCGACCGCCATTTATGCACTAACGATCAATGATGTAAGTCTAACAGCGGCTGTTTTATAGAGATCAAGACAAAAACATCAGCGTCAAACCTTGCCATTGCCAACATATTTCACAAAATACCCTTGCAAATGTACCATCAAATTCACTCCAAAACAGTCCTGTCGACTGGTAAATGCTTGATGTCTAAGGAGATCAAAAATGTAAACACATCAAATTCGACTTTCATGGATGAAAACCCAAAACCAGCAAGTAATATTCTCTAAATATGCAGCAGGTCAATTTTCAGTCCAAATGTCCTATAGTACATGTATCATTTTTTTGTTTGCCAATTTGCATATGAGGCTTGTACACTGTGGTCTGGTGCCAATGGTGGCTATGATCAGAAGCAACAAAAGCGAATAATTAAATAGCAACAATAAATGGCATTTAAGAAACACCAGGCCCGGTGATTATATACATTGGAGTACGTACTCAATACTCCAACTTATACTCCGTACACCAATTGAAGTATGTTTTAGTTTCAAAAACTGCTGTAACTTCTTTATAACTGAATGGGGAACATATGTAATGGGGGTCATTGTCTTAGTTAGCTCATTGGCTACAAGTTGGTTTTGGTTTTGATGCAAAATTCTAAAAAAATCTGTTTTTCAAGATGGAGTTTGAGTATGAGAAGGAAAAATGTTCATAATCACTGGGTCTGGTAATATCATTTATGCTACATGGCAGCGATTCAATGTCCAAAACCCTCCGATGTTAATATACATTTGAATGTTTTAATGACAAGAAACCGGTTCAAATATACCTGTCAGCTGTTACCTTATAACCAACGATTGACAATGACAATAGTTTATTGATATAATGGTCACCGGCTCAAGATCAACATTATTTGACATACACACATATATACAAATGCAATGTATGAAATATACAATATGAGATAAACATACATGCAACATAATTCACATGCATAACACAATTCACAAATATATTTGATCTACAGCAATATGTTCTAAATTGTTTCAGTTATACTTGCATTTACTTAATTTTCAATGTCAATTTGCTGATAAAAGTATGCGTTTTCTTTCAATAAACCCATTGTAAACATACATAGCAAGGTTTTTTTATAGCTGTTTCATTGTTGCTGCTCATTAATATACTGAATATTGGTACCATGCTCGGTTGTTATACTTTGGTTGAATATATTCGCATCTTAATTGGGTCAAACTTGGACATACTAATACAAAATGCATTTCATTTTCCACACCGGAACCACATAACTTACATATTTGTTCATCTCTTGGAATACCTTCGTAGCGCCCTCTTTCAATTCCAAGATCATGAGATGAAGTACGTTTACGTGCTAAAGCACTTCTTAATTTGCGTACATTTAAAACATCTAGATACGATTCATGAACAATGGAACTTTTATACATTTGAATGGCATGAACCCTGTTAAAATATCATATAGTTTGACTTTTTGATAGCTAGCAAACAATTCAAATGGCAACGAAATATGACAAAGAACCGGTTGAAATATATTTGTGTACATCGGCAATGGCAAGACACCGGATGAAAAGATTCCAAGACTGCAAACGACTTAACGACCATAACCGGTAAAAATACTAGTATATATCATAACGATTTAATTCCCTGAACCAGTTAAATTGATGAAAAATGGCTAGCAACCATATCAAACGATGCTCAGCGATAATTTAATGACAAAACCGCACATGTATGTGAACCATTTGTTATCAAACACAACAAATGATACATACCTGCTGCTTAGGACGACGTAAAACACTGACATGATGGCAAGGAACCGTTTCAAAACATACAAAACACAATTTTGATCACTAGAAAACGTTTAAAAAAGGCTGTATTTCGTATCAAAACATACGTGGTAACGATTATATAAGAAATAGTCGGTACAAAAAGACAGTAAACACTAATAAAATTGCAAATACAATAAGCAAAGTACATGCAGTTACTTCACGTTTAAACTAAGTATGAACTATGTTATGTTTAGACTCAGGTGTTTTGAATTTTGTAATATTTCAACACTATTAGATTCTAAACTTATATGATAATGTATAATAATACTTTCTAGGTTACGCAAAAAATTAGCAATTATTATTTTACAAGTATGCAGATATATTGATTTGACAAACACATTTTTTTTTATTTCCGAGAGTTTCTTTTGAACATATTTTACATAGCAATTATTGATTTATTTTTTATATATTCATATATTTAAAATGGTATCATAATATATATATATATTGTCTTAAATATAAGAATCCAAACCGCACAACCATTGTAGTATACAGATTAATAATAGAGCTCATAATAGTAGACAAAAGAACTATATTTTCTGAGGCTTTTATTACTATACAATGTAATTTCGTCTCAGAAACAATATACATTATAATGATAATAAATCTTTATAATAATAATAATAATACAATGTTATGATAATAATAATGTGTATAGTCATAAATAAAGAATAGTTTAAACGTTCTAAACATTGCGCAAAGAGGACCATGGCAAGCACCATGGCAATGCCACATTGGAAGGCGTGAAAATGTATGTCAAAATGAATTTAAAAAACCACAACTATTATCTCGCACGTAATTGATAAAAATGTTATAATAAAAAATATCATTCAATGCACATCAGCCATCGATCCTTTGAAATGTAGACTAACAACTTAGTCACTCTTCCAAACAAGTCTGTGTTCAAATAATAATTTCCAATAACTCGTAAAACGTAAAACATATTGATAAAAAAGCAGTAGTAACGAAATTTAAAACAATACAATAAATATAAGTGTTGTTCATTAAAATATTGGCAACAGTTGGCGTTCATTGTTTAATACATGAGAATTGCAAGAATCACGTCAGTCTTGAATTCTAATATTATTCTGATATTATAAAGCATCTGTCCCCAACAACAATTGTTACAATAATTGAAAGCATATATCTTCCACTAAGTGTGAAACATGAGAAACACAATGAAACATGTCATCATAAACTATATGTACTAACAACACAATAAATGGAATGTTCCTGAAGGCCATCAGGTGTTGTGTAGTTTTTTGTGTGCAAAATGAATGAAGAGACAGAGAGACAGAAAGACAAGACTGACTATGTGTGTCGAGACAGAGACATAGCACCATCGGGTGCTGCTTGGATCAACTGCTGTACATTGCTTGCCAATGTAAGTAAAACACTACATATCTATTGACCTCAATCAATCATAACATTCCCTGGCCAATGTTCGCTGATATTTTAAATAGTTTAATGATCTCATCTGAAACTGAGTGGCAATGTCAGTTACGACAGAATGAACATGACAAAGGAACATCGAAATCTATATGACATGGACTTACCAAGAGATGCTTTATACTTGTCGTCAAAGGAACATGAGGTAGTCGACCATAAAAAAAGAAGGATGCTTTATACTGTTTAATATGATTAATAATGGTTTTAATACATGGTTGCCTTGACCAATTTTGCCTCGAACAACATTCGGTCCCGGCAAATTCCTTTATTCAAATTGTAATACAATGAGTCACTTCAACTACATGCATATCTAGTTCGAATATCCGAGCTACATTGAGGCCCCTATCAATCACATCAATCATAAATAGGTATTTCAATCCACACCATCGCACTTGCAATTGGCATTTCAATATATGTTTGTTTGTGAATGGGCGAATCTATATAGGTCAGTGTCGATTATATGTACAAACCTGCATATTATTCGTAATAAAACAATTATTTAACCAAGTATGCTGTTTTAATTTCCATTTTATTTATTATGGTTTTTTTTGCTATTATTATGAATAACGTTTATCTATTGATACATGTAGCATCAACACAAACAACGTGTACAAACGTACTTGTTGGTGTGAAAAGTGAATCAGACAGGCAATTCGAACCCATACATGTTATGTTCCGTTCTGTTCATGAGATACATAGCTTATTCGTAGCTGAAGATGCCTCAAACAGGACGGTGACTCGCAGTTCAAAAACAGCTGGATGCATCGACGTTTGACTGTATTTAAGATTATTTCCTTAGAAACAAGTTGAAAAAATAATAAAAGCACGAATATATGGTCACAGAAATTCGGAAATGACTTTTAAAAATAACTTTTCCATCACTTCCCGGTACCATCCCAATACCAAACAATCATCTACCGGGAATAACACGAAATTGGCGACATAATATGGATAAATACAAATATAAAATTGAACAAGCGATACTATTATACATATAAAATATAGTAATGAAGTTTTTAAATTATGTAGCTGTGTTTATATGTATCAGACATTGCGATGCTGCCTGTCTAATTATGTACACAGTCTGTATGAAGTAATCATATGTACAGGTATTCACTGTAACCATGTTTCCTGATAACAACGAACAGAAATGTATATTTACGCATTATATATCATATTTAAGCATTTTCAAGCACAATATGAGCACAATGGAGATCCTGAAACCGTTGGTGTCGTGTCGGGGTTGACGCGCCGTACGTAGGTTCCAGACGATATGAAAAAACAGCGACTGTGAAAAACATGTGCATTATCAGAACCGATGATTTGAGATGTAGGTGTTCAACAAAAAAGGACAAATACAAAACATCAATATTTAATATTATTATATAAGATCTGGCTTTGGAATACGTTAAATTGTTATTTGCGCTACTAGCGTTCGCACGGTATCACGTGATTCAAGATGGACGCCTGGTCGAACTCTTAAACGTGAACATTACTGCAAGTTAGTTGGATTCAACAAAATAGATGAGATATTTTGTTGTGATTTACGAGCTGTATACGTCATAACTACAACAAACAATACAAGGAGCAGTGTTGACAGTTGGTGTTGACCATGTTATGGCCGCCAAATATGCCGAGGATGCAGAGACGCTTTCTACATTGTCAATTTCAAGGTAAACTGTTTTGTGCATTACTTAACTTTCATATGGTACTATTACTATTACTTTTATTAAAGTGTTGTTCTTTTTATTGGCATACAAAGTTGTTATAAATAGTTAGGAAGGCAGAAACAGTAGGTACATAAAGGTATTGATGAGTGTGTACACATGCATCTAATCTTACAATATGTGTATTCATATAAGTATACACCGTATAACAAACCTAATGCATGTATTCTTAATGTAATGTTTAATAAGCATAATCGTTTTTGTAGTTAAATGACATTCAACACTGGATCATTATGAGACTATGCCTCTACATGGTACAGTATTTGCATATTATACACAAGTTCTACCATTCCGTGTACTGTAACGTTACAATAACACCACACAAGAATAGACAATAAACACAATAAACACAATAAACACAATAAACAAAACACAAAGCACCATAAGTACATGCATCGTAATATAAACACCATTTTGGAAGCATAAAACGGGTCAGAATGGTTTTGCTAGCTTAGGAGTCCCCCGTATACACGATACAGAAATCAATAGACGACATGCCAACAAACGCTAGCATACTTTGCGTGGGCAGAGAGATTTTCGGTTTTCACGTTTTCCAATTTATTCAATGACAATGATATGCAAAAAGCATCGACACCGCAATGGCGATACTTAGTTAATGGGAAATATGGACTTAAATATCTGTGTGATTGGATATTGTGGATATTATTTTGAAGAGATGGGTCATCATATGGTAGCCCAGATATAGCGTGGGCGTTTTAATGATTTGGACCACAGATACAAGGTAGGAAGTTGTTTCAAATAAATTTTAATAAAACAATCAAGGTTATAAGTATACTATTTATATTTGTTTATGTTCGATTATGCTACAGTATTTTTGTATATGTATTCATAAATATTCTTGCAATATATATTTTGCTGTAAAGTTTTGGATTGTGTGCGTGACTTAAGACATTGCAACACTATCCGGAGTATTCTACTTACATTTCGCTTCTTTTTTGGCATGCAGACTTTAATATAACATGGTGTTATTTCATTTCAACATGGTACGATGTTCTAATGCTTATTTTATTTAATATTTGATGTGTGAAAACAACAAGTATATATACATGTACGATATACATTATAACGGCTGTAAAATAATTAATATCAATAGCATGGCATATGTGTGTTCCTTTTGAAAATATTTCCGTCAAAGAAATTAAAATATCCAATTATTTATCATCGTTCTACGTTTCTTCTGACAAGTGCAATCCATTTTAAAAATAATATTTAATATTCATGTACGATGTTAGTATCTAAAGACCATATGAGGGATATTTGATATCAATGCAATACATTGAAACATACGTAGACATTCTCTAAGAATCCCCTATTTTTATAAGCAAACAGGAAGAGCCATTCTGTAAGAAACCTCTATTTTTCAAAGCAAACAAAAAGCTGAATACGCTTGCTATAAGAAATGTACATTTACTAGAAGAACGGTATAATATAATTATGCTTATTCGCCATCGCATTTTGTGTGTACGTTCCTATATTGTACACTGCGATTGCTTCATTGCTTATTTATTTCTTAATAACATTTTTGGTATACAAACGTACTTTGTGCTTCGTCGTATGTTTGGCATTCAACTTGTCCCTGGTATCCCTCACCGGATTGTCGTAATAATTACTGGACGAGATACTACATAGTCCCTAGCTGTTGATGTGACATAAAACGTCCCAATTAAAAATCTACTGGGGCTTCGGTGATATAAACGAAAAAAACAGTACGAGTGATAAATTAATGCATATAAATTGATATTCAAATTCAATCTATGTGATATGGCTATGACTTTCCTTTTCAACTTGTGGAATTTGACCTGACCACAACAATGTAAAGTTTTCGCATCGTTTTGACAAGTGGTCAGATGCCGCCAGTTGGAATGTTATGATTAAATGTTAAAGATGATGATATAATTAAATCAATATTAACGTACTAGAACTTGAAATCCGCAACCGTTTCTACCAGAACTGTGGTACGTGCGTACCTGCATGCACCATTTAATTTCTAGAACAAGGAAAAAATATCGAACTATATTCCAAATGGTCTTTCACTTTGAATAGCTCAATATTTGTTCGTAATAAAACATTGAATAATTAAACATTAAAATGATCAAGCAAAACTTAACCAAATTATTTTACTTGTATTAGTTTTATATTCTATTTTCTTGATAATGAGACGGAATGAACTCTCTCAAGAATTAATACGGAGCAGACATACCGACACAATAACATTAATTGTTAACAACTTTACAAATACTGACTTCAATGTAGAGTGATTATCTATAATCAATAACTATATAGAACTAGTTTATAATCACAAGAAAACGCAAAAGTACAATTAAGATTTTCTAGTAAGAAATGTTGTCACACGCTGATCTAGGAAACCACAGATTATGAACTGTTCAGACAAATTGTACTAGTATGAGAAATAGGATGTTAAGTACATATAAGAATGGGGAAGTGGTTTCGGGAAGGAAGATAAATAATTCATCTTTCTATCCATTAGCTGGAAGAATTAGGAACTTGGTATATTATAACACGGTATTGAAAACGATATGAGGTCCGCCAATGCAAGAACCATTAAGTACAAGGCCCGCCAATGTAATGCTGAAAAACCATGAGCATAGAATGCATGGTCCGCAAATATTTCCTTGTTCAAATGCTGTAAACGTGGAGCGAAACAAAGATGCAGTAAACATTGATCAAAATATGTGAAATGTCCGTCATTGTTCTCTCTTAAAAGATGCTACAATCATACAGCGTAGGCTCCACCGGGGTTCTTCACAGTAAAGCTGCAAACACAAAAGCGTAAGGTCTGCTAGTGTTGCTTTGCGATACCGTAACTATACAGCGTAAGGTTAGTCAATTTTCCTTTGTATTCGTACCATAAATATATAACGTAATATCCGCCAATGTTCCTTTGCAATACCATAAATATATAACGTAATATCCGCCAATGTTCCTTTGCAATACCATAAATATATAACGTAATATCCACCAATGTTCCTTTGAAATACCGTAAATTTATAACGTAAGATTTGTCAATGTTCATTTGTAATACCACAAATAATTTATCACGTAAGATTCACCAATTTTCCTTTGTAATACCATAAATATATAACGTAATATCCGCCAATGTTCCTTTACAATACCACAAATATATAACGTAAGATTCACCAATGTTCCTTTGTAATACCATAAATATATAACGTAATACCCGCCAATGTTGCTTTGCTATAATTTTAATATATAACGCAAGACTCGTCAATGTTCCTTTGTAATACCATAAATAATTAGCGTAAGATCCGCCAATGTTCCTTTGCAATACCATGCATAATTAGCGTAAGAGCCGACAATGTTGCTTTGCAATACCACAAATAAACAGTGTAAGGTCAGCCAATGTTCCTTTGCAAGACCACACATATATGATATATAATGTAAGGCCCGCCAATGCTCCTTTGCAATACATAAATACATAACGTAAGGTTCGCCAATGTTCCTTTGCAATGCATACATATATAATGCAAGGTCCGCCAATGTTCCTTTGCAATACATAAATATATAATGTAAGGCTCGCCAATGTTCCTTTGCAATGCATACATATATAATGTAAGGTTCGCCAATTTTCCAATGCAAGACCACAAATAAATAGTGTAAGGTCCGCCAATGTTCCTTTGCAAGACCACAAGTATATAATGCAAGGCCCGCCAATGTTTCTTTGAAATACATAAATATATAACGTAAGGCCTAATGTTCCTTTGCATTTACCATAATCATAATCGTTATTATATTTTGTAACGACCATGACGACGCAAGCATAAAAACAATCACTGCACCAGGCCATGAGATACAACTAACTGACCTGGCATACAATTAGGTCAATTAAATGATACCGTATTTGATGCATTTGTAACCAAGTATTTTTATTTTATCTTAAAAATCATTATACTATACAAAAACAACTATAAAATAAAGTATGTTATATGTAATTATTCATATTAAATTCAGTATTGTACACCGATAGTTATTGAGTATTGTAATTTATCTAATATCACTGGGGTGTAATTGGTCTTGTTTATTGCAACATGTCATAAATATATCTTTATGGTGTTTTTTTTATATATATAAATGTACATATGTATGGACGCTTAAAATACAAAATCCAATTAATAAACGCTGAAATAGTTTGTATGATAATATATAATAATATATAATAATATAAATCGTTATTTCATAGCATAGTTTGTGTTTATACAGGCGTATATATTATTCAGTTGAATTATCGCTACAGAAAGGAAAAAGCGCATTACGGTGTGTTCGAAGGCATACTCGTATATCAAGGGGTCACAAAAATATTTCGCAAATTTTAAAAGCCGATTAGAATTTTCAAAAGGTTGGTCATATCACGTTTTATACAATACAAAAATTATACTAGTTATCTATAAATGTAATATTTGACCGATCCTTTGCCCATATGTTGTTATTGCGACATGCATTACCTGAGTAACCTTTGTCTATGCATTGATACCGGCTGAAAGAAGGTTATTGTTTTACCATTGTCGTCATTTTACTGTTTTAAGAATTTAATAATTAATTGACTGACATCATGCGACTATCCAACGCCCTTCCTATTCTATACAGGTGCCACTGTCATTTCGTGCAGAGAATGATACGGGCTTGTCCCTAGTCATATCACTGCGTTCATGCTGCACGTGCTATTTAAAGCACAATTTTGAAATGATCGTTTGATGACAATTGATTTTTTTGTTGTTGTTTTTTCTGACAAATCACTGAGTAAAATGTGTGTAATTCATTGACGTCAATTCATCATTTGCAAATCCCATTTGGTAAATATTTGATGATAAACGTAGGGTTACACTTCATATTTTGACATTCAAATCCGAATTTGGTTTGCTTTTTGTAAGGAACGGACACCTCCGAATACAGATAGCTAGAGTTTGTTAATCCAATGAAACTGAAAAGAACAGCCTCTCGTCGTGCTTACATGCTTGACATAAAAACGGTTCGAACATCCAAATTACAAACAGAACTGAAAAGTGTTAAACACTGCAGTACTATGATCTTCCTTTGGTTAGCAAACCGGTATAAGGATCTGATTGTAATCATATTGACCGCTTAGTTATAATCAGTACTTATTTGGCAACATAACCGCGTGCGGTGAATATTAATACTAGGCCGTTGTCAGTGTTGTTAAAGAAACATATTCTTACCGACACGAGAATGTAACTCAGATTGACCATGCCAAAGCCTAACTGTGTGGTTAAGGGCTCTTTTCAGCTGTTCAGCCGCTCAAGTACCATTTGACATTTTAACTTCCCCTGGACAATGGGCTACCTATGGTTCTGGCTATAATCAAGTTCAAACTATGATTTTTGAAAGAGTCTGTGTTCTTGCCAGATACGTAGTAGCGTGTATAGAAAACAAACATTTACCGTACTATTACAGTACACAATGCATGAACGTTTCAACAGACATAAAACTTTCATGGGTTGATTTTGCAATTAGGGTGTGGCGTAACTTGAGTTGGCATGGAAACGGGAACATTTCGCAATACTGTATCACGTGATTATAATCAATGACTAGGTTTGCCCTTCCCTGACATAATAAATGTCCGAGTGAATAATACCAAACTAGTTAACAATTTCCTTTAAAGTACACGTACATGGGTTATTCTCATTATATATTAAAAACATTTTTTTGTTTGAGTTCAAATAAATGGAGTGTCATGAGTACTATCCAAACTTATGAAAACTGTTAAAGTACATTTTCAAATTCGGTAACGTTTTCTCAATTGATTTCCATTACAAAATAAGAATAGTTTTACTTCAGCCATGTTTAGTAAGTTGTCAGAGTGTTTTGATGCACTATAAATTACATCATATAAAGAATTTTATTTTATTTCATAATATAATTCCAAAAGAGATTCAAATCCTAAAATGTGATGATTTGAAATATAATTATAATAATATAATTGCGCAATAATGTGCAACTTTACTTTACTAGTATTTCAATTTACTATAAGGAATTCGAAGAGTTATTCGGTATAAAGCTAAATACAGTTCGTTATTAGCGAGTTCGTTATATAAGTCTCAATCAACAAACAAATACAAATGTATGCATTTATTGCGGGTATGATGTAATAATTTAATGCAAGTATCAAGGGTATCTTTGAAAACCGAATTCCACACAAATCAGTCAGCACCGTTATAATATAAACTATATAAACATTGGCCAACAAATTACCTGCTTAATAAAACAACATTGAACAATGTTTTCTCATTCTCCTTTTTGAAATGAATGCATACGATTCTCAACAAACATGTTTTATTCAGTTTAATGTTCAACAGAAGAGACAAAATTGTGTATTTTCCTTCGGTAAATTAAATACTGTTTTTCTGAATAACCCCCAAGTATCATACAAAATTTTGTTGTTTAAAGTCCAAACAATCTACTCCAATGAGTATTTTTCAAAATATATTTTAACTCGATCGTCAAAAAATGGGTATACAGTAGACACTTTTTTCAACATGTCATTTGTTGACTCTGAATATTATGATTGAAGTTATGTGCAATGTCATTAAATTCAAATAAACATGGAACTTGGTAGAAGAAAAGAAAATGGTAGATGTGTGAAAGCAAAGCTAAAAACATGAACAAGAAAAGCTACACGTACATTGAGGCATAAGAATGAGTAACAACAACAACAGGGTATGCAACGATACGAACATTATAAATGAACAGAGACGATAAAAGCATAAAGAAAATTATGATGCTATTGAATCATAATTTGGCTACCCGTCCACCCGGTCATAATAGCATGTGCAGCTAAATCACACGAAACAATCAACCAACTTGTCTAGCAAATCCTGTTTGGCATGCGAAGTTTGTAACTCGACTACATTAAAAGGGAGAAAAAAAACAAGAGTCGTCGTGAGAAGGAAATTTCACGATATTCGGGTTTCGAAAAAAAGGCATATACGAAATTCTGATGAATAAAATTCCCAGCAAAAAACATACATCAACACGCACATCCCTGCATGCGAATAAATATGTCTACAAAGTTCCGACCATTGCCACGTAGAGACACATGCAACTCAAAACAATACCAAATTGACGCGCGTGCACTCCTTATCATTTTTGGAAATAAATTAATATAATTATACGTTTAGATGCATATCAAACATGACCTTAATTCTGAGAGCAAATAAAACGTTAAAACAATGCATGTTTTTTTAAATTAATTAGTAACTTTAGTGTCCTCTACACGTAGAGAAATTGTGAGTAAATTGCATAAATGCAAGTTATTACTTGTAGACAATACATTTCCTCTGGAAACCAGATATGACCAATGTGACGTCTTACATATGACTGACTAAGGGCTTCAAATGACGATAGTCTAAACAAATATAGCACTGAATAACGTGTACTCGTAATATCTTAGTCCAATCAGTATCAGTTGGGTACGTCTAAGGCCATTTCGTTGCACACTTTGAGAAAATCGCTTGTCTGACGAAAGCCATCCGAAAGACATCCGAAATACTATCATGCACAATATAAACTCCAAAAGAAAATCCCAATGTCGGCCATTGTTTTGATTCTCGATGTGCTTTTCTTGTGGTGTCATATTCTCCAAAATCAGGTCAATAAGTGTTTGCATGGCAACCACAAGGCTGAAACATGTCCACCTAGCCATTTCACGTAAAGCTTATCTCGGGAAACTTAATTGATTAGTATTTGGTATCGTAGTATCGTACGAGATAAGTTAATTATTCATTACATTGTTCTTTATTTAAACCCATGCAAATTGTTCTAGAGACTTATACTAATTTAACAACGAGTAGTAAATACATTGTAGTATTATATAGCCGTAAATCAAGAGGCGCGAGAAGTAATTTTGTACATTCATAGTTCGTACCCAGGGTACTTAATGTATAAAAAAAAACACCCGATACCGGCGATGGAAAATAACCGTATCAAAAAATAATAAATAAATAATAAAAGGAAAATAATACTAGCGATTCCTTTGCACATAATATAGAACGACATTCAATTCTGAGAATCGCCGTGCGTTTTAGGCGCATTAAGGTCTCGGATATGTAATAAATTCGCAAGCGGTTTGGCTTATTGCTTAAAAAACAAACAAAACAGTGTGCAAGTTCCACATACTCTTCGCGCAGCAATTGTAATTAGTTATGTTGTATGCCAATAAACGGAATACTAATCTAACAAAGGAACTCAAGAACTAATCGCAATTTCTTTCGAAATTTCGAAGTACAACGATGACGCATTCCAGTACATACGTGCCGAAAAAACACCACCGACAAGCATGTTGTGATCAAGTTGGTTCTATTTATAGTAACGCCCGCACATGTTCTTTATCAACTGGACGTGGGACTTTCAATTAAAAAGAAATTAATTAGTTAAGCTACGCATCCTGTTGATGCCTTAAAATATATGTCTACGTGAACAAGTGTAAAAATGTACTAGTATTGAAAATGAAAAAGCAGTTGCCTTTATAATTATGAGTTATCTAGATACAAGAAAGATATTAATTCAGCTTTTCATTGAATAAAATTGATTTTTCAAATGGCTGTATAGTGTATACATTCTTTTTTATTTGGTTTTATAGTTTGATATTTAAACATACATGTATACATGTATATTTTGATCAATTTTAAAAATACAGACATCAATGCAGATATTTTAAGATTGTATCAATATTCGGAAGGTGTTGAACACCAAAGCATGGTTTAGATATTTTTAATAATAATTCAGATTGGAACACCCTCGATATCTTCAAGGAACATGTATGAGTATGTCAACTATGCTATAGTGTGCAATAAATATGATATGATATGTAATAGATAGGATATAATACCCGTTTCAAATAAAATATGCTCGGTTAAGTCACAATCTAGTAGAAATATCCAGTAAGCACCCTGTCTTCACATATTTCATGAATTCGCAAGGTGTGTTGAAAATATTACTAAATCAATCAGTTTATATAATCTATGTGACAGACCGAATTCGATTACCAAATTGGTGAACATATCCAACAATGATTTTCGGTTAGCTTGATAGCCAACCAGTCCGAAATCAGTTGATGGACGTGTGGGTCATTTTGCCAAATGACCTTTGGGCGACCATCTTTAAAGACTATTACTTTTGACTCTCAGAAACTTTAGTTGCGATGTTATTTAAATGTTTCTTCATTTGTTTTAGGGAAACCTGTTATACAAGGAGAGTCTCTAAAACAGAATCTTAAATTATGACGCACATACGATAGAAGCAGTATTCGTAGAATGTCATCGTGGTGTCGGTAGTCCGCAATTTGTAATGTGGTGAGTCTAAAACTCCCAAGAATTTTAATTCATCAAAATGGTGTATAAAACTAGATTGTGGTCAATTTGCTTTGGCACATGTGCACGTTGAATCTTAATTTATTTTAGAATTTCAATACATAACAATTTTAAGAGACTAAAATATGAAGTCATTTTAGTTTGGCGTATGGTCATGTCGTAGTATCGTTTGTGTTTTACCTAAAATGTCGACTGAAAAGACTGGGTATTCACCTACATGTATAAGGGTTTGATGTATGTGCTTGTGGTAACTTATTTCATGTTGGTGTTTAAGTTTAAGTTCCATGTACGCGGAATGCACGTTCATTGATTAATTGGTAAACAAACTTATGGGAAAAGAGGTGATTTAGTCAGTTTAAACATGACAATATAAATTTCAAATTTTGATCTAAGTTTGCAGTTTCTTTCATTCATTTTTGGAATACTGAAAAATAGTGCTAAAGAAACCAAAGCCAATATTTAAAGATCATATCTTGTTACAGTATCAACAGAACTGAGTTTTAGAGCGATCATGTGGAAACTTCAATTTGGTGGGGAAATGAATGGGACTTTTGTTTCTGTCAAGCTGTAATGAATACTCGTTTGATATACTTACTTTGAGGTACTCACACACATCTTAAAGCGATGTATTGCTACTGTCAACATGATTAAGCTCTAAATAGACGATGCTGATATTTTTCCATGTTAAAATGACAAGGTGCGACATTAAAACATGCGATAAAAATGCAGTTACTTCCCTTTTGATAAAATGCGCCATTACCCTGTTTTAATTGACCGATGCTCACGCCAGGAATTTTTTGAAAACATGGCCCATGTCTTGCTAAAACGTTACCATGTACGACTTGACTTATTATTTTAGTTTTGTGTATTTAAATGAAGCTATGCTTTGAGTTGATGCCCGTGAAAAATGCGTTCATTTAGCATTGTCTTGATGAGGACAGCTGGAGATTAGTTCTAGGTGCACTTCCAGTGTTTCTGTTCCATGTTCTAAAAGCAGCCATCTCATTAATTATAAAACACTTAACAACGAACATGTGTCCCGTATATTATAACTAAATATCCATGAGAAGTTCTGGTCTGAAATCTCGGTGAAATATGGCGGGGGACTAGTTAGTAGTCAGCGCAGGAAATGGCGAAATTTTGTTGAAGTGTTTTATCTCTAAAAGCGCTTTCAATACGAAACACGTGCATCTTGAAACCTTTATATGTATATAAATTAATGGATTCCTACATGACCCATGGTAATAATAATGAAATGTCGCATTGAAACTGACACCAAACGATATTATTTAACATTGTGTTTGTTGAAGTGTGCAATCTACATCTGTATGAATACTTTATGTTAATGTTTAGATATATTGAACGTCAGAATCTGATATGTTTTCGATAATTAGAGCCAACACAATATGACTCGGAAATATATTGCTATTAGACCTTGAGAAATTCTAAACTGACGTTGATCTAGTTATTCCATATAAGCGCAGGAAAAAATCGGTCACTGGGTTAATATATACCATGTACCTGATCAACATAATTTATATTTGACATGTATATGAATGAACTCAGTGATATGTTATTAGAAAACCGTGAGTTTCGCAAATGAGACAGGTGACATAATTTGTTTTTAATTGCATCGTCCTTGTAGTAGCAATTTCTACGATAATTTGTTTCTGAGAAAATTCGATTATTATAGTCGATATAATGTGTTCGAATTAGTCAATGAATTCTATTTTACAAGTAAGGTATTCCCATGAATCTACTATTTTATATCACACGGCCACATTAAATATGGCTTTTCAAAACAGCCTTGCTACATCTGTACGTTTATTTGCAATCCTTTTAATGGGCACATTTTGGGGGACATCGCTTGTGTTATTTGCTACTGACTAAGACCATCCTGCTACCACCTTTGATGAAATATTAGCGCCGTAAAATGAACAAAACGTCGCAAACAAATTTCTCGACATGCCAACTTCTTTTCCGTTTTTCTTGCGATTTGTATTATATCCATGCCATGCGTTGGACCACTTTGCGATGACTACGATCTATTCAGCAGTATTAAATGGCGGCCCCTAAATCGTGCAACCAAATAGTCGTGCTATAGATATGAAGGACCGATTGCGGTTAATTTAAACAAGTTTTAGTATAAAAGGGCAACATCAAACAATGTTTTCCCAACAGAGTTCTATCCAGACTGCCCGGGTATGCGTTATCCTTATCTGCCGTTCTATGTCGCATTTCCAGAGATTTGTGAGAAATCCAGGCAAACAGCGTGGGCTGAACTGTTTGCCACGATAAATGAGCTTGCTCCAGGGTTGTCATTTTATTGAATTATTTTCGAATGTGGAAGATGGAAGCATTCGGATTTTGTTTCATAACATATCACAGAAAAACGGTTGGAGTAAACAACTACGGACAAATACTTAATATAAAACTATTCTTTCCAAGGATGTTTTAAACTGAAAGTTGTAGAGAATGTTCAAATAATGAAGTCCAATTGAAATATATTAAATTGCAGTTTTCATCGTATACTTTTAGCAGTGTGGACAACCCACGTTGTATATGTGACGTAATTTTGACTTATAACACCAAGATAAAGTTAAAAGTAATTGCAATTTATTTAATTCTTCGACCGATCTGAACAAGATATTCTCACCTCTAAAGCCAAGAATGAGAACTATCCACACAACTTAATATGTTTTCAACAAAATGTCACAGAATTTGTCCGCAACCGGCTCAATTGCTTGGATACCAAATGCCTTGTCTGTCATTGACCTATTCCATGCACATATTTTCACCTTTACCTTCAAGTTTTAATTCAATTTATCCTAGACGTATTTAATTTCAAAATGGAATCAGATGCATATCTTCATAATACAATAACGTTACATTCTTATATTGTCTGTCTGTCTACATCAGGTAAAATAGTTCCCACAATCAAAGGCTTGCACACAATGCAGCGTGATTTACCGAGGTTTGTTCTTTGTGACGCAGCTGTGATATGGTTGGTCACAATGGAGAAGATGTCTATAAGACTGTGGTTTGCCCTATGTGTTATTGACACCGCCAGACCAACACCGTATTTCATCTGGGTATTAGCTTACTAGCCAAACTCTGATTCCGTATTTTAATTCATATTATTGCCAGTTTACGTAAGTGCCTTGTTTTAAAGTTAAAAAGTCACCAGATGCGTATTAATTCACTTTCAAAAGTCTCCATCAGCCAGTAAATGTTTTCATGCAAGGCTATGCATGCAACTCTACAGTGATACGTATACTTGAGAGGATCCCATTGCATACATAGTTTTGATGCCAAATTTAACGTACTAATATCTTAATTTAAATAACCCCTGTATTTGAATAATTAATTAGTGTAATTACAAACTTTTTTTATTACGGTGAGTAATTTTAGCACACTGCAAATGGTGTATGAGTGAAATGGCTGTAAGTACCTATACGTGGTGTAGTTAAACTTCTATGGAAATATCAAGTACAGTGGTTCATATTATACATGCACTTTGAAGTTATTTTTATGATACTATTATTCTTAATAGTTTGTATTTTTATGACTTGTGTTCATGCCATAAAATTGTGGCTTAGCATTATAGTAATTACTAGCTAATATCATAATGAAGCAAATGCAGAAAAAGTACGAATTATTAATTCAGCTATAAGGTATTTTATAAAAAGTATTTATAATTAATGTTTAGAATCACTCATATGATAGCCTTCTATATTTGTTAAAATATTTGTTAAAACTATATATATAGTGCCTGTCGAGTTACTTTAGTGGACACATTTCAAATTTTAAGATACTCTTTATGTTGTAACACGTATGTGTTCCAAAACATAATTCTGATAAAGGAAGGTAATAAAGCACGTTGTATGTGTAAGGTCATGATGAATATTTCAGAATGCTATAAAAGCCAGAGCACTTTCTTCAAGTATCTATTTCTTATTTCTTTCAATAATCAACTGCATGACATGAAACATATTTATTCATCAAATAGTCTTACCTGCACAAAGTAAACAGTTGTAAATGCGTCAAATACAACGTGTATGCATGGATTGCATCTCCTTATGATAATCCGTTTAATAAACCAAATACTGAATAACAAAAAAAGTCAATTTGACACAAAAGCTTGAGATAATCCAAAGGTCAAACTATTCAAGTTGCTGTTTGTATCCTTCGTGGATATCAGCGAAATAAAACATTGAAATATATACAAACACGTTTGTATAATTAATAAGGCATGATTTGTACCCATGAACATTATATAATATTCCAACATCCAAAAACATATGAATAGGAACAAAATTATGTCCATATTCAAATTGCGTGAAGGCCAGCATCAAATTATTCATGTGTTATAAGCCCCTGGCAAACCCCTTTTTATAGATCGTATTTTGCCCGTCTGGAGTGTTGTTTTTGGTTTTAAAAATCACATATCGATAGGATCTGACCACTCACTCGTAACCTTTGGGTATACGCAATATACAGTATATAGCTATAAAAGTGCAATCACAGTTCAATACTTGTTTTCGATCCATTCTAATTCGTAGAAAAAAACGAACTTAAATGGTATTTAGACTGTTAAAAAACGAAACAAATCGAAACCAGAAAGTCGAATGTTTTTTAAAAATTATAATCCTTTCACATCCCTTTGGATAAAAAAATGCTTTCATCATACGCACTTTAACTATTTGTGTTTCAAGCATTAGCCATAATATACAAACACTTTAATACGTTACTTTGTCCTAAAGTTATTTGTACAAATGTACGAAAATAGATGGTGAGTAATCGAGTGTGTATGAATTTGACATTTATTTGGTCATTTTGTTCAAGTAAAAAACTATGACATATCCAAACGAACATAAAATATCAGAAAGTTATACAAATTAGAAAATGAGAAAGCAATATATTTTACTAGTGTATACAATGTGTTATAACGCTCAAAGTGTACACATTTTGAAATTGTAAAACATATAATTAATCAATAATCATTGCTGTGAAAGTAAACATGTTTTAAATGAGATTTGAACTAAGGTAAAATATGTTCGTCATTTATGATAAAAGAAAAAATGTTGCCTTTTAAGCGTAGGTGTGTCGTCCGTCGGAAATGTCACCCGGCGAAAACGAACATGAGTTGACAGTAGTAACCAAAAATAGAAAACCGACTTCTTACTTAATTAAGTTCGTATATAATAAAATGTGTATGTACACATGTGAATTATTTGATGTTTTTACAACTGTTTTTAATCTGAGTATCTTTGTGGCGATGTTTAACATCAAGAATGAGGTAATAATGTACTAGAATTGTTCATAATCTACCTAAAATAAATTAAGTATAAATTATAGCAGACTAACTAATAACAGAACTTGAAGACCTTTTGATGAAACTATGTACATATACATGTGCAATAAATATTGGTTTTGGATATGCACAATTTGTCTTTTTTCTCACTTTACGCAATAAATCAAACACAGTGTTTATATGGAATTATCCTAAATATCAGCCGGATGAGTATAACCCAAAACATGAAATAAAAACATCACTCTACCCGCCATTAACAACCAATAATTATTTTTTTGCTTGTAATAGGGTGCATCTTTAATTATGACCTAAACATGGTAGCAATGCTTGTTTTGCTTTAAGATCGCAATATTTTATGGACAATTCAAGTAAGGTTAAATAATGTAAATACATTTGCGTGTTGAATTACAAAAATGTATATTATAAGCGCAACTAAATGAATGCTAAAATTACGTTTTTCCATATTTTCCACCAAAGACATTAGAACGTTTTGCTATATTTTGCATGGGAACTCAAACACGCCAGTATTCGCTCGAATACTATAAGGTTTGTGTTCGCGCGAACACACTAGCGCCAGAACTAACGCGAATACTTTGTGTTTGTGGTCACGTGAACACCTTTGTATTTGTGTTCATGCAAACACATTTGCGTCAGAAGTCACACAAACAACTTTTTATTTGTGCTTTCGAAAACACTTACGTCAGTACTCACGAGAACACATATGCGTTTGTGCTCACGCAAACACCTTTCCCAAGTTTCAGCTTTATATGACATTCCGACTTTTGACAAGATTTAGGACGGAAACGCAAACACGTTTATGCTCATGATTACATCTTCGCATTTGTATAATCACGCGAACACGCATTTGAGCACTCGAACACCTTTGTACATGTGCTCACGTGAACACTTTTGTGTTTGTACTCACGTGAACACTTTTGTGTTTGTAGTCACGCGCACACTTTTGTGTTCATACTCACGCTTACACCGTTGTGTTTGTACTCACGCGAACACCTTTACGTTTGTGCTCACTCGAACACCTTTCCGTTTGTGCTCACGAGAATACCTTTCCGTTTGTGCTCACGCACACACCTTTGTGTTTGTACTCACGCGCACACCTTTCCGTTTGTGCTTACGCGAATAACTTTACGTTTGTGTTCACGCAACACCTTTACGTTTGTGCTCACGAGAATACCTTTTCGTTTGTGCTCACGCGAACACATTTGCTGCGTTTGTGCTCACGCGAACACCTTTGTGTTTGTGCTCACGAGAATACCTTTCCGTTTGTGCTCACGCGAACACACACATTTGCTGCGTTTGTGCTCACGCGAACACCTTTGTATTTGTGCTCACGAGAATACCTTTCCGTTTGTGCTCACGCAAACACATTTGCTGCGTTTGTGCTCACGCGAACACCTTTGTGTTTGTGTTCAAACGAACACCTTTGTGTTTGTGTTCACACGAACACCTTTGTGTTTGTACTAACGCGCAAACCATTGCGTTTGTGTTCACGCAAACACCTTTGTATTTGTGCTCTCTAGAATACCATTCCGTTTGTGCTCATGCGAACCCCTTTGTGTTTGTGTTCACGAGAACACCCTTGTGTTTATCCTCACGAGAACATCTTTGTTTTTGTACTCACGCGAACACCTTTGTGTCTGTGCTCACGAGGACATATTTGTGTTTGCGCTCACGCGAATGCCTTTCCGTTTGTGCTCACGCGAACACATTTCCGTCTGTGCTCAAGCAACACCTTTCCGTTAGTGCACACGCGAACACCTTTCCGCTTGTGCTCACCTAACACCTTTGCTTATGTGCTCACGCGAACACCTTTGCTTATGTGCTCACGCGAACACCTTTCCGTTAGTGCGCACGCGAACACCTTTCCGTTTGTGCTCACGCAACAGCTTTCCGTTTGTGCTCACGCGATTACCTTTGCGGTTGTGCTAACGCGAACTCCTTTATGTTTGTGCTCAGGCAAACACCTTTGCGTTTGTGCCCATGTGAACACCTTTGCGTTTTGTTCATGTGAACATCATTGCGTTTGTGCTTATGTGAACACCTTTGCGTTTGTGCTCAGGTGAACACATTTGTCTATGTTTCGAGTTGATGTCACCATCAAAGCTGCTTTTGAACGACCATGTTACAATTTACAGTAACACCTCATCAATAAGACCATTGTAATAAGTAATTACCCATTAAAGGTTGTTATTTAAGGTGGTTGAATAAACTGCAAACAATGAATAGGGTTTGACAATTGTGTTCTTATTATTGAAGTGGTTTTAACATAAGGTATTATTGAACAAGTGTCCCATTGCGATCACATCAAGAATTGAGTTACCAGATTTTTCAATCTAGATATTGGTTCCAGCAAATATATTTCCCCATTCATTAAAGCGATGGGTATTTATCAATGGACACTACGAAAACAACTTAGCAACGTGTTACAGTGTATTTGCAGTATGATCGATTTTTGCTGGAGCTAGTTTCGTACACCGAAGTTTTCTCTCTCTGTGCAGAAGTCAATGTAATCCATTTTTGCCAAGAACTGTGTCTATTTTTAGTAACATCAAGAGCGACCAATATTGAAAAGAAGCATTCCATTGGAATGACTAGTGAGCTGGGTTGAGTGAATGGAAAACGTACAATAATGAGCGAGCATGTACAACTAAGTATCGTTAAAATTGCTCGGCTGAGGTATGATAAATGAATGGTGTAAGCTAGTATTGAATGAGCTGGCAAATATCGGCTGCTAACGCGATGCTATCGACGAAAATAGCTCATCGCTACGTGATAGAGAGAGAGCAGAAGATATATTTAGACTTAATATCTACTAAACCTGTAAAAATCGATAGCTGCAAATGAAAATTGATTAAAATTCCATTTGTGCTTGAATTAAGACTTTTCTGAATTTTAGCAATTCAATCGGTTCAATTGCAAGTGCATTTTATTTCTTAAATAACTGAATCTTTGACGTCATGTCGCGAGAGATCGACCGTGTGACGCGACTAACTTCTGCTCAAAAGCAGACGACATTTCAGTAGAGATCAGACCAAGTATCCTAGAGAGTATTGCAACAACAACAAAACAACAAAACAACAAAACAACAACAACAACAACAACACTTAATCTCATACCAATTGCGTAATATATAATTTAATAGATGTAATTAATAAATAACAACAGGCAATAAGATGCTATGGTATGGTCGTATTTGGATCTTAGAATCCATATTCTAAATAAAGCAAATGAACTGCACTTTTAAAAGCAGACGACACCCAAACACAGCAAAACAACAATTAAATAACGCAACACATGTATAATCTTATATATTTACTTGCAAGACTGAATGTATACTTATAGATATGAAACAACATTCATGTAATATGAAAAGAAACCACACACACCAAAAGCTAAATGCAGCAGCAGACGTACATGTTTAATATCTTGTACAACCAAACTGACACATTAGCTGCATGTTTGTTTCGTGGCAAATGTCAAAAAATAAGAAATCACGAAAAGCAGGCAAGCAACAAAAACAAACAGTATTTATTTAAATAGTTAGCATGACAAACGAACAAAATTAAAACTTGAAATAAAAAGCAAAAGATGACAATCGGTTCTCACCTGTAGTCTATTTATATCAACTAATCCAATTGAATTATACGGTTTACGATTATCAAACAGAACATGATTTCGCGATTCACTGAGAATATTTCTTCTTTAAATATATTGATAGTCTGAGCCACCTACGCAATTCCGTTGTCCTTGGTTACGACATTCGTTCGTTTCTGACGTACACTCGAACACGAGTTACAAGTGTTAATTTGTTCGATCCCCGCGCACTAGACTTGTTTCAGACGTAACCCGACAACTCGATTAAGCATCGCGTCTTATTCTAGAATAATTTTCTCAAAATCAACCGTTACTTATTTTTCACCCCGTGAGAAAAACACTATGCATAGCTACACAAGCATTCTATACTATCGTAACTGATCGCTATTATTAGACGTTTGTATCGACCATTATCTATTTTTAGAAAAGTCTCCGACAAAAGTCTGCCCAAAATAGACGCAAGTTATAAGCAGCATTACTCACACCTGCCTGTAGTTTGGTTGCTTGTAAGAAATTAATAATTCCAAAAAATTGAAACAACCACCAGTAACGCCTGATTTCATAAGGCACTGCTCCTGTAATGTAATTTGTACTTTAGAATCGTTACATTTGTCTTCTGGTCTTAAGTACTTACATTACTGAAGCCATGGTAACGTTACCGATTCTTTTTTGTGGGGCTGGTAGAAATAATCAAATTGTTCGCGCTGCATAAATTATATACATTGTACTAGTATAAAATACATGTATTCCACATGATGAACTGACCGGTGTTCGCCAGAACACTGAACTATAACCTTGAGTTAAATGTATTAACTCCATAATAGCAACATTTCCCCTTAAGCAATTCGTAGAAAATCTCATCTAGCCTGTGATGGCCTAATTAGGAGATATGCGCCCACACACAGGGTCATCGGGCGTTCATTGGAACACTGGTACGGTTCATATACCATAAGAATCAATTTTTAGACTTAGTTCATCATAATTATTTTCACCGCAGTAATATTCTAGTGGATCCTATTCAAATCAGTTGAATACTTCTTGCACACAGTCCAGTGTTTTGAGTCGTCTGAATCAAGCAACACTCCACACTACTAGTATATAAACACAGTCAGGTATAATATATCAAACAATTTGCATTTAAACAGCCACGTTCGACGTGTGCATTGATTAGTCGCTTAATATTGTATCAACAGGCCATTCAACACCAATGACGAGGCAAAAGAACGTCTTTCTGAACTTGATAACCTACCTATTAATGAAGGGACGGACAAGGCAACTAAACTGGTACCCACCGACAAGCTCCAGTAGCTGATGCCATTCAGACATAGATGAACAAGTCATGCGGACCTTTCGCCGTAGAGTGACACACTCACCTTCTCAAGGCGATGTGAGAGAAGGGAACCGTACCACAAGACTTCTGTGATGACTCAATTGTACACGGATGGAGGCACTGGCATGTATATGTCTGCCATATTTCAACAGTAAGCTGACTGGAAAATAAAGGCTAAGCACGGCAGTACTTATAAATACTAAAGAAAGAGCAACAGACAATCATCTGAAAACCTCCGTGGTCGTTCCTGGCTGTTCATTGTTGGCAAATTCTTTGTTCGCATCCTCAAAACCCCTGTTTTCCACGACACCTAGATAACGGACTGTTGTAAATCAATGTGGTTTCCGGGCTGGTCGAGGCATAGTAGACATGATTCCATGACATGTTAAAGGAAAACAACATTCGTGGACATCACAAATACGTTAGAAACAGTGAGCCGAACAGGACTTATAAAAAGCATGCCTAAGTTTCGACCCCCAATGTGCACACCGATGGTGTGCCAATGTCATGAACAAATGGGAACCAAGGATATGTTCTAAACTTCTAGCTCACACTCCCTTTAGCTTAATGTTTTCCGGAATGTGTTGTGGTGTACGTATACACATATTCAGATTCAGAAATTAACATCCGGTAGCGAACGTCTGACAGACTCTTCAAACTCAGAGAGCAAACAGCAAGGTATACTACACAATACATCCTTATGCATAACCTCTCGTTTGCGGAGGACAGTGCACTAAACGCATACATACAACACAGCCACGATCAGCAAAATAAAGATTGAAATGGTCAGACACTGGCTGCTGTCGATAAGTTCACATATCTTGGAAGTACACTGTAAAAAGTTCACATTGATGATGAAGTAAGCACACGTGTTGTCAAGGCAAGTGCTGCTTATGGGCGCCTAAATGATGCTGAGAACGAAGAGGCATCTCACCCAAGACAAAGATTAGTGCCTAAGCACGTCGGGAATTATTAAGCTATAAGATAAACACCCGGACACAAAGGTCCTAGATCCAGTAAGTATGTGCTGCGTTCACACTATGCTGCGCCCGGAGCAACTACACTCGGCAGGTCACGTTCAAAGGATGTCAGATTCACAGTTACTAAATCAGCTATTGCATGGAGAATCATAGTCGGGACAACGTAAGCCTGACCGTCAAAGAAAGAGCAACAAAGACTCACTGGAATCTGAGTGAAGCTCTTTGGTACTGATGACCGAGCATGGTATAGCATGGTTTGAAATTCACAAGCAAAGATTGGCTATGAAAGCAGTCCAAAAGCTAGCCGTACGCAAATAAGCTCCTCCAATGCGGCCTAGTTGGTATAAGACGTCCAAAATACAGTTAAGTCGTATGTTACATGCCAAGACACTCGCCCGAAACACTGAGACAAGATATGATCATCTTCGATTACGAAGGACGAACAACAATAACTTATATTTACCATGGAACGGATAGCATCCGATGTAACCTTTTGGAATGTTTGCTATAGTTGAGTGGTCTAATGCGTTAATACTTCACATTGCTCTAGCGTAGTGTATAGGTTTGAATCCCACTATTGGTGCAAATCATCGATACTTCATTTGGTCCATTAGTGGCGTGTTCAGACTCACATAAAGAAGTTCCGGTTTTTTAACGAGATTCTCAACTCAGTTAAGGTAACCACCAAACAGGCAGAACGCAAGAAGCCTAAAGGAAACGTCAATGAAACCTCTATAGATATGGAAGTTATAACAAAACTACTGGTAACAACTTGGACAATTCAGTTAATGTTAATGATATGAGTTTGTAAGAGCGCAAACTAGAAAATAATCTCACAACTCTTTATTTTAAAAATTTCAAAAAATCAATGATGCAGCATCGGTGACCGACAATACATAATGTACCGCAATGGTCTGATAAATGAAGTAAAACAAATGGTCTAATATTTTAAAAACAATCAAAGTTCACTAGCAGCTATGAAAGCGATTTTGATGGTGCTGTAACTGCTGTTGGTATGATGGTCCATTGGTATTAACCATAAAGGAACTGTTGATGCAACTTGTTCAAACCTGATTAATAATCTAGAACATATGGACTGGGAAACGTGCAAAGAGGAAGGAAAGAAATTAAACAGAATTAGAAAAGGAAGTCGATTTACAGAAAACAAAACATGATGAGCGTACATGTTAAATTGATAAAACTATATGAACACATCTGGATTACGAGGATGAAGAATGCAGCAGACAAAACAACATTATAACCGCGAGTGTTGAAGATATATATCCACAGGAGTCTGCTAGAGAGAAGATAGCCCGGCTTCTTGGGAACATAACAGAGCAGACAAAAATAGTGTGTGTGTCATTGTTCATATACCATATTACCAAAGCGGATCACCAGAGTTTTTAGAAATTGTAAAAGTTGAAATACTGATACATGTTCAAGAACACTGAAACTTTAGCTTGCCAGAAAACTACAAAAAATCGTCTATATTTCAGCAAAAGGTTTGACTCACAAGTTTATGAGTATGAATTGTTGATAAGTGCAACAAGTGAGCTAGATGACATGTTTGGTCCCGTATTCCGACGTCTTCCAATAATTTAAACACGTTGTCATCATATTCCAGCATGACTGTCAAAGGGGTTAAATCCATTTTATGTGAGTAACAGTTTTAGTTATGTCCGTTGATTACCCCATACACACTATAAAAGGACCATGGACTAGATGATTTGGCACGTTTAAAACCAATATCCTAATTTATTACCGAGACAGCTCCTTCGTCTCCTCCGTGTTTGACTTATCCCATTGACTTTCTCAACACATATAATTCGCATGTGAATGTTCTGTCGCGTCGGACTCGGATCCTGACATCGTCCGTACCAGCTCATACGAGGGGCATTCTGAAAGTTCTGATAACTGACCGATAACTTTTTTTTGGAAAGTCAGATATTTTTTAAGTATGCATTTTCTAAAGGATCAATCTTTTAGCAAGACATCGATAGCAAATTTATTATTCTAAGTCAGAGATGCTAAATTTTATCTGTATTTGAACAATACATGGTTTCAGGGAATGACTGAAATCGCTCTTGAATGCGCGGGGTAATTGCATTGTTATCGACGCAGGTATATTTCGGAGCGCGCTGTTGAAACAACCTTCAGGTTGATTTAATTAAATTTGGTTTCATTTAAAAGCTACATCCAAGTACTTTCGAATAATATTATGCTATTAACAAGGATTTGAGTATTTGAATAAAATAACAGCAAGATAAACAACCCCAATATGGGACCATTTGACCCGTGTGGGCCTTATTTAATTCTAGACATAAACTACCTATATTATCTATCATCTACACGAAACAGGCCAAATAGTCTTTATTTGAATGTGTATTTTCATTCGGGGGACGTTATAAATATATTTTTCGAAAAAAATAATTCATAGAGCAGATTCTTGTGTCCTACCCTAGATTTTAGAACGTGGGTGGGGTAACTGGATACCCTAATAAATGTCGTAATATGAAAATGAAATAACTCCAAATTACAAATAATACATATTATTTTGGTTTTGCAAAATTATACTACAATGATGAAACGTCAAACATATAAAACACGTGTTTTTGCCACGTAGTCACATTATTTAAGCTGCTATACAATCGAGACTATGAATATTTCATAATTCTGGTTCGGTGTGAATATCAATTACATACTTATGTACAAAATGGGCACATGTTTTGTTTATTTGAACTCATCCATCTGAAAGATGAAATAGCCCGTTATTGACGTATGTCCGGTAAAATGGTCGTTATCAGGAGAATTTTAGACTCAGTCTATCTCATGTATATATTGAGTATGTTGACTGTTGCAACATGCATATCCATTTACCATTAGATACATAGTTATATATAACATGGTATGTGCAAATTTCAATCAAATCGGATTGAACTTGTAGAAATGATGTGCATTAATGTAACCCCTCCAAAGCTAGAATATGACGTATTTTGACGATAACTCAATGGGTAATACACCTACGTGTATAATGCCATATATTCGAATACCAAACGATCTGATGATGATATCACTACTTGTTTTCGCTAGAGGAAGGTTGCATCTTTCAGAAAATAAACACTTTTATAGACATTTATTCAATATTTAACAAGTTACAGAGGAATTATCAGAACTTTTAAAATGCCCCTCGTAACGTCGATGATCTCGAGATACATCTCTAGCACATAATCTACCTAAGAACTGTGTAGATTTTTAGTTTCAATGTTCTTATTCAGTTGTGTGTTGGGCATGTAATTATGTTGTGTGTTTGTGGTATGTGCTATATCTTTTTTGAGACCCCTTTTGTGTCTTTTGTGATCGGTTGTTTCAGCTGAGTGATGCCTTCCCTGTCCTTTTTGTCTTTTGTTCACAAATGCTCTCCTTGATTGTAAGTGATTTCTTAGAACATGACTTGAAATTTCGATTATTTAAGTAATCATTAACGGTTTTAGAGCTTAAAGTCAGATTTATCAACAGTTTCCAGTAATTTATGTTGTTATGTAAATGAAGCAGCCATCCACAAGATACGAACGGCACAAAAGAAAACCCAAGTCTATCGGGGGGTCACACCAGCAGACACGAACAAACCACAAGGATGACCATACATCACAGAATAAACTACAAAGCAACACTCAACAGAAACAGTGTACTTGTATGCCCATTTTTAAAGTAACGTTGTACATAAACTGGCCTCCGATTGTGCAAAAAGGAACATGCAAAATAAAATGTTTTACATCAGATTATAGAGAGGTGGTTCCAGGAGGTACTCTTATTTGTATCTGGTGCAAGTTATCTATATTAGGTCCAAACACCGTCGGATTCGTGAAGAGTGAAAATGAAAATTTGAAAAGAGGTGGAACTTTCAGCGTTAATGACACATCCATCGGCGATAAGCCTTCGGTTGGGCATCGTTGTACTTCAAGTATACAAGATAAAAAGCAAATGTGCTCATGTCACATATGGACACTGTTTGAAACGTTCACTGTGTGTAAGTTAGTGCTGAAGGTATGCGTACGTGTCTGAAACCATTCTGCACTTTCATTGGTTTACAGTTTACAAGTCTACTTCCCGGTGATGTCCGAGGTCGGGCCTCCCAATAAACTGTCCAGTATTCTTAATGCGATCCCAAAGTCGCTGAATAGTGATATCACATAAATGGGGGGGGGGGTGATTTGCAAGTTTTAGTCTTAGTCAATGAATGAAGTAGTCCTTATACATCATACGGTGACACAACAAAACATAGCAAAACTTCCTAGGAACCATGAGGAATCACGTGTAATGTGGCTCATACAAATCTAGCACCATTTGCTGAAAAATCAAAACACTCACTGTGGTATCACTCAACATAAAACAGCGCTAAAGAACAACTGCAAAAAGTGCCAGAAAAATGAAACTGCACAGCTACAAAAAAATCAACACCACAGTCCGACAGCTTGTCGTAACTGTGTCAAACATTATCTGGCGAAACCTGAGTAACGTTAGACAAGAACGAATCACAAGGAAGACCACACATGCATCACAAGGACCATCCACAAAACATCAGGTGTGCCTTTATTAAAGAAACGAATTATGTATAGTCTATATCTTGCACGGGACACTGAATTTACAGAGTGGCACAATCATACAATATGAGCACAGATGTACAAAAAGGCACTGCCACATTTTCGCCTCGGTGCAGAAGTGACTTTATGTCACTGTTGGTTTATTTGTTTGACTGTGCGCCAAATCTCGCACTAACATCACGGGCAACTAAAACAGAACAATAAAAGTGTCCGGCCAATCTAAATGTCACTGTAATAGGTATAAGGGAGACTGTGGAGTAGCAAACAGACAGAGCAACAGGGGGTAGACAAAGGGCTTGGCACGAAATGACAATGTATTAGACAAAGTTAACATTACACCTTCCACACTGAACCTAGGCATATATTTAGTACGCGTTTTATCTGCGCAAGATGAAATAGACAGCAATTAAATGGCCCCATCAAGCATGCAATTCGACTCAAAATTAAAGGACTATAAGCTCTCTACTCAGAAATCATTTTGCAAAGACAGTTGTAACATCATTGGCGCAGTGCTCGGATATTACTTTCCGGATTTCGCTGGATTTCGGAGCACAGGCACACGGTGTCATCGATTAATCATTTAATAAACTTGCATAAAAAAGAACGTAGATCTAGTAAATACTAGTTTTTACTAGATCTACGTTCTTTTTTCATGCAAGTTAAGTAAATCGATGACACTGTGCGCCTGTGTTTCGGAGGGTTAGCATGGTCTCTGTGGTCATCCGGGATCAAAAACGCATTGGCAATCACAAGGTCAAATCGTTTGGCCACTGGATGTCATCATTGATATATTTATAAAATTTAAGGTTATTCAGCTTTTTTGACAGCTGTGACTTGGGCATTTCATGTCTCCTTCGGTAGTGTGTGGGAATTGTATCGTGCATTTGCACTGCGGTATAACGTACACCGGATATTGCTAGCAAGATGAGTAATATTATCCATTTTCGCGACATTCTAGTGTTAACAAGGGTAAGTTCAGATACCATTTTTAGTTTTTCTGAGTGTGTTTAATGTACATTTTATACAAAACAATCTCCTACATAAATTTTCCTAGCAAGTGCAACCGGTAAATTGCCAGTAATTTCTTAAAAGGGTGATAAAAAGACCAAACTCGCATCGTTACTCACGCAGAAAGTAAGCTCGATCCGTCGAAATTATATGTTTTTGTTTATATTTTTCGTTAAAATACTCAACTTGAATCAAATGAATTGTCTTTCCTGTTATAAAGATTATACTGCAAACGTAGTATCCTAAACTAATCGAAAATGAGGGTGCATTGCGAGAATAAATACAAGTGTTAGTATACAGAGTATTGCTATATAGTTGCTCACTGGTGTACGGAGTATTGCTGTATCGTGTACAGAGTATTGCTTATAAGAGCAGTGACTATTTGTCACTCAAATTGAATGAATACAAGGTTCAATCAGTGTTATTTTGTAAAAATAATTCATACTGAATAGATCTGTACCTATTTAGACTGGATTGCATGGACTACGTGAAGAAATTAATGTAACAGGCTAATCCTAGCTCCACCCCCCCCCCCCCGAATTGTATGGGAAACTTCTTGAATTAGCAACGTTGAATGTAAGTCATAGCACAGGAACCTCATTGCAGCATCAGAAATAGGTGAGAGATTAGAAAATAAACCTTGGTGTTTATATATGGATGCGAAAGCACTTATTTGCCATTTGACCATAAGCATGACTCTCAAAGAATTGCATATATCCAAGCTAAATATCACATTTGTATTACTCACAAGAACACTTTATGCATAAAATTCAGCATTCCATATTGTTAATCGCATTCATCTGCCTGACGGATTGAAATATTTTAACATAACCATTTAAGAATATTCTTATTATATCATATAACCCATAAGACATGACCTTATTGGTTTGCAGGCGTAATAATAAGATAAAACTGTCCATTTACATACTTTTACTCATTTTATTTAGCCATACTCTCCGTACACTAACGTCGAGCTTATGTGCAATACTCTGTACACTAAACAGCAATACTCTGTATACACACCCGTCTATCTGTTTTGGTGTGTATCTTAGTTGTTTTTCGAAAAATATTTATGAAATTTGGTCACAACATTTTGGGGTTCAATATAAACAAAATGGCCAATTCAAAAATTCTACAATTTGGTAATAAAGCCTTTCCAGAAGCTTGTACAGTAGTGCTGTCAATATTTGCGAGTGAGTAACGGCATAATACTGGATCATTTTAACCTTTCTATGAATATCTGATATACGATAGTGTGCTATAGAGTTACCAAAATGCCCGAAGAAGTTAAACCTCAATCGGGATATGCATAAGAAGTCAGTAATTAGGAAAATATCGTGTTTAAACTCACCCTGGTCTCTATTTCGTGTCCTCAAATTTGATACTATTACTCACTTTACTAGCAATATCCGGTGTACGATATACTGCAGTGATTTGTATAATGTGATTTTTTTAATAATGTTTTCCGTGCTCAGTTGGTTATATGAGTGCTGCCTTCCGGGTCCCCTGTCCGATTTACTCTTCTTGAACCAGCCATACAGACCAGCAACGATAACTCTACCGACTTTGTTGTGTTAGCATTCGTGAAACGATAAAGTTCACTCCCTATGATATGATGTGGGAGCGGTTTCTGGAGAGTATTTCGTCTTTTCTACAGGCAGCAGTAGAACTATGTATGTACAGTGTATTTCAGGCTGATTTATGTAGAACTGTACATACTCTGGAAAGGGGGAGATTTAGATTTATTTCAAAAAATCCAAAAACAGACTAGATCTATAAAGTAACAATATAGATTATAATGGAAATAACAATTCCATCTATTGTTATCAAGTAGCCTAACATGTCCGAGACCTAATATAATAAATTAATGATGACTCAGCTATATATTGGGTAGTGTCCGATGTGTATGCAGATCGAAGGCCTAGCGCATTTTGAAGCTTAGATTTCTGTCTGTTGATATTTCTATTAACCATCTATTATATTACAACGCGGCCATAAGCTCAATAATATAGCCACAGTGTGTAGGAGGAGCGACTTATTTTCTTATTCATAATTTATGTGACGTCACGCCTAATGCGTTTGACCTTCACAACAGGCTAGGAGACACTTTAATTCATAAGAAGTTGATTGACAGTTGTTGGTATGACCTCTCACGCCATTGGTCAAAATTCATACGCGAAAGTTCACGTGCTAATTTTATCAATGTAACTTTATATTTTCACGAAATGAACCATTTTGCTGTGCGTAATTGACTTATGTATTAGATGAATATTGCAAATAAATGCAAAACTCAAATCTGCCATGCGTATCAGTTTATACGAGAGTCTAGAAAATGATTACTCGTTCGCATAACTTTGCATAATTGGATCTGCACTATATTCATCCGTCGCCATCTTTCACAAAGCGATCACTGCGCTAAATATTGTTCGTTAGATTATAATGATTCTACACGATAAATGCATTGTTTGTGGTAATATATTATGAATGCATTCATGAATGATACTAATTGGATTAATAGTGTTAGTAACAGCGCGGACTCAATCTTGTTTTTGGAACTATTTTTAGCTGCGCATGAATTTTCAAGATAAGTGCAACCATTTCCTGTATGGAATTAGAAGTATACGACTGGTATTAAAAATTTGTTCGAAACAACAATATACATTCAAAAATGGATTTTGAAAGATGACAGAGAGTTTCAACAAAGAGTAAGCATTATCTTTGACATGTTATCTGTGTAGTAAACTTCGTAGTTAGCCTATAGTCAGACGATCTTTGTCGTTGATCCGAGGTGATAATGGCCACTATGAAACAGTTTCAAAACAACTAATTTCTCGTCGCTCGTTTGTTGAACATATCAAGAATTTTCATTCACCAAGTCTGGTTTCGTTATTGTACATGATTGTCCTGCCTTTAGACCGGCTAGATTAAGCGTATTTCACCTGTCATACTCTAATATTTTTCATTCATAAATCGGCATGAATGGTGTACACACGTCAGAACGGTCAGTAACGCAGGACCCATTCATGTAGAAAAGAGGTGTGTAACATAATGCACTCCTTTATCCATTCAACGATTACAATGAAACAAATTCGTCTGCTTTGTATCGATTTTATGTCGGATGTTTTAGGTTGACATAATTTGTGTATTCATTTATAAAACATGCATACACACTTTGCTTGTGTACTCTTCATTCTTTGCACTAATTGGCAATTAATTGAACTGTATTATCTAAATTTGCTTATTAATCATAATGTTTATACTTGTTATTTATATCTTTAATTGTATGATGTGACCTCAAGGTTGAATACACAACATATTATACACTTTGGCTGTTGTATCCTAACTGTTGTCAGGGGTTGTAATAAATTATAATTTATACTAAAAGTAATCTAGATGACATGATGACATAATTTGCATACTACAATTTATTTATCAGTAAGTAAGTTCCATTATTTAATATAGGAACCATGCTTAAGTGAAATTCATATATGTTTGAATATATAGTATCCAACTGTACTAGTTAATTGGTCAGTGTTTTGTATCAGTTTACAATATATTGTAACTAATAATATATTGATAAATATATATACATTAAAATATATACCAGTATGTCTTAAATTAGACCAGTGTAATGATTTTGAACGTGTCAATGTGTTGTAAATTGTATTAATTTATAACTTGTATTAAATATCATCTCTCACCTGATCTAGTTTATTTCATGTAGTTTTCTTTCTTTCCAATTTATTTAAAAAAATGTTTTACAAATTCATGAAATTCTATGTCATCCTGTATATTAGTTTGTCATATTATGTAATAGATATGTCTTTTTAACATAAATAATATTAAATTTGGTGGATGGGTCTGGTTGTAACATTTTTTTATGTCGAATATTTGAAGTACAATGCATATTATTATTAAATAGGTTATAAATATATAAATAGTAACAAACATTGCATTAATTTGATTGATTAGGTTTTTAAAATGTGGGTGTATAGTTGCTGATATTTAAAATTCAATTCTGTAGTCTGTATCTAGGTCAATTTCTATTGTCAGTCATCTTCATTTTGTAGTGACACAATGACATCCTGAATATTGCATCCACTGCCCAGTATACTTAAACATGGGTGACATATGCGACTTTGCAAACTTGTTAAAACAATTTTATTCAATACCATAAATTAATCATAAATGAGCTATTACCTACTGTCCGTACATGTGTGTAGAAGGTTTCAGAAATCATCTCAATATTGCAGACAGTGTCTGTCTCAGCCACAGATTTTTCAGTTGCACAATTTCTTTCTTCTAAAAATAAAAAAAGTACAACTATGATGATGCAAAAACACTGACATCCAAATAGATTGTAGCTGATACAACAAGACTTGCTGTTTGATGTTCATTAGGCCATAGATCTCATGTGCAGGCAGGTTGGCTTGCACATTGTTAATTATATGTAGAATAATTTCAATATCACCAAATAACCATGAATTTGGTTTGCGTTTGTTGACTTGAGTGTATCTTGCAGTTTCACATTTTCATAGAGCAGTCGCAGGACAATCTTATCAAGTTATGGCTGTCACACGAAATGCCATTGTCGGAACCCACGCTTGATTCATTACTATATACTACTACATACAGCTTGCTTCTTAACATTTAGTTACAGTGATTTCCCTGATGCAGGTTTTCTGCGTCCCTGACACAACTTTATGGCTTTGGACTATAAACTTAAGCAGGGGTTTCACTAGACCTGAAAACCCGAGGGTCCCAGGACCCTTCACTCAAAATTTTGGAGGGTCCTTTACTGAAACCCGGGAGTCCTTTCCCGAACATGCCTGTCTGCATTAATGGTTAATACCATTAATTATGCAGCTCTTGCTAAGTAACATGAACAGAGTTGATTAATAAATTGTGTTGTTGTTTTATTTAATGTCAAATAAATGTTAATATGTACATAAATTTAGCCAAATAATGGCTTATTTACAACTTTATATGATTTTCTAATAATTAAAGTAGGCTACAAAAGTGGTAGTCTTGAACAGGGTTGTGAGGCTAATATAGATTCATGATACCAAAAACAATATACTAATACACGTATTATAAACTTCTTGATGGATTAAAATACCACTTAGTAACTTAGTTCTACTTTCGTTTTTCTGAACGATACGCCAATATCGCGAAAACATATGACATTCGAAAGTGACATTATAATTTTGGTTTTCGTCACTACTGGTGGCAAAATAATATCAAATTGGGATACTTTGGTAACTTATACAAAATTATCGTGTGACTGTGACTGCCTTATTGAACACACGAGTCTAAATATAAAATCGCGATCTATACGAATTTGTTTTGTTTTATCATCGATCCGGGCACTTTCAATTAATTAATTATCAATTAAAATGACCGTCCGGTGGCTTTTTAAATCGACCGGTCAAACGCATCGGCGGTTCTTTTCATTCTCTATCCAGTGGTTTAAGACGACACGTGCGTGTCACAATCAACGCATACAATTAAACACCAATTAATGCCAATTATAACACCTTTCGCGAAATTTACTGCCTGTCAATCTGCATATAAGTCCCGCCTCGTGTTTACATCACCTACGACGACCTTAGGCATTTTAGTATGTAATTTATTCAAGCCACGCCTTCCGCCGACAATCATTGGCTTCTGACCGACACGTGGATTTCGTCACGCATCCGGGTCCCCATCCAAGCGTTCATCGATTGCGATCATGCGTTGATTGATAGCGATTACTCAAGCGTCCAGTTATTGTTTACACGCTAATATTTACAGTTTTATGACAGGAAATGTGCGATAATTTAATGGACTGACAAAGGAAAAATCCCCCGGGTCCGGAGTGACGCACAGGCTTGAAATACGCCGGGTCCTTTCTGCGTCTTTTGGAAATCTCCCGGGTCCGGACTCGGGTCCTCGGGTCCATTGAAACCCCTGCTTAAGGGTCCTAGGACCCTCGTATGAAAATTCCTTGGGAAAACCCTGTAGTTATGTAGCGTGGGCATCCTGACGATGAAGAAATGCTAACAGTTCCCAAAATGTGAAAGTAGACATGTAGGGCTGTGGAAGTAGAAATGTAGGGCTGTGAAAGTAGATATGTAGGGCTGTGAAAGTAGATATGTAGGCTGTTACGACTCGCTAGGCTGTTAGGATGTAGTCTTTGAGACTTGGTCTAGTGTCACTATGTACATTATATTCTTCCATTGGGAAAAAATGGTACATCTTCTGCATGTCATGTCAAAAGTTTGTCCATTAAAAAATTATGATTTTGATCGCCCAAACTGCTTTCTTATAAATTCGATCAAATTTTGAAATGGATGACAATGTATTATTTATGATAGACTTTTATTAGTTATTAAATAAATATTTTTTCAAACTTAAAGAAAAAGTAAAGGCTTTGGTATGAACACTACAAGCAGGCCCCTATAGTAATGACAGACAAACAGACACTGACACTAATCTTAAAATCTAATTAAGGATATAAATTATCTAGAAATAGGTGTGGAAATCCTTAATTATCTAATCTTCAGTCATTCATGAGGAGTGTTGTCCAGTTATGAGCACAGTCAGATAAAAATGAAATTTATAGGTAGCAATTTAGATAATTTTATTATTCATTGTTCTTCAATACACTTTGTAAATAATTATATTTGGAATGGTAATAATATCACAGCATAATAAATTTAAGAAGGAACATTTCAACTACCACAAGTGACACTTAGTGTTACCAATCATAAAAGACTCGAAAAGTTGAACTTAGATCATAAATTTGTAAATTAGAAAAATGACCCTCTGCTCAGCTAGCAGGACAAAAAATATGGCTGTATAAAAATGTTCATATTGAGTAAATATAAAATAAAAGTCGGAATAATGATCATTAATGTGAGAACGTTATTGTATTTGATGTTAATTACAGCACTAATTTAAATTTAATTGTCAATTTGTCACTGTTTTAACATATATTCCAAAATCTATAAATAGAAAATGCTTAAATAATACATTAAAAATATTAAAATGCACTTTACCATACTGTTTCCAATTTTGATGTACTTGTTAACTTACTTAGGAAATTAAGAATGCCTCTATCTAAGTAATTTGAAGGCATCAACATAACTTTTGTAAAAGAACATTATTCAATACAGACTTCCTGATAGCCGTCGGACAATTTCGGTTCAACTTTCTCTTAGTCTGTCAGTCTGGCAGATTTTCGGCGAATATCGGAAAGTCTGTACTTAGCATGTTTTGGTAAAACATTAATGGCAATCATGGAAACTTATATTATGGAATTCATGACAAGAAAATGGAGGTATTTTCAGCGAAAGACGGCATTGTTCTTGTTGTCATGAGGAGGTTTGTGGTCGTCTGTGTTGGTTAAGTTATAATTTGTCAGCGTCATTTTCTCAAAAACTATCAATGTGATCTACTTGAAACTCAACATAGTTATTCACAATTACAAGGGGAGTCCATACTGACGAGGCTGATAACCCTGTGATCTATATTTATTGAGTTATCTGCCCTTGATACTATCAAAAACGAGAACGTTTAGTGTCCTGCACTCGTAGACAGGGATCAACTTCAAGTTCTATTTAATCCAATCAGTTTCGACCCGAACTCGCCACCTCCATGTATATTAGTAATCAATTAATTATCTACCAATAGTTTTTAAAATTTGACCAGTTAAAATCAGGATGACGAGATAAATTTGTGTTTATATTGAACAAGGGAGGTCCAAGACCATATGTGGAGAAGACAAAGTTGTGGATAACCATACTGGTTCTTAATTCTAGAAAAAATAGCCTGGTCAATTGACTCCTGAATCAATGGTGTTACCATGCCACACCTTTAGTCAAACAGTATTTATTATAATTTATATTCTTTCAAATGTTTTACTTTCATGCAACCATCTGAGGTCAGTCTGGACAGTCAGAATATTTGTGAACATCTGTTAGTTTTACTGGTCAAATTATTCTGATTATGATAATAACATTATTTATGCCAAATAATCAACAATCAAGGCCACAATCAACTAGGTTGATTATTGTGATTATGACTTGGTTATTATCATAATTATGACAATTATTGTATCTTGACACTTGTAGTGTTAGCAAGTTGTAGTCCATCCTATTTTTGTTTGGGAAGTAACTTCAAATAAGCCTTTCAGATTCAAATTTTTGATGGTTTTAACATTTGAATGCCTACACATAGTTGACTGCAACAAGTCCAGCCCCTAAAACATGTTTGTTTGTAGGTGGTTTCTATTAAAGGTTAAATTAAAATAATTATATACTGGTTAATATGGTTAAATTAGGAGAGAGACAAAATTTGTGGTCTTTGAAGACAGGTTTAACTTTGGTAAAAGTGGTTATAATTGGTTTGCAGGTGGTCTAAGATTCTAACCGTCTTTAACTATAGGTTTGACAGTATTAATGTTGATTTCATCATAAGCGTATGTGCACTGCATGTAAACATAGTATAATCTTGCACGCAAGTTGCAGTACACAGTTCTAGGTATATATATATATATATATATATATAGTGTTACGGTGTTAGTGCTGATTGCCTGTTCTTCCATTATCAATGAGGATAGGTAAATTCTCACTTAGAAGTTAGATACAACCAAAGGTGAAAAAGGCATGAAATGTTGCACCCAGTAAAGAAATATAATCAATATTAAAGTGTAATGCATTATCTGCATGCTGTGAGGCTTAGAATTTAATACATTTGCTTGTGAACTTAGATAAATATAAAAATATTACCCTGGGTATCATCATCTAAATACCCAAGCATCATTTAAGTATTACATTTTGAAATGCTGCATATCACTTGCAAACAAGTGTGGGTCAACACCATATTACATGCAGTGCTTTGATACGATACCAAAAAGATAGGAGGAAATCAGACAGGGAAGGCAGCGCTGAACTTAATGAACCGAGCGCAGAAAACAACAACACAAATACACGGAACAATACCCGTACATAACCTAATGAGGAAATCATTAATGAAATGCCCAAGTCTAATTTGACTCAAACTTTACTTGATTTGACCATCAGATAAGTATGTTACCCTATGACAATTCTGTGGAACTCTACAGGTGTGATACAGGTAGTGACAAATCAGTCTAGCAGTCTTGATTGGGAAGAGCATTCAACAGACTAAATGTGAGCTCAAAATAATCATAAAATTTTGCTGCTCAAACCATCAGACTGTCTTGTATCAGTATCAAATTTCTTCAATCTTAATCTTTCCTGGATATTTTTGTTCAGGCATCCAAAATCAGGACTGATGAACCAACCGTTTTAGGGTTTCTTAGCTCTAGGCAAGGAAAGTTTCTACATATGACAGAAAGTACTGCAGTGGGTACCTAACATAATACTGTTACAGATGACCTTTGATGGTCCACATTATACTTTCCTTTGAAATTTCTACAAAGATGCATTTTACCCTTTTGGTTCAGATTATAAAATAGTTAGACCTACTAATTTCATTCAAATGAGTAAATGATATGTATTTTGAATTATTTGACTGTAAAAGATAAATTATCAGAATGACCCGTCATGTGACATCTCATTGTTATTAAGCTCATTAAAAATATGCTATTGTTGTCATGTTTGTGATTTAGTAAGCATGGTTGGGCTGTTGATTTTATGAATGAAATGAATACTTGCTAGTGTAGTGTAAAAATGTCAAAACCATTATATGATATATACAGTATACCGGTAAGTAGCCCAGCTGCTCGCTTTTTGATAAAACTTATATTCATCTATAAGTAGATGATACATACATAAATTATGTGGAACTTCCGACGTTTTAGTGATTATTATTTCACGTTTGTCGTTTCAGTGACGAGACACTTGTGCGTGTTCAAGCACAGGTCATGACCCGGGACGACAGTAGTGGTGGATGGGTGCCCATGGGCGGCGGTGGATTGAGTTATGTTGGGCTCATGAGAAGGGTCAAGCTCTTTGAAGACAGTACAAGCAAAAATGAATACTTGATTCTGGGGCAGCGAATTGCTGATAACACAGTAAGTCAATTAGTAATTGTTGCTTTGAATGAAATTGTTTTATACTTGTACATGTATGTATTTAATTGGCTGTAATAGATACATTTGTATACTCCTAGAACATTATGACTATCCCCATCCCTTTACGCAGCCAATGCTTGACATGAGCTATGATTATCCAACCTTTCATGGCTCTCTCTGATGTCAGACAATTGAACCCATCCTCAAAGTTGTGTTCAGTCCTTAGTGAAACCCCTGTCATTTATGGCGTTTTTATGCCCTGACATCTACTGATGTGGGGAGACTGATGGCGAGCGTCCTGTCCATTCGTCCTTTAGATTAAACTGTAAACCTGCAATTAAAAATGCTAACCCAACTTTCAAGTTCTTGAAACTCAAATATTTTCAAAGTCTGTCAAGGTATTGGTTTCAAACTTGACATACCTAATTACCTTAACTTTTGTAAACACCTTACATTGTCAGCCCCACATATGGGACACTAAAAATGATTTTCCAACATTTCAACAGAATTATGGCCCCTGTTTGAGTAAGTTAGTTATAATGGACAGGGCATAAGCATAAATTTATTGAACACAGTCTCTTTATGTGGAGCCTTGTGAAGCACAATATTTTCCAAAGTATTTCTAGGTCAGTCTGGTAAACCTGAGAACATGAGTTGATGATGTCCCAGTGTGTTCAATGATGAATAGTGTATTATATATAGGTATCTAACTACATTCCTGTATGATTCCATAGTTAGGTCTCTATTGTGTTGATTAAAAACAGGAAGCGAGAAGCAGCAAGTTCCTGGTATGAAGTTAGGAACTGTTTCACAGATTGTATGAATGGTGTACTGTGACGTGTGTGTTAGAGCTAGCAGTATGTGATGGTACACTCATGGAATAATGAAGGATGTATGTTACTAGCAGAATGTTAGATAGCTAGACAACATGCCTTCCACTAATTACATCCTGTTGTCTTGACATTTCAAATACACACACTAACACCATATTTCATGTATACACACTATATCAGCTTGCTACAAGCCTTGTATATTATGAATGAAATAGTTTGGAGATCACTTGACTAGAGTAGATGGGGGAGTTTTATGGTTTTATCGGCTTGGTAATCTGGGTCATATGCTGGGTAATTGGTTTTCCAAACATGGCTTGTCTTTATTACCGCTCTATTGTTATCAAGTGGTTACAATAGGTTTGGCTATACATTGTTTATCTGTCAGATTATATCCATTGAGAATTTGTACATGGGTTGGCCTAGTGTTGGTTAACTTCATTCATGTTTTTGTTCGATGGTTGGTCGATGTGAACAGTTTAGATGTAATGTGAGAAAATAGGCACATGTATAGGCTGGTGTTTGCTTTCTTTACTTCAGTAAATTAGTTGGGTGATTTGTAACCAAATATTTGGAAAACTTAAATCAGTTCATTTAAAACCCGATTTCTACCTTCACCCCATTAAGCATGAATTCATTGGCCTTAGCTGACACACCTCTTTGCATCAGATATAAACAAAAGGTGACTTTTGAAATAACCTTTGTTTGTATTTATTTTCTGAAAATTTTTGTGGTTTGTTAAAATATTTTAACATCTGATGATCAGCATTATGATATAAATATTTTGTGATGACTTTCCGACCTCAGCTTGTTTTGGTCAGTAAGAGTTGTTGCCCTTGGCTGATTAACCTAACTTAGTTGATTAAATAAAATTAAAAACATCATATTTATGTTTAGGATATTTTGATATATTATTTATAAACATTTACTATCATAGGATGTTTCAAATCTTGTGTCAGTTTTATAAATAAATATATGATGCATTCATGATAGGTTTATAGCGTTTCACAAGATTATTATCAAGCCACACACGTGACCTTGAGTTCTGTACATCAGCTTGAACCATCACAAAGATGGTATATATTCATTGCCAAGAACATGATGTATATATAGTGGACTGAATCATAGGCTGATCTCATTTGTATCATTAATACAATAGTATGTACATGAATGTAGAATTTGTCTTCTAACTATTCCATGCATTGCATCATAATGTTCATTTTGGGTTTTACCGATTCTACGCAGTTAGTATTTTATTTAGGTTAAATAGTCTATAGTTAGAAGATGGAAAAAATTAGAAGATAGAAGAAAATGACTGTAGATATGTTACCTTTGTAATTTCCAATTTGCATGTCCTCATCTAGGGTTCAAACTGGTGACCCTAGATCAGCTGTTGACTCAGTTGAGCGCTGTTATAAATTGGCTAACTGCATGGACCAATCTGTATTCCAAACTAATAAATAGTTTTTATTATTTCTCCATTGCAGGTTGTACTGAAATGTGACATAAAGAAAGATATATGTTACACGAAACCCAATCCGAAATTCCACCACTGGCATATAGACGACAAACGGTTTGGATTAACGTTTGAACGTTATAATGATGCCAAAGCCTTTGATAAAGGAATCCGGAAAGCTGTGGCTGATCTTACTGATGGTAAGTATCCACATGTGGAAGATTTAACGTGGAAGATTTAATGATAGTTCAGTGGTATATTACAGATGACTGGACCATCTATTTCAGCTCTTTAATTCAACCTCTGCAAAAAAAGTACAAATCCTTATCCCTGTGATAATAATAAGCATATTCACCAAGTGTCAGGCAGCTAGGCCCTGTATTTTAGGTCATATTTTTATAGGTAAAATTAAAAAAAAACTTTGAGTTTTTGGCACTTGTGACTATCAAGGTGTAAGAAAGTCAAGCGTCCAGCACTTGAAGAGTGTACTTCAATACTGAATAAAATCTATCTATCTAAGACCATACTCTTGTTTCATTGAATCAGCATATACTGACTGTCACATGGAGAAAGTTGACCCTATCACCAGGTTCCCTTAGTAACCAAAATATGCCCAGTCAGCACAAATAATAGTATTGTTCGCCAATTTAAATACTTTTATAGTTAATTAAATGCCTACAATGGAAATTGGTCAATTTAATTTAAGTATAATGTATATTTAATTTCTTTAGAAGAGGGATATAAAAGCTTATTTACCTTTGTAGCATTTATTTCGGTCACCAGTTTTTGTTATTCATGAGGGAATTAAACCTGAAATCTGGCCAAGTATTGTCGGTATATACAAACCTACACACAAACCGTTCATTCATATTATGTTAATACTGGTATAGTCGCTACTACGTACCATCGTACATTCTATCTCTGTCAAACACTCGCTGTTCGCCGCATACTGTTACCTTCAGTTGACAAACCTGTCTTTCGGTGAGAGAGTATCTGTTGTAAGATATATTAAATATGCTGACATGTGCAATTACGCTGAATAGATTGAAAAAGTCACCTTTGTATACTACTTGCTAACTAGTAATAGTATACGTTAGTCAATTGACACATATTAGTTCACCCAGATTTTAGTGGTGTTTTTGTCCTGGCTTTTTTGCTGGTGAGGTAAATTTTGCCGTTACTTAGTGTTTTGCTTATAAATGCACTGTAACATATTTCTAACAACATTAAAAATAAATGTTATTAAATGCACATTTACTGCTAACTTCTGTTATGTCATGCACCAGGCAGGAAACCTCTAAATACTATCTGCTTACCAATCGGTCATGTCATAGCCGGTCCCTACTGGGATTCCAACCTTAGGCTTTCTGGTACAATAGTGAATCCCCTATAAACCACTAGACTGTTACAGATAGCTAAAATTATCTTATATAACTGGGCCGGCACTGAAAACTTCAATGTACCTTGTCAAGCCTCAAGGTTATACCTAGTTGTTAATTTTTATAAAACCTACACCTAAGACATGAACAATCCTAAAATGAAATAACATGATAAACTAGACAGCTGGTTAATGTAGCTCGAATGTTGCCTACAGATTGAAGACATCTACCAAATAGATTGTCGTATCCGGTGAAAATGAGAACGTTTTTGACAATTCAGAGTGTCAGTAAAAGTTGCCTTCATGTTATAATCTGTCATGGTATAATGTCTAACGTTTACTGCACGCACAGTGAATGTAATATGCTTGTCCTTTTGCCAATTGTCTAAACAAACAGTCCTTAACAATGTTATTTCATTGAAGAATTTTATCAAAATTTCCACAGCTTGATTGAAAACTTAGTTTCCAGTAAAATATTTTCGTGTTTCATTCAAGATTCTGAATGTTTACTTTACACAATCAGGGCTTGACACCAACTATTTTGGCCACTGCTCGGACAGAAAAAAATTGTTAAATTTGTAAACAAAACAGCTACGGGTCCTTCTTGATTTTCACTGGCCTCGGGCCTGTGGACCAGTGTTAGTGTCAAGCCCTGACAATAAGACACATTTACAAAATGTATATATCAATGACTGTCTAGTATTATCTGTGACTGTTCAGACTGACAATAAATAAAACTGAACAACTGAACTCTGTCATGAATGATTTCTATTCATGTATTTCTTTGTGCAGTGTTTTGTTTTGTGACATTATCATATTTATGGATAGCAGTTACTGTTGTCTGCTAATGCAGTACTCTGGCTTAATTTGATTTTAATTATGCATACATAAAACAGTATTAAATGCTAAAGGGCCAGTCCCTTTGTATGGATTTGTACATTGATATATTTGCTTATGTCTGCTAGCCTGATATATGTAGCTTGGTTGTACAGTCAAACCTGACTAAAAAGACCATCTATTGGAGCAGGAAAGAGTAGTCTTTGTTCACTGATGGTCTCATTGAACAGGTTAAATATTATTGCTAGATGTTTTTTTTGGGATACAAAATGGTGGTCTTCTTTGACTAACGTATAATAGTGGTGTTCTTTAACTCAGGTTTGGCTGTATTTTAACTGTTGACATTGTGTTTTTACTAACAAAACTTTTACAAATGTAAGTTTTTACATACATTTACATTTTACTTATGTCGCTGCTTTGCCTTGTATTTTCTCTTGCTGCGTGGATATTTGCTGTTGGTCCAACATAGTATGGTATACTGTACTTGACACTAAGGATAGCCAGCCTTCTGATGGTAAAACATTGAGTATTTATATATCCTGTGATGTTGTCAAGCATTTCATTTTATTGTCATACTTTCATGCTTGTCTAGCAAGGTTAATTATTTTGACAGTAAGTTTTTCACAACAGTGTAAGGTGCGTATGGCTTAGTTGAATGAAAGTTTTCTACATGTACTTGGTAGTTACAGTACACCTGAGACGATTGTTCTTTCATGAAAGTTGAATAATGAAGGTAAAGCGTCTTATGTCATTTGTCCTCAACCTCTAAAGTACTCGTAAGATGTGCTGACATCCATATATAACAGCGAATTACTGTTTGAAATACAGAATAAAAAATATGAGTTAGCTATAAAGGGCTGGCCCCTGTCATCGTTTTGGTTACTAATAGGTAATACTATATAGGTGACAGAAAAGTTACCAAACTGAAGGAAGTAGTGTGACAAAAAGTTGTGACAAAAACCGATCATCAGAGTGAGGCAACTGGTGGATTTTCCAGGTAGCCAATCTTGAAGTGTTTCGAACTTTCTTAAAGTCTTAAGTCAAGCTAATTAAATCATAAGCAAAAAAAAACCATTTGTGACATTGCTTTAATAATGATGTAATATGTCACAGTGATCATTGTCTGTCCGTGTCCTACATGTAGGTTACCTTGTGGTGTATCAGTGGTCGACCACATTTAGGTTTGGTAACTTTCATTGCTTGTGGTCATGTAAAGATGACTATAAAGTGTCATGTTTCGGTTCTGTGGTTGTCTGAAGATGATTTAATATTAATAATACTACTTGAGACCTACTGGAGACCTTACTGTCAAAATGTTTAACTTTAACCTTGACGGGTATGATTCTGTGTACGTTTTGTGTTGATTTCTTATTTCATAATATAGTGTTGTATTTCATTGTTGTATTTCATTGTTGTATCAATGTTAGCATCATTAAGTTAAATCTGTCACTTTCAGTGTATAAATGTGCAACTTTTTTTTTTGATATTTTAATGGTCAGTATTGCCCTAAAGGACCAGTTGCACTCAAAATGTATTGTTACCTTATTTGACCTTGTGACCTTGTTTGTCTGTATACTCATGGTTGTACAGACTTGCTGATCAATTGATTATAATGATCTCACATAATGATCTCATTCTGGCCCGATCTCTCAAAGCAGCACAATCTGAGCAGGATCTCATCTCAAATATTGGCATTTTGCTTTATGTTCATTTCCTGGGATGCTGGATTCCAATTTTGTGTCACAAACCAGAAACATTAAATTCTTAGTGTATTACAATTACTGTAAAGTTTTATGAGATCAACCTTCAGATTTATCTCAAATTCGGACTCTTAAGTGAGCAAAAACACATTTTTGCTTGGTTAAGTTATTTGCACTCTGAAATCTCAATCTGAATTAGATCTCGGCTTAAAATATTGTCGCTATTGTATATTTGCTATTATTTCCAGTTTGGGCTGGACTCTAAATTGATATCACATTACAAAACATTGTCTGAAGCTCTAGTTTAATAAAAAAAGCAAAATTAAAAACAAAACCTGGGTCTGAGTTTAAACAAAATCTCAATTTTAAGCTTAGATTTATAATTGAGATGTTTCAGAGACTGAGGGATCTGTCCGGTATTATAATTATACAATGTTCTTAATGTGTAAATAATTTCTCATTCATATACATGTAAATTTTAGTATGTACCCAATCTTTGATGTCAGAGGAGGGGGGTTGAATTTTACTGCATTTCGGTCACACTGTACTTTCAGATGAAATTAATTGTTTTCGAGCATAAAAGTACACGTTGTGATATATAATATGAATAAAGTTGTTATTTATAACTTAATTATTATAATTATTATGTTTGGAGGGTTCAAGATTCATAATGAATGTATGCTAATTATCTGATACACTTATGATGTAACTGGTTGGTTTAATGTTGTGAGTACTTAATGTAATATCAGTATGCTACAGTGGGGAGGGGTTTATATCAAGATGTACTTTTACTTATGTGTGCAGTATGAGTACTTTAGCTCTCATTTCAGTATGGTGTTTTCTTATTCATACATTGGCAGAAATGTTTTTTTACTCCACTTCTAATAAACCATTTTAAGCAGTCAGTCAAGAGATAATCATAATGGCTGGGATAGGTGGTTACTAGGTACATGTATTAGGTCACTATAACATTTATTGGTCAGGGTATTATAAGACTGATTGGTAACCGAAACCTTTAGTTAGGCCTAACGACTAGTTAGGTATTAGTTCGACAAACTGTAAGCTATCTGATGGGTAAGGTCATCTCAATGGTTAGGCCAACTGATTGGTAAGCACAACTGACCAATAAAATTGGTTAGCAGGACTGACCAATACGGGCTACTGTTTGGTAAGGCAAACTGATTGGCTTGGCCAGCTATTTTGCATGGGCAACTGATCGATTAGGGCAACTGACCAGTATGTGTGACTGTTTGGTTAGGCCAACTGATTGGTGTGGGCAACTGGTCAGTTAGGCCAACTGAACTGACCACTGGAAAACTGGTTGAAAAATGGCATTAATAATATAATGGCTATGAAGGTGAACAGGACAAACATTTATAGGTCAGCATAACCACTAGTCACAGCTGGACATGCTGTAGTTTACATTAAAATAATGGCAACAATATTTGAACAAAGTATTTATACAGCTGCTTGTTTCTACAGTTAATCGACTCTGGGTAATTTAACACCTATATCCTACTGTGCTCAAGGTGTGGTTTATATCTGATACTGTACTCTCAGTCAATTACATACTTCAAATTTTGATTATTTTACACCAAAAAAATCCTCAAAACACCAAATTATGTTTTTATCAGGGGTTGGTATACAATTCAATGCTCATTATGTACTTGTGTATGCACCATATTATTTTAACCTGAATAATGATATAATATGTTTAAAGATTTATCTACATAATATACAGTCTAACCTTTGTTCACCAGCCCGAACATTATTGCTCGGAACAGGTGGTTGTTTAACACATGTTATATTAAAAGATGGTTTTTAATAGTAAATTTGACTGTTGAAGACAGTTGGTCGTTGCTTAAGGTGGTTGCTTAATTGGGACTTTTGTCAAATATTATTATAAATATAAACTAAGTTTTGCTGCACAAAGTCACAATTGAAAATATACAGTGTCCACTTGAAAACTAGGATTGGTTGGTTGCAAAGTTTTTAGTAGCAGCATTATTTTTTATGGTAATTGTTTTGACTTGCTTTACCCTTGCTTGGTCGAAATCACATGTATATTTTGTATAGTACATGTATGTTTATGGCTTGGATAGTGTTATTTTATATATTCAAAATCAGAAATATAAAGGTTCTCTAAATACAACCAACCTTGTTTAACAGCAACAAGGTACAGGTGGATTTATTAAGGGAAACTTATTTACTATGAAGTCCATTCTCCTCTCCCGCAGTACATGTTTCAAGCCTTAAAAAATATTCACCGCAGTATTGAAATCTGCTGTTGATTTCTAGTTTCAATCGGAGAATTTCTCTCTCGGCTGATCGTGAATGTGAAACTGTGTGCTGGGTTTTTCAACCATTTGGCAAGTAGTATATACAACATCAATACTGGAGAAAATATTGGAATGAATTGTTGTGTCAATAAACTGGGCACTGTTGTGGGGGAGTGGCTCATTAAAGCCGCTAGTAAACGTTGGATGTCGACACTTCTCACTACTTCTCTGTAGTCTGGTAGTATCCGTGGTTATATATGCTTACACTGTTACACATGGGATTAACCAGTATGTCGGTTAATTGTGCCCTACTGTTTCTCCCTATTCATCGGAATTGATTAATTGATTGATTGATTTAATAGAAGATTCATTAATTGATTGCTATACATGTTGATTGATTAAATGCTTCTGTCTGTGTATAGTAAATGCTTTGTGGACTTTTAACTCCAGCATCTTTCCTGAGTTTTTTCCATATTTTAACAAGTTTGGCCTTGTCCTGTAGTTGAAGGTCATTATTAGATTTTCTCCACTTTGAGGATAGGTCTCAATTTTCTATTTCCTGTTGCCTGGTTATGTTGTTAAAATGTTCATTGATAAGCATTTACATTTCTTCCTGATTTTCAACATGTGTGTGTTACATGTAATGCATTTAACCTGGTTTTTAAATGCACCAAAATCAGTCAGTTCAGATTGGTAAGGATACCATGCTTTTAAAGTGCTGTAGGTTAGTCAGGACAGAGGCAAAGTGTACTGCAGCTTCTGGTTTATTTCCGGGGTCAGGCAGAGGATAACAATAGATATACCTGATTAATGTGAAAGAGATGTCCATTCATTTCCTGAGGGAAGTTTGTACTGGTTGTTATTAATTCCAGAAAAGGGCTACGAGAAAAGGCCTATTTTTACCAAATGGTAAAACATCCTTACAAACTTTTAGGGAAAATTATTTTGTAGATTTTCCAAGCATACCATGTCCTGCTTACAACAGTCAGTCCACATGCCACAGGTCAGATGTATAAAAGCACTATAAACAGAAGTTAAGACTGGGTGTTTGTACTCTTAAAATGACTATAAAACAACAAGTGCAACAACAACAATGATTTGATTTGAGTCCATATCAGTGGTTTTCTGGTTAGCTATTTTATCATGTTATTTGATTTGTGGTGGCTGATTCAATCAACTATTGTAAAATCACAATTATTTGTGGACTTTTCTCAGGTAAAATTCATCACAAAATCAAATCTCCACGATTTTTAATTGACATCTAAAACTACAAAATGTAAGGTGTTTTACTAATAATCATAAAATGACAAACTGATGACACTCCGAAATTACTTGTAATGAAATTTCTGGAAATTTGAAATATCCACAGAAACATAAAACTTACAGTATTGGGAAGGGGGAGTAAATTTGATTCACAGTCATGATTAACATAGTATCTCACTCCCTGGTGATATTCCGGGAAATCATACTCAGATATATGCACACATTGAAGGCTTGGCCCTGTGGGAATACAAACCTCCCGCAGGTACCTGTGATTACCACCTTGTGAGTGTACTAACTTTAATGATCATTCCATGGAGTCCATCATAATATTGCACCTTTACTTATAAATAGTTATTGTTGTTAATTTCTGTCTTGTTTCAAGGTTTTGATATTACTCTGAACCATGGGTTGGGTTGAATCATTATTTATTCCACTGGTTTTTCTGTTGTTTACATTATGAGTTGCTATGATGAGTATATTGTGCCACTTAACTGACATGGTGTGGAGTGTTGGATTAAGCCCACGGGATGTAGGGAGGGAGAAGTCTTTGGGTCAGCCTTATAAGTACTTGGAAGTTACATTGGGGATAGTCTGACAGGCTCTTTCATTTTTTGTGGTCACTTATCATCAATGTGCTTTCCATTTGTTAATTATCACTTTTAAAGTACATACTATTAGTTGGAAACATTGTTCATTAATCCATGTTAGATTATGCAGGATTTGATGTGGTGGTGGGATAGGGGATGGGCGTGGCTCTCCTGATTTTGCATGATTGTACAATTTATTACCACAGTACCAGGTACTATCATACTAATACAGGTGAACCCAACCTTTCTTTCCGGTGGTGATTAATTAATTCTACTAGACTGAAGTTGATGATGTTTATACAATCTCAAGTAGGGTAATCACATCTAGCTTGTTGATAAAACATACAAACAACACAGCCATTTATTAAAGAATGTTTTATTAATATATGATGCTGCCAGGGCTGTGTATGTAAATGTAGAGGGTTCGGTTAAAATGATAAAAAACCTTGTTACAGGTAGATATACTATACACATTTATACTTTGAAGTGGTATATAGTAGATCTAGGAGTGGCTAACCCGCTAGGATGTTATATATATATGTATATATATCCTGCCTCCTAATTGGTCATTGAGTACACTTGAACATTGTCCTGGTTTCATAGACTACCCTGTCTTAAACAGCCTCCCATTTCCTGTCGCAAAATTATAGAGGACATCAAAGGCAAGCTTTTCATACAAAAATGTAATGATTTGTTTTCAAACTACACTTTTACATTTCTTCAACAGGCATTCATGTGATTATTTTAAATGTGACCACTTAAGGAAGGTAGTTGGTTGCTACAAGTCACTGTGGATTTATTATATGACAAGGCCTAGTCAGGATCTTATATTGTTGACTGTTTTTGACAGGTGGTTGCTTAATTTAGGGGTGATTTTAAGCAGAGGTGACTGTTGTAACTTAAAATACACAGCAACAGAAATTGTAGCTATAATGGTGACTGGTGTTTGAGTATTGTGAACGTGTTTGTCACATGTAAAGATCTACAATATTCATAAGGTCCTCGCCACTCAAATGCACAATATGTAATTGTAGCTATACTGTAAATAATTGATAGAGTTTTTCTAGGGTTTGGTGTATATATGGGCTGATATGCTGTGTGAGTGAGTAATGCTTTATTTCCCGATCTGGATCTGCTAGTGTTAGCGCAGAGCGTACATGTTTCTATTCTAATGTGACCAAGCCTCTATCTATACGGGCAGCAGATTGACTACTAACTATACCAATTCTGTACATAGGATTGGTGGGTTGGCTTGACCTCCTATATTGACTTATGTTATGTAGATCCATACTCCTACTAAGCATATATTTATCCATTCATCTTTCCCTACTCAATCTGTAAATGGCCGTGCTTAATTGAATCAATTAGCTAGCCTGTTTTAACCATTAATGGTGTTGTGGTATTTATTGCCAACAAAATGATTAGAATATTACAATATAGGGCTGTCGGGGTAGTATTGAAAGTATAGGACATTATGTTACATTGCTTTCTGGTAGGTGCGGTACATTGATGTATATTGATTAGAAACCCAAGTGAAAATAGTTCCTTTTTAAGTTTTGAAGTCTAGGCTGAAACAGAGCATTACTGTTGTGATGTTTTGTATTAAACCTACATGATAATTAAATGTTGTCTTATTATTGTACAAAAGTGTTGCACTTGTCAAAATCAGTTATACAATGTAGACTTCACTATATTAGATTTAGAACACACCCATATCATCATTTAGAATTTTAAGTGTACAGTACAGTATTTAGGCACAAAATGAATTAACATTGAAAATCAGAACTTTGTTGGTTGTAACCTTAATTCAACAACCACCTGTCTTTTATATGAAATGCCCTTGTATTAAACAGTCACATGTTTTAGGCAGTCATATTGAATACTATTAATTGACTTGTTGCTTAAGACAGGTTTAAGACTGAAAGTTTGTACTTTGTAGCGCAGCAATTATATTATCAATTTGAATAGTAACATTGGTGCATGGCTATACCACTAATATTAGATTATATTATAAATACTAATATATAGATTCTGGTTCTTTCAAATTTCTATCGTCATTTCAATGATGTATTCAGTGATGTTTCCAATGATGTTTTCAGTGATGTTTCCAATGATGTTTTCAGTGATGTTTCCAATGATGTTTTCAGTGATGTTTCCAATGATGTTTTCAGTGATGTTTCCAATGACATTTTAATGATGTTTTCAATGATGTTATTTGTCTGTTTTCAGGCTACAGTGAAGATGGAAAAATTGATGAAGTGTTTGAAGTAAGTATTCAATTAATGACTTATTATGGTAACACTAATTGTGTAGGTATAATCCACTTGGAGCAAACAGTGGACACATAGTCCTGTTGTATAGAGCTGGACTAACAGTCTTTCTGATGAGACTTTAACTGTGGTCCTTTGTATGATGCCAACCGGCATGCTTCTGAAACTACAGATTGGTCACTCTGGTTGGATAACCTGTGATCACGTTCGTTGTAGGTGCTATATCTATTAAGACAATAGTTTTGGTAAAAAAGTTGATTAAAACTAGAAAGGATTTTTATCAGTAAGAGGATGAGCTTCGTTTTTGCAGGGTTGTGGCCCTTTTTTGAAAACCTTACTTTTCCTGAAAGGTTGAAAATTCCTTTTCGTCTTGATTTACTCTGACCTGCAGAGTATCACGTTCCCACCATAGGTTACTCGAATTTTCCCAATTAGGAATATAAATTGAAATCCATACCATGCGCTTTTGTAAAACTACAATGGATTGGTTTATTTTAGGCCTTGTAAATAACATATAAGCCATATTGTTATCTTACACGCTGGCTCTACCGATTCTATGTTCCATTATCTGAATGGAATAAAACACATTAGGCCTGTAATTAGATAGACTGTGTTTGATGCGGGTAACCTGACCTATGCCATGAAAAGTAGGTCATATTGAAAAGGATTGACTGGGCTTATAATGTAACTAATAATAAATAAACTAATTCAATTATCACAAGGTCATATGTTTGAATCATGACCTATACTTTCCTTGAACTTTCCGCTTATTGTGGAAATCCATGCTGTTGAAACTATAAAGGATGTTATGGATGGGCCACAGTGCTAGAGTTCAGAAACTCTGTACAAATCTTTATATAGGCTACAGTCAGGCATCTTAATGTGTTCACTCTGTGTCAGAATTAGAATAAATGTCATCATGTTTGGACATCTTCAGTACAGTTTGTATATATAACAGGAGGAATCGTGCAAAACTTGCTAATATAACACCTGCCTTCATTTCAAATGCAACCTTGAACCTGACAAATTTGAATTGGGAGGTTTGTTTGTTTTCATTACATTCAGGGAACCTACAAATATGGAAATCCGGATTTGCTGCATTAGAAAGAATGATCCTTTCTGCACATAATAAGTTATTTGGTGAAAATATTCAAAGAATTGACAAAGTTATGGTCATTTGAAGTTCCATAAACTAAATTTTAACAATAAAACAATGTTTAAAGCCTTGTTAAGGTTTTAGGACGTGTTCTTATAGCACCCAAAAGCGATTTGCGACCTGTTATCAGGATTGGGAATTATGCTATAGTAGAACTTGTGTATATTACAATATGCTTTAATATGTTGTTACTTATTTCAGGAGCTGGAGTTACCAATATCTAGAACAGGCAGTTCATCACAGAGTACGACATCAACGACGACAAGTAGTCCACAGTCGCCGACGTGCTATGTACCTACAGTGCCCGATATGGTGTTAAATAACTCGCACAATTCTCATCTACAACACCTACATCGTGTGCACTACTTGCCCTCAAACAATAGACACAGACACACACCCCCTAATAGTGACAAAAGTTCAAGTAGTAAAGATAGTTTAGAATCGCGGGAGGACGTGTGGGTGAAAGTGGACGAGCCGACTTCTATAAGTGGCAAGTCAGATCAGGGACTCTTGGACTCAATGTCTTCAGATAATGTTGAGTTAAAGGAGTATTCATATGTGATCTTTGCGCGGAAACAACCGCACGAGTATAGTTATCCGAATTTAGAGCCCGTGCACAAACCGCCATCAAAGCGGGAAGCAATAATGAACAGCAAGAAACACTCACAAATTACTGTGCAACCAAAGCCCCCACTTCCTGTGAAAAGTAAGAAAAAGGATAAACACAAAAATTCACAAACTGGACGTTTATTGACTAAAGCGCAATGTAAGCATTGCCATGAGACGTTCAGTCATGAGGACAACCATCGTGGTAGTTGTGACGAAGCGCCCGACAGTGTAGAGAAGTGTATAGAATTTGTAACGTGTGTTTGGTGCGCTAAAGGATTAATCTATCACTGTATGTCGGACGCTGATGGTGAATATGGACCTCCGTGCATATGTGACACTTCTGATGAGGCGAATTGTAAAAAGTGGACGGTCTTGTCCGTTTTATCTCTATTTGTTCCCTGTCTATGGTGCTACTGGCCACTGAAGGCTTGCCACATGTGTGGTAAATATTGTGGTTGTTGTGGGGGTAAGCATAAAGCGTCCTGAGGCAGAGAGCTGTTCATACATGGGATATATCATTCACTGGTATTCACAGTATTTCTAACACTCGCAGCCTTTCAGTATGCCTTCACATGCTGGATAGGAGCAAGGTTAGTGATAACAATGTTGTGCAGTTCACACTCTGTCAGAGACCGGGGATCATCTCGTAGAGAGCGTCCCGAATAGGAGACCAGGGATCGTCTCGTAGACAGCGTCCCGAATAGGAGACCGGGGATCGTCTTGTAGACTGCGTCCCTGTCAGGATCATCTGGAAGACAGCGTCCCGAATAGGAGACCAGGGACAATCTCATAGACTGCGTCTCAGTCTGATCAGTGTTGATCCTGGACTGGTTGTCTTGCATACCTCTGCTTTGTGGAGATTTTCATCTTCACAATATGCGGCTTTCAATGAACCTAGGTTGTCCGAAACACATAAAATTACACCAGTATCCAAGTAGGGATATAAATTGCCTATTGTAGACTAGTGACCAAGTCATGCAGTGCAATTAGATATTGTGCAGTCCTTGTTTATAGCTCTCAGAGTTGGATGAATGTGGCGGCGAGAAAATAATGACACAGGACTGGTGCATGGAGTGACGGATTATATGTTTGGACTGGAAACTTGTTATACGGTTTTCTAGTTTTGTGTCTTCTTAGAAGGCATTGATAAGAACAAGGGAGAGAACTTGTGTATTTGTGTATACGTTATTGAGCTGTGCTCATAAAACAGACTTGTGTTAGCATGGGAGCATGTTATATTTGTTACATAAAGTGTCCTGGTCACTTTGCATTGACCATTCAAGTTTCCATGTACTACACGTGTACATATAAGGTGCTCAAATTGCACAACTAACTGTTCAATGTTTAACACAGTGTGATAGAGATTCGGAGGAAAGATATTTTCTCTCATCCAGGCTAGGATTGATCGTTCATGCAGTTTGTTATTTTTTCATGTTACATAGTGCTTTTATCCTCATGTGATCTTTGTTTATATGAAATATTGTGCTTTTATTATGCTCTCCATTTCAAAATGGATGGCATATTTTGCTTTGACATGTCGGTCGAATAAATCCTAATGATGATAAGTAAATGATTCCATATTTGGTTATGACCTGCAGTTGACCTTGGAACTTTTAAAGTCTGCTAGTCAAAGGTCAAGGTCATAGTGATCTTGACCATATTCAGGCATTGTGACTGCTGCCAGTCTATTAGGGGTATAGATGTTTTACCGACATCTTTTGTTACAGTTAGTGAAATTCGTCGTTTTATACACCGGTATTATAATAAAACATATGATCTGTTCAAAATGATTTCAATGGCTAAGATGATTAGATCTACGTGTAAATCTCAATATTATTCTCATATGCAACTGGGTGTATGTGCATTCATGTACGTTTGCTTACCAGATAATTACCACTTGGTCTTTGTTAAGTTAATTATTAATAAGGTTACTTAAGTTTAATTTTAACTACTTTAGGTTGATTTACATTCTTTAACCTAGTTCTGTTCACTCTGAACAGTCCTTAAAATAATGCTGCTAATGAGTTGGAACTTTTTATCTGTCTTAGTGAAGTTTTAAGTGCTGTTTTAATTGCAAAGTATTTTATCTAACACTGCAGTAAATGCATGTCTTTTTGTTCTACTTATGTTAAGATCTTTGTGTAGTACAGGTCGGGTTTCTTTTTCCTTTGTGGCTTTGTACAGACTGGTTTGGGAATTCTGCTCTTTCCTTTTACAGACTTTGAGAAATTTGCTCTTAGATTTATTGTGACTGGTTTTCAAACTTTGCTGTTACCTTTTATAGACTGGATTTACCCTTTTAGACTGTTTTCGGATGTTTAGAAATTAGATTGGTTTTCAAAAACTTTTGAAATTTTTGCAGGACTTGAAAAGTTTAGCAATTTGAAATATTAGGCCTGTATGTACATTTTGTGACTTTCATATTAAGAGATGTTGAATTTATTTCAATGGAAGACGATAAATCTATTGACATTGAAATCTTATTGTATTTTTAGCTCACCTGACCACAATGTGGTCATGGTGAGGTTTTGTCATACCGAGATGTCCGTCGTCCGTCGTCCGTCGTCCGTCGTGCGTCGTGCGGCGTGCGTCGTGCGTTGTGCGTCGTGCGTCCGTCAACAATTTCTTCAAACGACTTCTCCTCCTAAACCGCTTGGCCAAATTTGATAAAACTTAACAGGAATGTTCCTTGGGTGGACCTCTACCAAAGTTGTTAAAAAAAATCCAGTCCGTCGCATAACTAGGTCACACAGGCTAAAAATAGATTTTCAAAAAGGAAACTTCAAAAATCTTCTTCTCTGAAACCGTAGGGCCTAGAGCTTTCATATTTGGTATGTAGCATCACCTTGGGGTCCTTTACAAAGATTGTTAAAATTATGTCCCTGGGGTCAAAATTGGCCCAGCCCCGGGGGCCCTTAGTTTTACATAGAGTTATATAGGGGAAACCTTAAAAAATCTTCTTCTCTGAAACTGCTTGGCCCGGGGCTTTCATATTTAGTATGTAGACTCAGCTAGAGGTCCTCTACAAAGATTGTTCAAATTATGTCCCTGGGGTCAAAATTGGCCCCGCCCTGGGGCCCTTAGTTTTACATAGAGTTATATAGGGGAAACCTTTAAAAATCTTCTTCTCCAAAACCGCTTGGCCCAGGGCTTTCATATTTAGTATGTAGACTCAGCTAGAGGTCCTCTACAAAGATTGTTCAAATTATGTCCCTGGGGTCAAAATTGGCCCCGCCCTGGGGCCCTTAGTTTTACATAGAGTTATATAGGGGAAACCTTTAAAAATCTTCTTCTCCAAAACCGCTTGGCCCAGGGCTTTCATATTTAGTATGTAGACTCAGCTAGAGGTCCTCTACAAAGATTGTTCAAATTATGCCCCTGGGGTCAAAATTGGCCCCACCCCGGGGCCCTTAGTTTTACATAGAGTTATATAGAGAAAACTTTACAAAATCTTCTTCTCCGAAATTGCTTGACCCAGGGCTTTCATATTTTGTATGTAGACTCAGCTAGAGGTCCTCTACAAAGATTGTTCAAATTATGTCCCTGGGGTCAAAATTGGCCCCGCCCCGGGGGCCCTTAGTTTTACATAGAGTTATATAGGGGAAACCTTTAAAAATCTTCTTCTCCGAAACCGCTTGGCCCAGGACTTTCATATTTGGTATGTAGACTCAGCTAGAGGTCCTCTACAAAGATTGTTCAAATTATGCCCCTGGGGTCAAAATTGGCCCCGCCCTGGGGGTCACCATTTTACTTAGACTTAAATACTAAGGGAAAACATATAAAAATCTTCTTGTCTAAATCTACAATGCCTAGGAGCTTTGATATTTGGTATGTAGCTTCATCTAGTGGTCGCCTACCAAGATTGTGCAAATTATGCCCCTGGGGTCAAAATTAGCCCAGTCCCGGGGATCACCGTTTTACATAGACTTTTATAGGGAAAACATATAAAAATCCTCTTGTCTAAAACTACACTGCATAGGGCTTTGATATTTGGTATGTAGCATCATCTAGTGGTCCTCTACCAAGATTTTTCAAATTATGCCCCTGGGGTCAAAATTGGCCCCACTCGGGGGTCACCGTTTTACATAGACTTATATAGGGAAAACATATTAATATCTTCTTGCCTAAAACTACACTGCCTAGAGTTTTGATAATTGGTATGTAGCATCATCTTGTGGTTTTCTACCAAGATGTTCAAATTATTCCTTTGGGTGAAAATTGTGCAGGGTTTATAATCAGGTGAGCGATATTGGGCCATCATGGCCCTCTTGTTTTCATATTTTTGTTAAGAATGTTAGCCGAGGTGCCAAAGTTGTTTTCAGTTGCATTTCAACATTGTGTCATGTTTATCTTTGATAATTTACCCTAACATTTTATTTTTCAATTTTATTGCATTTGAATATTTTAAAAGATTCAAATTTGTTTATTTTTACTCTCATTAAATTTTGTTTTTGTTCAGTGAAGATCTCTTAAATTTTAAGTACATGTATTTGAATATTCAACTGATAGGGCTGGTTAGATATTTTGATAGTTTTAACTTCTGTTTGGATTTATTTAGAAAATTTATTCAAATTTGATAAGATCTGGTGATAATGATCTGTTAACGACAAAGTGATTTAATCTATCAATAATTATATTTTATATTTTTTTGCTGAATGAATAAAATACTTAATTAATTGAGTAAATTAACTTAAATAAACATGACATTTTAAATCAGTTCATCATTTTATGTTCTCATATCTATACATATAACATTGTTATAAAAATCATATGTTTTATTTTGCTTGTAACATATATGTACGCTGTAAGATCTGTGCAGTATATATACACTTACAGCCTAATGATAGCCTGTGCTCGTTGGTTGCATGTGTTTAATTTTTGCCTGTTGTTAGATATATACGTTTTATTATATAAAATCTGGTACAATTTTTAATTTACCAATAATTATCAAGTGCAAAGATATGTTTTTTATGTATAAATATTTTTTTTGTTATTTTTTTGTTGTTAATGTTTAGAACTACTATAGAAGATATCTGATAGTTTTGTTAATGTCTGTTGCTTTAAATCTGATTTGTTAATCTCATACGTATTCGTCAGTTGTTTTAACAAGAATTATTAACCCCCATCCATTGTGCTAAAACAAAAAAAATGCTGAAGAAATTATTACGCAAAAGTCCTTATGTGCTGGACTACAGGTCAACCCTTTAAATAATGTTTTGTTAATTTATCAAGACTCCATGAAGTGCTAATTGTTAACAACATCTTTATAAACTGTTTTGTCCATTTATCAACAGCTTTTATTTCATTGATTGTAGACAGTTGACATTGCCAGTTTGTTCCTGGAATTATATTTCAAGCAGTATTGAAAAGATAATAAATAAATCAGACAGGGAAGGCAGCACTAACAACCTCCAGCTAATTACTGGAGAAAACACCGCAGACCAGAAATACACGGCACAATGCCCATCACACAACCAACCCTATAACTAAACTAAATTGCTGCAAGTCCCAAGCTCAATCTGTCGAGAAGCTACTTACTCTTCTGTAAGTCACTTAACACAATATAGATGGCATGGTTTTACCTGTGACACACCTGCCACATCCAGGAAACATGAAATGTACCCAGATCTGTAAGGTGAAAGTCTAATGGTCTACCAAGTGAGCTTGCCAGCAGTCTGAAACATATATTGCAGCCTATTGTATTTTGTCATCATGCTGAATCATTAAATGTTGAGCTTACATAAGTTTACTACCTTGACACGGTGACATACTTTAGCTAGGTCTGACACCTATCCCTCATTATTGAAGGCAGACAGTCGCCTTACACAACAAGTGTTTCCTATCTTCCGTCTGTTGTTATGTGGTACATACTCTCAGAAACCTATGGTTTACCAGTTATCAGTTATATAAATTTATTCAATGTTTAAAGTCTAAACTATGTACTACTCACTCCAATTATAAAATAAAACAAGTCACGATTCCAGTATTGTTTCAACTTTATACAATACATTATAACACTTCTTTGATGGTTAAGTTAACGTTTATTGTGATGACAGCATGGTAGACAATGTTAACTGATTCTGTATTTTGCTTGAGATAGACCAGTATTACAATATCAAACACGTAACTATGATTGTTCTTACACTGTAGATGTCGAATGATTCAAATGATTCAGTCGATGACGATGAAGAAATGAGTCAAAATATGACGACGTTATTCTTTTCAGTATTTTGTACTTTCATATTTAATGCAAGCGTATGAACCATCTGTTAACGCCTACTTATTGTTTATGGCATTTTTCTAAGTATCACAAATTGGAAATAAAATTCCTCTCATGAACACTTGAAACAAAAGATGCCATCAGAAATGAGGTGTCAAGAATGTGTTTTAGAAACTTAATTTTACAATCAACCTAAATTGAAGTAGTGTTAACTGATTCGGGATTGTCATATTTTTTAATCAAGGAAGTATTATAATGATTAATATAGTAATTAACAAAGGACAGTTAACCCAGGTCAGTTTTGATTCATCTTGATGCAGCATATTGTTTTAGATATCAGTATTTCAATGACTACTTTTCCAAAATGAAAACTTGGTAAAAAACGAAATTTTCAAAAATTCTTCAAAATAATGTGTACTTTCCAAGGACCTGTTACTTGCTACAAATGCTAGAACTGGTATGGTGCGAGGTTTTAAATGTCAAATTTGAATGTCAGTGATTCCTTATGAGTGTAACTGCCGTCAACGCTATGGTTTCCCACTTTTAAACATAGGAAGTATTGGACCTGTGGTTGTCTGTTCAGAATTTTTCGTGAAGTTTCCACATTTCTTGTATTCTGCGATTGATCTGCCATACAGATGTTGTCCTGTAGTTAAGTAGCGCCTTCTATGCATTGTGGGAAAATTAAGAATGGTCATGTATCAACGAACCATAAGTCGCTGTTGGCACTTAAACAAGTGTTACTGTTAGTCAGTGAAATGAATAAGATTATTGTTCGTTAATATCAGCACTTAGAACTCATTATGAGCACTTGACGTGCTTTCATAAGCTTACATTTAATTGACAAAAAATCTTGTAACAGAAGACATTGTATGATGGGCTGGCAATTATGACGGGGTTAAAGGTTAAGAATATGTTAATGATAAATATTCCTTAGTGACCTTAATTACCCTTGTTCACACGTGGGGACCAAAATGGTGCAAATACACAAACCAAAAATGAGGCAAAAATGTGTACTAATTTACAGTCTATAAAAAAATTTTCATTATACTTGTGTTTTTTTTTGCATCTTCAAAATTGCTTGTAAGTTTGCAATATTGGTTATGAACATTTGAAGTCATGTAAAGTGAATTTACAGAAGTTGTTACAGAAATTTCAGAAGTTCATGACCTTTTCTGTTCAAGAATCTCATTTACCATTATGAAACTTTGCTGGAATTATTTCTAATATGTATTCGCTGAAACAAAGTATCTGCAGAGTAACTCCCCTTGTTGAAAAAACCCTTTTTCATGAAATGTCTGTGTTCTTGTTACTAGGTGATCCAATACTGTAGTTTACAATGATCGAACTGTCAGAACTTCTTTATACACTCTTATGTGAATTTATATACTTTATACACATGTCTGTGACAGTCAAGGTTGTGTATTCAAATTTATTTCACTTTTATTTTCGATCATGTTTTATAATTAAGGTCGACTTTGCCTCTGTATCATCATATGCCTGAGGCATTCTTATTATAGTTTTGTTTAAAATTTTGAAGTTTGAATTCCAACAGTAAACTGATGTTGTGTACTTTCTGCCAGAACTCATTACTCCATAGATACCTGTATTCATTCTTGTATCACATGTCTATAATCATTTATTATCCAATTATGAGTATAGAGATGAGAGCACAGTTCTTATAGATAATGAATTCGGGTTGTATGGAGTAAAGGGTTGAAATTTTGTTAAATAATCGAAACAAATTTAAAAACATTACTATAGGTACAGAAGACAGTCCTTCGAGTTGATATCAGTTGTATATGCCATTGGTTTGTGTAAAGTCAGCTCCTGTCATTTCTCACAAAAAGTGATTTGAAGCACAAGAATTCAAAGCAAATTTTTCAAAATCTAAGACATACGTCCCAGTTTTAGAAACAATAACATGCTGCTTATGTTTATTGATATGTTAAAAGTTTACCCTTTGTTGTCTATTGGTAGGTTGTTACTGATCATATTTGAACATTTTTTGACAAGAAAATATATGTTTGCACTTCTGATATAATATGCTACATTTTGCTATGGTAGTTGTTAAGATGCGTTAAATAGCCTGTATATTCTTGTTATTGTATGTTGTTGGTGTCCATTTTTTGTACACACTGTTGCAATGCTGTTTTTGAAATTCATGATGTGTATATCTTACAAGTGATTGGACAATTTTGATCATGTGATTTGATCATGTGATCTTTAGTCTGTCTGATCATGTGACTATTGTTCCATCTGGCTGTCTCAGATAAGAAAACAACAAAATTGGTTAATTTAAGAAAATACAATTTCTATTTTCTTGTACACAAACTTTACAGAGAGAATATCGGACATTTAACATTCAATTTTAGTGGTTTCATTGTCTGTCATACCAAGTTTTAAAACCAATCTGAAATTTTAGACAAGACATTTTGAATCTTCATTTGTACAAAAATTCTTACATGCTCGATCCTTCTGTTGCACGTATCTCATGGAGATAGTGTATGTAATTGGTCTAGGGGTCTATAGAGAAAGGGTTAAATTCTGTTTTAAAAATTTGTTAATAGAAATATAATTGGTGAACACATTCTTAATCTGAGATAGTCGGCCGAGAACAAGTTTATGAATGTGATGTATATATCTGAGATAGTCAGACGAGAATATGTTGGTGAATGTGGCGTCTGAGATAGTCAGACATGTACCAGTTTATGAATGTGTTGCCTTGAGATAGTCTGACGAGAACATGTTGATGAACATTATGTGTATGAGTAGAACTTACTTGCATAGAAACTATGGTATTTTATTATTTAATATACTAAAATTATTCAATACAAATAAAACAAGTTATGAAATTGCTCACAGATTGTTGTGTATTCTGTTCTTCTGTTGTATAACACATGTATGTACAGTAAAACTTAGTTATCTCGAGCAGTGATCAGGACAGCTATAATGCTCGAAATAAACCGGGTGCTCGAAATTATCAAAGGACATGTAGTGATGATTAAAATGGATTCTGGTATACAATTTGCTCGAGATAGGCCGGTTGCTGGTGATATCGATGCTCGTCATAACAAAGTTTTACTGTATGTGTCACAGTTACCAGTATAGAGTTATTTTGTTTAGTGTATTGATTGCTGTGTATGATGCACACAGAAGTCTTGAGCCACAACCATGTTCACAACCCCGGACCTCTTACCCTGCAGGCCATATCGTCCTGATGGAAGGGCAAGTAAGTACTAGTTAAAATACAGTCCATGAAAACAAGCTGGGTGAATCAGTAAATAAATGCTGGTTTACTGAATGCCAATATCCAGAGGAACACCTTGCACTGGTCACGCCCTGCTTTCCCGGATTACATTCTTCTTTCCCCTGCACCCCAGTTATAGCTATAAAGGAAGCAGTCCTCATTGACGTCGCTACTGCAAAAAACACTTAACCAGGTGTTGCTGTGGAAAAATATCTATCTTAAAACATAAGTTTGAGCTAAATCTCAACTAATAATTTGGAATAATATCTGGACAATGTCCGAAAAACAATTTGTATCACCAAACAGAAATATACCTGGATAGTGTTAAAACATCTCCAACTGCAGATTGTCTGTAACTGAAAACTAGTTAAATCTCACTTTCAGCTGAGATTTGTAAAAGTGAGCTGAGATTTGTATTTTAGACACTTCATTAGATTGGTGCCACTTCACATGACCATCCACTTTATGAGTTATAGCTTTGCGAATTTGACATGAACCTAACCTTTTGATTAGCATAATTAAACAGTCGATATCTTGTCTGTATTTATAACCTTGGTTGTATGTTTTCACAGTAGGGGAGTATCACAAAGATTCGAGATGTAATACAAGCAAAACATTGAGATACTGAAATTGCACCATTTGTGGAAATTATTATATTCATGGCAAGGATCTTGTAATATATTCATGCATAAAGGTCAGGTTGCGTCAAATTCGTTTAGCTATACCAGTCAGTCAGCATCATAGCCAAGTGGAACCAATAAGTTTAGCTAGGAGTAATAAAGCAATATATATCACAAGATGCACTTAAATGTGATTTAAAGGGGATTTAGATGCATAAACAAGGAATGTATTAATTCTAGTGTTTATAAATATTGGACACACGATCATAAAAAGAACCAAATGTACCTTTGTTCAAAGTTAGGTGAACTTGGAAAACCAGAAATTAACAATGAAAATAGGAGTAACTACACTTTAATAAGAGTACTTGGCAGGAATGAATCTTAAAATCAATAAGATATGCTTGATATGATAGAACAAATGTAGTTTAATTTTTGATAAATTGTTATTACATTCAGATTGTGGACAATATTTTTAGAAGGAAGGGTGACATGTAACAGAGTATAGGAATCAAGATTTAGCTTATAGGTTTCAGTCAAAGAATTAGTCAATTTTATGGCTTCAATGTGTAAGATTTACCTGATTAACTGTCTGATTTTAATTGCAACTATACAACTAGAGAATTTTATGGCTTTCCTTTAAATGGACAAAGAGATTTATTTTAGAAAATTAACAAGAATAAAATATTCACTGAATATTGAATAAAAATCATCAATACATTTTTAGAAATATAATATTCATAATCCTAACAACATAACATTTAGTTTCATACTAAATTTGTCTATAAAATCTTGAAAATGCTTAAACTATGAAAACTACCAATATTAAGATTTTAACAGAAAGATGTTCTTCATAAAATTATTATAAAATTCTTTGACTGAAACCTATAAGCTAAATCTTGATTTCTATACTCTGTTACATGGTTAAATGTATAAAAAGTTATCAGTGGATGCAAAATTAGTGACTGTATGCATGGCTAAGTAAGCAATAAAGAAATATTTGTGAATTTGGATAATATTTCCTTAAGCATAAATGTCAGCTTGCCATAGCACTCTTCCGAGAAATGACGAAGTCCTTAATAATGTTGCATGCCAGACATATTGTCTGAAATTCAGGATTTGCTTACTTTTTCTACAAGTTTATATAACATTTAGATTACCAAATATGGTATAGGAATGGTAAAATAACAGCAGAAAATTTGCAGTAAACATTTATTACCTGAAAAAAATCACCGATTGTTAATTTGAAGACTTGTTTTCCAGTGATTTTCAGCTAATTACCTGTCTGTCTGCCAGTACGTGAAGGATTTTGATAGAAGAAAATCAGTGTTTGTTTCTCCTAACAGCTAAGAAAATTATTATTTACAGGGTTTTCACTGTGTAACATGAATATTTTGTTTTTATAGACAATGCGATAATTTGAAATAACTGCCTAAAAATCATGGAACATATGAAAAATAACATGTTCTAGTCGAAATTTTATAAGAATAATAAGAATGTACCTTGTCATTTTAAAGTATTCAACACAGTCGGGCAAGCCCAGTCTTCCCTGTGAGCTTCTATTACAAATAATTTGTACATACAATACATTTTTACAAAAGTAAGCAAACAAAACGTAATTTAATAATAACTTACTGACGGAATATTTGTAATTATTCCCTTATTTTCTGGCGATTTTAAGGATGGATGTATGAAATAGGAACGTGCATACTAACAGGTGTAGCAAGATTACCATAATTTATCCTAAATATCCTCTATATAACCTGACATATCACGCATTCCGTATTTACAATTCTAGCACTTACTGTTACATACCACTACCCACAGTTGGGCGTAACATTTTTATGGTTAAAATATGTCTATTTTAGTATCTAATGGGTTTCATAGGCTACCAACATACTTAAAATGACAATAATAAACAATCCTGTAAACTTGTTTGTCAAACATTGTGTCACATGTACTCATGGTATGCTGCCCAGGTACCATTTTTTCACCCCTCTGGTATGGCAAGGCAAGGAAGCAAGGTATGGACCTTCATAATGCAAAGTAGACACACACTAGGTCTTGCCTTATCTCTGGGATGGGAAGTGACGAAGCTAGGAAGCTATCCAGTTAGTTTGTCAAGGATCGGTCATTCTACAAAGGTGCCAAACTGTGCTCAAAAATAAAATATTCTTATACTCTAATAAGCTTTCAAGTAGTCAACCAATGTAAACATGTTTCACAAATGACTGACCAATCATAGCTAGTGTTATATGAATGAAAATAGACAGAGGTTGTTACCCAATGAAAGCAAATTCACAAACAACTGACCAATAGTAAAAGTCAATTTTTTCAACATATTGCAGGTATTTTGACACATTCAATGGATGGTTCAATGCTATAGTTCAGGTAGACTCGTTAAATGTATAATGGTAAATTTTGTAGGAGTCAATTTGATACCCACATGTGAAATAGACTGTTAGGCAATGCATTACTAACAGTCAAGTAAGCCTAGATGACCAGCAACTGGCGAGACAAATCTGACTAGTATGCTATTTGCATACCTGCCAAGTACTCCTTTTAAAGTGGAGTTACTCCTACTTTCTTTGTTAATTTCTGGTTTCCCAAGTTCATTAACTTTGCACAAAGGTACATTTGATGGATTTTATGATCTTCTGTCCCATACAACCACTAAAATTAATAAATTCCTTATTTATGCATCTAAATCCCTCTTAAATCACATTTAAGATATAACTAGCTTGGCAGGTATGCTGTTTGTTTGTGATATGGATGAAAACAGACTGAGGTTGTCAATCAATAAAATCATGTTTTACAAATATTAGACCAATACTGTACTGGTATTACAATGCATAATGAAACAAAACCAACCAGTGAATTGCTTGTTACTGTTTTATTTATTCGCTTACAACCAAAAAAATTTCACTATTGCATATTTTTCATACATGTATATATAATAATTGAACGTAAATACAAATAACTACTGCACAACGAAAGATCTCAATCAAAAAATGCGAAGTAACGATAAATGCAAAATTAAAATATACAGAAGGTACGTAGACAAATCATGAGATTCAAAATATTATATATTATTGCACAATTCTTCTCTTAAAAAAATGCAAATTATAAATAAATACTTATAAGTACTGACAATAAACTTTATGGCATCAGCAAATATAGAAATTGATATCTGTTTGAATAAAATTAGCAGAAACGTAATCCGAAATCTGATTTCATTGAATTTAAATATTTCAGAATCTGTGTTTAAAGGTAGATAACTCATAGATACTTTTCCTTCACACTTTGGATTCAGTTTAGAATGAACTGCATCAATATTTCATAACTCTTAAAACAGAGTTCATTCTATAGAATTTGTTTGTATTCCAATAATTGATAGTTAAACTAATCATCTTTTGCTCCAAATTTTCATTTCAGATTTTTAAATGTACATAATAACAATAATTATACATGTTATAACTACTATTCAGCTTTTTAGAACAAAACATATTTTGTATCAAATAGACAACTACAGTTATCAACCTTATTACACTTATTTCAAACTTACGTAATTGTTATAAAATTTCAACATATTCATCTAAAACTAATGTTGTTATTAAATTCTCAAATGTTTTCAAAAACCAAATACTATGCATTAATAACTGGCTGGCGATGTAGCATTGCTAGAAATAATAATACCTTTCGTAACAACATACTATTTTCGTGATTTTCTGAGTTTAATTTTCTACCTAAGTTAATGATTACAAACAAATATCCTGAGTTTCACTCACTTTGCCATTTATAATAATTACTATGGGAACAATGACAAGAAATGTGGCAATTTCAAACATAAATCAAGTTTTCAAATACAAAAAAAAATGTGCATCTTTTAATGTAATTTAAATTCCCAGTCCATATCTGTGCTGCCTGTTTCCAGACATGACCAGACACATAGCACTGAATGATGATAAACACTCATGCAATGTTTCCAGCGACCAATGTTTGAGTAATTTTAGAGATATGTGTTAAACAGTATATTATCCTTCTTTCCTATGATTTCGTGAATTCCTATCATTTCGTGAACCATGTTATGACATATTTCTGACTAATGTGTAGGTCCAAAATTATTGATAAATGATTGAAAAAGTAAAAAAAGTTATTTATCATCAATTTTATGAACATATTTATCTTTATAACATGTTTTGATGGAAAATAGTTAAAATACCCCAATATTTCAACTTGACTGAAAAGTAGACGACCCCACGTCAGTACTTTCACCATTTATTTGCTTCAGAATCAACACAAAGCCACCATTTTACACACACATGATAATGGAACCCCCAATAAAATTCTGCCGTGAACAAATAGAACCAGAGATTGCTAGAATGCAATTTACTGACCAGCCAATAAAAATTCACGAAAAGATAGGAAACTTGTCACCTGATTGTAGAGGAGGAGGCCACTATGTAAGATGGCTGCTTCTTGGAAAATACAATAATTTCTCATATTGTTTTGCATTCAACATGTAGAGAGGGCTTCAGGCAATTGTTTCTTTGTCAAAAATATTTTCTTATCAGCAAATAACTGATTATGCTTCAAAAACAAGTCTTACGTTCACGAAAACATAGGTAAGCAGGCTATAACATCTGCCAACCAGATTTGGCAACATCGTACCATTTTATCCACAAAGATCTGATTAATGATGTCACACCATACAAACTGTTGTATTAACGGCAAATTGGTCTATGCAAGGTGTACATTTGCTATTTATGTCGTTTATTCTTTGAAAAACAATACACCTAAGAAGGTACCGCTAATAATATACATGTATACGTAAAACCAAAATGTACCAAAAATATAATACCATATCACCGTTATCTATCATAAATGAGGCAGCCAATCAACAGTGAAGCCAACTGCCAACAGTGGAGCAGACTGCAATCAATGAAGTCAACTGCCATCAATGAACAGGGGCCTTACAATTCTGCACAAGGTCATTTTGTGAAAATATTCAAAGAATTGACAAAGTTATGGTCATTTCAAGATTCATCAACTAAATTCTAACAATAAACTTGTTAAGGTGTTGGGATGTTTTTTTTATGGCACCCGAAACCAACTTGCGACACGTTTTTAGGATTTGGAATTATGCCATAGTACTTAACTTAGAACCTCTGGATGAAACAAACTGCCATCAAGAAGTTTCCTCTAAGGCAACATGATATATGGTGTACATTTGTTTTTAAACAAAACAAAACAAAACAACCGTAATTACGCATTAACATCAGTTCATAAAATTTCTGCATTATCCCATTTAACATGAACATCACATATACAATGTATTATGACATATAAAATGAGACTTGTGTCCCAATTATAATATCAGTTTGTAATTTTACACATTTAGTATGATAATATGAGGTATTAAACAATGAGCATTTTATGTTTGTACAAAATTTACATGATATTGCAAAATATTAACAATAAAAATACACAACTGTATTGATGCCCTTTTGATACATGTATAAAGAGTTGTTGCCCTTTGATATTGAAGCGTTCTTGCCTTTAAATATCAATAGTTGTTGCCCTTTGATATTGAAGAGTTCTTGCCTTTAAATATCAAAAATTGTTGCCCTTTGGTATTGAAGAGCTCTTGTCCTTTAAATATCAAGAGTTGTTGCCCTTTGGCATCAAAAAGTTGTTGCCATTGAATATCTATCGGCAATAATATCACTGGCTTTGCATAGTAGCAAAAATAATAACCACTAACAACTAGAAATATGTCTGTGCCGTATAAATGCCTCCACTTTTACACAACCAAGAAGCATAACTCTTACCAAATTAATAATATCAAAATTCTGACGTCTCCCATTGCATGTGATGACTAATATTCCTAAGACATTTCATTAACAATGTCAAATATCAAATACTTTTTGAGATGTCAAGAAGACTATCTTATCTGTCAGAGCACAAACTAATCTCTATCTTCATTGCAGACATTCAATATATTTTATGAAACTAAAAATACAGTAAATAAATAATTACATCAAAATCTCGATTGCACATAACCTGAGTACACACATACTGGTATACATTCACCATTGCTGTATCTTACTGGTACATATAATATCAACCTTGGTATTGAAATTGCCTGTGGCAAATGGGGAGAGCGATTGTTGAACCATTTTAATTGGTTCACTAACAGAAAGAGAATTGTACAACCAACACTGACATGAGCACATCATTAAACTCCCAACAGTTACTGTTGGTTTCCTGCATGACCTTGAACTTTGATCAACATTCTGGTACGTCTACTGGTTCCTTGTACAAATCATCCAACACTAATCTAATACAACCATTGGTACCAAGCACAACCCTGAGTGAGTATAGCTGTCTTAACTGGAGTCTGGGATTGACTAGGGTCATTCATGAGGAGATTTGTTTTTGCATCAATTGATCTGTTTATATTTTCTATTGGACATCCTCAAATTTGATGGACGACCCTTGTTCTGAACTCTGAACTTGCCCGTCATAAATCTCCTGGTTCCTGGCAAGGTCTGGAAATCTTGAATCAGCATACAAGCACTGGTTCCTTACACAAGTCTGATCTAGACATTACCATAGACATTAATAGTAATTTCTAACATATATCTGTGACATTACATATTAAGTCCACCACTGGTTCCTTACACAAGTCTGATCTAGACCTTACATAGTAAGTCCACCATTGACCTCCTGGGATTGTCTTTGAACTCTAGCATTGATATAACTGGCAACCAGGTGGGTAGCTTCCAATACCTGCAAATAAAAACCCAATTTTTTTTAGTATAATGTGTGTGACGTCTGGATGACGTTGGTATAATCTGATGTCCCAGGCGGATCAAGGCATGGATTGGATTACCGTAATGACAAGCTAATTTTAATATTTATTGCACAAACTGGGTGTAAGGAAGAATACTGTAAAATCATTTAATTTCGTTGGGACGAAATTTCGTGGTTTTGGTAAAAAAGACAATTTCGTTGGCACTTGAATTCGTGGATTTTGCATTTCAGGTAACAAAACAAGGGTCAAAATCAATGTTCGTTGGGATTAAAGTTCGTGGTTGAAGTGAACCACGAAATCCACGAAATTTAATCCCCCACGAAAATTAATGATTTTACAGTAGTTACATACAATACAATCTTTGTTTGAAGTCAGATTCATTTTACAACAATATAAAGATTGTATTGTATTGTATATAAATATTGTTCCACATATAACTTAAAGGGGCATGCCTTGGAACTGAAGCGTCTCGAATAGCAATCAAATTGGTATTATTTTAATGCCTAAATCAATTAATGAAAGCCCTGTAAAATATTTACAAAAAATCCCACTAGTTTGCCAAACCTGACAATTTGGACCTCAGAAAGTATTCTTCATTTTTACAACTCGGCCGTTTCGGGATCTGTCAAAACCGAAAACAACGCAGAAAAAATGTCAACAAACTGACATGGTAAGTATGTATTGCTCATGTTATGTTCACTTGAAAGGCAGCTCACATGCTCAGTTAAACTCTAAGGCATAAAGGAAATATCATAGTCGTCAATAAAAGGCTGACAGTCTTTAATCAAACCGACATACAAATACCGACATGCACATTATAGGGTCCTTTTTGAACACACATTCTTCTTTAACTTTTCGGTAATAATTGGTTTAACAAGCGACAAACGCATTTTTGATGTACGAAAAAAACCCACAGCAGTTCCCGGGCATGCCCCTTTAATTGCATTATAAGATTCTAACACAGTGGAACAGTATGTAGGGTTCAGTAACAGAGTATTTGACTGAGTTTATATCAGTTAAAACAACATGGAATGTGATCATTTTACAGTAATAGCATAATAACAGACTACCAGGTAAAATTACTATCAATGATTGAGAATTAATTTTCTGTGAGTTTGAGGTATTACATAAACTAACAAACAGACAGTACAGTCTAATTACTAGGAATGGCAACCAGTACTAAAATCGGTACTCGTGTACTTGGTTATTCTTCTGATCGAGTGCTCAGGTACTTGGAAAACAATAAATGTCCATGACATTTGGGAAATAGAAATGTTGTACTGCAAACGTGCGTGTTCAACTTCAAATAAAACAGCGTGTTTGCGTGTCCGATCTGATCAGTTGTTGATCAAATCTAGATCGGTAGAAGAACTATGAAACAATAACAATAATAAAAACATATAACAAAAAAAACAATTCAGTGTGAAATTAATAGAACTGTTAATCAATAAAGCTAGAAAATCAAATAAAAACAAATAAACAACTAAGGGGAACTACTCTTATTAACCGGTGACATAATATTTACAAAGCGGGACCAATTCACAGAGAAATCGTTCATTCATATTTACGCCGAGAACTATTTAAATTTAAAGTAATCTTTTTTATTTCTAAATCGATTGTCACCCCCAATTAACAATAACTTTCAATCAAAAATGGATGACAATTACTCAGGTTGATGTCAACTAAAGAACACCTAGCTAAGTGTCATAATCTAACTAACAGACGATGATTGACAGGTCTGTGTTTTGATTACGTTTGCAAAATTTTGACAAGTTTAAAAAAAGGGTCCAGAGGGATAAACATAATGCTCTTTATCAATTAAGCATTTGCATCGAGAAAATGTTTGACATAGAACAGCAATCTTGACCTTTGACCTGGTGGACTCACCTTGTGTCTGGGTAAAACAAACAGAAGTTTTTGTGTTCTATGTTCGTAATGATGAGGTGCTGACTCAATCAACTTGTTTACTACAATCATCAAATCTTCATTCCATCCACCAAATGTTACAACAGATCTATAATCGTACATGCTGATTGGTTGCTATAAATAGATGAAGTGATTTGATTGGTTTACATTAAAACATATTCATAGTCGTACATGCTGATTGGTTGTTATAAATAGATGGAGATATTTGATTGGTTTACATCAAAACATATCTATAGTCGTACATGCTGATTGGTTTCTATAAATAGACGGAGTAATGTGATTGGTTAAGAAACAGATCTATTTTATATGTGCTGATTGGTTTGCTACTGTTTAGTCTATTTAAGTCTTTTTTTTTCAAATATGTATACTCCTGTTACAACCTACTGTAGGCTAACATTGACAATCATTGACTAACAAGTTGGCTGTGACAATCGGCATCAGAGGTATCCACAGCTCATTGAAGTTTGTTTGTTTGTTTGACATCCAACTGAAAATCTGAAGTGGACATTCACACTTTTCCGTGTCAGATGACTACAAAATCAATCATAAATTTGCATAAACGCTCACTTACCATAGTTGAATGTTCTAGAATAGCTACACCATCCTCCTGTACTGCCAACCAAACTTCATCGGTACTGGTCGACTCCCTCTCCTGAAACATGTAGAAAAACAAGCATGTAATTTGAATAAGAGATGTTTGTACAACTTTCTGACCAGAGATGACATACATAAATGGAAAGAGTTTTTGCAGCATTTGAAAGTATTAATCTGTTAGTTTGAACGTGTTTCCTCTACTGAAACTGCTGAACGAAAAACTAAAACTGTGCAATCCTGTTTTAAAACCACAGCTACTGTAGTTCCCGGAGATGTTGACATCAAAGTCTGATAAATATTCAAAACATATAATTCTTTTTTTGCTGTTAAAGAACTTGATTAAAAACATACACTTAATACTTTTATTTATTCATACCAAGTTAAAGAATGTTATATTTAAAAAGACATGTTCAAATATCAAATACAAAGTTTGCTAAATTTAGAACTAACAGAATATGTGAATATGATACATACTCAATATGAATAAATGTCAATTTAGGAGTACATTTTTGTGTAAATGCAACATCAAAACAACTTGAATTGTTTATTTAATAAATATGTCTGCTTTGAAAATGGCATTTTTTGATAGTGGTCATTATAAGTCTGAAACCTGGATCAGTTTAGATCAGTTGAAGAATGCAAGGATTACTATACAAGAAACTTTCAAGAAAAAGGGATTACCAAGAACCTTAAATAGCAATCCACAAGCAGACACTTAATCCCATAATTCTTTGAATTGCTATCCCATAATTCCATGTGTAAATTTTCAAAACATAAATACTTCTACATAAAATGTCACGGTAAACAGACACATAAAATGTCAACATTAAAAAATAACTGATTAAAAAAATGCATACTACAATAATAGGAGTTTCCAAGAATTCCGGTCTTTAATGTATTGATTAAAATAATGACATTTCCTGAGCAGAATTAGATTAATTATGCAGTACTGAGATTATTTATTCATTTTGTACAGTCACTTGTTTAAATCCTGATATCTCATTTGACAATGAGTAATTATAATGTAAGGTCACATCATACAAATGAAGCTCTCCCATTGGATAATTAAACTAGGATTGAAACAAACTAGTCACAGACACAGCTAGTAGAGTTATTACATGTACATGACCTAAGATATTAATTTGGTCCTTGTACGAGACAAATCTAACGTGCAAGACTTTGAATTTTGCTGTAATTAACTCCTGGCAATCTTTCTATCACATGATTATTAATTTTAGCATTGAAATGAGTGTTAGTAATTGAGCTGAGATTAAACTAAGATTGAGATTTTTCAAGAGATGACAAAAACTTACTCTAGTCAAGAAGAGTTTGGCTCCACAGAACTGCCACTTGTGAGCGACGGCTAGAAAGACACGGACACAATCCTGATGGGTTCTACCACGTAATGCTGTCCAACGTTCCATCAGCTTCTCCTGTAGACTTCTGGCAAAACAAGGAAAGTATTAGACCATTTGACATCCACAACTACAGTAATGTGCACCGATTACTGTTAGCAACAATATTGTATCACTTACTCTTACCAATTTAATTTGCTATTTTGTTCATGCAATTTTTCTGTCCCTTTTCAGCCAGTTAGCTGTAATGTTTTCCTACATGTAACTAACAACCTTAGAATCCTGTTCAGTACCAGTACTAACTTGCTCTTTTGCAAGCAACTGACGTTTTCTCCACAGGTGGAGTACATATCTAAAAACATACCCAGCTCGGACTCAAAATCAAACCTAAATCTGCCTAAAAGTGATTAATTAGTGCCTTACCATGTGTGCTTCATAGGCTAATGAACACATACAATGAAAACAGTGTTGTTTTAAGGTCGATTTGCACTTATAAAACTCATTTAAATTGGTGCCATTATCCCTTTACTCCAAAGGTATCTACCCCATTTACTTATCATAATCGGATACAAGACTAGTTCAGTTTGGAACTCTATCTCCATAAGTGGAGAAATGGTTACAAAAGGGGAATGGAAAGATGGACAAATGCAGTAAAATATCAAATAGAATAGCAATCAGCTGTATCAATGGATATTTCTGAAGGCCAAACATTAGCAAGTTTGGAATATTTCGATATTTGGTATTCAGAAATATTAACAACTGTATATATCTCAGTAAAAGTACATATCCTATGTAGGCCAAAATAATGGAAAGTTTTTATATATTTGCTGACATTTCCACACCTCTAACTTATCAACCATTGATATAGAAATAACATGATTACATGTTTACAGTACACAAGGGAGCAGTTTTCTCAATGCATTTACAAAAATATTAAACTTACTTTCCAATTTAAATTCTTAATCATTCTTTAACAGCTACAAATAGTGATAAGGGGTCGTTCAATATAATTTAGAAAATGAACTCCTTCAAACCATACCAGTCTCCAATATGAAGGTTTTAAAGAGTAATTAAGAATTTGAATTTGCCCTGATGCATACCTGGATTTTATAACTGGTGGCGACAAATTACAGTATCAAACTGTAAAATCATTAATTTTCGTGGGGGATTAAATTTCATGGATTTCGTGGTTCACTTCAACCACAAACTTTAATCCCAACGAACATTGATTTTGACCCTTGTTTTGTTACCTGAGATACAAAATCACCAAATGCAAGCGCCAACGAAATTGTCTTTTTTTGTCCCAATGAAATTAAATGATTTTACAGTATACTGCAGATGCAGACCCGGATTTCATGACTGGTAGTTCAACTTTTACACGTATATTATAAGCGGTACACACCTATTGCCATCATTGGATGTATCACGATATTTTCTAGGATAGAATCTTTCCAGTACTTGAGACAGTTGCTGACTGAGACTAGTGTCGTTAGATTTCATATCACCATACTCAATCTGTAAATTATGTATACACATTTTACAATTTCAACTTAAATCATCAAGGTCGATCATAGGACGACCATGGATAGTAAAATTGTCATGTTACATACTGAATAAAATTTTGAAATGTTAGCTTTCCATTGGTATATGAAGATATCTGATGAGAACATGCAAGTACTCATGGCATTTGTTTGTAATGGGGATAGATATTATGAAACACCCTGTGGGTGTGTGAATAGAGTTCAAAATATATGTGCACGCATGATGCAGGGGCATTTTGAGATGTGATTTTGGTATACGAAAAAGTGACATTTTTAGACACAACAAGAAAAAGGCAATACAGTCATGTCCTAACTTTAAGAAATAAAGAAAATGACAATTAAAACTGTTGTTAAATGACATACCTGTGCCATTAATGAGGCAAGTTCTAGAGCCAGATCCTTGTTGAGTGGAAATCTACCATTAACTATTTCTTCATTGATTTGATATGTAAGCAGTAATTTCTCCCTCTCTGTCTCAAACCTGCTCATACTCTTATAATACAACCTGAAACCATGACCATATATATGAGCCGCGATCTGAGAAAAGGGCCCTTAATGAAAAATTTTCGATTTTCATTTTTTTAGATTTTCCGAAGAATCTTTCTTTTCTGTGTACAAAAAAAGGAAAAAATTAGTCAAAATTTCAAATATTAACAATTTTATGACCTTTTAAAGGAACCAATGACATGAACATTTTTGGCAAAAAACAGGTATCTCAACATGGACATATTTTGCTACCGTTTGGTGTTTAAGTGGCATTTTCACACTGCTGTTAATCTGCTCGGATTGAATTTACAATTTGAATAATGATACGCATTTGTGGAAGTAACATGTGTGTGTATAAATATGTCTTTATCTTATTTTTTGTTGCCATAGCAACCATTTATTCAATTACTAAAATTTGCAAAATTCTCTGGTTTACTACTAATGATAAGGAAAATATTACAACTGCATATATGGGCTTTGTATTAAATAAATGCAGTCTATGTTTGGAGCGGAAAGTAATACTGAATACAGATGTTATTTTAGTTGAGGGTATGTATGTTAAATAGGTCCCCAACCGGTTTTCAAACGGGGCCTATCGGTTTGCCCTCCGTAGGTCAATTAGCTCGTTAGTCAGTTAGTTCGTCAAAAATCTGGATCCTGACATAAATAAAATATCTTTCAAGTTATGTTTAGCAAATTTGATATGTGGATAAGGCGCAATAAAGAGAATTATGCAAGTCTATTTTATTGTGTCTGAAATTGTGGTTGCTATGGAGACCGAAATAGTAAAAATATGTAAAAAAAACCCGGACCCTTAAATTACTCATACAGTTTCCAAGCTCGATTTATGAAACCTGGTATGTAGGTAGGTGACAATAAGAAGAGTATGAACATCTGAAAATAAATTTATTTTAACAAAGAATGTGGTTGCTATGGAAACCGCAATATTGAAAATACTTCAAAATCTGGAATTCTGTCATAACTCAGAGAATTTCCAATGTATGTGTATGAAATTTTGTATATGTAATTTGAAGGGAAAAACATATAATTATAACATTTAAGCTTCTGACGAATATAGTGGTTGTCTTTGCAAATCAGATGTAAAATATAATACAAAGGGTCGTAGATTCAAACGTGTAGGCCTCTGTCTTGCTTGCAATTTTTAGTGGCGTGTTTATGTTAAACTTCATGTTCTTCATTGTCTGGATTTCTCAAAATGTTTTACTTATATAAACCAATTCCGGCATACGATGATATATGATGACAAATTGATTCCGAAATTATTGATATTTATTTCATAACATCATTAATGGCAGCACAGTTCCAAAAATATATTACGTTAGGATTAACATCAAAATATTGACTTTTCAATACTACATTTCTATGAAATGAAGATATTTGATGTTTTGATATGTTATTCAAAAATGTACTTCAAGAGACTGCTAACTCATTACATTGCTATTAATCACCCATAGTAATCAATAGTTATGTGGTCTGTCGATTCCAAAATTCCTCATTTTTTATATCTGACTTAGTTTAACACCCAAAAGTCGTATTGTCTCGACTAGCTGTCACTAAAGTTCGGATGCTGTAAATGCCAATCAGTATGTACATATTACAGGCTTTATATCGAAATAAAATTATATGTTTTGATGTATCAAGCTAATTGTTACCACCAACCTAACGCAGTAAGTTAATATTAAATGCCATGATTAATAATTATGTGGTCTTCTGATTCAAAATTACTTAACTTAATATGTTTATATTTTGTAATGTTTTACCCCAAAATTATCACACAATGAGCAACTTTTCAGAATAAATTATTAATGTTTGTGCAGAATGACAACATGTGCATATTCGTATTGTATAATTATCAACTAGAACAGTATGTGGTGTTTAAACCGATTCCAGAAATCATCAATTCAGTTTATAGTTTGTAACGTTTTACCCAAAATCTTCAACAAAAGCTTTAAGTTATCAATTTCTTACTATATATTATATACTACAAGTTATTACAAACCAATTGCAGTTATTTTGGATAAAATATGATTATGAATAACATTGTGATTAATTGATTCCAAAAATCCTGAGTTGTGTTAATATATTGGACTGTTTTACCCCAAATGTAGGCCAAGACACACGTATCACTTAAAAACTAGATAATAAATATCTTCAGCGGAAAGACATCATGTGACTATCTAAGTGCTTTATTACTAAATAATGTGATTAATGGCATTGTACTAGACCGATTCCAAAAATCACCACTTTAGTCAATAATTTGTACGATTTTACCCCAAAACAGCATATAGCTGATTCAAATGGATCAAGTATTATTTGATATATGAAAATTTAATTTACTACAAACTAATTGCAGTTGTTTAAGATATAATACAATTATAAATGTCAATGTGGTCAATCGATTCCAAAAATTCTCACTTTTGTTTAATTTTACAATGTTTTTGCCCCAAAATGTCTGCGAATGGACAACATTTAAGAAATCAGATTAGCAATATCTAATGCAGACAGACAACATGTGTCCATCATACTGATTTATAATAAAAAAACATAACAAATGGCATTACAGTAAACCGATCCCAAAAATCACCATTTGTGTTTATATTTTGAAGGATTTTACCCCAAAATATCGTATCCTGATCAATAACTGATACTTTCAAATGCTATATAACACTACAAGATACTACACTCATATTGCAATGGTTTTCAATAAAATACGACTATAAATGAACATGTGGTCAATCGATTCCAAAAATTTCTCACTTTTGTTTAATTTTCAATGTTTTTTACCAAAAAATGTCTGAAAATGGACAACATTTGAGCCATCAGATTACCAATATCTTATGCAGGCAGACAATATATGTCCATCATGCTGATTTATAATCAAATAACATAACAAATGGCATTACAGTAAACCGATTCCAAAAATCACCATTTGTGTTTATATTTTGAAGGATTTTACCCCAAAATATCGTATCTTGATCAATAACTGATAATTTCAAATGCTATATATTACTACAAAATACTATACTCATATTGAGGTGGTTTTCAATAAAATACGACTATAAATGACCATGTTGTCTGCCGATTCCAAAAATCCTCACTTTTGTTTGTAATTCGTCATGTTTTAACCCAAAAATATAGGTGTCATGTGTAAGTATAGAACTCCATATTAAGTATGTTACAAGGCAACAAATATGTGGCAGGATACAACATAAAACATGTTTGTGCATGTTTTGCCTCGTTCTGAAATTCGCAGAAAATAATGTCGTAACTTTAAACTCAATTTTCTCAAATTGATGTCCATGTCATTAAGGGCCCTTTTCTCAGATCGCGGCTCATATACATGTATGTACAAACAATGATACACCATAGCTTGTATCTATTGCAGCATGAATGGGGAAAAAATGTAATTCATACTTACATATCATGCAACAGAACAAAAGTTAGACTGGATAAAATAAATGCTAATGCCCAGTGGTAGCCTTGTCCATAAAAACTAGCTAAGTCAATCCGGGCTATAATTCTGTTGAAATGTTGGATAGTGTTACATGGCATTGACAAATTCAGTTGTATGTGATGATAAAGAAGTATGCCAACTTTGAAAGCTTTCATCAACACAAACAAACTGACGGACAATCTAAATCACTACATTCCTCAAGCAACAGTAGATGCTGGGGCATAAAAACAGGATATGGTTTATTAGGTTCACATATTCTTCCCACCAATAAATCACCAAAATGTCAACAAGGATGCATTGTTTTCATATGCATTCTTACAAAAAGATTTTATTTTGTAGCACTAGATAAAAGTAAACTAAAATACCACATTAATACATCATTCAGTTGCATCCACGACCCTCCATCCACGACTTTTTGGTTTTCAAAGCCCTGCCATTCCCCCCTCCTGCGGGGGACAGCTGATTGTAAAATCTCCAGTATTTCCCCAGCCCCTGACAACTATATATTGTTCCCGGGTTTTAATTTGGAGACATAATCTCCAACAATTCCCCAGCAGTGCAGGGAAAGCTGAAAGGTAAAACCACGGATGCAACTGACTGTTGTATAACTACTATTACTATGCATTATACATACCTATTTTTATAGAGAAGTCTTATTGTTCTACTTGTATCTATTTGTCCGCCGTGATTTTCACGAAATGATTCTTCCCATTTTGATATAACATCACAAATCTATAAATAGAATTCAAAACATAAATAACTAGAACTGTAATTGAGTGACGAATAATACCCCCACAATACTGCCTTGCCACAGAGGTATGGCAAGCTGCAACCATAAGAAAAAAGAAAACTGGACGAAAAGTTATGACACGGAAATAGAAATAAGTTCATTTTTATTAATCTGTAAAATGATTTATATACTAGTACCTACACATTACTTAAAAAGCCTTTAATATCCAACAATAAAACAGTCACGTATTAATGGTACCAGTCCTCTTCTCAACAGCACAAACTTCATTACAAACTTCAAACTTCAAATACCGAAAAACTTTGAACTTCAGCTGCACACCGACTCATTGTGGTGTACAATTGTACCAGGTTATTTTTAATTGTCACAATAGATGATAAAGTTATTGTCTGGAAAAGCTAAAATATGGCTATTTTTTACTTTTAAAGGCTAAGTGTGACCTTGACCTTTGGGATAAAGACACAATTTTTAAGCATGACACACCATCTTATTGTGGTAAACAATTGTGCCAAGTTATTTTAAAATCCCACAAAATATGACAAAGTTATTGTCCGGACAAGCTAAATTATGGTCATTTCTGACCTTACAACTCCAAGTGTGACCTTGACCTTTGACATATTGATGTCATTTTTGCGCATGACACACCGCCTCATGATGGTGAACAATTGTGCCAAGTTATATTAAAATCCCACAATAGATGACAAAGTTATTGTCCGGACAAGCTAAATTATGACCATTTTTTACCTTTCAACTCCAAGTGTGACCTTGACCTTTGAGATATTGATGTGATTGTTGCGCTTGACACACCGCCTCATGATGGTGAACAATTGTGGCAAGTTATTTTAAAATCCTTCAATGTATGGGTAAGTTACAGCCTGGACAAACTTTTAAGACCGACCGACAGACCGACTGACCGACTGACCGACAGACAGACTGACGGACAAAGTGACTCCTATATAGCCCCCTCTACCTATGGTAGTGGGGGTATAATGAATATTATACTCTCTTAGTGGTGGCAGGGTGTTCAAATAGGTAATGCTTTCTACTATGAATCAAGAGGTCCTTAATTCCATTATCAACCGGTGAGTCACTTTGTCATTTCTGAAACAATTTTGAACAGTGTTTCCCACTCATGATCAGCTTGTGATGAACTGGTTGGTAATCAAGAGGTGATCTTGTATGTGAAGCTGCTGTTAACTACTAGGTAGCCATATTATTGAACCATGGAGTCAGAAAGAGTGAGGGTATCAAACCCAGATTACAGAACAACCTCTGTAGAACAACACCCTATGAGAACTGCAAATATTGACCATTGTGTAAGGGTTGTTGCTCTACATAGCCTGCTTGACTGCTGATCGAGAGGTCCCGGGTTCGATCCTCGGCCGGGGCACTTGATCATTTCTGGAACGCTTTTCTGTGTTTCCCACCTAACTAGAGATGAATTGGTTAGCAACCCAGAGGTAGTCTCGCGTGTATAGGTGCTATACACCGGGCACGTTAAAGAACCAAGGTGTCTCTTCGGAAAGAGCTAGGGCATCTCGCCTGGATACCTTGTATCACACCACTATCTCTTCCACCTGCTGTCCCTTTAGCAAAAACACAGGACCCCATTGGAAATAAGTGCTTGCACTTTCATGGGTTATCCTTGACCGAGAGGTTTAAATAATTACAAATTACAGAATTTGATTATTAGAGTAAATAGCACTTAAGAGAATTTTTGAAGGCATTGTTGTGGAGAGGTTGTTGCCTTACAGAGGGCGACGTTGAAGAGGTAACCCAGTTTGCACTGTATATACAATTTCAATTTGAAAAATATAAAAGACAATGCATGTTACAGTTTGTCACTATAATATACCTTGATATGGTTTTGTAGACATGTTTCCACATCAGCATGTAATGGATCGTCTGAGTATAAGGCATATCCTGAATGCGAACAATCCTGTACACCTAGACATTTATTGATTGTATGTAAAAACTCCAGTATTGTTGTTGAACCATCAAAACTTATCACCTGCAACATGGAGAGGAAAATGATGACATAGACAACAAGAAACAACATAAACAACACATGTTTGGTAATCTTTACTATTTTACATAAGAGTAGTTAGAAATAAGTTCCCTATTCTGACTGTTAGGCATGCATTTTATTACAAGGTTCTTGTGTGAAAAATATGTATTTCAGCAAGATTATGCCTTATTGGTCCAACTGATCTTGAAATTATAGAACTTTAATGAACACTTATAATACAAATCAGCATTCATTAATCTAGCTTATAATTATTTGAGAACCTAATTTCAACAACATTATTCACAGGAGGGTAGCAGCTATAAATATTTTGGGGGAGCATAATTACATACTGTCTAAACAAACTACTTTCCAATATCCAGTTTGGAGATTGTATGCACCATCTAACTACATTGTTGATTATCAGATACAAATTATACCGAGTAAAGGGCTCACACAGTAAGTAAATTGTACAATGGGTATAACAAGTTGACTTACCTGGTAACTATTATTGAGAAAGTGTACTGGTATACTGATTGGCTGAGAATGATGGTACGGATGTCGCAGTAATATAGACATCACCTCCATCCTCGATGGTTTCACTTCTCGTAAACCTTGTGACTGACTTCGTTCCAAGGCACGTTGACAGAATATTGCATATTTACCCACATCAGACCTACAACAAACAAACCATGTCATATAGGGTCATAATAAGCATTCAAGGGGGAAATTGTCCTCAATTAATATAAAAACGATCATGTTATTTTCAAACACCATATTACCTGATTGGTTCGTAACATTGAACGCCAAAATAGGAAGTGTGTACTTTGTTCTATGAATGTTGTGGAAGACGAATACCATTTTGTCTTGGTTTGTCCTTACTATCGTCATTTACGGAGAACTATTTTACCAAATTATTATTGTCATTGGCCTACTATCCAAAAATTTACCAGAGTAATGTCTTCATCCAAAAAAATGATACTATGTAAATTAGCAAAATTTGTACACCTAGCATTTCAAAGACGTAACTCTTATTTAGATAATCAGTAGTATTTCTGTTATCATTAATTGTTCTATAAACATGTATCGTTATATTCTTTGTACATATTGGGACTATTGTTATGTTACTGTGTTCACATTGCTCATTTTATTTTGTACATGCTCTTCTTGTGTTGATTGTGTTGATTGCATGCCGCCTATTGTTTGTTTAAGGCGACGAACATAAATAATGTTCTTATGCTAATAAACTGAAACTGAAACTGGTATGAAAAATTACAGTCACACCATAGGAGGTCGTATTGTTTATAGCTTAACATTCTGGTCTGGTGACAATTTGGCTAAATAATCGAGGGGTCTGCCATGAAAGGCAACAAGAGATGTTATATACTAAATGTTCAGGACGGTCTGCTAACTCAAAAAAGGCAGGAGCCTTTCATGGGACGATATATCGTTTTGCATAATCCCGAGATGGCGTCCAAGATGAAGTTACCTAAGAATACCTTCTCAGTCAACATGTACATTCATATTAATGTCAGATTTAATATTTTGAATTAAAAAACTGAACTAATAATTAAAGAATATATGCTTGCAAACTATTTTATCACATTTCATGCCCACTTGAATACAAAACATTTGCTAAAACAAGAAAGTTAGAGAGGAAATATCTATTTTACAGCTATTTTTCATGATTTGACCTTGAAATGACATTGACCTTGACCTTTTAGTGGTCAGTTCAGCATGTCCAGTTAATGTACATCATCAAATGAATAATATCCAGGCTAATACCTGTCAGTCAATACATAATTAAAATGTCACATTACATAATAATTATACTGTCAGGTGTATTCATAAATTATGGCGGCCATCTTGGATTACGCAAAATGCTATATCGTCCCATGAAAGGCTTTCACCTTTTTTGAATCAGCAGACCTTCCCAAACATTTTGGTATATAACATCTCTTGTTGCCTTTCATGGTAAGGTAAAGTTGAAAATAAAGCACTTTTATCCTAATAGTCACCAGACCATTCATAGAAAAAATACCTATTATTCAGACAAGGTTGACTTCATGTGTCAGTTAAGATAATCAGTTAAGCTAGTTAAGATATTCTTTGGTTGGTGCCTAATGGCACAAAAACTATAGAAGGTATTGAAAAGTCCAAACAAGGGCAAATAACTCTGGAAATAATCATCACTGACCTGGAATCAGAATTTCTGTGTAAATGTATCTTCAGTAACCACATAATGCTTTGTTTGGGTATAAATAATGATATACACATTGCCAGAAGTTGCCAGCCCTGAATGATCACGTACGATGGAGGATTCATTTTAGACTCTGACGTCAAATCGAGAACGGAATTTGTCGGAGATGTTGGTGATGCATGACATAAATACCATGAGTGCTTGCCACATAACAAGAGATTCTGAAACAAACAAACCAACAATAAATTATCATAGTCAAGAAACAGGAAGCACAGATACTTAGGTGGTTAATGCTCTCCACTATCAATCTGTAGGTCCCGGGTTTGAATCTCGGCATTGGCACAGGAAATATCAACAACACTTTTATGTGTTCCGCACCTAACTGGTTGGTAACCCAGGTATATTATTAATAATAATAATAATAACGTCTTTATTTTCAGTGTAAAACATAATTGGTGAACCAATTTTCATTATGGTCCACAATATAATCTCATGTGTATTGGTACTGTACACCAAGCCTGTTAATGACCCAAGGATGGTATTCTGGAACAGCTAGAGTAACACGCCCAGATTCCTTGAAGCGCATGACTGTCTATTCCTTTGAAGTCTGAGGTCATTGGTTCATCTTGCATGGAAAATCACAAACAACAATACCATAAATGAATTTTTTAATACATAGTTTCATCATATATACATATCAAATTTTCTGGAAAGTGACACAAAATATGTCTGTCTTTTGTGCCATAGCCATCATGTTGTCAACATGTCTACTTTGAAAGAAAAATTCTCAATTATTTAATGATTTCAAAACATGTATTTCTTTGTTAAATGAAATTATATAGTACAGAATATTAAATAATTATACACTAGCTATATAACTGTATCTGATAAATACCAAGTTTAACATATATGTTGCATATTTAGGGTAAATAAAAACACATTTTACTAATGAGCCTCTCCCAAGTTCGTAATATATAATTTAAATGGTCGCAACATAACTAATGACTATCATCATATATCAAGAAAAAATTACATGTTAAATAATTCCATTAATTATCATAATGACGTCATAGCTTTCTTATGGTTCTGTTATTTATTATATTTAATGATGAACATACATCAGACGATCACGCCATTGTAATACTGACAGCATGCAAGCAAAGTGTTCCCATCATTGCATACTGCACTAGCTCTTTCTGAATAGACCCCTTGGTTCTTTGACATTTACAGTTTAAATGATGCACTGTTACATGCTCTTTGAAGGCTATAAATCATTACAATATTAAATACTGCTGTATTTGGAAATAACTGATTCAGTATTATTATATTATATACTGGCCCAGGACTAGTTTCCTATACTAGTCATACGTCATTGTGACACACATAATATCTGCTTTGACATCTGTAGAGAAATGCATGTATAATAATAATAATAATAATAATAATAATAATTATAGCACGCGCTGTTGGTGTTCAGTTTTAAGTATGCTCATTTCAGGACGTAGCCAACAAAAATAAATGATTTACAGCGTTATATGAACTGTAATTCACATTCGAATTGTAACTACTAATCAATTTTCTATAATAGTAAAATAATAAACGTAAGCAAACCCCCAATGTCACTGTTTTCTTGGTATTTGCCAATACCGGAAGGTGACGCTCATAACAAAAACTTTGTGACGTAATGTTTGCTAAGCGACGTCGCATTTGTTTTCCCGACGTCGCCGAAAATGTCCTGCCAAAATGTCATAATTTTGAAAAACATACTAATAAAGTGTTGTTTTTATGCTATAATAGCCTTTACGCATGCCTTTTCGCGTTAATACATCTGCAGAGTCCCTCAGGAGTGTTGGTGCCCTCGCCCTGATGGGCTTGGGCACCAACCGTCCCTCGAGACTCTGCAGATGTAAAAGCACGAAAAAGCATGCGTTAACCCTACATAACCAATTTTCATTGTGGTCCCCAAAATATCTAGAGTGACTTCCCTTGTGAAGGTGTCATTAAGTCTGTTACTGCAACTTGATTGTCTCCCCTCAATACTGACATAATTGGAAGATAGTTAGTGAATGAGCAAGGGACTGGGGCATGCATTGTTATATCTATGGATTAAAGGGTTGATAGAATAACACTACCTGTACCGTAGATCTGTTCTGTACGGGATGTCTAGATGTTTGTTTGATAAGTTGACAATAAAGTTCATTCTGTAGTTGAGGTTGTTGTATACATTGATGGAATATAGACTGTGCTAATGTTACGTGTACCTCTAGTGAATGAGATTCTATCATCGTACATATAAATTGATGAACATTCTGCAAATATAAACAACACAGATAAAGTCAATATTTGTGATAAAGACAAACTACAAACAAAGACTGTCACTTCTATGACAAAACGTTTCTGCAATAATGGAAATCCCAATGTACACTTCCTTTGTAGGTCATGCCATTGTTTAAGATCAAAGAAATAACCACTAAAGAACAAAAGAATAAAGATGTTATAAAGAAAGAAAAAAAGAAAGATTTACATTGCATTTGGCAACATCCCTGACCATGTAAGGTAGCATTCATGTTTTGTTAATTTTATCCACAACTCAGACAATTTCCATGGTCACAGTGAACTGGATCAACTATCATAATGCTTTTGAAAAGAAAGTATTGTTTATTATTATCTTATTTTTTGAGAACTTGAGAATGTATGAAACAGCCCCGTCAAAAAGGCCCATTGAACACATAATGTTCAATTTAAAACAAAACTCATTGACTAAGTGAAAAGAAGTGAAAGTCGTACCTGAAACATATGTACAGCATGTTTTTGTAAGAGTTTAGACGGTAGGGTAGTGAGAGGTGATGTCACTGATTCTTTGGAATGTAACAAGATCGGATACTTCCATATGATACTGTCTGAAAATATACAAATGCAACAAAATTGGTATCATATCAACAAATACAGGCCAATGGCACAAAGGGCTATAGCTCAAGCAAAAATAATCTGCCCTAAAATTCCTGACATTAAGCACAATATTTTCATGGACAAAATTTTGTGGTTTTGGTAAACAAGCTGACCTGAAAGGCCCTAGGTCGCTCACCTGTTGCAAATTGGTCTAGGTATCAGTACAACCTAAATTCTGACCATTTAAATTTCATGAAGATTGGATCAAAACGGTGACCCCTGGAGTGAACACAATAATTTTCTAAGATTTGACCTAGTGACCTAGTTTTTGACCCAACATGACCCAGTTTCAAACTTGGCCCAGATTTCATAGAGAACAACATTCTGATCAAGTTTCATGATGATTGGATCAAAACCACGACCTCTGGAGTGAACACAAGGTTTATCTAAGATTAGACCTAGTGACCTAGATTTTGACCCCACATAACCCAGTTTTGAACTTGGCCTTAAGTCCACAGAGAACAGCATTCTGACCATGTTTCATGAAGATATGATCAAAATTGTGACCTCTGGTGTGAACACAAGGTTTTTCTAAGATTTGACTTAGTGACCTAGTTTTTGACCCCACATGACCCAGTTTCGAACTTGGCCTAGATTTCATAGAGAACAACATTCTGATCAAGTTTCATAAAGATTGAATCAAATTGGTGACCTCTAGGGTGTACACAAGGTTTTCCTAAGATTTGACCTAGTGACCTAGTTTTTGACCCTGCATGACCCAGTTTCGAACTTGTTCTAGATTTCATGGAGAACAACATTCTGACCAAGTTTCATGAAGATTGGAACAAATTGGAGACATCTAGAGTGTACACAAGATTTTTCTAAGATTTGACCTAGTGATCTAGTTTTTGACCACACATGACCCAGTTTCGAACTTGGCCTAGATTTCATAGAGAACAACATTCTGATCAAGTTTCATAAAGATTGGATCAAAACTGTTGCCTCTAGAGTGTACACAAGCCAATTGTTGACGGACGACGGACGAAGGGTGATCACAAAAGTGACAGGTGAGCTAAAAAGACCAAAAATTTAAAGGACAAAAAAGACCATTTCGATTGGACATTAATTTGTGGATTTTGCATTTCAGGTAATAAATACCAGGGTCAAAATTATTGTTCAATGGCAATTGACTTTGTGGTAGAAGGTGAACCATGTGAACCACGAAATCCACGAAATTCAATCCCCCATGAAAATTCATGATTTTACAGTATTAAAATGCTAACAATTTAAAACGCATTTAGGAATTTAGCTAAGAGAAGTATGAATACATAAATTTATGACATAATAACAGAATTTAAGTACATACTTGGGTCTCCTTCAACTTGCATGAGTTTAGCTATCAGTTGTTCATACTGTGTTCCCACATTACCAGTACCACCACCGGCTGCCACCGTCAGATGATATAACCACGAATCCTATAACATGAATAACAGGTATATACAAATATATCAAATAAGCACTTCATCATATATATGTAAGTATGTAATTATTTAAACCTCTCGGTCAAGGATAACCCATTAAAGTGCAAGCACTTATTTCCATTAGGGTCCTGTGTTTTTTATGAAGGGACAGCGAGTAGAGGAGACAGTGTGGTGATACAAGGTATCCGGGCGTGCTGCCCAAGCTCGATTCCAAAGAGACATCTTGGTTCTTTAACATGCTCAGTGTACAGCACTGCTAAATGCGAGACTACCTCTGGGTTGCCAGCCGGTTCACGTGGAAATGTTTCAGAAATGATCAAGCGTCTAGGCCGAGGATCAAACCAGGGACTTCTCGATCAGCATTCAAGCGGGCTATCCGCTCAACCACCGAGCCACCCATCATACAAGCTGTGTTTGTACATAGCAAAAGTTTATGGCACCAATCATTCAAAGTCATAGTCTATCAAAATCCATTCAAAAATATAGTACAACCTCTCTGTAGCAACATCATTTGTGAAACAACAGTTTTGGTTATTGCATAGAGGTTGTTGCTATAGAGAGGTAAATTTGAGAGTAAAAGTAAATGTTCAGAAAAAAAAACATTATGTTGAAGAAAAGAGGTTGTTGATGTGATCTTAACTAAAAATATTACATAATTTCTTGAATCTTGAATTGTTACAGCAAGCAATAAATAATCTTATTCTTATATTTGGATAGCAATGTCAGATACAGGGCCAGGAGTACAACATGTAGATTACCTTTTCTTGTTTTGTAGGAATAATGAGGTAGGTAGGACCCTGGTACGGCGGCCATATTGCTATAACATGTTTGGTTGGCATAGCAACATCACTTTCCTCGTCAGATTCAGTAGGCGTGTCAATCTCTTCTAATCTAGCACCTTGTAAATCTATCTGACCAAATGGTGTCTGTCAATAATAGTGTTAATATTAATACACATGCAGCCTAAATGAAATGTATGTACCTAGCTCATAACATCACTTGAATTCTATGTTAATTTTAAAAAAAAATAAAGTAGTATCTGAATATACAGATCACACTGGTAAGATTTTAAGTTATGTACAGATTTGTATAATTTATTGAAAGCAATGACATACTAGTATTTACTGCTTGTCATAAATCATAAATGGTTAGCTCTCCATTAAACTTTACAGGAAAAATACCTTTTTAGTATTTCTTAAAAGGTTGGCAAATTTACAATCCCCTAAAAATACTGCAGTCCAAACTATACCAAAATATCTGACAAGCAAGGCAGTTGAAAAAGGCATTGGGAACAGAAAGAATATGTAGTGTACAGATATTAATATGCCAGTTACTTACCCTGTTAGATGGTGACCTATAGTATAAGAAATATCCACCTAACAAAACACACCAACACTTCCTGGTCACACCATTCTTCACCTGTAATATAACATCATATAACATCATATAACATCATATAACATCATATAACATCATATAATATCATATAATATCATATAATATAATATCATATAACATCATATAATATCATATAACATCATGTAACATAATATAACATCATATAATATCATATAACATCATGTAACATCATGTAACATAATATAACATCATATAACATCATGTAGCATCATGTAACATCATATAACATCATATAACATCATATAACATCATATAATATCATGTAACATCATGTAACATAATATAACATCATGTAGCATCATGTAACATCATATAACATCATGTAGCATCATGTAACATCATATAACATCATGTAACATCATATAACATCATGTAGCATCATGTAACATCATATAACATCATATAACATATAACTCGTTTTTGTAATAACCTTATTCATATTCATTTCAACATGGGAGTTCTGGATAATTTTGTCCTGTCATGTGAAACTATACATGTGTCCATATGATATGGAGGCCACCACTTGCCATTTGACAAAGTCATGGGCCGTTAAAAATCATGCTGACTTATATTTCTATGAAGTGTGATGACTGCAGTTTAATTACTTTTTGAGTAACAAACAACACAACATTTTGTATGGACAGACAGATGGACAACGGCAAATCTACATATCCCAAATTACTTTGGTTGTGGTATACTAAGTTCTGAAACTTATGTTGATCTTTGGAAATGAAGTCAGGATCCTTATTAAATAGAAGGTAAAGAGTCTGGAAGTCAATATGCTCACTAAGTACCAGGTAGGTCAAGTGTCTCTAGGGGCCCAGATGGCTAGCCATTTAAATTGGGGCAGCACAACAATAAATAAAATTTTACAACGAAATCTTGCATGACAAAAATGAGTTTTGTGAATAGAAGTAAAGCCCCAGCAATTCTGAAAGGCTACTATACACTTAGCGGCACTTCTAACGCTGCCACTTGAATTTTCTTAATATCTCGAGAACCGTTCAAGATAACTTTATCAAATTTTCACCAGTTTTAGTTTAAAGCATGTGCCTTTTACTGCTTTTGAAATTTGGGAAATTGATGTTTTAGGAAATTCGCGGTAAATAAGTAATTTACGTTACCCGATATTATAAAGTCACGAAATTAAATAGCGTATTAATTAAGGGTAAATCGAGTATGTTCAAGATTTTATTTCTTTAATACTTCAAACGTTATATCACAAGTGTTCACAATAAAAAATATTTAAAAAATTCATCAACATTACAATTTCCGAGGAAACGAAATAGCAGTAGATACGCTTAGACCGCCCCAAAATCTACTCGTATGATAAATGTAAAGCCGACGTGTTAAAAATAAACTTTTAACCTCAAATGAGGCTATTTGAATGATCAAATATAAATTTCTTTAAATAATGAATGTACATAGTATGTAGTAGAGTTAAATTTATTCAGTTTAATGTAATTTTGGTCACCTAGATTTAAATTTCAAGGTGAGACTAACCCCCGTTATTCTTAGGAATCATATTTTTCAACCGACATGCTATGGTTCCGGTAAACACTCTTTGATGAAGCAGACCAAACTTTTTCCTTTCCTAGATAGTTGGTAAATATCGGTAATGATTATTAAAAGACATGAGCAAATAAAATGTCAACACGCACAATTATTATAGGAAGAAAGGACACCTAGACGCACACATAACGACCAGGTGACCGGTATTGCGTGATAAAAATGCGACTTTCATTTTTAGTATTCAGTCTGTTGAAGACATATCATGCAATAGTCTATTGTCGGATCGAGCGGAAAATTCACCAGAACTTGTGTCAAATATTGATATAAATGTGTGCCAATTTTCGTAAAAAATCTTCGCGGACTTTCCAAGAAAATTGAAATCTATAAATGGCAGCGTTAGAAGTGCCGCTAAGTGTATGATATATTGTACTCAATCCTACTCATGACATTGTGACAAAAGGTCTTATCAACTTGGGGGATAAATTGTTGACAACAGATGGACAATCTTGCCGGTATACGTGACAGTTAATGAGTACTACCATTGAAGAAACAGTTTAACAATGCCATTCAAGACATTAGGATTGTTTTTCATTCAAAAAAAGACAACAGCCTTGACCAGTATTGGTGTATTAATAAGTATTTATGAATGGTTAAATGTCAAGTCTATTAGCAGGTTTACCAAACATGGACATATTTGTTGAAATCCGGGAGTACCTGGATGCTATTGCTGAAGTTGTTAATTAAAATAACTTGCATTGGTCAGACAAAGTAGGGGGCAATAACAGCAAGACACTTAGCATTATTAGCAGAATACATAATTAACTTCAGTTGCATCATGTTAAACAAGTTCTTCAATAATATATGAATGAAATTCCAAATAAACACCACAAGATGTTGCTAATGATAGGCACGCACATTTCTTATAGGGAAGAGAATGAATGGACATCTTTCTGAAACATTCCAGAGTTCATTCAAGCATTCTATATAATAGTACCGGTAATTGAAGGACGGTTTTCAGTACCAAAGGAGGTTAATAATCATTGTCACGATTACAGCTATGACCCCTTAAACATAAATAAGTAATCTAGGGGCTATATTCACATGTCCAAGCTGCATACATGCCAAGTTTTGCAGACCCCTTTGCCAGAGATTAGTGTTGGAATTGCAGAAGATTTCACTAAAATGCAGGTGTTCTTCCTTGCTCAAACTTTAAACTTAAAGAAATGAAGTTTTTATGCAATTTTCACTAACTTAATTTTTGAACACAATAAATATATATGTGGAACTAACAACTGGACAACTTGTTTGTTTTTCTTTCCTTTATTAAACAGACATTTTGGCTCGCATAGAGCCTTCTTCAGGGCATATGAAATAATAATAAACTTACATAACTTGTAAGGCAATGTCATGCAAGCTCCTTGAAGCAATTCAAACTAATAATTGTCATCATTTTCATAATATAAACAAAACTTATCAGGTTCCAGTATTCGAAGAAATGCATGAGTTTCGATAATATTGCCTCAGATCATGCAGGAGAAGAGTCTCAAATGCAGGAGACTCACACATGAAGCAGGAGACTCACACATGATGCAGGAGACTCACACATGATGCAAAAGACTCACACATGATGCAGGAGACTCACGCATGATGCAGGAGACTCACGCACAATGCAGGAGACTCACACATGATGTATGAGACTCACACATGATGCAGGAGACTCACACATGATGCAGGAGACTCACACATGATGCAGGAGACTCACGCACAACGCAGGAGACTCACGCATGATGCAGGAGACTCACACATGATGCAGGAGACTCACGCATGACGCAGGAGACTCACACACAACACAGGAGACTCACGCATGATGCAGGAGACTCACACATGATGCAGGAGACTCACGCATGACGCAGGAGACTCACACACAACGCAGGAGACTCACGCATGATGCAGGAGACTCATGCATGATGCAGGAGACTCACGCATGATGCAGGAGACTCACACATGACACGGGAGACTCACACATGACGCGGGAGACTCACACATGACGCGGGAGACTCACACATGACGATGGAGACTCACACATGACGCGGGAGACTCACACATGACGCAGGAGACTCACACATGACGCAGGAGACTCACACATAATGCAGGAGACTCACGCATGATGCAGGAGATCTGGCGTGTATGAAGCTGTGATGAATATATTACCTTAGTAAGAAATCCCTGAATGACAGCTTTAGTCTCCACCTGATCCAGTAGATAACTTGTAGCCTGTCTCTTCAATACTTTCTGTAATACTGCAATATCAAACAAGAAATATTATCACATAAATACTGTTAGAATTCAGCAGTCAGCATTCTGCTGAAATATGGCATGCATATGAGCGTCTCAACCCGGATTTCAACCCTGTTAACAGTTGGCTAGTGATGCAATAATGAAAGAGGTTTGTAAAGTTGACTGAGTGGTTGCAAGCCTGATGGAAGCCAGGACCTGGTCCCGATCTCCCTAAACATCTTAACCTGAGATAAAGCTCATTCTAAATATTATCTTGTATCTTTATGTTAATTTCCATCGGAGACTAAACACAAAACTGACACCACAAAACAGAATTTGTTACAGTAAAATTTCATGAGCTAGAACTTCAGATTTATCTCAAACTCAAATTCAGACTCTGAGTTTAGCAAATCTCAATTTGAGCTATGATTACTACGTGAGATGCTTGCGGATATCACAGTCTGGACTTGTTTTACCATAATGTTACATTTATTAAATTCTTAAGTAGTTTAATATACATTTGTACATAGAAATATTTTTTGTGAGAAGTGTATTTAATATTTAACCTCTGCTGTCAAAATGCATCATAAGTGCAAGCAGATAACTGACTACTGACTTAAAAGCTCAAGGGTTCTTAACTTATTGTGAGGTTGCATTTGGAATCTCCTTTTTTTATGCTACTTTGTCAACCAGTTTTCTTTTTTTCTTGCAACCAGTAATATCTTGTTTTTTTGTAGACAAACCGGCCACTTTTCATTTTCTAGAATTACTCACATAGATGTGATGTTCAACAGATTCTGTTTACTTTGTATAGTGTTGAATGGTAGACAACTCGAGAGTTCAACAGAAATCAAGCAATCTGATATTGGTTACCTCCCATGCAAAAACATGTTTATTACAACTGAATATGCCTCAAGACACAAATGAGTAAATCTAATAAGTAATACACAAAGGGAGGCTACTATGTTTCAAATAAAAGTTTAAACCTCTATTATTACCTCCCTTGCAATGTAAATAGTCCTACCATTCTGTACAAAGGGAGATAACCTACCTCTAACCCATCTATCAGTTAAAACCTCATATTACCTCCCTTGCAATGTAAATATTCCTACCATTCTGTAGAAAGGGAGAAAACCTACCTCTAACCCATCTATCAGTCTCCGTGAATGTATCCGCTGATAAATAATATGTCCGCTTGTTATGTATAATCTACAATAAAAATACAAACCTCACATTTTGATTTAAATAAGAACAACACAATTTGAGCTCAGGTAATCCTTATATATCATTTCTCAGACAAAAATGTTTAATAGTATGGACATACCTACAGTTACTGATGTGTGACATCTGTTTTCTCTTACACACCCAAAGCAATTTTTCAACAATCTAAGTATTTTATTTGTGACTGATTTTAAGAAGACAACCTCTATGCTGCATGCCGAGTACGAGTACAATCCATGCCACTTAATATTATTGTGCATAAGGTCTTTTTTGCCCAAAACCGACTGAGATCACAGGCTTTGCCCAAACCAACTCAACTGCCATGTCTTTGTTAAAAAACCTAAGGAATTAAACATCCAGATTTAAACCTAAATGAATAAATAATGTAAAAGAAAGAAATACCTCAAATGTAAGTTCACCATGAGTTCTAGATATCTTTGTCTGGTCATCAAATTTGATACATCCCTGAGGTTTCTTGAGCATGTCATGCTGAAAGTTATACAAGAAACAACATATACACCATACTTTAAACAAGGCGCTAAACTCTGTTGCAAATGGTTGAAAGAAAAAAACCAAGGATCATGCAATTTTCAAAATTTAAGGAAAACCAGGTTTTCAAACAACTCTGTACTCTTCATAATCAAGTACATTAAAGATGAGAAAAATGAAAATGAACTTGAAACAGTGTTGCTATTTAAAAGGTTAACTATCTACTATATTATATGTTAGTTTCTAGGAATTCTTATATGCTGGAATGTATGGAATATGTAACGAAAGTTATGCAATCCTGAAATTATCCTCATTAATTGTCCTGACTCACCTGTGACTTGTAATAGAACAATTCAGATCCCCTGAGCACAAACCATCTCTTCTTCCAGGTTTTCACTTTACCACCAAGTTTGGATAGATATCCACATTTGTCTAAAGTATCCTGCAAAAACAATATCAACATTGACAAACTTGTGTTCTATGATTTCTTTATGCTAAATTGTTTGTTAATTATGAAATGACCAATTCTGTTAAAATAGTTTAAATCATGACAGTTCCAAAGAGAACCAAATTATGAAAACGTACTTCATCAAGAAACGCATTCAAGGGAGATCATTCTGGATATTTGTGCCAAAAAGCTGCACATCACTTATATATGAGCCGTTCTCCAGGAAAACCGGTCTTAGTGACAAAGTTGTGAAAATATTGATGAATATACGGTTAGAAACAGGGGACTTTTGTGAACAGATTCTGAAAATTTGAACAAATTATTCCATACACTTACAAAGTTATAGACTTTTTAAACCAACCACTACAGCTGACTTTATGAGTGACATCGCAAACTTCATTCTCTACGTTTTTGACGTAACGTCAACTGGCATTTTAAAGATCCAGTATCTGATTAATTTTTGACGTATTTTTTTTTAATTGTGGCACATTATATAGAGGATATTCGTTGATTTTGGTGTAAGATCGAATTTTATTTCACCGAGTGAACACAGAAATCAGTATTTTCACGAGTGGCGTAGCCACGAGTGAAAATATAATTTTCTGTGATCACGAGTGAAATAAAATAAGATCTTTCACCAAAAATCAACAAATTTTCTGTTTATTATTTGCTTTATTTTCTTGTAAAACGGTACAGTAATTGGCTAAATCGAAAAAATTACGTTGAAATTAGAACGTCACGACGTGACAACTATGACGTCACAATGACGTAACGCATATTTTGAAGCCCGGCGCTGTTGACGTTGCGTTTCTTTTACTGCAAGATACTGGAACCAGCTCCAAAACAGTGAAAATAACAAAACGATAATTTCATTGTTATTTGTCATTGTTATTTTCACTGAAAATCACCATAATCCATTGAAAGCTAATAATAAAGAATCATATTCTTATTTTAATAAAACGTGTCCAAGTTGTGAGTGTTTGCTTACAGAAAAAGTTACAAGTGTTATAGCCACTTAACCCTTGTTTTCCTTGATATGAGCACTTTTTAGAAAACGATCACCATAGCAAGACAGAAGATATTTTAACACAATTTAAAAGAAAACTTGAAGCTAATGGATAGTACTTTACTATCCAATTACTTAAATATGAAATCAAAGGACACGATTTTTTTCTCATTTTAGACTTTTTTCAAAATCTTATTGCATAATTACAATACAATGTCATTAAGCCCGGTTTTCCTGGAGAACGGCTCATATGTATAGAGTGTGGAGTAAAGAGTAAAACTATTAGCGGTTAATTTGTCGTCAAGACTACGTACATGTTTATTATCTTCATATTTGAGTAGTTTCTGCTCTGGTTCTGACGTGTCCGAGTCACTGCTGACAGATACATGGTCGGGTGGATTAGCATAATCTGATGAGATCTCTGATGAGACAGAATGACGACTCACACCTGAAAACAACATACACAACATTTACATATAGTGATAAAGGTACCAGCAATCAATGTGTAATCTTAAATCAGGGAGGCCTTTGTCACAAATAATTAAAACTTAAAATTTGCAAAAGTATAAATTTCATTTACATTTCTTTTTCATTTCATCCAAACCGATGAAATGTTATATTATTACACATGTACACATACCAAAAGTGTGTCAATTTATATGACATTTGGTACTATTGTAACAACATCAGAGCTTTTCAGTTTTTCAGTGACATAATTGTAGGGGTTATTTATGCTAAGAGATATTGCTTTTAGGTTATACGTCAAATATTGTTTAAAAGGAATACTTCTAATTAAGCCCATCTTTCCAAAGTGAATATCATTCTCAAAGGAAATGGAAGAAACTATGCAATAGACATTTTATATTTTAGTAATATGGAAATTTATATAACTAACCCATGCCTCGTTTGATAGCCCCTGAGCTACTTTGGTTAACTTGTTGTTGTCTACGTGCAATGGTCCTTGGTGTTGCAGGAGTGCCCTCTACATCACTAGTCCCATCATCCTCTGATGACTCGGCACTTTCCTCCGTGAATGGGGTACTGCGAATTTGCATAGCTTTCTGTAACAAACATCAGCTTTTGGTTTAAGTTTTGCTGTCCAAAAGCAGGCTTGCTGGAAAACCAGCAGCCTTCCGCCTCCCAGCAGTTGTATGATCCAATGTAACCAGGCAAATGTTTCAGTTGGCCAATTTGAAAGTAATTTATCGAGAGTGATTTTGAAATTATCTGAACGCTTGCCCAATGCCTAAAATAGCGAGCAGATAATCTGATGGCCCAGCCACAATTTTTGGGAAATACTAATGGACCTGAACAAGACTAATAAGAATAATTTTCAACTTTACCCAGGTGTATGAATGGGCACCTGGGTCAAAAACCATTGTGCTCTAGCTGCCACCCGTGTCCAGTGTAACAGTCGACTTGCGACTCAATTGTCTGGCAGTATAATTTATGTACTGTCAGTTGACCAAAGAGACTTTAAATAGATACTTTACGGTACTTACTCCTTTTAATGTAGCATAGACTGGAACACTAACATCCCTGAATAAATCTCTAGCTGACCACGGGTCTGTTGATGTAGTGTCTGTTTTATGTCTATCTCTATGAACTGTTGTATAAGCTCTAGAACTCTGAAATATCAACATGTTTACATTAATATATCACAATACAATGTACACATACAATTCATCTGAAAACTGCGTAATATTTCAAAATTAACCATTACAAATTTTGATGATCTTGAACATTATGAATAATTAAATTACTTTTATAAATAGATTTGCACAAATTCTGTATAACTGGAACAACGGTTTTCAAATTCTTACTTACACAACATCTATCAAATTTTGGTAAAGAAAATGCTTATAAATGTCATGTTACTCTAACCCTTTACTCCATTGATTCATTATCACAGCTAAAACACATTTGGAGATAAAGTAAAATATTCTTTTTCTCCATAGTTGGAAATTGGTATAAAAATTTAATAAATGTATTTTATAGTATCAAATATAGATAGCAAGAAAGAAACCTACCCAGGTGTTGAATCTAGCTCTATGTGGTTTGGGTGATTGTTGTGACCTGGACTGTTTCCTGCTGACTGTGGCTGGAGCACTATGTACCTCGGCCGAGACAACATGGTCATCTGTACGACTAGGTTCATCTAATCTTGATATCACAGAATCCTCAAAGTTGAAATGTACCGGAGGAGGTTTACTACGTTCTAGCGGAGGTCGGCGTGGTAATGTAGCTAACGCGGACACAGTGTTTGAACTAGATGTGGCTGATAGATGAGGTGGTGGTTGTTGTTGTAGTGAGGGTGAGACGAGGTCGGGGAGCTGCGGACTGATTGGTGAGAGAGGTGAACGAGGTGAGTGAGGTGTGAGTGTGACAGGTGATGAATGGTTAGGTGATATAAGGTCTTCATGAGGTATAAAACCTGAGCTACGAGCTCGAGGATCAAACTCCACACTCCGACTCATCGGTTCCACTGGCATAGTAGGCTTCTCTATGGTCGCGTAGATCGGAGGTCTCTGCATCCTTTCTAACATATCCTCACTATCGTTACTAGAACTCACAAAAGAGTCCATTCTTTCCTGAAATATTTTACGCTCAATTCGAATTTGAGGTGGACCGCTTTTTTTTGGTTCATATGTACTTTCATGGTTCTGATCCACTTCTTGATAAAGCGGATCAAAGTCGATATCATTCATACTATCATCACTAGCATCTTCCGAAACTGGATAATCCAAGTCTGGACTCTCCCTATCGTCCAGCGAATCACGCTGGTTAGGGTCAAGGCCATAATTAAAGAGCTCGCTTTCTAATTCCAAAGCTTCAATAATAGAGGAAGAGGGTCGTTTATGAGGCTTTGAGTATGTTGATTGAGATTCTGGTCTGGAGCTCAAACGTTCAGATTCGGGCCGTGAGCCAGCTTGATTCGAAACTGGCCTTGACCTAAAACCTTTCACTCGAGAATGTGACCGATAACTAGAAGCATCCGATATCGGTCTGGATGAAGCGTTATTTGTGTCTTGGTCATCTTTATCACTTATATTTTCTGTGTTTCCCTGAGAAATTTTTCTCGATACTAATTGGATGGACGTAGTAAATGGCGGCGGCGACTTGTTTGATCTGGTTGCCATGGTGTTGACAGGTGATACAGTCAGTGAAGAGAGTATAGGAGGTGAATCTTGATCAGTCTGCAATATATGCCATATAACAAATACACAATAGAATAAAAGACTTAAAATGACAATTTTTTGGGCTTGTCAATTAGCAATTCAAATGATTTGATAGGAAAACCTTGTGTTACCTATTTTAGAGATTGTTTAATGATGGAGAATTTTTTATAATATATGTCAGTATTTCTGTGGTTCAAATATTGAATTTCAGACATTTAGTGAAAATTAGCACTTTGTGTTTATTTGTAGCGTTCTTCATAGACCAAATTTAACATCGAACGAAACATTAACAAGTTTGCTAAATTTGAGAAAAAATATTTGCTATGTGGCTAACTCTACATATTACATCTTCTAAATTATAAAGAGCCCATTGACAAAATTAAAGAAATTTAAATCCCACAAAAATATTAATGACATTACAGTGATTATGATTAAATATATATGAAGTTATAATAATGTTGATACGATGAGATGCCATGTGAGGAGTCACAGTCCTGTTAAAAAAGAGACAAGCAAATATTTAGAAATAATGAAGTACATGTAGTTTTGAATAATTCAAGCCCAAGAGCTATGTATAAATTATATTATGAAATGTTTGTTAAATATCTTATGAATGCTGTTAACTGTAAACCAGAGGCTCATATTTTTGTCACAAAGTCTTGTTTCGCTGCGAACGATTTATACATATACATCAGTATTTTGTATCTTTTCTACCTAATGAATGAATGCCCAGGAAGTCAAGACTGAGCAGGGGAGATAAAAAGTACAAACCTGTTGACTAACTCGATGTATATGTTTAGCATCATGTGCAGGAAGGGAATGTAATCGTTGTCGGAGAGCTTCCACTTGTTCTGACAACATCTCATTCTTCATCGATAACTCATGGTTCTGTGACTCCAACTGTAAGACAATACAATGATGGTCATCAATAGACACACAGCCTAACCTGTCTAAAGCAGCCAGTCACAGAATACATCAAGTATAGCTGAATACAGTAGGTTTAAAACTGGTGTATTTAATGCAACAATCTGATTGAGATTGTTTGATCATTTCAGCTGCTAAAGACAGATGGTTGCCTCATTCGAATTACCGGTACTACTTACAAAGATTACACTGTATGCTCAGGATTAATTGCTATAAGTAAGAGGTATTGCTTGTACTATAGCAATGCCAATTGAAAGAGGGCAGCACAAACTGATTGACATGGTCATTGGTGTCTATTCCAAGTACAATGGTAAGAGACAGTAACTATTGGTCGATATGAAATCTTATAGCAGATATGATACATATGATACGGATATCATACAGTGTATCCAAATACAATGTTACAACTAGTCTGTCTAACATAACCTATGTTTAGAAAGATAACTCCTCAATCTACTCTTTTCTCATAAAATTATTTCTCTTTGCACCCTCAAACATAGGTAGATAATCCAGCCCAAAATAAAATCTAGCGAAAATTGAAAAATGTTATGCTATTTGATTGATAAAAAATATTATCTAGTCGGGTGGCCAGACTATGTTACAACATTCACATTAAACCAAATTCCAGGCCAATCAGTTGCAATTCGACCCTAGAGTAGGCTACAAGTACCAGTTTTATTAACAATGGTAAGTTGCCACCAGGGATAAAGTCATTGGATTTCACTTGAAAGTCAATCACCAGCACCATCCAAGGACATTGAAGTAGACTAACTATCAGACAATCAATATAAACTGATGGATGCTATCCCTCAAGTATGTGGCTACTGAACATTCATTGAAACAGAACAGGACGACAGTAAGTGCATCTATCCACTTCATAGTGAAGCTTTTACTGAAGTTTCATAGTCAGTTATATTTTATATTCTGCAAGGTGGTTGCTGAGATATAGTGCAGACATGAATGTGTTATAGACACAAAGGCGTTCAAACAAGTTTAAGGTTTATTTCCGCATTTTAAAAATTTTCATAGCCAAACAGTCATAATAGCCCCTAACCTTAATATAAGTTCATAAGTAAAACATTGCAAGGAATATGCTAACCCTATAACCTTATTGGAATATATAAACTTCAAAACCCCAAGTGATAGCCCACAATGAACAAATGTTGACTGTCAAGGCTCCTCAATTGGGGCAGACATAACAACATTTGCTTCAAAGAACAATAATAATAATATTACAAAGTTACCTGAGACAATTTATTTGAGACCCAATCTTTGATCCTGGCAGCTTTTTCTTCCACACATTTTGCATCAAGCTGTCTCAGTTTTCTCTGTAGAAGAAATAAAAACATGATTGACCTTATTCAACCTATCAATGACATTAACCCTTTACTCATAGATACCTCAACCATTCATACTTATCAATTAATTTCCAAGGAGTAGGTAGGGGAGACAATCCAATTTAAATGCCAGGGTTTTACAGGATAGTTTTATTCTTGACAAGTGTACTAAAAAGCTTCACATAAATTGGCTGTGTACATTCGAGCTAATCACTTATTTTTTTGAAATTAAAATTCCACAATTTACCCTGTACAAATTATTATTTTTAACTAAAATATATCAACGGCATTTTATTCCCATGATTATTAAAGATTTTTGTGTACCTGTACATGGAATTGTGATTAATACTACAGTACTTGACAGTAGCAACTTGTTCTTGTAGTCAAAACTTTACCATGGAACTATAGAATGAGTTGAGAAAAGAGCTCATTTTTGTTAGACATAGCAAAGTACTTCACTAAATAGGTAACAGAACTTTTACATTAAGGTATTTCAACAGCTGATGAATTCCATTAATCAATTTGAAGAGTTAGTAGGAAACGTTAGTAGTTCTTTCAATCAAAACCTGGAAGTGGTTGAATTTCATAGCAAACAATTTTTTGTAGATTTAAGTCAATGGAATTGACCACAAAATCAAACTCCTATGGTTTACTCAGCTGCCTTGTTTCTTTTTTATTTACTTGTATTTGAAATGTATCAATTAATGCCACCACCTAATTTCCCCTTTCACCATACCTTATCCACAGGTAAATGTATCATTGAAAATGTTTTTTTTTTTTGAAAATGTATATTTTTCTATGAAAGAAAAATAAACATTTTCGAAAAAATGTTTTTTTTTTTTTTTTTCGTTTTCAACGATACAGTTACCTGTGACCTTATCAACAAAAATTTAAACCACATATACATGTACTTTGTTTTACAGTACCAAAGTAAACAATCAGTCATACAAGATTGAACTTTCAGCCATTAAAACAAACAAGCACCTGTTATATAGTAAGTAGTCCACCTGGTTAATTATACAAACTCCTCGAACATGCTTTAGATGATGATATTGGCAGCAGTTGGCTGGGCTTATCAGTTAATTGTATTTACCCATGATATAATGATTGTCAGTTAATGATGATCTGGTCAAGTAAATAGCATGGAGCTAATGGGCCATGATGAACATGAAGATGATACAAGAGAAAATAAATGGCTGCCAAAAGGTTTAGTCACTCAAAGTGCACAACCCGCTAGACTTTGAGGGTTGCCTGCAAGACTGAAGTATGTCTTTCTTTAATTATAAGCAGTTACTACAGTCTTGCAAGTAACCCTCCGGTATATGCATAACAAAAGCCAACAGTGTTAAGTCTCCTAATATTGTCCTGTTTAACTAACCTGAAACTCATTAACATTTGCATGTTTTCTTTCTTGCATACTGTACGAAATTTCAGAATAATTAAAATACCAAACCTGACTTCCTAATCAAGGACCTTGAGAGCTTACTTCAATTTGCACATAATATTATGACAAATGACCAATTTGGGATTTAGAACTACTGGTTGTGGTTTAAGACGGTGGATGTTTTGCTTACGACAGGTAATAGCTTTGCATTGCTTCGACTATGTTTTGCACAAACAAGTTACCTGTTCCTCGACATGTGCTTGCAGTTCTTTGATATGATGATCTTTGTCTCGACATTGTTGTTCAAGGTCACGAATATGTCGCTCAAAGTCATCAGGTTTCCAGTTTACTGCTGCCAGTTGTTGCTCCATAACTCGCAACTGAAATTATACAAAAAAGTCTTGATTAATTAAATGAAAAGTATGCTGTAAGTTACCTACAATACCAGGACAAATGTACCGGTCCAGAAGGCTGAAAACATTTCCTGGCGGTACAATTTCATGAATACAGCATAAAATAGCAAATATGCACAAATCAACACCATAATTAATTAGCGCATAGCATTTGTTTGGCAACTTTTTATAGAGCATTCAAGGTAATCAACTTTTAAAGAGGACATCCTAAGGAATATTTTTGTCAGGACAAAATCCATACACAAGGGTTATAATTAAGAGAATATACCATCTAAAGATGTTTTAATGAAGATTAAAACCAAATTTTCAAACAGTTCATCTTGAGAACTTACTCACTTTTTTAAACTTTTTTTAAAACCTGTAACTAGCTTTTACAGACAGGAAACTGACAGTACTTGAAGAAAAGGAATATTAATTTTGTGCTCAGGTGAGCTAAAATCACAACCATCAGCAGGCCTCCCAGAATACTGACAACAATAAAACACCAAGGAAATACAAAATGTATATCTATATATCACTTATAATGCTGATTTAGTGATTTCCACTGCATGAACAATTACAACAATAACAACTGTGCACAGAGGATCATCAGAGAAAATTGAAACACATGACTTAAGCACAGTTACAAATATATGTAACATATGGTCTAGACAAATTGTAATCTTCATCTTATATAACACACAGTTATAGCAAAACTGTATTCATTGAAGGTACAATGAACAATGAATACAACCTCTCTTGAGCAACTCACTTTGGGAAACAAAATTTGGTTGTTGTACATAGAGTTTTGCTCTAAGGGAGGTAAAAATTACAGATAATGAAATACTTTGGGAACAAAATAATGATGTAGCTCAATGGAGCTCAGATGTCACTAGAGTTTGTACTGTATACATATGATTGTCAATCATGACAGCACTTCTATAACTGTTTGATATGTTATTATGATATAAATGAACCATAATCAAGCTTTATAATATGATTGTTTCTGATGCATTCTAAGATTGGTTAAAGCAACAGTGATACAACAGTCAATGGCAGCTTCCACAAAACCAAAGCAAAGTTGCATGAGGTAATCCCCATCCCCAGTGCTTTCCATTTACATTGGATTACAAATAGTGATAGAGTATATCCATTGACGCCCATATTTCACAGCTGTAATCAGGACATATTCTTATAACAGACCATGCCACATGGTTGTAACCCACTAGAAAGAATATAGAGTGATACAAACTTGTTGCACCAAAGAGACAAAACATAAAAAAAAGAAAGAAAAAAAGTTAAGTTACCAATTTTCTAGGGCTCTTTTCAGCTGTTAGGCCGCTCAAGCACCCTTTGACATTTTAACTCCCCTGGTCATTGGGCTACATATGGAAACCTACACTCGTGTCTCCCTGGGGAGACTATTTCTCTCCTGTGGTGTGGCAGCCAACATCGATCTGCGGCGCCCAGGAATAGATACTGCCCTCACAGGTACCATTTTACACCATGGTGGAGTGGAGCTGTGGGTCTTGCTCAGAGATTTCGACCAGTGGTCCAGAGGGGGATCGAACCCGGGACCTCTCGATCCCGAAGCGCGCGCCCTACCTCTAGGCCACCGCTCCCCACATCTACACAACCTTTTGAACACCATTCATTGATAGGGATTCTTTTGTTCTTAATAATATTCTATTTATGTTTCAGACAGGCACAAAGAAACACTCAGTCATAAACGCATGTTCCTGCAAGAGTTATCTTCCATAAAACACAGTCAAATACAGGGAATGTCTACAAGGCAAAAATCAAACTTATTCCAAGAACTTTAGATAGAGAAATATAAACAAATCCAACGGTAAACACACAGATGTGCAAGCTCTTGTTACAGTCTAATAATCTTTATAAACAAAACGTTGTGAGAAAATGTGATGAGATAATATTGGCATAGAGAAATGGAAACTTGTTATAGTTTGTACAGATCTATCAACAAATAGGAACATTCTTTAAAATGTCATGACAACTTCTCTCTGGCAATTTGATCTCAAATGAGAACAGAACAGAGAAATGCAGTTTGAAATAAATGAACTATTATAAACGATCATTGTACATGTAATGTGCAACATCTGCTTAACTGTTGCTTCTATTACATGACTCCGATGAAATGAAACATATTATGTAAGAAAACAAGATTGTTGTTGAACAATGTATTTGTAAGTGAAGTATGGAAACCCTTTACAGCCATTTATATACTAGTTGAAACTCTGATGATTTCCAAGTAGGAAATACTGTAGAATATTTTTAGGGAACCTTAGAAAAAATATGTTACAAGGGAAGTAAGGGGAAGCAAAAGAAACTGTGCCAATTAATGAAAGGATGATAATATCAAAAGAAGTAATACTCGCAAGAAAAGTATCAACATACTGTATAGCGGGTATATGTCACGGTGTCCAATTTTCGCGTTAAATGGATCCTTTTGAATTCGCGGAGTCTAGATTTCGCGCAAACGGCCTTGACCGCGAAAATAAAACCTTGTTTGAATAAATGAACTATGAAGGTCCCTCTTACGTACAAATAATATGGAAATTAAGTCTAATCGTATATGTAATACTGCATGGAAACCGGTCGTAAAGATGAATTAAGATTTGATTTTCAAATTGCGAAGATATGTACACTTTCAGAAGTCCATAATTAATAATTAAACAATATTACGGTCCATCCAAATTTGATGATTTTTAAACAATTTGCAAGTTACCATAAGCTTACATATGAAAAATATGTATTCACAAACAAATAATTAATTCGGCAAACATTTACACGTTTTGCAAACAGACCTGCTATATCACAATTGAACACGTTAATGCAACGGCTTTAAAATACAATTTACACCTTATGGTTATGAAAATAGACGATAATGATATGCATGCATAGAGATTTAAACTCGTTTTTTTACAAATATCTAATTTTTAAATATCGAATTCATACATGTCGCAGTCTGTTTTTTTTTACTGAACTGCCACAATACGTTGATTTGTACCTCTTGCAAAGCAATTGAGTCAACGTTGGGTTATTTCTTATAGCTCATTGACTTTAATGATGAAATGTCTCCCTGTGTAAAAATTGTATATTTTTAGGAGATTAATTCGCGGGGTTTAGATTTCGCGCATTCGATGCTGACCGCGAATATAGCGAAAATTAAACACCTGTGAATAATACCCGCTATACAGTACATACAAAAGCTAACACAGCACTAATGAGATTCCATATTTAACACATACCTGGAACAAATATATCACTACCTGCTGATTTTATAAATGATTATAATTAATTCACAAATCTTTAGGAAGGTCCAAAAGTCCAATTACAATTCACCAAATGAACAGGATGCTAGTCCAGGTTTCACAAACACAAATAACCAATCTACTGGAAATGCTAGTCCCAAGAAATGCTGAAAAAATAATGCATTGACGAGTCGATGATTGCTATGTATAAACACTATTATTACCATTATTTTGTCTGTTGATAATTAATCCCAGTGTAGACCTATTATCATGAACTATAACAAATAAAGGCTAGGAATAACATTTTAGAGAATTAATAGATGGTACAACAATATACATATACACCAGAATAGAATATCTTAATTAAGATCTTCTGATATTTATACATAGTTCTATAATTATCAATTAGGCCAATCATACTTAAAATGTGTCTCAGCTTCACCCAATTATTTGCCAATAAACAAGAGAACCGCCTCGTGGGAGCAGAAGCTCAGCTCATCATTGTCACAGTAAACAAGACGACCATTGGCCCTAAAGCACTCACCTGCAGTTTAGGCAGAATCAGTAATTTTTGTTATGATTTGATCAAAATATTTGACCCTAAATAGATTTTCTAGATATAGCCTGGTGACCTAGTTTTTGACCTATGATGACCCAATTTCTCCCTTGACCAAGATTTTACAAAGACACACATTGTGACCAAGTTTTATCAATATTAGGTTAGTTGAATGTGACCTCTAGATCAGTGTCAACAAGGTTTTTTGTGATTTAACCTAGTGACCTAGTTTTTTACCCCAAATTAGACAGTTTCGAACTTAGTCAAGATTTTGTAGAGACAAACATTGTGACCAAGTTTCAAAAGGCTGAAGTCAAGTATGGGCCACTAGAGTGTTAACAAGGATTTTCAGTGATTTGACCTTGTGACCTATTTGTTTTATGGTACCCCAGATGACCCAGTTTTTTACTTGGCATAGATTTTATAGAGACAAACATTGTAACCAAGTTTCAAAAGGACTAAGTGAATATTGTGACCTCTAGAGTGTTAACAAGGTTTTTCGGTGATTTGACCTAGTGACCTAGCTTTTGACCCCAGATGACCCTGAGTTACGAACTGGGCCAAGGTTTAAAGAGAAAAATATTGTGACCAAGTTTCAAAAGGATTAAATCAGGTATGGGCCACTAGATTGTTAACAAGGATTTTCAGTGATTTGACCTTGTGACCTATTTGTTTTACAGTACCCCAGCTGACCCTGAGTTACGAACTGGGCCAAGATTTAAAGAGACAAAGATGGTGACCAAGTTTCAAAAGGATTAAGTGTCAATTATGACCTCTCGAGTGCTAACAGTCAAATTATTGACACCGCAAGACAGGAATGCAGGACGGACAAATGGTGATCATGATAGGTTACCTTGAGCACTTCGTGCCCTGGTAAGCTAAAAAGGCCGATAGGACAGAGTTATGTGCCTTGCTTATCAGAGTGAGGTGAAATGACTGTTTCTGCGAACAATAGCTCCCATAGAAATTAGATAATAGAAGGAAACATCCTAGTAAACATGAAACTTAACCAAGAAGTCCAAAATATGAGCAATAACTCTTGCAAAATGCAGACCAGAGTTATAAGTCTTAATTGCTTTACCTGGGCCATATCTATTTTTTTCTATGTAAATGGCTAAAGGTTTATTTATATGCCAATTTGCTTTAAATAAATGGTAAATGGTAAATGGCTTTAAATGCTAAGCAAAAATAAATATACTGAAAACTACAGTATTAAAAGGATGGCCTTACCAAACGGGAAGTCCAACATGTTCGTCTAATTGAACATGCCTCATTAGTAGCAATCATTTGTTGATATCTTACATGTAAATAATGTTTGTCATATAAATAGATTGGTAGAAAACAATCAGTATGCCAAATAGAAGGTTTTCATTACTGCTAATATTATGGAACAAATATTAACCAGGCACATAATAATCTTTGGCAAGTTTGGAATGCTTACATTACTTGTTTGCAGACAAATTTCTTGGTATTTCTGTGAAATATGTGGAAACAAACCTGATATAAATGAAGTTCGCTCACAACGAGGTCACTTAAATAGAGAACACTCAAACAGAAGTCACTCAAGCTCATGTCATTAAGAAAGTCACTTGAACAGATGTAACTCAAACAAAGGCCACTTAAACAGAGGTCACTCAAGAGGAGAGCACTCAAACTGAGGACAAGAATAATAGCAATCACCACCAGACATAAAGGCAACTCAACAAGTCTTTAGGTTCTCTTGATAAGGCCATGTAAGAACCTCAGAAGTGCAACGGTTTTGGACAAATATTCAGAATGCTCTCCCTTGACAAGGTGTCCAGATAAAGTTAATTTCAGTACTTGGATTGTCTCCCTTGCTCATTCTTATTGAAACATTATTGAGACTGGACGGTGGAACTTAGGGGCAAGAATTGACATATCTACAATGGAATATGGAGTAGAGTGCCAACTATGTCTTTCAGTACTGAGTTCAAACTGATTGTTTTAGTTAATTGCTCCGCACCGTCTATAGATTGTAAAACATAAATTATTATATATTTTGAGTTAGACTAGACATAACAGTATAAATATTTTTCTAAATGCTTCACTTAAAATTTGAAACAGACCACAAGATCTGTCAGGATCTATCTAACTGATTAGCAACATAGTGATAAAGAAGAAGCATAGGTAGGAACATAAGGTCAACCGTGTCAAATGCTTCATTTAATCTGAAGAAAACACAACACAGCACCTTTTCACCTTTTCTTCAATTTTCTATATCAAGATATATAAGTAGCAAAGGAATATTTCTACAGTTGAATAAATTTCAGAAACATATGTTACAAATCAAATTAAAATTATCATTTATATATCAATGTTTGCAATTCTGGGACTTACCATATGCTGAAATTACCTCCTCAAGAAAAAATCCTTCAGAAATGTTGACGTCATCGTTTGTGGAATCGTAAACATGCTACTTAACAGGTATCAATTTAGATTTGCCACTCATCTTCTGATGTTAGCTTTTTAAAAATGAAAATCATTTTTGTACACTGGGAATATGAGTCAAACAAAGTAAAGTTACCCAATCACTAGTCAAATGAAGCCTGAAATAGCCTGAATTAGACCCTTTTGCTAGACATTAGTTTTGCAGTGATAATAAAACTTGGCATGTTTATGAAGTCAGAGAATTTGGAGATACCTAGCTAGTTTTTCACAACTGGATTCCATGTATTTAACAACTGTCTTCTCTTCCCTCAAAGTCAGAGGTCATTGGCCTATCAGACAGGGAACAAACCACTTCCCCTGCGAAATGTGACCATGGTTGACCATAGGTCAATCTATGGTTGCCTGACCATGATCAATCATGATTTTAACATTTTAACAAATGGACCATCATCAGGAATCATGGTTGAGACTGACCATGGTCAACAATGAGCATAGAGCATGATCAGCCATGGTCAACGAGGCATATTCAACCATGATCATTGATCATGTTCAACCATGGTCAACAAGTAAACTCAACCATGATCATTGAACATGTCCAGGGAAAATGATTTACTATAAAATCTCAAATTAAAATCCGTTTTAATTATCCCCAACTGCCTAAGTAAGCATAAAAAATTATTCCATCACAGCTTAAGCTAAGTGTTAAAAGAAAAATTTCCTGCCACTAAAGACACAGAAATAACATTGAAGGTGCAAGCTGTTCAGAAGAAATTAAAAAAAAACTGCATGTAGCAAGCATACAATCTTGGATCAAATTTGGGTTTGGGCTTGAAGCATCATGGAAAAAACGAACAAACAACTTGAAAACTTCATTTTTTAGACCATGATCAACCATGATTGATTGTTACATACCATGATTTTAACCATGGTTCCTCCATTTGACCATGATCAACCATGATTGATTGTTACATACCATGATTTTAACCATGGTTCCTTCATTTGACCATGATCAAACATGATTGATTGTTACATACCATGATTTTAACCATGGTTCCTTCATTTGACCATGATCAACCATGATTGATTGTTACATACCATGATTTTAACCATGGTTCCTCCATTTGACCATGATCAAACATGGTGAGCATGGTTTAAATCAGTCGGTCAAGGTTGATCATGGTTGATCATGGTTGACCGTGACTAGAGTTTAGGCTAATCAGGTTCAAACCCTGTTTGACCATGATTGATCTATGGTTAACCCTGGTTGGTCATGAACAACCATGGTCGATCATGACCACATTTCGCAGGGGTTATATGACTGTCTAAGTCGATTGAAAACAAACAAACATGATAAATCAATCAAATTAATTATTACATAAGGTTATAATCTCCATCATACATAATAAACAACAAACAGATCAGCAATAAAGCAGAATTATTCAGATGAAAGGACAAACTATGCTTTCAAGTGATCAGTACTATCCTTCATTGACATCATCTTGGGATAAAACGCTATTTATGATTTATACATGTCTTCTTTTCTCTTTATGTATAGCTTGGCTATTTTGACCTGAATCTGACCTTTATGCAAGAATATATTACAAGGTTCTTGCTTTGCATATATCAATTTCCGCAAGCAAATCGTGCGATATCGATATTTCAAATTTGTGTTTGTATTACATCTCGAGCGTCTTCGTGATACTCCCCGATTAGGAAAACATACAATCGATGTTGTAAATGTAGGCAATTTATCAACTGTTAAATTATGCTACTCAAAAGGTTAGGTTCGTGTCAAATTAGCCAAGCTATATAGTCAATTCAATAAGTAAAACTAATGAGGGAACTTATAATCCCATTCGGATAGCGGTATTCACCTTTAACTCAGGTATACCCAGTTAAACCTAGATAAACATAGTTTACCTGCCCGACAATATATTTGCAACTGTTCTCATTTGACTTTGAAAAGACTGTAATTGCAGAACATACATAAAAGATCATCCGTAATAATTGTTTCTTATAATAGAAGTCAAATATGATTTCTACTGTACTAATGGCCATCTATCATGATCATATTAATTTTATCATACATGATAGAATTATGTGAACCAATATAAACTAAATTAATGTCTGAAAAATGGTTGCAAAACAATGTGAAAACCAATAAAATATGACAGGTTTTTAATTAACCTGTTGTATGTATATATTTCAATTACAAATGACTCACCTTTTGTATACGATACCAGACAGCATCCTTCCCTTGAAACGGTAACATAATTATCTCCCTTTCAATATTAGCTCACACACGACACAAATCACATTTTAGTTTAAATATTCCACACAGTTTGTCAAATTGCTCAGTCAGCACAATGTAAATTCCATCAACTTAAGTACTTAAAGGTTAATATCTCGAATATATCCAAAAGTACACAATATTTTACAATTATCTTCCTTTGATAGATAATTTGAATATTTCACCAACAGCAAGCTTAAATGTTCATGTTCACATTTTTTCGACACAATGTCACTTTCAATCAATCATTTAAGTAATTAATTCACTCCATTCAACAACTTTTTGTTCATTTAAAAACAGATCAAGTTGAAGTATTCAGTTCAATAATAAAAGTCCTTCTGACACAAGTAGAAAACAATTCACAAATAGACATAAAATCAACAAAAAGTTTACATAAAACACTTTAAGCCAATCAGAAAGTCCTGAGTCAACTTGTTGATTCTATAAAACGTAAACGTAATTATGCAAATGATCTGAGTACCGTAATTTTCTCGGATACTGTTTCAATTACTAGAATCAATAAAGCTAACAATTAATGCTCTTTTCATCCTTATAAACTCACATATTAATAAACTGATTGGATTTCCTGCATGAGTCCCCAGCATTTGAGGGCTCAGTGCAAAACTATGGTACATGCCTCTATAAATTGATGCAGTTACCATGGTTTTCCACCAAGTCCACAGCATTTGTCACTCCACTAATCACAGAAATATGATAGTGTTACCAGAGAATTGACAGTTAGAAAACTCGACCTGACAAAACAACAATTATTGATATTTTTTATATTCCAGTTATGAACTTCATTTCACTTGGAAATGAGAAAATGAAACACTTAATTGTACAGTCAAACCTGTGTTCATGGTCACCTGAAATCAGCAACCTGTCTTAAACAGCCAAATATAAATGCAATTTCAGTCATTGTTATTATATTAAAACAACTGCAGCCCTTAATAATGAAACAAATTTGATCATACCCTTCCATGAACATTTGACAATATTGTTGCTTGTTCCTTTTGGAAGGGTAAGTTTAACAGCTGTTCGGGAAAACAGGTCATGTGAATCCGCCACGATACATAACTAAAAACCTGTTGAGAAACAGTGTTAAACCTGAATAAACCTGCATAAAAAACATCTCCGTTTAATAAGCCACCACAGTTTTTAGGATCATCAATTTGAAGGATAATTAACAGGCTTTTACAGTTGAGGAAAACTCCACCATCCAAACAGTGACTTTTCTGTATCCAGTGACCAACCAACAAGCAAGAAATTATCAATATAATATGACTGTGAATATTTAACAATTCTAACGACTATGAAACCTCAGGCGAGTCATGTTGTTAATGAAAAATTTCAATATAATTAATGACTAACTTACTGAGTACTTCATTATTGCAAGTGACCGAAACTTATAAAGGACCAAAACATGACAGTCGAATTACAGCCTCGACAGTGCAGTATATGCAACAGGATAAAACGCACCTGTCCTTAGTGCAGAGAACCTGGTGAGATTATGTAGGAGACAGAAATATATCCTTGGTTACCAAGTAATGCAAGTATTGTAAATATTCAGATTCCAGATAATAAACAAACTTGTTTTCATTAAGATAAAATAACTTAGTTCATTCTGTTAGATGTCACTGCAAAATACATACAGTCACACCTGTGTTAGAAGTCACCTACATTTGACCACCTGTTTAATCAGTCATAGTTATATCAATTAGTCTGTATTTAACAGACACCTGTTGTCTTAAACAGCCGATATTATCAAATGGTAATGGGTGATTTTCTAAACCACTGTATTAAACAGCCAACTGCTTAAAGCAGCCTTATTTGACTTAATATCCTTTGGTTGGCTACTTAAGAAAGGTTTTACTGAAAACGCTGTACATTGTGAAGTCAGTTGATAAATTATTTCATTACAGGAACCTTAAATATTTGAGATATTTACAACAAACCAGGAAAATAATGTATACAAACACAATTACCTGCAAATAAACAATGAAAGACATTCAACCTGAGGAAATGTTGGCCCACTTTGTACCTAGCAAAATTCAGCTGATTTTATATGTAGTTACAAAGTTTTATTTCCTTAATAAAAAATGTTGCTAAGACAACTTTATATAACAAACCAGTAAAAAAGTACACTGTGTCTTCTTAACACCTGAGATGTAGAGGCCATATCAGCCTGGACTAAGACAGCCCCTTTTAGCAAATGACAGATTAAAACAAAATTCGTTATTATAATTACACAATATATATCAATAATGCTATGTTATATCTATAATTGTATACAATACATTTTAGCAAAGAATATATACATAATCCACTTTTTCACAGAATATTATCCAGAAAATTCCCAACTTTTATGAATACAATCCATCAATAATTCACATCTGGCTTTCAAAGTCAATCATAATCTAACAACCAGTTTTAATTAACCTCTAAATTATTCACAACTTTTTCCTCCTGATCTCCATCAGTGAACTGCACTTTTCAAACATCTACATCACCCGGACTTAGAAAATCACTATCAGCAAAATGCACAATACAAGCATTTATGTGACCCAGACCAGAGTTACCTGTTGCACATAAAAGCATCTGGATTTATCAGAGAGAGACTGGTTGTTAATTAATTAACAATTCAGATAATACAACACTAGGAGTATTAATTGCAGCACATGCTTGTTGTAAAACAGCTAAACAGCAACACAACTATAAAACACTCTGATCAATAGTTTTATAAGGCAAACTCAACCATGTAGATAATTGTACATGAGCATGTACATACAGACCACTAGAATAAAGAAACAAACTGTTGCTGCTTGTACAAATTGTTCAGACAGTTCTGAAGTTCTGAAGTTATTCAGGAGGTGGGGTAAGCTTTCAACATTGCACATTCTAGTATGTACTCATGACTTTATGCCTCATTACATATATCTCCTTAGCTTCACTTCAGCAACAAATGCTCATCTAAACAATACATATATACACATTCATTTCTTTGAACTTTTCCATTTTCCCCTGGAATGTATTTTGAAGAGCCACTATAAGAACCAAGCCATACAATGTTACAATTAAGCAACATAAGTTGTTCCAAGTAGGCCTACCCAGGTACAAACCAATGAAACAGTTCACCTTTACCAGTTTTATAGGACTTTTTGCAGGTAATTTCCTAGATATGTTCCTTTGCAGAACAAGACAGCCATGGTAGCACTGGAGCGCTCACCTGGATACATCAGCAATAATCAGGGTCAGTCTATGAGATTCGGTGGCAAGCACCAAGATCAAATTACCATTAACAGATTCAAATAACAATCATTGAAACTCTACTAAAATCTAATTTCAAACAAGGACCAAAACTTAGTTTTGTCAAAAAGGAAACCTTCGCTGCACATTTTCACATACTGTATGTTTATACATTCCTACAAACAGCTGAAAGAACTTTGGTCAAAGGCAGACTATACATGTAGAAGGACCATAACAAGCCACTGTTTTATAACAGTCCAACCTGTCTGTAATGACCACCTGCAGGAACAGCAAAAAGCAACCTTCATAAATGTCAACAGGATGAGTCTATCTTAACAGGTAGAATGTTATTGAACATGGTTTGATGGGAGATTCAATGTACTTTACATAATGGTCTACGTTAACAGGATGCCTTTAACATAGGTTTGACTATAAATATATGAGAATATAAATAGTTGAACCCATACATTGATGTTAATACATACTTCACTAATGTTCATAATGTAAAACAAACTGCTAATGTGTTTTCAATGTTCAGTATGACAAGCTTGACCCGATCAAGGCTGTAACTTCCATCTGAACTTATTTGACCAATCTTTGGTCTGATATCAATCAAATAATGAGGTTTGCAAAATGATATTTTTTCATACTATTCTAGCATAGTCAGCAGTTTCACTAATATATAAACATAGACGAAACAGAGTTTTGCATGAATTGTGCATATAAAACACGGCTACAGCAAATAATCACTAATTCCGTAGCTCAGTGGTTAGTGCGATTGCCACCTAATCCCGCGACTGGGTTTCAATCCAGGTGGAGGCACACATATGGCTGCCATACTCAGCAGAAAGCTGACTGGCAAATAAAGGCTATGCAAGGCATTTTAAAACAAGAGGGCCATGATGGCCCAATATCGCTCACCTGATTATAAACCCTGCACAATTTTCACCCAAAGGAATAATTTGAACATCTTGGTAGAAAACCACAAGATGATGCTACATACCAATTATCAAAACTCTAGGCAGTCTAGTTTTAGGCAAGAAGATATTAATATGTTTTCCCTATATAAGTCTATGTAAAACAGTGACCCCCGATTGGGGCCAATTTTGACCCCAGGGGCATAATTTGAAAAATCTTGGTAGAGGACCACTAGATGATGCTACATACCAAATATCAAAGCTCTATGCAGTGTAGTTTTAGACAAGAAGATTTTTATATGTTTTCCCTATATAATATAGTCTATGTAAGACGTGACCCCCGGGGCTGGGCCAATTTTGACCCCAGGGGCATAATTTGCACAATTTTGGTAGGGGACCACTAGATGATGCTACATACCAAATATCAAAGCTCTTAGGCATTGTAGTTTTAGACAAGAAGATTTTTATATGTTTTCCCTATATAAGTCTAAGTAAAATGGTGACCCCCAGGGTGGGGCCAATTTTGACCCGAGGGGAATAATTTGAACAATCTTTGAAGAGGACCTCTAGCTGAGTCTACATACCAAATATGAAAGCCCTGGGCCAAGCGGTTTTGGAGAAGAAGATTTTTAAAGGTTTCCCCTATATAACTCTATGTAAAACTAAGGGCCCCCGGGGCGGGGCCAATTTTGACCCCAGGGACATAATTTGAACAATCTTTGTAGAGGACCTCTAGCTGAGTCTACATACCAAATATGAAAGCCCTGGGCAAAGCAATTTCGGAGAAGAATTTTTTTAAAAGTTTTCTCCATATAACTCTATGTAAAACTAAGGGCCCCTGGGGCGGGGCCAATTTTGACCCCAGGGGCATAATTTGAACAATCTTTGTAGAGGACCTCTAGCTGAGTCTACATACCAAATATGAAAGCCCTGGGCCAAGCGGTTTCGGAGAAGAAGATTTTTTAAGGTTTCCCCTATATAACTCTATGTAAAACTAAGCGCCAATTTTGACCCCAGGGACATAATTTTAACAATCTTAGTAGGGGACCCCAAGGTGATGCTACATACCAAATATGAAAGCTCTAGGCCTTACGGTTTCAGAGAAGAAGATTTTTGAAGTTTCCTTTTTGAAAATCTATTTTTAGCCTGTGTGACCTAGTTATGCGACGGACTGGAATTTTTTTAACAACTTTGGTAGAGGTCCACCCAAGGAACATTCCTGTTAAGTTTTATCAAATTTGGCCAAGCGGTTTAGGAGGAGAAGTCGTTTGAAGAAATTGTTGACGGACGCACGCCGCACGCCACACGACGGACGACGGACGACGGACATCTCGGTATGACAAAACCTCACCATGACCACATTGTGGTCAGGTGAGCTAAACAAGAGGGCCATGATGGCCCTATATCGCTCACCTGATTATAAACCCTGCACAATTTCCATCCAAAGGAATAATTTGAACATCTTGGTAGAAAACCACAAGATGATGCTACATACCAATAATCAAAATTCTAGGCAGTGTAGTTTTAGGCAAGAAGATATTAATATGTTTTCCCTATATATAAGTCTATGTAAAATGGTGACCCCCGAGTAGGGCCAATTTTGACCCCAGGGGCATAATTTGAAAAATCTTGGTAGAGGACCACTAGATGATGCTACATACCAAATATCAAAGCTTTATGCAGTGTAGTTTTAGACAAGAAGTTTTTTATATGTTTTCCCTATATAAGTTTATGTAAAACGGTGACCCCCGGGGTTGGGCCAATTTTGACCCCAGGGGCATAATTTGCACAATCTTGGTAGGGGACCACTAGATGATGCTACATACCAAATATCAAAGCTCTTAGGCATTTTAGTTATAGACAAGAAGATTTTTATATGTTTTCCCTATATAAGTCTAGGTAAAATGGTGACCCCCAGGGTGGGCCAATTTTGACCCGAGGGGAATAATTTGAACAATCTTTATAGAGGACCTCTAGCTGAGTCTATATACCAAATATGAAAGCCCTGGGCCAAGCAATTTCTGAGAAGAAGATTTTTTAAGGTTTTCTCTATATAACTCTATGTAAAACTAAGGGCCCCCGGGGCGGGGCCAATTTTGACCCTGGGGGCATAATTTGAACAATCTTTGTAGAGGACCTCTAGCTGAGTCTACATACCAAATATGAAAGCCCTGGGCCAAGCGGTTTCGGAGAAGAAGATTTTTAAAGGTTTCCCCTATATAACTCTATTTAAAACTAAGGGCCCCCGGGACGGGGCCAATTTTGACCCCAGGGACATAATTTGAACAATCTTTGTACAGGACCTCTAGCTGAGTCTACATACCAAATATGAAAGCCCTGGGCCAAGCGGTTTTGGAGAAGAAGATTTTTTAAGGTTTCCCCTATATAACTCTATGTAAAACTAAGGGCCCCTGGGGCGGGGCCAATTTTGACCCCAGGGACATAATTTGAACAATCTTTGCAGAGGACCCCAAGGTGGTGCTACATACCAAATATGAAAGCTCTAGGCCTTACGGTTTCAGAGAAGAAGATTTTTAAAGTTTCCTTTGTGAAAATCTATTTTTAGCCTGTGTGACCTAGTTATGCGACAGACCGGAAATTTTTTAACAACTTTGAAAGAGGACCACCCAAGGATCATTCCTGTGAAATTTGTTAAATTCCATTAATTGGTTTAGGAGAAGAAGTCATTTAAAGGACGACGCCGGACGCCGGACAGCCACCTATCCTAAAAGCTCACCAGTGAGCACTTCGTGCTCAGGTGAGCTAAAAAACAAAACAATATTTTAAAAATGTATTTTAAATAGTACTTTTGTTTTATCTATAATAAGCAAGGTCGCTTGATGCTTGCACATCAAATGACTATATATTTAAACTTGTGTCTGAGCTTCTTGTGTGATATTTCAACACTGGATTGGTACATATTCGTTATTTCTTATATCTTGTATTTCAAGAAAATAGCTGAATTATATATTGAAGTTTGACTGCAGTTGATATCACGTTTTTTATACCCATTGAATAAATTTTTGTATAATCTTCAGTAAACTATAAAATTTCACAACAATTAAGCTCACAATGTTTTCAATTAGACTAAAGTAATGAACTCAGAATGTTTAAGAATATTTCAACTTTGTACTTAAAGTAATGCACATTAATTTAATTACGTATACGGTGCACAATTAAACTGAGTATCAAATATTGGCAATAAAAAATTAATGACAAACATTCCTTAGGCCAAATTAAAATTTGAACTAGGTCAATGGGTTTATACATTTTTAAAAGCATGCAAGCTTTATAATTTGTCATAAGGAGGATTTGAGTAAAGATTAACAAAACACTTGAAAATGCAAAGCTCCATCGTTTTAGAGGACTTTGCCAGTCAGAATCTTGAATTAGACTAGCATGTCAAAAACAGATCATGTTGGTAAAACATGTATTTTAAAAAGTGAAATTTTATGAAAATCTTCTAAAAACTGTCTTATTAAATTTAAGTTTAAGTTCCAAAGTCAAGTGAATCTGCAAAAGATAGAAATAGCAAAGGACTGACCACACACTGTGATAACTGACCAAGCATTTGATCAACTGACCACACATCCCACCAACTGGCCACAATTTTTATCAAACCAGCTGACCACACATCTGACTAACTGACCACATATCTGATCGACCAATTGACAGACCACATAAATTGAGCTTATCACAGGATCTTTGTTTTTAAAGGCATATAAGGCTTTAAAATTTTCTATCTCAAACTTTGACGAAACTGACGAACTATCGTTGTTAAATAGAGATTTCATCTGAATAAAAGTTGTCACCACCTTTACTTAAAAGTTTACTAATAACACAGGGCAAAATAAAACTAGATATGCAACACCAAAAGGTATACACTGGCTCTCAAAATGGATTTATAATGGGTTTTTATCTTTAAAAACACCATTTATTCAAAAACATCATAAGTAAGTAGACACTTTAACCCCAATCTTACTACATCTTTGATATTCAATATTCATTAACCAAGTTTCTTGTTCCACTGGGTTGGAACAACCTTACCCTATAGCCTTGAGGGATTTGTATTAATTGGTAACATTAGCCCACCATACTCCCTAACATCAATTTGCAGTCATGTGTTACTATTGAGTAAAGGGTTAAAATACTTAATTTTGTCCCTTTAACGCAAAAAGGTCGCAATTCACAATATACTTTAAAGTGCGAAACAACCTTGTTGCGCCGAAGCAACGAAAATTGAGCAGTTGGACTCTGAACTTGAGAACGTTGACAAAGTTAACATGACCGACTAATTGTAACATTAAATATACATCAATCACTTTCTTGATTTCATACAATGATTGTAACTCTAACATATTCATTAACAAATGATTTATTGGTAATATTCATACTTGTATGATACTCTTACACACTATAATGCATACACCTTTTTATAATGTTTTATAATGTATATTAGTAAATTTCAAATTCTAGAAATTTATGTCACAAAATTATTTCAGGGTAAAATCATATCAACCGTTTTATTTGCAACAAGAGTACAGTAAGTAGATTGGTGTTGAAAATGAAACTATGTCATGAAAACGACAGCAAACAAGCTTTAACAACATCAGTTTATTCGACAGTTGGTAAACATCTGGTTGGAAAGGTCTTAACTTATCAAATTGTTAAGGTTTTTGATTGATATGCAAGGGATGCACCATGCATTGTTTTCTGTTGAACTGATTAAACATAACATGTATCTCTAAAAATATTCTGTATACTTGTATTTGAATTCTAATTTCAAACTGATTTTAGATCTTTTTCAATGTTTTTATGTTCAAGCTTACTGTAGTTTCTCAACAATATTTAGTTATAGGTTACAAACCACTAAATGCCTCCGCGAACCAAAAGAGGATACACTCAAATAGTCCCTAAATAAACTTGTGATTGTGTTTAAATGGTAGTATGCTTTGACAAGGTGGAACTGGAATCATCTAATTGGGCTTACAGGCATTGTATACATGTATGTGATGTATTGAAACTGTTTTATTTTACATATTTTGAGATTTTGGCCAAAATACCAAAGCGAAAGTAGGGTAGGGTAAAACCCGGATTTGGTCGGTCCGCGCGCCTGTAAAAATATGTTCACCGCGTTGGACGGACAAAATTTTTCTTATATGATACGTGACCCCCTGTTTTTTTTGTATTTTCTTAAAGCTGGTAGCCCCTTCTTTTCATTGATATATGTCTGCCACCTGGCCATAGACTTTAACATGTATCAACCTGGGACTGACTATTGTAACTTTACATTGAGCTAAAGAACAAATTTATTTAGTGGTTTGTGACCTTAAGAAATGACCCAAAAAATTAAAATGTATATTTTCAATATTTTGACTTTAAATGTTTAGAAATACATTTTTCTGCGGGTTTTATTCCACTTTTCAGTGAAATTTGTCTCAAAATGTGAAAAAGTTGTGTTTTGGGGTGAAATTTTAAGAAAAAAATGAAGATTTTTCCTCCACAAAATGACATTTTCATACCAATTTTGACCTTATTTAGGTATCAGACCTGGGTTATTGTGTATATATATGAGGAATAGTCACATAATTAAGCACCCAACATAAAATAATTGCCCAATGTAAGGTTTATACAAAACTGCAACTGTTTGATTTGCCAGTATTCATACAATATGGCCAGCAGAATCCAAGAAATTGCGTTAAAGGCGCTTACTCTCTTTTGTCAAAATTTTGAGAAATCATGTCATTTCAGTCTGGAAAGTCATCATTTGGAGTTGTATATACATAGTAGTTGTCAAATAAGTGTTTAAATCAATCAAAATGGGGGAAAAGGGTTGTCTTAAGGTTACAAACCACTAAATGCCTCCGCGAACCAAAATAGGATACACTCAAATAGTCCCTAAATAAACTTGTGATTGTGTTTAAATGGTAGTATGCTTTGACAAGGTGGAACTGGAATCATCTAATTGGGTTTACAGGCATTGTATACATGTATGTGATGTATTGAAACTGTTTTATTTTACATATTTTGAGATTTTGGCCAAAATACCAAAGCGAAAGTAGGGTAGGGTAAAACCCGGATTTGGTCGGTCTGCGCGCCTGTAAAAATATGTTCACCGCGTTGGACGGACAAAATTTTTCTTATATGATACGTGACCCCCTGTTTTTTTTGTATTTTCTTAAAGCTGGTAGCCCCTTCTTTTCATTGATATATGTCTGCCACCTGGCCATAGACTTTAACATGTATCAACCTGGGACTGACTATTGTAACTTTACATTGAGCTAAAGAACAAATTTATTTAGTGGTTTGTGACCTATATATACAGCAGCCAATTCACCTTACACAATTTTTCTGGACTGTATAATTACTCCCTCTTAAAACCAGCAACCTCTCAACATGAGACAGAATATCAACCTTGTCGTCACCTTTTCGTGGAAGAGGATCCCCTGTCGCAACTGGGAATTGACAACAGATTGCCTTGTTTCAAATTCACCATTCTATAACCACTGAATCACAGCCATTATTCAACAAAACACCAGCAAAACATGTAGTTTCATCATATGAAAATAGCAATGCATTAAGTTTGGCAAGTGAATTATCTTTTTTTTTTCAGACACCATCTAGTATTTACAGGTCAAAACCATCCACAGAAATAATTTTTCTGGCTGTCGACCTTGCCATAAGACTTTCGTGACATTTGTTTTGGAATAAAACATAGCTTGTCTTACTACACCCTCAACAAAACATCAGGGATTGCTAGAATACTTTATCTGTATCAAAGAGTTCATCAAGTCAGTTTTATCTAAAACATTGTGCATCTGGTTGATGGGAGCATAATGTAAAATATTGCCAATTAATTAAAACCAGAAAAAGCATCTGGTTTCATGATATAAACCAAACATTATAATTGAAAAACTAGAGATACAAATATACCATACCATACTTATAACATTGAACTGAACATTCCCTTATTTCACAAACCTGTGAACTAGTTTTCAACATTTTCATACATATTTGAACTTAGAACTTATCATATTTTCATTCAGATTTTTAAAAGCTACCGGTTTATCTATACCATTGTAAACTCCTTACAGTCCATTCCTTAAATGCCCTTTTTGTATCCTTTCAGGCACATTAGCCACTATTTTTTTCACATTTCACAAATCTTCCAAGAATCACAAAACGTTAAATCCACAATTTATTTTGAAACAATAACAATTAACGCACAAACTGATAACAATACGAACATGTGATCTGCCCTTACAATGACAGCTGTGAACAAAATATTCATTCATAAAAATACCTATTTACCTATTACGGTTTAAAAATACTACAATCAAAGCATGTCGAATGTCGATATAATCGGATGTGTCTATCTTTGCACACCTCTGTACTACAGGGCATCAATCAGTTTAAAATAGTATTAAATTTTGAGGTATATAAAATAAACTGTAAGTTCACACTAAAGGCGTATTTACACTAATGTATTTTTAAGTAAGTACTGACCGATTTATTTCAGTGCATATCATTACTAATCATAGATTGATAAAAGAAGTAATATAAGTATGAATGTAAATTATAATGTAATTAAAGCCAACATCAATGAATCAACATATTAATAAACCAACAACAAGTTCAGCTCATTAAGTTTTTATATATTTTTAATTTCAAGTAACTGTTGTATTTCTAATAGAACACCTTTTTACAACCACCTGAGCCTAGCCAGTGCTACACACAATGACATTACTCAAATTTAACTCATTTTTTATTAAATTCGAGATCAGAAATATAAGCCCAAGACAAATAAGTTATTTCATCCTTCATGATCTTAGGGCCCTAGCCAGCTGTCATGAAGTTCATGTCCTAGGAGTATCTAGTTATGTCATTACATGACATTAGCCATAGGTGTGTCTTCTATATATGAAGGTTTCAGATACTCTCATAGAAGCAACTCTGAAGAGAATAATATAGTTTTGTTTTTGTTACTTCCCTTGGATTTGTATTGAACATTCAAGGGAAACAACTCTGATGGGAACAACATTTTTACTTTTCTTGTTATCTCCCTTAGATTTGCTCATTTTTTGAAAGTTTTTGTAAACAAGGTTATCTACCACAGACATCAACATTTAAGCAATTATGTTGCAACTAACAGACATATTGGCAAGGGAACATTTTAATCAGCAATAGCATTGGTGTCATTAAAATGCCTGTCTAACTTTGACTTTTGCTGCCTTAGAAAATCCACTTCTTATGATAGGTAGAATTACTGTTCCTACTGTCTCAAATTTGGAAAAACATATCAACAAAATCTTAATAACGACTTGTACAGGCCAATTAGCACATTTCAGCAATTTCTATCAGTTAAAAGTATACAGAAAAATCTAAAAATCTTGGTATGTAATGACTTTCAGATTTAACCAATTAATCCAAATACTTAATTGAATGTCCAATGGCATTTTTGTTGCCCTGTAGATAGGATAATAATATGCTTGAGTGAATTGGCATGAGTGAATATTGTTTTCAATACCATATGGACATAAAAAGATACATCTGTCAACATGCCTCCATACTCTACCAGCTACTTGAAGATCTTACTTTTTTCCATGTTATTTTTGTGTCAATTATTTTAAATAATGCCTTAACCAATCAAATTTGCCAAGAGTACCAGCATTATCCAACAATAGGCAATAACTCAACTGGTCAAAAATCTAAACAAAGGGAAGTAACTCAATCAGACAAAAATATAAACAAAGGGAAGTAACTCAATCAGACAAAAATATAAACAAAGGGAAGTAACTCAATCAGACAAAAATATAAACAAAGGGAAGTAACTCAATCAGACAACTATCAAGGAGAGTTTTTAATCTAGATAAATGGAATTTTTTGTTTGATGTATTGCTACTGTCCAGAAAACTACATGAACATATTTGGGTGATAATGGCTTTGATATTGTAACGATTCTATCCAAGATATACAAATGTAATTATGATGTATTTATAAAGGAAATCTCCAGAAAAAAACATGCCTTGTAGAGATTACGATAAAACATTTAGTGAATTTGAAATGGACTTGTTTTGTCCAGGGAAATCTGAGTGACAGATGAATACATGAATGTACCATGCTTGTTGAATTTATACTCAGTCTTTTATACAAATCAGTGTAGTGATTGGGGAAAATTTGGCGATCTGACATGCTAAAAGACTGTTGATGTTTGGTTAAATTGTACACAGTACTTATCTTGAAAACAGTACAATTCTTTGACGGAACTGAGAAAATAGAACAATGCTCTTGGTATATCCATTCCATAGTACTGATACTGAATCATCTCTACTCAAAGCGAAAATAGAACAATTCTCTGATGGAACTGAGTAAAGATGATTCGGTATCAGTACCATGGAATGGAACAGTTTGATGCGACCACATGACCACACAGAAGCTGCATATGTGATAGTACTATTGACAAATGACCCTTCAGAAAGTGGTAGGTCACTTAATGATTACTGGTTAGGACAATACCACAATTATTGTTGGTGTAATTTCTGCGGTCTCAATTACAAACCAATAGTTACATCACAGCAGCTTCCTGCCAACAATTTCAAAGAGCTAATTAGATTGTCTGATTATGTTGATGGATGGTATAAGATGAATGATCAGGATAAGACCATTAATTCATTAGAACATCTGACTGATTTATCCACTACAATTTTCATACAACAAAATGGTCAGTATGTCAACGAAATTCTAGGATAATCAACCAAATAGAATAATTTACAGAACTAATTGAATGGATACTGATGTATAATACAATATTCATTGCACAAGAATGATATCTATAGCCATTGAATGTGCTAGATTTTTATTTTCATGATTTTTTCGAGACAGGATAATTACGAGACCTCACATGATTTGCTCATCTTTCAATGCCATATTCATGAAATTCCTTCAATGGCAAAGTTATGCTATTATGAACTTGCAAGTAAATCATACAATCAGAACAGAATTTAATATGAAATGAAGGTCAGATGAAAATAATGGCAAGGAAAGTATTCTTTATTGTTGTTCAGTACAAAACTTGCTATATTCAAGCACCAGAAGTATCTGACACATTACGTCAGTAGCAGTGTACGTTGTTATAGACAAGATGGTACCGTATTTCAAAAATGTTTCTCATCATATTAATATGAAACAGATATAAGACAAAGACATAAATATGACAGCTCAAAGAAGATAGAAGTAGTTAACAAATTTTCTGGTAAAGTTCAGAGAAAATTCTCAGAAACTGCATGGTAGTATTACGTACCAAAGCAGCAATATAAATGGTGAAGATTCAAATTAATTACAATTACCTTTTCCTCGGCGGCGTCTGCTCGCAGTTCTGCTTCCATCTTGCGTCTCTCTAGGTCCTTCATCTGAATATAGAAATATGAATACTCATAATATATCAATAACGGGACAGTAGCATGAGTGCAGTAGGTATACCCAAAGGTGACATAACTGCATTGAACAGTACAACATTATTATTCCCTGGGAGAGTAATGTAATATAGAGGAACAATAATACTCAAGCCTGTACATAATTGTGTCTATTGAATATTTTTCTATAGTAACCCGGACTGCTACAATATTTCTTTACTGTCAACCTCCAAGCATTTCGTAAGTTTTGACAGCAACTGTATTTGACAGCTTCTATATTGTAATCTTCCAGCACTTCAACCATTTTGACAGCTACATTTTTGACGGTTACTGTATTTTGTTATTCGCTTTCAATGGATTACGGTGATTTTCAATGAAAATAACAGTGACAAAAACAGTGAAATAATCAATTTTGTTATTTTCACTGTTTTGGACCTGGTTCTAGTAACAACAGCACCTGGCTTCAAAATATGTGTTACGTCATAACGAGGTCATAATTTACAATCTAATTTCAACTATAATTTCTAATTTAGACAAATACTGTACCGGTTTTTCGAGAAAATGAAGCAAATAATAAACAGAAAATTTAAAATTTGCAACTTTGTACACCCACTTGATTAACCAGTCACAGTAACCACATTGCTGAAGTCACAAATCTATAAATCTTGTTAATTATAACTATATTACCAGACATGTCCTGCTGCCAGCAGCCTCTTACTTCACAAAATTATCACATGACAAAGCACAGTGTTTTTCATTACCTACATAATAAAGTATGCTCACACCTTCCATCTGGAGAGCCAGGAACACCTAAACCTGTTAAGCTTTTTTCATTAGTATATACAGACAGATCAATATCAAATAGCACCTTACATAATTGCGCACTGAACAATCATTGTTACTTATCTTTACATCAGTGGTTCTCCGAGAACATTTTTCTGGATGTATTTTGAGAACATTTTCTGGATGTATTTCGGGACATAAATGAGGCTATTTAAGAGCATTCAAACTCCAGAGATTTTATACCATACTGGTACTCTTACTTTTAATACAGGAATCTTTTACATCATCAAATTCTCAATGAAATGTCTTGTTGACGCTACTTCAAGCAGCAGAGATCCATCATGTATAGAAATCAAGTAAGAAATCAAATAGCCAGTAAGAAAACTGGAAACCAGACTATCTTTGTCCCAATTAGTGTCTCAATTAGTGTGATATGCCAGGAACCAGAATGATTCCAAGATCTAGAAAGGAACTAAAACATCCCAAAATAAAGTTGGAAAAAGGACATGATAAACAAATCAAACAGAGAAACTAGACCGCCAATTACATAAGGATCACAGAAAGTGCCAATATCAATCTTATTTAGGAGCTTAACAGAAGCTCAACCATAGTTAATTTCAGACACCTTTTTAGTGTCTGACAAATGTTCACATACAATACTGGTTTTATAGTTGAAATTCATTAGTGACTTAGGCACTCATAACTGTCATTATTCACGAGACAAAATGTTTCTGTACCATAATTTGGTTGATCATTCTATGAATTACAAAGGGTCTCCGCAGAGTCGAGGGATAAACCATTGTGATTCCCAAAGCTCTTCAAAAATACCATCATACCTTCCATGTTTATGTACTACAAAAATGCACTAATTCAGAATCAGGTGGAATCATTAACCACTACATTACTTCATTTTTTGTTGGATTGAACAATAGTTTATGTCAGGATAATCTGGAATTAACGTAGCATGTCGTACATACCAGAAATAGTGCTCGGTGCAACACATGTTAATCTCATTAACAGATATATTCATTATCACTCAGTGAATGTTTTACTTCTCTTAATTAACCTGCACTGTATGTATAGTGATAGAAGTGAAGAATGTGGCAACAACTGATATAGTAACTGTACTACTGTAGTGATATAACCGAGATTTCTTGTTGAATCAAGACCCAAGGACAATAGCATTTGAATATTAAAGGCTGGTACTTTGCAGGAATCATATTCCTCAACTCAAATTTTTTGTAATAACAAATTATTCTATTACAAACATTGGTTCAGAAAAGGCATTCTCTTTCTTGAACACATTTTTGACTTCAGACATAAAACATTCTATAGCTTCGAGCAAATGAAATTTTTATATGAGATTCCAAATGGCGATTATTTGAAATACTACACTCTCATTAAAAATGTACCAAAGGAATGGAAAACACAATTGGATAATTGTAATATATCATACGATGCACCTAACTACTTGATTGATAAAGTAAATGGGAAAACAAAAATGAATAGATTATCATATAAAACATTAATCAAACAAAAAATACCAAATAAACCAAAATACAAAATAAAATGGAGTACTAATCACCCAATTGAAGATATAGAATGGGAAATAATTCTCACACAATCCTATAACATTACAATAGACACGAAACTAAGAGAATTCCAGTACAAATATCTCATGAACATAATACCAGACAACTCATTCCTACATAAATGTCATCTTGTCCAGTCAAGTCTTTGTGATTTTTGCACCATGCATCCAGATTCAATATATCATATGTTCTGGGAATGTCATATTGTACAAGGTTTTTGGTCGGAAGTAAAGTTATTTTTAGAAGACAAATTTTCAAAAATTATAAATCTTACATTTCAAAATATCTCATTTTGCAACATTATCAACATTAAAGATGAAGATGGACCTATTGCTAACTACATTGTTCTACTTTCCAAATATTTTATATTTAAAAACAAATGCAATAAAAGTGTTCCGCTAATCCGGCAATTTAAAGAATATATTAACTATAGGAAGAAGCTTGAACACACTATAGCTATCTTCAAAGATAAAGTAGAAGTCTGTCATAGAAAATGGCAAAAGATAACTTAATTATATATTTCAAATATGTTGGTATTACTCCACCTATAATTTCTTTCCTTCTCTCTTCAACACTATCCTGCTCTCTTTCTTACTCTTTATACACTATAAATTCTCAAAAAAATCATAACGACATACACAGAACATTACGTTATACTACGTAACCTATCTATATAGTTGTATGTGAATGTAATATTGTATGTATATATGTATTACTATGTATATGTCTTATGGAAATAAAAAAGTTAAAGACAAAAAAACTCTTCATTCACTATATTCTTATTCACTCTCTTATCTTCTTGGATATGAGGAGCCACATCTTATTTGACTGTTCACTCTTGGTGACAAATATCTAATGTGGTCTCCCCTTAATAAGGTGTCTCATTATGAGGCATTTCTGTCACTGGATTGTCTCCCCTACATGCTCTGCAGTGCCCAAACTTTCCCTGTCTGACTTGTTTTTGTTTTTTTTAACCAAATGGAACAGGAATTATTTCCATTGCAATAGTGCTTTCAACATAGGTCATGATCGTAGTGATATATAAATCTATTTTAGGATGTAAGAAATTACCCTACTATTATTGTACAGATTGATCACTGTTTGCCGACAGCTGATGGAATGTAGGTGTGACTGCAATATGGATACATCAACAACTTAATGAAACAAAAACCAACATTGCATTCCTATACAACCATTGATGTTGAACAACATTAACATCACAGCAACAAACCTAGGCAAACCTACAATCACCAAAAATAGGACAAAATTAGATCAGTAATTAACATACACATATCTATACTGAGGAAAACATGGCCTGAACATGTAACTGTTCTACCTATTCATTTATCTTTATGCACTTTCACTCCAGGAATTACAGAGCGTTATGTATTCATTATAAAACCCTGGTAGGTAAACTGTTTAACACTCAACAGAAAGACATTTAAACACATATTAATGTCTCTGATACTGCTGGAATGCCAGAAAGACATCACATTATTGTCAAGGTACCAAACTGTTATACCACCAATAATAAGTCCTAATCTTATGAAGTAATCATGATGAATAAAAGCTAACAGGTTATACTAAGAAAATAAATAATACACTAGGTGTTAACAGTGTGTTCCAGAAACAAAGTTAGCAAGTATATGAAGGTTAGATAAACTGTACCAGATAATGCCAACTGATGGAGTTCACTGTAACAGCTGATTAACTTGATGATGTTACAATGTTGCTAAATATCTGTATACCAAGAATTGTACCATTAAAAGCTTCATAGTGGCTGAATGTGGGAAGCTGATGGTGTCAACCTTAAAGGGTCACCATCATTGTGCCACCATTGCAAGGTCACCATTTGAGGACAATCTTTGCAGAATTACTCTTGGAGGGTTACACATTATATTATCCCTGACTTAAGATTGCTCAGCCTTAACGTTTGTCAAAGTAGTTTGGTGAATGCTTTCATGCAAAACGATTTGACCATTGGATTATGGATAAATGTTTAATATCGAGTTTGAAGGTTGAATTGACAAATGGCAATATAGTGTCAATTGGAGATGAGCCATTAAGACGGTCACCATTTGATAGTCACCATTACAGCGTGACCATGAGAGGGTCACAATTTAAAGATCATAATTTAAGATTCACAATTGCCCCATGACATTTGGAGGGTCACCATTGCAGCATGAACATAAGAGGGTCACCATTGTAGCAGGACCATTGCAACACAAGCATTTTAGCATGAGCATTGGAGGGTCACCATTGCAGCATGAACATTAGAGGGTCACCATTACAACATGAACATTGGAGGGTCACCATTGTAGCAGGACCATTGCAACACAAGCATTTTAGCATGAGCATTGGAGGGTCACCATTGCAGCATGACCATTGGAGGGTAAACATTGCAGCATGAACATTGTATGGTTACCATTGCAGCATGAACATTGGAGGGTCACCATTGTAGCATGAACATTGGAGGGTCACCATTGCACCATGAACATTACAGAGTCACCATTGCAGCATGACCATCACAGAGTCACCATTGCAGCATGACCATCACAGAGTCACCATTGCAGCATGACCATCACAGAGTCACAATTGCAGCATGACCATTGCAGCATGATTATCACATCTTGACAACTGTAGGGTGGTCATTACAGGGATCAAACTGGATTTAATGATTTGGTTCTCCCTTGCAGCATATATGTCCTCATGGTGTAAGAGAAACCCACATGTATTCTAATCAATTAATTTTTCATCATTGAAAAGAGAAACATGAACAAGAAGTGACTAAATATTTAATGTAACAGTGAAAATAAGTACAAATCAATGGCAATGAAGTATGATGATTGCTCTTTCATGTTGCACAGTATCAGGTTACATTGTTACTTTGTCAGCTGTAATAACATTGAACAGCTCTGCTATACAACAAAGACATTGCATGCTAAACAGTCCTTTAAATGTGTAGCACACTGATCAGATAGGGATAAGCAATGGTATCAATTACAGTTAACAAGCACCAAGGGCAGCAGTATTAATCAGGGAGAAATTAACCTATGAACTTTTCTTTTTTTCATGTTGTTGAAGTGTACAATATGAATCAGAAATTATAAATTAGTTTTTAATTGTTGCTAAGAGCCATAACTCTCATAAATTAACTACATTCTGAACTTATAATCATTAGGAGCAACTTCACATCAAGAAACTGCCAGGAATTAATCTGAAGATGGTACTAAAATATAAAATCCAAGTGGTTGTTACCTGGTATGGATTATATTAATGGTTTATAAACATATCTCTGATTGTATACTTTATCCACAGTGAGAGATGCCATTAACAATTTAACGGGAAAATTGTGTTTGACTGATACAAGCTGGTCATTTCAAGTTTGAATCTGAGGCTGGCTCCAGCTGGGTATGTCCTTTAGTGGTATTGGCTAGCAGGTCATTGCTCCTCAACATGTGGAGAAGTTGTGGGTTACTACCTGACTGTGAATGAGCAAAACTTAATAGATCAACAATAAGACATACAATGTTTAAATGAAAAAATGTTGAAAGCCGTCCAGGCAAAAACCCCATGGAAACAAACATCATTGACTTCCTATTCTAGGCTGCAATGATTCATAATTACAACCCAAGTTGCAATGTGACTAACACGTTAATTTCCTCCATTGATGACATCAGTTCAACAATAAATCTTCTTCCATATAAGGTCATTCCAACAATTCATGACATATTGACACCCATTCTGCACTAAACCAATTAAACAAAGCCATTTACGGAAACATTAGCCCCATTAACAAATATAGCAATGGTTCAGATTTCAGACAAATTGGACCTTAGACCAGTTATATGGAAACTGGACACCAGCGTCTCACAGTACAATACATTCTGAACAATCCCATACCTATAGACTAGCTGGTACCATTGATCAATCAATTCATTTCTAAGAACATACAACACTTGGCCAGGAACCAGTTTCAAAAGCTGGTACCACAGTATTTCACTTATTAAACAGATTATTAAACACTTAGCTAGGAACTAGTCCATATTTTCATAGACAAGTACCAATGTCAACTCTTATAAACAGATTTATTCCACAAGCAGCCAGGAACCAGTCTATCTCTTGAACAAATAAGTTTCTTGTGCTGAAATGAAGAAATTCTGTCATGCAAGAAACTAGAAATGCTTTTGATACTTTGTTGAAAAAAATACCAAACCAAATTGGGTAATCAATGTTGAGGTCTCCAAGGAATTACGTCCCGTCCATTAAAAGTCTCCTTGAATGTCAGTCTTACAGTAACTGTTGTCCTGGGCCGAGTTAATACTTTCATTACGTAATCCATCAAACCACTCAATTATAAACAAAGATTCAATCTGTCGAGCAGCGATATTTAAGGACAAAAACGTCACTGTGATATTTACGACAAGTCAGCAACAAAGCATTTTGTCATCAACCCTGATTTCCGTACATGGTGAGTTGTTGAACACTAAAAACTTGGAATGAGAATCGAGGAAATCAAGAACAATTTCAGTAATCAGATACAGTATCTCGACAAATATAGGTTGAAATGTTGCCAAAGCTGAACTAAGATATTTTGTTGAATTGCAAGAACTAAACATAATACTATGCAATCAGAAAAAGTGGTTCCAATGGCCTGGGGAGACTTCTAATGAGGAGTTTACTTGTCATATATGAACTAATACTGCCTACCAGAATAGAATTTTCTAATTTTGCACTTGTAAAATATACGAATATGCATCTTACAGAAGCGGCCAGGTAACTGGCTCCTACCACCCCATTTGTATAATGTATGCAAATCTAATGTAGTGTCAGTACAGTAACGCTCAGACTTATCTGGTATTTCTACATGTATAGCTGGGTATCTGTTGCACATTCCTTTATAACTACGATTGTTCTGTTCTGTTGCCTCATTCTTTTTTACTCATAATTATAAATATCCCAAATCAATATACACTCATTTAGCATCCATTTTTGTATCCATCATATTGATACATGTAAAAACATTAATAAACTACTATAAGTAGAAATGGAGGGCTATTCAGTTAAGTTCCAAGCGGTAACAGGATTCAATTAATATCAGGGTTGGCTATAATTACAATGTTTCGAAACATCTAAACAACCAACCAGTGAACCAGGTTCCGTTCAATCTTGATAATAAAACTCTGGTGATACCTTGTACTACTGGTCAATATATAATAATTTACAACAGCATTGATTTCACTATAATTACAAGGAGAAGGGCATGGCGTACTATAGTTGATTCAAAGATCTCTGTCACAACCGCGTAAACAAACATTCACCCCGGTCCATTATTAAATGTGTGTCAGGACTAAATTTTACCATCAATAATACACTTAAATGATTAAAAAGCTAATAGTCCTATAGCATAGTGGTTATACTTGCTGCAATAAGCTATTCAGAAATGGAGCGTTATGGCGGTTTTGACAGTCATCTTTGAATCGACAATACACCTAGTGTTAATGTCTTTGGAGGGAAAACATAGCATGGTCAAGGTCACGGTCAGTAATGGTTCCATATTACCCAGCATAGCTGATTCCTAAAATGAGCCATCATAGTAAAACAAGAGGGCCTGAAAGGCCCTAGGTCACTCACCTGTTGCAAATTGGTCTACTACCTGGTATCAGTACAACCTACATTCTGACCATATTTCATGAAGATTGGATGAAAACAGTGACCCCTGGAGTGAACACAATGTTTTTCTAAGATATGACATAGTGACCTAGTTTTTACCCCACATGCCCCAGTTTCAAACTTGGCCTAGATTTCATAAAGAACAACATTCTGACCAAGTTTCATGAAGATTGGATCAAAATGGTGACCTCTGGAGTGAACACTAGGTTTTTCTAAGATTTGACCTAGTGACCTAGTTTTTGACGTGGCATGACCCAGTTTCGAACTTGGCCTAGATTTCATAGAGAACAACATTCTGATCAAGTTTCATGAAGACTGAAAAAAATTGGTGACATCTAGAGTGTACACAAGGTTTTTCTAAGATTTGACCTAGTGACCTAGTTTTTGACCTGGCATGACCCAGTTTCGAACTGGGCCTAGATTTCGTAGAGAACAACATTCTGACCTAATTTCATGAAGATTGGATCAAAACTGTTGCCTCTTGAGTGTACAGAACATTTTTATAAGATCTGACCTAGTGACCTAGTTTTTGACCCCACATGACCCAGTTTCAACCTTGTCCTAGATTTCATGGAGAACAACATTCTGACCAAGTGTCATGAAGATTGGAACTAATTTGTGACATCTAGAGTGTACACAAGATTTTTCTAAGATTTGACCTAGTGACCTAGTTGTTGACCCCACATGACCCAGTTTCGAACTCGGCCTAGATTTCATAGAGAACAACATTCTGATAAAGTTTCATGAGTATTGGATCAAAACTGTTGCCTCTAGAGTGTACACAAGCCAATTGGTGACGGAGGACGACGACGGACGGATTGACGACAGACGAAGAGTGATCACAAAAGCTCACCTTGTCACTATGTGACAGGTGAGCTAAAAATGAACCATAATAAATGTCACCTAATCAATAATGATTTATATACCATCAACTAAGTTGTTTTCGTGAGATGAAAATTTGGTTTTTGAATACCCTGCATGAACTGAGCCTAAGTTTGAAAAGTTAATGCTTTGTCAGCAGATATAGGATCCTCAGTTATTGCATGGATGATGGAAACTGATTATTACACAAACAAATGTCTAGAAATTGCGTATTAAGAAACTCCCAAATATCAACGAAAAATGAAAATATTGCAAAATTTTCCCAATTTGTATTACCGATTGTCCCGTACATGATTCAATGCTTGTAATCATGCTATCCCCCTTTTTACATTTCCTGATAATGACACAGTCATCAACAATATTGATAAAACCCCTTCAACAAACTTGTCCATTCAGCATACTTAGTGCCGGTCATTAAATTGGTCAGTGGTTATATTGATTATCTTGTACTGAGAAAGAGATCGGTAATGTGTGGTATATGACACCAACTAATGCCCTACTTGCCACAATATATCTGGTGACATCAATATCCTACTATAGACTCCTATCAGCTAATCAAGTCCAGCGATGAAAAAATCCTGCCTGGGATTATTTTCCCAACAACATTTTGGTCAATCAACAATAGTGCGGTCATTGGGTAACATTAATATAATATAGGACTATCTTGTCAATCTACGAGAGTTCACATTCATTGGGCAACATAGAGTCATACTTGTAATACAGTATGGTAAATCACACAAATGCAAAGATATACAAGCTTCAACTTCAACTTTATACTCTTCAACACCACAAGGGCATCTACTGAAGAGGGACAGAATCTGTTGGATGACTATGATAGTATTTTCAACTTAATCAAAAACTTCATCAACAATAGAAGCTTCAACAAACGATGAAGTTGGCTACAGGCAAATTTTTGTAATAAAAACATCATAAAGTCAAGCATTATCTCAAAGATATAAATAACAAGAAACAGTGAAATTCCATTCAAGCAAGAGTTGAGCAATGGAATATTTTGTTAACTGGAGAGCTGACTTGTTTTTTTTCAATTTGGGGAAAACTTTCTGATTTTCTATGACAACTTTTGTACATTTTGGTAAAAATCCATTCAGTTTTTTATGATGAGAAAATCTGGTTAAAGAAAATATTAACGGTCACGCCACCGAAGTCATCAATGGACATTCAATCAACATAATTCAAAAGTTAACATTGAGCAATAAAATTAAAGTACTTTGTGCTTGGATAAGATTGTGCTTATTTGAGCTAAAAAGCTTTGCATGCAACATTACTGCCTGTGTCACTGGCTGCATAGCCTGCATTTCAGTTTTAAGACCTAAATGAAAATCTAAACCTTAATTAATAATTCATCAACAAATTCAAAGATAAACTGCATAATCAACAATCCATTTCACCAAACACTTGAATTGTTTCAATTTTTTTTAAAGGTATAATATTTTACAAAATACTCTTCTCATGTGACCACTATAATGAACCCAGAAAGTTAATAATAAAATACTCATAAAACAGATCATGAAGCCCACTTGAATACAGACAGCAGTAAAATGTGCCAACTCAGCAGAATCTTCAAAGCAACATTCAGGAATAAATCAAACAAATCATTAATATTTCATCAGCATTATTGATTCAATTAGCTGTTACTTTAGCAATATCAATTTGAAGAACTTTAACAGTTTTTTTATCTGTATTGTATTCAACAGAGATAAATAATTTGTACTTGCTGAATAACAAAACTGCTGAATAACAAAACTGCTGAATAACAAAACTGCTGAAGAACAACAATCAAGACACTGATTAGTTTGAACTAAATAAGAAGCGTTTATAGAACATGTATGCCACATGGCAGCACAATATAAGAAATGGTAACGGTCACAGTGACTTTGACCTACTGACCTCGAAATCAATAGGGTTCATCTACTGGTGCTGCTGGCCAACTTCCATGTAAAGTTTGAAGATCCTAGGTCAAAGTGTTTTTTAACAAAGACCGGCACCACATAGCCCTATATCAACGATGGAGGCATAATTACACATACTTAAAGCCCAAAGGTCAAATTTATGGTTGTTGAATTTTGCAAAAAAAAACATTACTGTAAGAGCAGAAACTAAATTGAATCAATTAATCAAATCCACAGAAAGATAAAGAATCAATTAATCAAATCCACAGAAAGATGAAGAAACATCATTATAAATACAAGGGCCATTAACAAATCCAAGGTAAAAGCTGAATTATGGTAAAAACATTATTCATAACATTCACAGGTGTTGGAGAGAGAAGTGTGTTCTATGTTGTGTGGTCTACAGTTTCCAGGGTGACTGGTGTCACATGTTTAACATTCTACTTTCTGAAACAATCATTATATCAAGCACAAAATTGGTGTTTAAAGAGGCCATGGAGCTAAAACTCTGGTTAACAGCAGAGCACTTGGTAATTGACTTCTGTACTGTAAAATCATAATTACTTATGGTAGATTAATTATCAGGTTAGTCAATGAACTGGACATCAAAATCAAGTTCAACTTCACCTCTAAAATATACAATATTTCCCCTCCAAGCCTAAAAAAACCATAAATTTACAAGTAATTAATTATAACGAAATACTGCATTTGAAACAAATCTACAAAATTTAATGCCCTTGAAATTAAATGATTTTACATTAAATCAATCAATCAAGTTCCAGGTACAATAGAACAAAAAAATGAGTATAAAAGATGCCATTTATTGCATGATGAGTCGAATATTTACCAGAAAAATGTCGAATATGCACCAGAAAAATGTTTGTTTTTTTCCAGAACTTTGCTCTCGGGCACTCTGCAGTAAATAAGCCGACATTCCTTGAATTATAAGTGAATCTGGTCAGGAAGAGTTAGAAGGTTCTGAGGAAACATTATATGGCATGTTTCTAACTAGAGCTAAACCAACCACTACACAGATAGGCCAGAATAATAATTAACTAGTTTAAACCCCTCAGATGATTTAGGGAAAATATTTTCAAAGAAAAAAATATCAAAATTTGTCTTCTTCCTGTCAACTTACCTACTAAGCAGCAGGAACTCTTTTCATAGCATTGCAACAAGACTCTTACTTCATGCTGAGGTGAACTAAGAACTACAATTGGTTACAAACACACAAACATTGAAACAAAGGGTCAGGTAATGTTCCAGCATGTTTTTTTTAAAGGCATTGCTTTTCTAGAATAATTCATACAGTTTCATCACACATTTCATTGAACTATGGCAATCGTAATTACCAAATTTGGAATCAAGAAAATTTACATAACAATAATATATGCCCTTGGCTGCAGACCTACTGTCTATGAAATATGCACATTTTGGTCTGTAAGCCACTTAAGATTAAAGTGCTGAAAACAAACTGTCCACAAAAATTATCAAAAAAACAACAATATCTAATTCAGTGCCAAGAAAACTCTCTGAATTCTTGATTTACTACATAATTCCTTAAAAACAACAAAGAACTATATTGTAAACACTTTCAAACAAAATTTCAACACCATTTTATATTTCTGGCAAATAGCAGAAAATCTTAAACAAACATGATATAAGGAACATTGCATGCAAAGGCAAAAAAAGCATTGTATACAAAGGCAAAGGAGCATTGTATACAAAGGCAAAATGAGCTTTGTTTACAAAGGCAAAAGGAGCATTGTGTACAAAGGAAAGCAAAAATGTAAAAATAAACTTTGATACTTTCTCTCTGGGTCAATGGCATACATAATTATATGCACCTATTTTAGGATGTAAAAATTACCCTAATATTATTGTACAGATTGATACCGCTGTTTGCTGACAAATGCTGGAATGTAGGTGTGACTGCAATATGGATACATCAGCCACTTTATGCAAATAAAAACAACATAGCATTCCTATACAACTATTGATGATGAACAACATTAACATCACAGCAACAATCTAGGCAAACCTACAATCACCAAAAAATAGGACAAAATTAGATCAGTAATTAACATACAAATATCTATACTGAGGAAAACATGGCCTGAACATGTAACTGTTCAACATATTCATTTATCTTTATGCACTTTCACTCCAGGAATTACAGAATGATATGTATTCATTATAAAACCCTGGTAGGTAAACTGTTTAACACTCAACAGAAAGACATTAAAACACATATTAATGTCTCTGGTACTACAGGAATGCCAGAAAGACATCACATTAGTGTCAAGGTACCAAACTGTTATACCACCAATAATAAGTCCTAATCTCATGAAGTAATCATGATGAATATAAGCTAACAGGTTATACCAAAGAAATAAATAATGCACTAGATGTTACACTATGTTCCAGAAACAAAGTTGGCAAGTATTTGAAGGTTAGATAAACTGTACCAGATAATGCCAACTGATGGAGTTCACTGTAATAGCTGATTAACTTGATGATGTTACAATGTTGCTAAATATCTGTATACCAACAAATGTACCATGAGAAGCTTCATAGTGGTTGAATGTGGGAAGCTGATGGTGTCAACATTAAAGGGTCACCATCGTTGTGCCACCATTGCAAGGTCACCATTTGAGGACAATCTTTGCAGGATTACTCTTGGAGGGTAACACTTTATATTATCCCTGACTTAAGATTGCTCAGCCTTAATGTTTTTCAAAGTAGTTTGGTCAATGCTTTCATGCAAAACAATTTGACCATTTGATTACGGGTTAATGTTAAAAGGAGTTTGCAGGTTGCATTGACAAATGGCAATATAGTGTCAATTGAAGAGCAGCCATTGGACGGTCACCATTAGATAGTCACTCCTGCAACCTGACCATTGGAGGGTCACCATTGCAGGATCATCATGACCATTGAAGCATGAACCTTGGAGAGTCACCATTGCAGCAAGGCCATTGGAGGGTCACCATTGGAGCAAGGCCATTGGAGGGTCACCATTGGAGCATGAGCATTGAAGGGTCACCATTGCTGCATGAACATTGGAGAGTCACCATTGCAGCAAGGCCATTGGAGGGTCACCATTGGAGCATGAGCATTGAAAGGTCACCACTGCAGCATGAACATTGGAGAGTCACCATTGCAGCAAAACCATTGGAGGGTCACCATTGCAACATGAACATTTGAGGGTCACAATTGCAGCACGAACATTGGAGGGTCACCACTGCTGCATGACCATTGGAGGGTCACCATTGCTGCATGACCATTGGAGGGTCACCACTGCAGCATGACCATTTGAGGGTCACCATTGCAGCATTACCATTGAAGGGTCACCATTGCAACATGACTATTGGAGGGTCACCATTGCTGCATGACCATTGGAGGGTCAATATTGCAACATGACCATTGGAGGGTCACCATTGCAACATGACCATTAGATGGTCACCATTGCGGCATGACCATTAGAGGGTCACCATTGCTGCATGACCATTGAAATTTCATAATTGCAACATGACCAATGGAGCATGAGGATAACCTGGTGATGCATCATTGCCAGGGTCAAACTGGAAGCAGCTGGGGCACCATTTAAAGGTAGAACTAGCAGCAGACATTCAGGGCGAATAACATTCTGGTACTCGGGCATCACAAATGGAAGATAAAAGCAGCTGAAGGAGGTTGCCATGTGGACAAAAATGTGGAATTAATAGTGTTTGTTCTCCCTTGCAAAATGATGTAAGAGAAACCCCACATTGTAAAAGAACCGACTCAGCAATTTTCTAATGTATTCTAATCAATTAATTTTTCGTCATTGAATAGAGAAAAATCAACAAGAAGTGACTAAATATTTAATGTAACAGTGAAAATAAGTACAAATCAATGGCAATGAAGTGATTGCTCTTTCATGTTGTACAGTATCAGGTTACATTGTTACTTTGTCAGCTGTGATAACATTGAACAGCTCTGCTATACAACAAAGACATTGCATGCTAAACACTCCTTTAACTTTGTAACACACTGGTCAGATATGGATAAGCTGCACAAAGGTATAAAAAACCCTTCACCAGCATCAATGTTAGCAGTATTAATCAGGGAGAAATTAACCCATGAACTTTTCTGTTGTTTATTTTGTTGAAGTGTACAATATTATAATATGAATCAGAAAGAATTAATTAGTTTTTAATTGTTGCTGAGAGCCATATCTCTCATAAATTAACTACATCTGAACTTAGGGTAATTAGGAGCAACTTCACATCAAGAAACTACTGAGAATTAAATCTGAAGATGGTACTTAAGTATAAAATCAAAGTGGTAGTTTCCTGGGATTATAGTAATGGTTTATAAACATATATATGATTGTATGCCTAATCGACAGTGAGAGATACCATTAACATGGTCAAAACCTGTGTTTGACTGTCAATCCATGTTTGACTCACAGACTGGCTCAAGCAGGTTATCTTCTGTGACATTGGCTCACACTGAAGAGGTTGTGGGATACTTAATTATTGTAAAATAGCAAAATCCTTATCAACTGTTAGACGTTTAATGTATTTGACGGAGCATGAATGCATTTAACAAACACTTATGACCCGGCAGAAGCATTGCCATAAAAATGTTGAAAGCCTTCTAGGCAAAAAAACCATGGAAACAAACATCATCAACTTCCTATTATAGGCTGCAATGATTCATAATAACAACCCAAGTTGCAATGTGACTAACAAGTTATTTTCCCCCATTGATTATATCAGTTCAACAATAAATCTTCTTCCATGTTAGGTCATTCGAACAATTCATGAAATATTGACACCCATTCTGCACTAAACCAATTAAACAAAGCCATTTACAGAAACATTAGCCCCATGTACAAATCTAGCAATGGATCAGATTTCAGACAAATTGGACCTTAGACCAGAGATATGGAAACTGGACACCGGCGTCTCACAGAACAAAACATTCTGAACAGTCCCATGCCTATAGGCTAGCTGGTTCCCATGCTCACTCCATTCATTCCTAAAACATGCAATAAGCCAAGAACCAGTCTCACGATTTCTTAGACTGGTACACAAGTTTAATTCATTTATCAATCAATTATATTTTAAAACAATTAGCTAAAAAACATTATTTAATTCATAGACTGGTACCCATGTAAACTCTTATATACAGATTTATTCAACAAACAGCCAGGAACCAGTCAATCTCTTAAGCAGATAAGTTTCTCATTCTGAAATTCAGGAATTCTTGTCATGCAAGAAACTAGAAAATGCTTTTGATACATTGTTGAAAGAAATATCTAACCAAATTGGGTAATCAATGTTGAGGTCTCCAAGGAATTACGTCCCGTCTATAAAAAGCCTCCTTGAATGTCAGTCTTACAGTAACTGTTGTCCTGGGCCGAGTTAATACTTTCATTACGTAATCCATCAAACCACTCAATTATAAACAAAGATTCAATCTGTCGAGCAGCGATATTTAAGGACAAAAACGTCACTGCGATATTTACGACAAGTCAGCAACAAAGTATTTTGTCATCAACGCTGATTTCCGTACATGGTGAGTTGTCGAGCACTAAAAATTTGTTATGAGAGCCGAGGAAATCAAGAACCATTTTAGTAATCAGATACAATATCTCAACACATTATAGGTTGATATCTTGCCAAAGATGAACTAAGACATTTTGTTGTATAACAAGAACTAAACATAATACCACCCAATCAGAAAACTTGGCTCCAATGGCCTGGTCAAGAGACTTGTTATATAATACAACTGCCTACCACACTAAAACTAATGTAATTTTGCACTTGTAAAATATGCGAATATGCACCTTACAGAAGAGGCAAGGTAACTGGCCCCTACCATCCCATATGTTTAATGTATGCAATTAAATAGGGATTTCTCTTTTCATTATACTTTTAAATTGGTCGTAGTTTTTCAGTCTTATAAAATAAGGATTACCTAAGGTCAAGCCTACAAACAGGAGCAATTGCATTTGTAACAGTTTGAGCCTGATGTCCTAGGGTCAGTACTGTAACCATTGCCAGGTATATCTACCAGTATTACTAAGCTTGGTATCTGTTGCACATTCCTTTATAACTACGATTGTTCTGTTCAGCCTCAGTTGCCTCATTCCTTTTTACTCATAATCATGAATATCAATTATCAATATACACTCATTCAGTAACCATTTTTGTATCCATCATATTGATACATGCATAAACATTATTAATAAAATACTATAAGTAGAAATAGAGGGTTATTCAGTTATGATCCAAGTGGTTACAGGATTCAATTAATATCAGCCTTGGCTATAATTACAATATTTCTGAAACATCTAAATAACAAACCAATGAACAATCATCTGAACTCTAAACAACGAACCAAGGAACCTGGTTCCATCAAGGAATCTGATAAAAGAACCTTGTACTACTGGTCAACATATAATAATTTACATCAGCATTGATTTAACAAAAATTACAACGAGAAGGGCATGGCATACATCTAACGTAAATATCTTCAGAGGGAAAACATTGAAAGGTCAAGGTCAGGGTCAGTTCAAGTCCAATATTACCGAGCATAATTGATTCCTTGAGCCATCAAAGTAAAATAAATGAACCATAATAATTGTCACCTAATCAATAATGATTTAAATACCATAAACTGAGTAATTTTCGTGAGATGAAATTTTGGCGGATTTATACCCTGCATGAACTGATTCTTAGTTTGAAAAGTAAATGCTTTATGAGCAGTTAGAGGAATCTTTGATAATTACATCGATGATGGAAACTGATTATAAACACACACAAACGTCTTTAAATTGTGCATGATTAGAAAATAAAAATATTGCAAAATTTTCCCAATTTCTATTACCGATTGTCCTATACATGATTCAATGCTTGTAATCATGCTATCCCCCTTTTTACATTTCCTGATAATGACATAGTCATCAACAATATTAATAAAACCACTTTAACAAACTTGTCCATTCAGCATACTTAGTGCTGGTCATTAAATTGGTCAGCCGCTATATTGATTATCTGGTACTGAGAAAGAGATCGGTAATGTGTGGTATATGACACCAACTAATGCCCTACTTGCCACGATATATCTTGTGACATCAATATATCGTACTATAGACTCCTATCAGCTAATCAAGTCCAGCAATGAAAAAATCCTGCCTATGGATTATTTTCCGCCAACATTTTGGTCAATCAACAATAGTGCGGTCATTGGGTAACATTAATATAATACAGTACAATATATGGTCAATCTATGAGAGTTCACATTCATTGGGTAACATTGAGTAACACTTGTAATACAATATGGTAAATCACTTGGGAGTTAACACACAAATGCAGAGATATACAAGCTTCAACTTCAACGTTATACTCTTCAATACCACAAGGGCATCCACTGAAGAGTGACTGAATCTGTTTGATGACTATGACAGTATTTTCAACTTAATCAAACAGAGAAATTCCTTGAAAACCTCACTGTTGTTCACTTTGGTAAAAATCCATTCAGCTGTTTATAACGAGACAATTTTGATAAAGAAAATATTGACGGTCACGCCACCGAAGTCATCCATGGACATTCAATCAACATGATTCAAAAGCTCACCTTGAGCACTACACAATAATTTGTGCTTGGGCAGCAGATTAAATTGAGCTCATGTGAGCTAAAAAGCATTGCCTGATTGTCTGTGTCACAGTCTGCCTGCCTTTCAGTTTTAAGACCGTAATGAAAATCTAAACCTTAATTAATAATTCATCATCAAATTCCAATATAAACTGCATAATCAACAACTCCCTTTCACTGAACACTTTTAAAGGACCAATACCGGATGATGCAAATTTCCATACTTGAATATTTCTAGTACTGTTAAACTAAACTGATTTGTTATAATCACCCCAACCTTATTATGTTAACAGACAGAAAAAATAGTTTCAATTTTTTAAAAGGCATTGTATTGTACAAAATACTCCTCTCATGTGACCCCCTCATAATCATGAACACAGAAAAAGTTAAATTACAGTACATTGTTTTCCACAAAATACTCCTCTCATGTGATTGTGACCCCTATAATGACCCCAGAAAAAGTTAATAATAAAATACTCTTAAAACAAATCATGAAGCCCACTTGAATACAGACAGCAGTAAAATGTGCCAACTCGGCAGAATCTTCAAAGCTGAGCATTCAGGAATAAATCAAACAAATCATTAATATTTCATCAGCATTATTGATTCAATTAGCTGTTTCTTTAGCAATATCAATTTGAAGAACTTTAACAGTTTTTCTATCTCTCTTGCATTCAACAGAGATAAATAATTTGTACTTGCTGAATAACAAAACAGCTGAAGAACAATTATTAAGACACTGACAAGTTTTAACTGAACAAAAGATATTTGTAATGATTGTATGCCCTAGTAAGAAATTGAAAAGTTCACAATGATTTGACTAACAAATCAATAGGGGTCATCTACTGCTGCTGGCTAACCTCAATGTAAAGTTTGAAGATCCTAGGGCAAAGCGTTCTTATAATTTTGAACAGCAAATATTTGGTCAGCCTTCAGACCACAGACGACTGACTGAAATTTAACATAAATACATTACCAATTACAGTAACACCAGAAACTCAACTGAATCCATTAATCAAATCCACAGAAAGACGAAGAAACATCATTATAAATACAGGGATCATTAACAAATCCAAGGTAAAAGCTGAATTGACGGTAAAAACATTATTCATAATGTTCACAGGTGTTGGAGAGAGATATGTGTTCTATGTTGTGTGGTCTACAGATTCCAGGGTGGCTGGTGTCACATGTTTTACATTCTACTTTTTGGGGTAATGATTATATCAAGCACACAATTGGCTTTTAAAGAGGTCATGGAGTTATAGTACTCTAATTAACAGCAAAACTTGGAGACACAACAGCTCTTGGAAATGAACTTCTGCATTGTAAAATCATAATTACTTGTTGTAGATTAATTGTCAGATTGTCCAAATAACTGGACTCTGAAAGAAAATTTTCAACTTGACCTCCAAAATAGACAAGATTTCCCTTCCAAGCCTCGAAAAACACTAAATTTACAAGTAAATAATTATAATGAAATAGCATTTGAAACAAATCTATAAAATGTAATGCCCTTTAAAATAAATGATTTTACATTAAATCAATCAGGTTCCAGGTACAATAGGACGAAATAATGAGTATATAAAAGATGCCATTTATTGCATGATGAGTCGAATATGTACCAGAAAAATGTCTGGTTTTTTTCCAGAACTTTGCTCTCGGGCAACCTGCTGTAAATAAGCCGACATTCCTTGAATTATTAGTGAATCTGGTCTGGAAGAGTAAGAAGGTTCTGAGGAAACATCATATGGTATGTTTCTTACAAGTTCATATTGCATATAATCCCTGTTGCTTTGGTTTGCTGATGTTATTGTTGCAAAAGTATCTCAAGGAAATCTGTCTTAATTGTAAATTGATATAATTGTTTCAACTCCCTATTTTTCTGGTTAAAGTTGGATTATGTTATAAATTTAGTGGTTCATTCATATTGGCCTACACACAATGCATTCCAGACTCTCAACACTTGTTTATCTTTCAAATGCCACAAAAATAATGCCTCCATGAGAAAGTGGTGTCATAGCTCTTCTAATAAACTGTACAGGAAATATAATAGAAGATTCTATTCCATCATAATAGCAAAATATGCTAAACGATTAAAGAAATACCAGTCAGGACAAGGTTATGGACAGTATGCAGCTGACACAGCACAAATATATAACAGCAGCAACTATGTATAACAGTATCCAAATAAAGAGGCTTAGTATGGCAAGTAAAGAAGACTCTACAAGATTAGCAGACATTATGGGCAACAGACATCAGACATTGGCAATACACTATAGTATTACTGAACATCTTTTTGTTTTCGTCTAGTAAACAGACTATTTGGTGCAGAACATTCATAGTCTAAATCCTTAGAATTGGTTACAAACACACAAACATTGAATTCATGTAGCAGCATGTTATCATATTTTTCAGAAAAAAACCTTTTTAAAAAAGAATTGCTTTTCCTGAATAATTCATACAGTCTGACATTTGTTTATTTTATCACAAATTTCAATGAATTATGGCAATCGTAATTACAAAATAAATTTGGAATCTAGAAAATTTACATAACAACATTATATGCCCCTGGCTGCAGACCTACTGTCTATGAAATATGCACATTTTGGTCTGTAAGCCACTTAAGATTCAAGTGCTGAAAACAAACTGTCCGCAAAAATTATCCAAAAAACAACAATATCGAATTCAGTGCCAAGAAAACTCTCTGATTTCTTGATTTACTATATTATTCCTTAAAAACAACAAAGAACTATATTGTAAACACTTTCAAACAGAATTTCAACACCCATTTTATATTTCTGGCAAATAGCTGAAACTCTTAAACAAACATGATATTTGTTTGGATTATCACCAATCGTAGAATTTAACTGAAACAAGGTTAGACGTGTCTATTTATAATGCGAAAGCGTGAAGATCAATGTCTTCAAGACGCTTCCACCCAGACACCATAGAAAATAAAGTTGCCAAGCATGATAAAATGCACCAGACTGTTGAGTAAAGATATAATAACTTCAGGCATATACAGTGACAGACAATACAATGTTCCACCATCTAATTCAGATATAAGACTTTATTTATAAATATGGTGTTAAAAGCGAGAGCATTAATGTAATTGGCAAGCTGTAAAAGATTACTACATATAAGTATGAATTGTCTGTATAGTCTGAAAAGAAGCACAGACAAATTTACATTGTGTTTGGCCAGATTACAAACCAATGGGACAAAATGATGACTGAGCATTTAATGTCATGCATTGGCCATTCACCATGAAGGATCAAAGACTGGCACAAACTCCATGGGTGATGAAAGCATTCTTGTTTTGTATTGGCCATACTGGCATTGAAGGCATTCATACACAATGTTTATCATCAGCGTCATTGGCCACATCTACAAATACAAGGTGCACAATGTCTGGATCTTGGCATACACTGCCTTAAATGCAATGACCAGCGATCATATACATTGCTGTGGCTTTTATGGCTGCTAGATTAAGCTACTGTTAGAGTATGAAGTCAACTGAAGCATTCGGACCAGACTTATACCACAATTGTCAAAGTGAACATTGACAACCATTGCAGCAATCCTTCATTACCATGGTACACCATGCTACAGCAAATATCATCTTGCTTCTGGTCACAATCAATGCCAATCATCTTGGCTATAGATCTTACATGGTACGTATGGGTCTGGTGAAAAAGGTATGAGAAAATCCGATGGAAATCTGAAGCTGAAGCCTCAAGGCAGACAGATGCTGCTCTGAGGGACTGAAAGGACTGTGTTCCTTATATCCAGGACACAGAGAGTATAAACAAAATTGCCTTACAGAGCATTGTGGGAGAATTGTTGCTATATAGACAGTACTGACATAATGTAGTTATAGAAATGCATCATGATAAATGAATAGTCAGCAAACAAGAGAGCCAAAGGGCCCTAGGTCGCTCACCAGTTGTACAATGGTCTAGGTATCGAAACAACTTACATTCTCACCATATTTCATGAAGATTGGATCAAAACAGGGATCTCTAGATTGAGCACAATGTTTTTATAAGATTTGACCTAGTGACCTAATGTTTGACCCCACATGACCCAATTTCGAACTTGGCCTAGGTTTTTTGGAGAACAACATTCTGACCAAGTCTCATGAAGATTAGATCAAAACGGCGACCTCTGGAGTGAACACAAGCTTTTTCTAAGATTTGAAACAGTGACCTAGTTTTTGACCCTACAAGACCCAGTTTCGAACTTGTCCTAGATTTCATGGAGAACAACATTCTGGTGAAGTTTCATGAAGATTGGATCAAAACGGTGACCTCTGGAGTGAACACAAGGTTTTTCTTAGATTTGACCTAGTGACCTAGTTTATTACCCCACATGACCCAATTTCGAACTTGGCCCAGATTTCATGGAGAACAACAGTTTGACCAAGTTTCATGAAGAATTGATCAAAATGGAGACCTCTGGAGTGAACACAAGCTTTTTCTAAGAGTTGACCTAGTGACCTAGTTTTTGACCCTACATGACCTAGTTTCAAACATGGCATAGATTGCATGAAGAACAACATTCTGACCAAGTTTCATGAAGATTGGATCAAAATAGTGACCTCTGGAGTGAACACAAGCTTTGACTAAGATTTGACCTAGTGACCTAGGTTTTGACCCCACATGACCTAGTTTTGAATATGGCCTAGATTTCATGGAGAACAACATTCTGGCCAAGTTTCATGATGATTGGATAAAAACTGTTGCCTCTAGAGTGAACACAAACAAATTGTTGACGGACGGACGACAGTGATCACAAAAGCTCACCTTGACAAGGTGAGCTAAAAAGGAAAATGCAAAATGAAGGATACAGCATTGAGACTGTCAAGTTAGAACCACAATATATCAGGTGGCAGCAGTTATATTAATATCACAGACCACTTGTTGTCAGTCTGAGAGATTTCATATATCTACTTGATTCTCCTTATAGAGTATCTCTACATATATTGTAGGATAATGATCAATCAAGCTTATTCAATGTGATAAATTGCCTATATTTCCCTATAGGATGCTTTGTTTCAAGATTGAATGATAATGAAATGAAGGGTTAATACTGTTTTATGTGGTACATCAATATCATAGCTTCACAGAGAAGTTGGGCAGGATTCCAAAGTAGGAAAATGACCATCCTGAATAACATTTAAAGGACAACCACATACAAAAGCAAAGGCAGCATTGACAGCAAAAGCAAAATGTATACCAATACAAGAGGACCATAGTAAACAAAAGCAAAAGGAGCATTGTCTAGGAAGGACTGCATCAAACAGTTAATACTTAATGTTGGTTCTCACTCCCTCCTGGGTCAATGGCATATACTGATACATACATCTATTTTAGGATTTAAGGAATAACCCTAGTATTATTGTACATATTGATACTACTGACAGCTGATGTGCCAATGGAATGTAGGTGTGACTGCAATATGGATACATCAACCACTTAATGCAACAAAAACAACATAGCATTCCTACACAACCATTGATGATGAACAACATTAACATCACAGTAACAAATCTAGGCAAACCTACAATCACCAAAAAATGGGACAAAATTAGATCAGTAATTAACATACAAATATCTATACTGAGGAAAACATGGCCTAAACATGTAACTGTTCTCCCCACTCATTTATCTTTATGCACTTTCACTCCAGGAATTACAGAATGTTATGTATTCATTATAAAACCCTGGTACGTAAACTGTTTAACACTCAACAGAAAGACATTTAAACACATATTAATGTCTCTGATACTGCTGGAATGCCAGAAAGACATCACATTATTGTCAAGATACCAAACTGTTATACCACCAATAATAAGTCCTAATCTCATGAAGTAATCATGATGAATATAAGCTAACAGGTTATACCAAGGAAATAAATAATGCACTAGGTGTTACACTATGTTCCAGAAACAAAGTTGGCAAGTATATGAAGGTTAGATAAACTGTACCAGATAATGCCAACTCATGGAGTTCACTATAACAGCTGATTCACTTGATGATATTACAAGGTTGCTAAATGTCTGTGTTACAACCACTGTGTAATAGGAATCATCATAAATGTTGGCTGAATGAGGGAGGCTGATGGTGACAAGGCAATTGGAGGGTCACCATTGCACCAGGATCATTTGAGGATCACCATTGCACCAAAATCATTGAAGGGTCACCATTGGACCAGGACCATTGGAGGGTCACCATTGCACCAGGACCATTGGAGGGTCACCATTGCACAATGAACATTGGAGGGTCACCATTGCACTAGGACCATTGGAGGGTCACCATTGCACCAAAATAATTGGAGGGTCATCATTGCACCAGGACCATCGGAGGGTCACCATTGCACAATGAACATTGGAGGGTCACCATTGCACAATGAACATTGGAGGGTCACCATTGCACCAGGATCATTGGAGGGTCACTATTGCACCAGGACCATTGGAGGGTCACCATTGCACCAGGACCATTGGAGGGTCACCATTGGAACATGACCATTTGAGGGTCACCATTGCACCAGGACCATTGGAGGGTCACTATTGCAGCATGACCATTGGAGGGTCACCATTGCTGCATGAACATTGAAGGGTCACCATTGCAGCATGACCATTGGAGGATCACCATTGCAACATGACCATTGGAGGGTCACCATTGCACCAGGACCATTGGAGGGTCACTATTGCACAATGACCATTGGAGGGTCACCATTGCACAATGACCATTGGAGGGTCAACATTGCACCAGGAACATTGGAGGGTCACTATTGCACCAGGACCATTGGAGAGTCACTATTGCACCAACAACATTGGAGGGTCACTATTGCACCAGGAACATTGGAGGGTCACTATTGCACTAGGACCATTGGAGGGTCACCATTGCACCAAAATCATTGGAGGGTCACCATTGCACCAGGACCATTGGAGGGTCACCATTGCACAATGAACATTGGAGGGTCACTATTGCACCAGGACCATTGGAGAGTCACTATTGCACCAACAACATTGGAGGGTCACTATTGCACCAGGAACATTGGAGGGTCACTATTGCACTAGGACCATTGGAGGGTCACCATTGCACCAAAATCATTGGAGGGTCACCATTGCACAAGGACCATTGGGGGGTCACCATTGGAACATGACCATTTGAGGGTCACCATTGCAGCATGACCATTGGAGGGTCACCATGGCAGCATGAACATTGGAGGATCACCATTGCAACATGACCATTGGAGGGTCACCATTGCACCAGGACCATTGGAGGGTCACTATTGCACAATGACCATTGGAGGGTCACCATTGCACAATGACCATTGGAGGGTCACCATTGCACCATGACCATTGGACGGTCACCATTGCACCAGGACCATTGAAGGGTCACCATTGCACAATGAACATTGGAGGGTCACCATTGCACCAGGATCATTGGAGGGTCACCATTGCACCAGGAACATTGGAGGGTCACCATAGCACCAGGACCATTGGAGGGTCACCATTGCACAATGAACATTGGAGGGTCACCATTGCACAATGACCATTGGAGGATCACCATTGCACAATGAACATTGGAGGATCACCATTGCACAATGAACATTGGAGGGTCACCATTGCAGCATGACCATTGAAGGGTCACCATTGCACAATGAACATTGGAGGGTCACCATTGCAACATGACCATTGGAGGGTCACCATTGCAGCATGACCATTGGAGGGTCACCATTGCAGCATGACCATTGGAGGGTCACCATTGCAGCATGAACATTGGAGGGTCACCATTGCACCAGGACCATTGGAGGGTCACCATTGCAACATGACCATTGGAGGATCACCATTGGAACATGACCATTTGAGGGTCAAAATTGCTGCATGACCATTTGAGGGTCACCATTGCACCAGGGCCATTGGAGGGTCACTATTGCACCAGGACCATTGGAGGGTCACTATTGCACAATGATCATTGGAGGGTCACCATTGCACAATGAACATTGGAGGGTCACCATTGCACCAGGCTCATTGAAGGGTCACCATTGCAACATGACCATTGGAGGGTCACCATTTCACCAGGACCATTGGAGGGTCACTATTGCACCAGGAACATTGGAGGGTCACCATTGCACAATGAACATTGGAGGGTCACTATTGCACCAGGACCATTGGAGAGTCACTATTGCACCAACAACATTGAAGGGGCACTATTGCACCAGGAACATTGGAGGGTCACTATTGGACTAGGACCATTGGAGGGTCACCATTGCACCAAAATCAATGGAGGGTCACCATTGCACCAGCACCATTGGGGGGTCACTATTGCAACAGGACCATTGGAGGGTCACCATTGCACCAGGATCATTGAAGGGTCACTATTGCACCAAGAACATTGGAGGGTCACCATTGCACAATGAACATTGGATGGTCACCATTGCACCCTGACCATTGGAGGATCACTATTGCACCATGACCATTGGAGGGTCACTATTGCACCAGGACCATTGGAGGGTCACTATTGCACCAGGACCATTAGAGGGTCACTATTGCACAATGTCCATTGGAGGGTCATCATTGCACCATGACCATTTGAGGGTCACAATTGCACCAGGACCATTGGAGGGTCACCATTGCACCAGGATCATTGGAGGGTCACCATTGCACAAGGACCATTGGAGGGTCACCATTGCACCATGACCATTGGAGGGTCACTATTGCACCAGGATCATTGGAGGGTCACTATTGCACCAGGATCATTGGAGGGTCACCATGCACCAAATCATTGGAGGGTCACCATTGCACCAGGACCATTGGAGGGTCACCATTGCACCAGGACCATTGGAGGGTCACCATTGCACCATGACCATTGGAGGGTCACCATTGCACAATGAACATTGGAGGGTCACCATTGCACAATGAACATTGGGGGGTCACTATTGCACCAGGAACATTGGAGGGTCACCATTGCACAATGAACATTGGGGGGTCACCATTGCACAATGAACATTGGAGGGTCACCATTGCACCAGGACCATTGGAGGGTCACCATTGCACCAGGAACATTGGAGGGTCACCATTGCACAATGAACATTGGGGGTCACTATTGCACCAGGAACATTGGAGGGTCACCATTGCACAATAAACATTGGGGGGTCACTATTGCACTGTTGTTCATGTCGTTGGAAGTGTACAATATGACTCAGAAAGAATAAAAGAATAAATTAGTTTTTAATTGTTGCTAAGAGCCATATCTCTCATAAATTAACTACATCTGAACTTATAGTAATTAGGAGCATCTTCACATCAAGAAACTGCCAGGAATTAATCTGAAGATTGTACTAAAATATAAAATCCAAGTGGTTGTTACCTGTATGGATTATAGTAATGGTTTATAACCATATCTCTGATTGTATGCCTAATCCACAGTGAGAGATGGCAATTAGGTTATGACTGATACAAGCTGGTCATTCCAAGTTTGAATCTGAGGCTGCCTCGTGATGGGTAATTCGTTGAGTGTCATTGGCTAGCAGGTCATGACTCCTTAACATGGGGAGAAGTTGTGGGTTACTAACTGATTGTGAATGAGCAAAACTAAATAGATGAACTATTAGACGTACAATGTTTATAACTGATCATGACTGCATTCAACAAACGCTTATGACAAGTAGAATTGGCATAAATATGTTGAAAGCATCTAGGCAAAAACCCCATTGAAACAAACATCATTGACCTGAGCTATTATAGGCTGCAATTATTCATAATTACAACCCAAGTTGCAATGTGACTAACAAGTTAATTTCCTTCATTGATTACATCAGTTCAACTATAAATCTTCTACCATATAAGGTCATACCAACAATTCAAGAAATATTGACACCCATTCTGCACTAAACCAATTAAACAAAGCCATTTACGGAAACATTAGCTCCATTAACAAATCTAGGAAAGGTTCAGATTTCAGACAAATTGGACCTTAGACCAGAAATATGGAAACTGGACACCAGCTTCTCACAGCACAATACATTCTGAATAATCTCATGTCTATAGACTAGCTGGTATCCATGTTAACTCCATTCATTCCTAAGCACAAACAACTCTTGGCCGGGAACCAGTTTCAAAATATCTTAGATTGATCATAGTTTAATTAATTCAACAATTAGCTAGGAACCAGTCTATAACTTGTACCCAAGTCAACTCTTACAAACAGATATATTCAACAAATAGCAAGGAACCAGTCAATCTCCTAAACGGATAAGTTTCTTGTGCTGAAATTCAGGAATTCTTGTCATGCAAGAAACTAGAAAATGCTTTTGATACATTGTTGAAAGAAATATCTAACCAAATTGGGTAATCAATGTTGAGGTCTCCAAGGAATTACGTCCCGTCCATAAAAAGCCTCCTTTAATGTCAGTTTTACAGTAACTGTTGTCCTGGGCCGAGTTAATACTTTCATTATGTAATCCATCAAACCACTCAATTATAAACAAAGATTCAATCTGTCGAGCAGCGATATTTAAGGACAAAAACCTCACTGAGATATTTACGACAAGTCAGCAACAAAGCATTTTGTCATCAACGCTGATTTCCGTACATGGTGAGTTGTCGAGCACTAAAAACTTGTAATGAGAATCGAGGAAATCAAGAACCATTTCAGTAATCAGATACAATATCTCGACAATTATTGGTTGAAATGTTGCCAAAGCTGAACTAAGACATTTTGTTGTATTACAAGAACTAAACATAATACCACCCAATCAGAAAAAGTGGCTCCAATGGCCTGGTCAAGAGACTTGTTATATAATAAAACTGCCTACCACACTAAAACTAATGTTATTTTGCACTTGTAAAATATGTGAATATGCACCTTACAGAAGGGGCAAGGTCACTGGCCCCTACCAGCTCATTTGTATAATGTATGCAATTAAATAGGGATTTTTCAGTTCATTATACCTTTAAATTGGTCAGTAGTTTTTCAGTTGTTATAAAAATGAGGACTACCTAACAACATGCACAAGCAACTGTATTAAAATCAGTTTGAGCCTAATGTAGTGCCAGTACAATAACCTTCAGACTTAGATTTCTACCAGAATAGCACTATTAATAAACTACTATAAGTTGAAATTGAGGGCTTTTCAGTTATGTTTCAAGTGGTAACAGGATTCAATTAATATTAGGCTTGGCCATAATTACAATATTTCCGAAACATCTAAACAACCAACCAAGGAACCTGGTTCCATTTAATCTGATAATAGAACCTTGAGGATACCTAGTACTACAGGTCAATATATAATAATTTACAACAGCATTGATTTCACAATAATTACCATGCGAAGGGCATGGCATACAACCAATGTTTATTTCTTTGGAGGGAAAACATGGCAAGGTCAATGCACTGTCAGTAAAATTCGTAGTAAAATAAATGAACCATAATAAATGTCACCTAATCAATAATGTTTTATATAACATAAACGGGGCAATTTTTCTGAAAAGACAATTTGGTTATTTCATACCCTGCATGAATGGAGCCTTAGTTTGAAAAGTTAATGCTTTGTGAGCAGATAGAGGAATCTTTGAAAATTGCATGGAGGATGGAAACTGATTATAAACACACACAAACGTCTTTAAATTGCATATGATAGTAAAATGAAAATATTGCAAAATTTTCCCAATTTGTATCACCGATTGTCCATACATGATGAAATGCTTGTAATCATGCTACCCCCTTTTTACATTTCCTGATAATGACATAGTCATCAACAATATTGATAAAACCACTTGAACAAACTTGTCCATTCAGCATACTTAGTGCCGGTCATTAAATTGGTCAGTGGTTATATTGATTATCTCCGTACTGAGAAAGAGATCGGTAACGTGTGGAATATGACATCAACTAATGCCCCACTTGCCACTATATATCTTGTGACATCAATATATGGTACTATACTCAAGTCCAGCGATGAAAAAATCCTGCCTAGGGATTATTTTCCGACAACGTTTTGGTCAATCAACAATAGTGCGGTCATTGGGTAACATTAATATAATACAGTACAATATATGGTCAATCTATGAGAGTTCACATTCATTGGGTAACATTGAGTAACACTTGTAATACAGTACGGTAAATCACTTGGGAGTTAACACACAATTGCAGAGATATACAAGCTTCAACTTCAACGTTATACTCTTAAACACCACAAGGGCAGCCACTGAAGAGGGACTGAATCTGTTGGATGACTATGATAGTATTTTCAACTTAATCAAAAACTTCATTAACAATAAAGGTTACACAAACAATGAAGTTGGCTACAGACAAATTTTTGCAATAAAAACATCATAAAGTCAAGCAGTATCTCAAAGATATATAACAAGAAACAGAGAAATTCCATTCAACCAAGAGTTGAGCAATGGAATATTTGGGTAATTAGAGAGCTGATTGTTTTTTTTTTCAATTTTGGGGAAAACTTCATGTTTCTTTATGACAATTTTTGAACACTTTGGTAAAAATGCATTCATTTGTTTATGATGAGAAGATCTGGTTAAAGAAAATGTTAATGGTCACACCACCGGAGTCATTGATGGACATCCAATCATCATAATTCAAAAGTTAACCTTGAGCAATAAAAGTACAGTACTTTGTGCTTGTATTAGATTGTGCTTATGTGAGCTGAAAAGCTTTGCGTGCAACATTACTGCCTGTGTCACTGGCTGCATAGCCTGCTTTTCAGTTTTAAGAGTTAAATGAAAATCTAAACCTTAATTAATAATTCATGAACAAATTCAATGATAAACTGCATAATCAACAATTCCTTTACACCGAACACTTAAATTCAAAAGCATCAGGATGCAAATTTCCTCAATTGAATATTTCACCAGTACTGTTAAACTATTTGTTATAGTCACCCCAACCTTAATATCTTAGCAGACAGAAGGAATTGTTTCAATTGTTTAAAAGTATTTTACAAAGTACTGTGACCCCTATCATGACCCCAGAAAAAGTTAATAATAAAACTCTCTTAAAACAGATCTTGGAGACCACTTGAATACAGACAGCAATAAAATGTGCCAACTCAGCAGAATCTTCAAAGCAACATTCAGGAATAAATCAAACAAATCATTCATATTTCATCAGTATTATTGATTCAATTAGCTGTTACTTTAGCAATATCAATTTGAAGAACTTTAACAGTTTTTCTATCTGTCTTGCATCAACAGAGATAAATAATTTGTACTTGCTGAATAACAAAAACTGCTTAAGAACAATCGTTAAGACACAGATTAGTTTTAACTGAACAAGAAGTGTTTATAGAACATGCATACCCCATGGCAGCACAAGAAGAAAGAGAAGATAGTAAGAAATGGTAGAGGTGACAGCGACATTGACCAACTGACCTAAAAATCAATAGGGGTCATCTACTGTTGTTGCTGGCCAACTTCCATGTAAAGTTTGAAGATCCAAGGTCAAAGTGTTTTTTAACCGAGACCATTTGGTCTGCTGCCTGACAGACAGACAAAGACCGACCCACAAGTGAAAAGCATTATATCCCTATATCAAAGATGGAGACATAATTACATATACTCAAAGCCCAAAGGTCAAATTTATGATTGTTGAATTTTGCAAAAAACATTACTGTAACAGCAGAAACTCAACTGAATCAATTTATCAAATCCACAGAAAGAAGAAGAACATCATTATAAACACAAGGATCATTAACAAATCCAAGGTAAAAGCTGAATTATGGTAAAACATAATTCATAATGTTCACATGTGTTGGCGAGAGATATGAGTTCTACATTGTGTGGTCTACAGATTCCAGGGTGGCTGGTGTCACATGTTTAACATTCTACTATCTGAAACAATCATTATATCAAGCACACAATTGTATAAAGAGGCCATGGACCTAAAACTCTTGTTAACAGCAAAGCTGGGAGACACAGCAGTTCTTCAGAAGGAATTTCTCTTCTGTAAAATCATGATTACTTATGGGAGATTAATCATCAGATTAGTCAAAGAACTGTACTTCGAAATCAAGTTCAACTTGATCTCCAAAATATACAACATCTCCCTTCCAAGCATTAAAAACATTTACAGGTAAATAAAATTTGAAACAAATCTACAAAATTTAAACCCATAGAAGAAGAAATCATTTTCAAGTTAAACAATCAGGTTCCAGGTACAATAGAATAAACTAATGAGCATAAATAGGATGCTATTTATTGCATGATGAGTCAAATATTGTACCAGAAAAAATGTCTGTTTTTTCCAGAACTTTGCTCTCGGGCAATCTGCAGTAAATAAGCCGACATTCCTTGAATGATTTGAGAATCTGGTCAGGAAGAACTAGAAGGCTCTGAGGAAACATTATTTGGCATATTTCTTACCAGAGCTACACAAACCAACACAATAAATGAATCAAAGGGTGGTAATGTAACAGTATGTTAATCAGCTTTTCAAGGAATTGCTTTTTCTGAATAATTCATATAGTCCGACATTTATTTATTTTATCACAATCGTAATTACAAAATTTGGAATCAAGAAAATTTACATAACAATATTATATGCCCTTGGCTGCAGACCTACTGTCTATGAAATATGCACAATTTGTTCTGTCAGCCACTTAAGATTCAAGTGCTGAAAACAAACTGTCCGCAAAAATTATCCAAAAAACAACAATATCGAATTCAGTGCCAAGAAAACTCTCTGATTTCTTTATTTACTATATTCCTTAAATTACATAAAAACTACAAAGAACTATATTGTAAACACTTTCAAACAGAATAATTTATTTCAACACCATTTTATATTTCTGGCAAATAGCTGAAAATCTTAAACAAACATGATATTTGTTTGGATTATCACCAATTGTAGAATTTGACTGAAACAAGGTCAGACCTGTCTATTTATAATTTGAAAGCGTGAAGATCGATGTCTTCAAGACACCACCACCCAGACACCATAGAAAATATAGTCGCCAAGCATGATAAAATGCATCAGACTGTTGAGTAAAGATATAATAACTTCAGGCACATACAGTGCCAGACAATACAATGTTCCACCATCTAATTCAGATATAAGACTTTATTTATAAATATGGTGTGAACAGCTAGAGCATTAATGCAATTGGCAAGCTGTAGAATATAAGTACATAAAAGAATGAATTGTCTGTAAACTCTTACAAAAAACACAGACAACAAAGAGCATTTAATGTCTTGCATTGGCCATACACCATGAAAAAGCAACACTGGCACAAACTTACTGAGTGATGAAAGCATTCACTGGCCATGCATTGGCCATACCATAAATACATCATTGGCACAAACAAAATACTAACATTGAAGGCATTCATGCACAATGTATATCATCAATTTATCATCATTGGCCTCACTTACAACCACAAGGTGCACAATGTCTGGATCAAGCCATCCAATGCCTTAAATGCAATGACCAGTGATCATACAAATTGCTGTGGCTTTTCCGGCTACTTGATTAAAGCTTCAGTCAGATTATGAAGTCAACTGAAGCATTCTGGCCAGACTAATACCAAGACTGGCAAAGAGAACATTGGCAACTATTTGAAAGTAATCCTTCATTGCTGGTACACCATGTTACAGATCAGCTTGCTTCACCTCAAAATCAATGCCAATCGTCTTGGCTATCTAACATGGGTCTGATTGAGACCAAGAGGGCATGCAGCCACAGGAGAGACAGATGCTGAATGTAGATATGCAGCATTCAGGGTTCTTACAAGTACAAGTACATGAGGTAAATAAGTGACAACAAATAAACATATACTAACTGCAGCCTTAAAATTTCAGAAACCAGGACGATGCTGGAGGACAGTTTAAAACAACATTGCCTAACAGAAGCGAGAACTGTAGTGATAAAGACAGTACTTGTCTCAGAGCATGTGAGAGGGCTGTAGCAATAAAGACAGTAATGACATAATGTAATTATAGAAATACATCATGATAAATGCATAGTCAGCAAAAAAGCAAAAATGCCAGAGGCAGGATACAACATTGAGACTGTCAAGTTAAAACCACAATATATCAGGTGGCAGCAGTTATATCAATATCACAGACCACTTGTTGTCAGTCTGAGAGATTTGAACTATCTACTTGATTCTCCTTATAGAGTATCTCTACATATATTGTGGGATAATGATCAATCAAGCTTATTCAATGTGATAAATTGTCTATATTTCCCTATAGAATGCTTTGTTTCAAGATTGAATGATAATGAAATGAAGGGTTAATACAGTTTTATGTGGTACATCAGTATCAGAGAAGTTGGACATGAATCCAAAGTTTGCATACTTCAGCAATTCCTGAAGTAAAATGGCCATCCAGTATACAATTTAAAGGGCAGTCACATACAAAGTCACAAGAAGCATCACATACAAAAGTAAAGCGGCTTAGTCAGCAAAGCAAAGGGTCGTGTATTCAAAGGCAAAATGAGCATTGTTTACAAAAGCAAAAGGAACATTTACTAATTTTCTAGGGGTCTTTTCAGCTGTTAGGCCGCTCAAGCACCCTTTGACATTTCAACTTCCCCTGGTCATTGGGCTACATATGGAAACCTACACTCGTGTTTCCCTGGGGAGACTATTTCTCTCCTGTGGTGTGGCAGTCAACATATTGATCTGCAGTGCCAAGGAATAGACACTGCCCTCACAGGTACCATTTTACACCATGGTGGAGTGGAGCTGTGGGTCTTGCTCAGAGAAATTAACCAGTGGTCCAGAGGGGGATCGAACCCAGGACCTCTCAATCCCGAAGCACGCGCCCTACCTCAAGGCCACCGCTCCCCACCGCTCTTATGTAAAAGCAGCGTTGTCATCAAAGCATACATCATTGTATACAGAGGCAAGAGAAACATTGTATACAAAGCAAAAGGAGCATAGTATACAAAGGCAAAGGAGAATTGTATACAAAGGCAAAAGGAGCATTGTATACAAAGGAAAAGGAGCATTGTAAACAAAGGCAAAATGAGCATTGTTTACAAAAGCAAAGGAGCATTGTCAGCAGAGCAAATTGCCTTGTCTACAAAGGCAAATGAACATTGTTTACAAGGAGCATTATATACACAGGACTACATCAAACAGGTAATATTAAACTTTGGTACTTTCTCACTGGCTCAATGGCATACATATATGCACCTGTGTTAGGATAGAAGGAATTACCCTAGTATTATTGTACATACTGATACCACTGTTTACTGACAGCTTCTGGAAGGTAGGTGTGACTGCAATATGGATACATTGACCACTTTAAGCAACAAAAATAACATAGCATTCCTATAGAACTATTGATGGTGAACAACATTAACATCTCAGCAACAAATCAAGACAAACCTAAAATCACCAAAAAATAGGACAAAATTAGATCAGTAATTAACATACAAATATCTATACTGAAGAAAACATGACCTGTACATGTAACTGTTCTACCTATTCATTTATCTTTATGTACTTTCACTCCAGGAATTACAGAATGATATGTATTCATTATAAAACCCTGGTAGGTAAACTGTTTAACACTCAACAGAAAGACATTTAAACACATATTAATGTCTCTGATACTGCTGGAATGCCAGAAAGACATCACATTATTGTCAGGGTACCAAACTGTTCTACCACCAATAATAAGTCCTAATCTCATAAAGTTATCATAATGAATATAAGCTAACAGGTTATACCAAGTAAATAAATACTGCACTAGGTGTAACACTATGTTCCAGAAACAAAGTTGGCAAGTTTATGAAGGTTAGATAAACTGTACCAGATAATGCCAACTGATAGAGTTCACTGTAACAGCTGATTAACCTGATGATGTTACAATGTTGCGTAATATTTGAGTACCAAGCCACAATTGGACAATGGAAATCTACATAGTGAATGAATGTGGGAAGCTGATGGTGTCAACATTGCAAAGTCACCATTTGAGGGCCATCTTTGCAGGATTTCTCTTGGAGGGTCACAATTCAAATTATGCCAGACTTAAGATCGCTTAGGCTTAACAGTTGACAAAGATGTTTGCTGAATGCTTTCAAGCTAAATGATTTGACTATTGGATTACAGATTAATGTTAAACCAAATTTGAAGGTTGAATTGACAGATGGCAATATAGTGTCAATAGTAGAGCAGCCATTGGACGGTCACACCATTAGATGGTCACCTTTGCAGCCTGACAATTGGCGGGTCAACATTGTGGGATCATCATTTGAGTTTCACCATAGCCCCATGATAGATGGAGCATAACTATTAAAGGTCACCATTGCAGCATGAACATTGGAGGGTCACCATTGCAACATGACCATTGGGGGGGGGTCACCATTGCAACATGACCATTGGGGGGTCACCATTGCAACATGACCATTGGGATGGTCACCATTACAACATGACCATTGGGGGGGGGGGTCACTATTGCAACATGACCATTGGGGGGTCACCATTGCAACATGAACATTGGGGGGGGGGTCACCATTGCAACATGACCATTGGGGGGGTCACCATTGCAACATGACCATTGGGGGGGGTCACCATTGCAACATGACCATTGGGGGGTCACCATTGCAACATGAACATTGGGGGGGTCACCATTGCAACATGACCATTGGGGGGGTCACCATTGCAACATGAACATTGGGGGGGGGTCACCATTGCAACATGACCATTGGGGGGGTCACCATTGCAACATGAACATTGGGGGGTCACCATTGCAGCATGACCATTGGAGGGTCACCATTGCAGTAAGACCATTGGGGGGTCACCATTGCAGTATGAACATTGAAGGGTCACCATTGCAGCATGTCCATTGAAGGGTCACCATTGCAGCATGACCATTGGAGGTTCACCATTGCAGCATGACCATTGAAGGGGCACCATTGCAGCATGACCATTGGGGGGTCACCATTGCAGTAAGACCATTGGAGGGTCACCATTGCAGCATGACCATTGGGGGGGGGTCACCATTGCAGTATGAACATTGAAGGGTCACCATTGCAACATGACCATTGAAGGGACACCATTGCAACATGACCATTGAAGGGGCACCATTGCAGCATGACCATTGGGGGGGTCACCATTGCAGTATGACCATTGGTGGGTCATCATTGCAGCATGACCATTGGGGGGTCACCATTGCAGTATGAACATTGAAGGGTCACCATTGCAACATGACCATTGAAGGGGCACCATTGCAGCATGACCATTGAAGGGTCACCATTGCAGCATGACCATTGAAGGGTCACCATTGCAGCATGACCATTACAGGGTCACCATTGCAACATGAACATTGGAGGGTCACCATTGCAACAGGACCATTGGAGGGTCACCATTGCAGTATGAACATTGAAGGGTCACCATTGCAGTATGAACATTGAAGGGTCACCATTGCAGTATGACCAATGGGGGGGTCACCATTGCAGCATGACAATTAAAAGGGTCACCATTGCAGCATGACCATTGAAGGGTCACCATTGCAACATGACCATTGGGGGGGTCACCATTGCAGCATGACCATTGGGGGGTCACCATTGCAGCATTACCATTGGGGGGTCACCATTGCAACATGACCATTGGGGGGTCACCATTGCTGCATGTCCATTAGTGGGTCACCATTGCAGCATTACCATTGGGGGGTCACCATTGCTGCATGTCCATTAGAGGGTCACCATTGCAGCATTACCATTGGGGGGTCACCATTGCAGCATTACCATTGGGGGGGGGGGTCACCATTGCTGCATGTCCATTAGAGGGTCACCATTGCAGCATTACCATTGGAGGGTCACCATTGCAACATGACCATTGGGGGGGGTCACCATTGCAACATGACCATTGGGGGGTCACCATTGCAACATGAACATTGGGGGGGGTCACCATTGCAACATGACCATTGGGGGGGTCACCATTGCAACATGAACATCAGGGGGGGGGGTCACCATTGCAACATGACCATTGGGGGGGTCACCATTGCAACGTGACCATTGGGGGGGGTCACCATTGCAACATGACCTTTGGGGGGTCACCATTGCAACATGAACATTGGGGGGGTCACCATTGCAACATGACCATTGGGGGGTCACCATTGCAACATGAACATTGGGGGGGGGTCACCATTGCAACATGACCATTGGGGGGGTCACCATTGCAACATGAACATTGGGGGGTCACCATTGCAGTATGACCATTGGGGGGTCACCATTGCAGTATGAACATTGAAGGTTCACCATTGCAGCATGTCCATTGAAGGGTCACCATTGCAGCATGACCATTGGAGGGGCACCATTGCAGCATGAACATTGAAGGGTCACCATTGCAGCATGACCATTGAAGGGTCACCATTGCAGTATGACCATTGGGGGGTCACCATTGCAGTATGAACATTGAAGGTTCACCATTGCAGCATGTCCATTGAAGGGTCACCATTGCAGCATGACCATTGGAGGGGCACCATTGCAGCATGAACATTGAAGGGTCACCATTGCAGCATGACCATTGAAGGGTCACCATTGCAGCATGACCATTGAAGGGTCACCATTGCAGCATGAACATTGAAGGGTCACCATTGCAGCATGAACATTGAAGGGTCACCATTGCAGCATGACCATTGAAGGGTCACCATTGCAGCATGACCATTGAAGGGTCACCATTGCAGCATGTCCATTGAAGGGTCACCATTGCAGCATGACCATTGGAGGGGCACCATTGCAGCATGAACATTGAAGGGTCACCATTGCAGCATGTCCATTGAAGGGTCACCATTGCAGCATGACCATTGAAGGGGCACCATTGCAGCATGACCATTGGGGGGGTCACCATTGCAGTATGACCATTGGAGGGTCACCATTGCAGCATGACCATTGGGGGGTCAGCATTGCAGTATGAACATTGAAGGGTCACCATTGCAACATGACCATTGAAGGGGCGCCATTGCAGCATGACCATTTGGGGGGTCACCATTGCAGTATGACCATTGAAGGGTCACCATTGCAGCATGACCATTGGAGGTTCACCATTGCAACATGACCATTGAAGGGGCACCATTGCAGCATGACCATTAGGGGGTCACCATTGCAGTATGACCATTGGAGGGTCACCATTGCAGCATGACCATTGGGGGGTCACCATTGCAGGATGAACATTGAAGGGTCACCATTGCAACATGACCATTGAAGGGGCACCATTGCAGCATGACCATTGGGGGGGGTCACCATTGCAGTATGACCATTGAAGGGTCACCATTGCAGCATGGCCATTACAGGGTCACCATTGCAACATGAATATTGGAGGGTCACCATTGCAACAGGACCATTGGAGGGTCACCATTGCAGTATGAACATTGAAGGGTCACCATTGCAGTATGAACATTGAAGGGTCACCATTGCAGTATGACCATTGGGGGGGGTCACCATTGCAGCATGACCATTGAAGGGTCACCATTGCAGTATGACCATTGGAGGGTCACCATTGCAGCATGACCATTGGAGGGTCACCATTGCAGCATGACCATTTGGGGGGTCACCATTGCAGTATGAACATTGAAGGGTCACCATTGCAGCATGACCATTGAAGGGTCACCATTGCAGTATGACCATTGAAGGGTCACCATTGCAGCATGACCATTGCAGCATGACCATTGAAGGGTCACCATTGCAGTATGACCATTGGAGGGTCACCATTGCAGCATGACCATTGGGGGGGTCACCATTGCAGCATGACCATTGGGGGGGGGTCACCATTGCAGCATGTCCATTGGGGGGTCACCATTGCAGCATGACCATTGCGGGGGAGGTCACCATTGCAGCATGACCATTGAAGGGTCACCATTGCAGCATGACCATTGGAAGGTCACCATTGCAGCATGACCATTGGAGGGTCACCATTGCAGCATGACCATTGGGGGGTCACCATTGCAGTATGAACATTGAAGGGTCACCATTGCAGTATGACCATTGAAGGGTCACCATTGCAGTATGACCATTGAAGGGTCACCATTGCAGCATGACCATTGAAGGGTCACCATTGCAGCATGACCATTGAAGGGTCACCATTGCAGTATGACCATTGAAGGGTCACCATTGCAGCATGCCCATTGAAGGGTCACCATTGCAGTATGATCATTGAAGGGTCACCATTGCTGCATGACCATTGGGGGGTCACCATTGCAGCATGACCATTGGAGGTTCACCATTGCAGCATGACCATTGAAGGGTCACCATTGCAGTATGACCATTGAAGGGTCACCATTGCAGCATGACCATTGGGGGGGGGGTCACCATTGCAACATGACCATTGGGGGGGTCACCATTGCAGCATGACCATTGGGGGGTCACCATTGCAGCATTACCATTGGGGGTCACCATTGCAACATGACCATTGGGGGGTCACCATTGCTGCATGTCAATTAGAGGGTCACCATTGCAGCATTACCATTGGGGGGTCACCATTGCTGCATGTCCATTAGAGGGTCACCATTGCAGCATTACCATTGGGGGGTCACCATTGCAGCATTACCATTGGGGGTCACCATTGCTTCATGTCCATTAGAGGGTCACCATTGCAGCATTACCATTGGGGGGTCACCATTGCAACATGACCATTGAAGGGTCACCATTGCAACATGAACATTGAAGGGTCACCATTGCAGCATGACCATTGAAGGGTCACCATTGCAGCATGACCATTGAAGGGTCACCATTGCAGCATGACCATTGGGGGTCACCATTGCAGCATGACCATAGGGGGGGGTCACCATTGCAGCATGACCATTGAAGGGTCACCATTGCAGCATGTCCATTAAAGGGTCACCATTGCAGTATGACCATTGAAGGGTCACCATTGCAGTATGACCATTGAATGGTCACCATTGCAGTATGACCATTGAAGGGTCACCATTGCAGCATGACCATTGAAGGGTCACCATTGCAGCATGACCATTGGAGGGTCACCATTGCAGCATGACCATTGGGGGGTCACCATTGCAGTATGAACATTGAGGGTCACCATTGCAGCATGACCATTGAAGGGTCACCATTGCATTATGACCATTGGGGGGGTCACCATTGCAGCATGACCATTGGGGGGTCACCATTGCAGCATGACCATTGAAGGGTCACCATTGCAGTATGACCATTGAAGGGTCACCATTGCAGTATGACCATTGAAGGGTCACCATTGCAGTATGACCATTGAAGGGTCACCATTGCAGCATGACCATTGAAGGGTCACCATTGCAGTATGACCATTGAAGGGTCACCATTGCAGTATGACCATTGAAGGGTCACCATTGCAGTATGACCATTGGAGGGTCACCATTGCAACATGACCATTGAAGGGTCACCATTGCAGCATGACCATTGGGGGGGTCACCATTGTAGTATGACCATTGAAGGGTCACCATTGCAGCATGTCCATTGAAGGGTCACCATTGCAGTATGACCATTGAAGGGTCACCATTGCCGCATGTCCATTGAAGGGTCACCATTGCAGTATGACCATTGAAGGGTCACCATTGCTGCATGACCATTGGGGGGTCACCATTGCAGTATGACCATTGAAGGGTCACCATTGCAGCATGTCCATTGAAGGGTCACCATTGCAGTATGACCATTAAAGGGTCACCATTGCAACATGACCATTGGAGGATCACCATTGCAACATGACCATTGGGGGGTCACCATTGCAGTATGACCATTGGGGGGGGTCACCATTGCAACATGACCATTGAAGGGGCACCATTGCAGCATGAACATTGGGGGGTCACCATTGCAACATGACCATTGAAGGGTCACCATTGCAACATGACCATTGGGGGGTCACCATTGCAACATGACCATTGGAGGGGCACCACTGCAGTATGACCATTGGAGGTTAACCATTGCAACATGACCATTGGGGGGGTCACCATTGCAACATGACCATTGAAGGGTCACCATTGCAACATGACCATTGAAGGGTCACCATTGCAGTATGACCATTGGAGGGTCACCATTGTAACATGGCCATTGGAGGGTCACCATTGCTGCATGACCATTGGAGTGTCAACATTACTGCATGACCATTGGAGGGTCACCACTGCTGCATGACCATTGAAGGGTCACCACTGCTGCATGACCATATGGGGGTCACCATTGCAGCATGACTATTGGAGGGTCACCATTGCAACATGACCATTGCAGGGTCACCATTGCAGCATGTCCATTGGAGGGTCACCATTGCTGCATGACCATTTGAGTGTCAACATTGCTGCATGACTATTGAAGGGTCACCACTGCTGCATGACCATTGAAGGGTCACCATTGCAGCATGACCATTCGAGGGTCACCATTGCAACATGACCATTGCAGGGTCACCATTGCAGCATGTCCTATGCAGGGTCACCATTGCAACATGACCATTGGGTGGTCACCATTGCAGCATGTCCATTGCACGGTCACCATTGCAACATGACCATTGCAGGGTCACCATTGCAACATGATCATTGGGGGGGGGGTCACCATTGCAACATGACCATTGAAGGGTCACCATTGCAACATGACCATTGAAGGGTCACCATTGCAGTATGACCATTGGAGGTTCACCATTGCAACATGACCGTTGGGGGGGTCACCATTGCAGCATGACCATTGGAGGTTCACCATTGCAACATGACCATTGGAGAGGTCACCATTGCAGTATGAACATTGAAGGGTCACCATTGCAACATGACCATTGAAGGGTCACCATTGCAAAATGACCATTGGAGGTTCACCATTGCAGTATGACCATTGGAGGTTCACCATTGCAACATGACCATTGGGGGGGGGGTCACCATTGCAGCATGGCCATTGGAGGTTCACCATTGCAACATGACCATTGGGGGGGTCACCATTGCAGCATGACCATTGGAGGTTCACCATTGCAACATGACCATTGGGGGGGTCACCATTGCAACATGACCATTGAAGGGTCACCATTGCAACATGACCATTGAAGGGTCACCACTGCTGCATGACCATTGAAGGGTCACCATTGCAGCATGACCAATCGAGGGTCACCATTGCAACATGACCATTGCAGGGTCACCATTGCAGCATGTCCTTTGCAGGGTCACCATTGCAACATGACCATTGGAGGTTCACCATTGCAGCATGTCCATTGCACGGTCACCATTGCAACATGACCATTGCAGGGTCACCATTGCAACATGACCATTGGGGGGTCACCATTGCAACATGACCATTGAAGGGTCACCATTGCAACATGACCATTGAAGGGTCACCATTGCAGTATGACCATTGGAGGTTCACCATTGCAACATGACCATTGGGGGGGTCACCATTGCAGCATGACCATTGGAGGTTCACCATTGCAACATGACCATTGGAGGGGTCACCATTGCAGTATGAACATTGAAGGGTCACCATTGCAACATGACCATTGAAGGGTCACCATTGCAACATGACCATTGAAGGGTCACCATTGCAAAATGACCATTGGAGGTTCACCATTGCAGTATGACCATTGGAGGTTCACCATTGCAACATGACCATTGGGGGGTCACCATTGCAGCATGACCATTGGAGGTTCACCATTGCAACATGACCATTGGGGGGGTCACCATTGCAGCATGACCATTGGAGGTTCACCATTGCAACATGACCATTGGGGGGTCACCATTGCAACATGACCATTGAAGGGTCACCATTGCAAAATGACCATTCGAGGTTCACCATTGCAACATGACCATTGGAGGGTCAACATTGCAGCATGGCCATTGGAGAGTCACCATTGCAGCATGGCCATTGGAGGGACACCATTGCAACATGACCATTTGAAGGTCACCATTGCAGCATGAACATTGAAGGATCACCATTGGAGGGTCACCATTGCAACATGACCATTGAAGGGTCACCATTGCAACATGAACATCACAGCTTGACAACAGGAGGATGCTTATTACAGTTTGACAAAACTGGATTCATTGTTTTGGTCCTCCCTTGCAGCATATGCCTTTCTGGTGTAAGAGAAAGCCACATTGCAAAATGAACCAACTCAGCAATTTTCCAATGTATTCTAATCAATTATTTTACATCATTGAATAGAGAAACATCAACAAGAAGTGACTAAATATTTAATGTAACAGTGAAAATAAGTACAAATCAATGGCAATGAAACATGATGATTGCTCTTTCATGTTGCACAGTATCAGGTTACATTGTTATTTTGTCAGCTGTAATAAATTTGAACAGCTCTGCTATACAACAAAGACATTGCATGCTAAACACTCCTTTAAATTTGCAACACACTGATCAGATGGGGATAAGCCACATGATGGTATTAATTACATTTAACGAGCATCAATGTAAGACTTGCAAGCAGTATTAATCATGGGAAAATTAACCTTATGAACTTTTCTGTTGTTCATGTTTTTTAAGTACAACCAGAAATAATACATTAGTTTTTAATTGTTGCTAAGAGCCATAACTCTCATAAATTAACTACATTTGAACTTATAGTAATTAGGAGCAACTTCACATCAAGAAACTGTCTGGAATTAAATGGTATTAAAGTATAAATTTTAAGTGGTATTTTCCTGCAGGGGATTATAATAATGGTTTATAAACATATACATGTATATATGATTGTATGCCTAACCTACAGTGAGAGATACCATAACTATGATCAAAACTTCTCTTGGTAGAAAATCCATGGAAACAAACATCATCAACTTCTAGGCTGCAATGATTCATAATTACATCCCAAGTTGCAATGTGACTAAATCGTTAATACAACCCAAGTTGCAATGTGACTAACACATTAATTTCCTCCATTGATTACATCAGTACAACAATAAATCTTTTACCATATAAGGTCATTCCAACTATTCATGAAATATTGACACCCATTCTGCACTAAACCAATTAAACAAAGCCATTTACGGAAATATTAGCTCCATTTAACAATCTGGCAATGGTTCAGATTTCAGACAAATTGGACCTTAGACCAGAAATATGGAAACTGGACACCAGCTTCTCACAGCACAATACGTTCTAAACAGTCCCATGCCTATAGACTAGTTGGTACCCATGTTTGCTCCATTCATTTGTAAGAACATACAACATGTGGCCAGGAACCAGTCTCAAAATCTCTTAAGATTGGTACCACAGCTTAATTAATTTATCATATTATTCAACAATTAGCTAGGAATCAGTCTATATTTCAACAACTGGTACCCAAGTCAACTCTTATAATAGGAAGTAATCAACAAACAGTCAGGAACCAGTCAATCTCATATACAAATAAGTTTCTCATGCTGAAATGCAGAAATTCTGTCATGCAGGAAACTAGAAAATGCTTTTGATACATTGTTGAAAGAAATATCTAACCAAATTGGGTAATCAATGTTGAGGTCTCCAAGGAATTACGTCCCGTCCATAAAAAGCCTCCTTTAATGTCAGTCTTACAGTAACTGTCATCCTGGGCCGAGTTAATACTTTCATTACGTAATCCATCAAACCACTCAATTATAAACAACGATTCAATCTGTCGAGCAGCGATATTTAAGGACAAAAACGTCACTGCGATATTTACGACAAGTCAGCAACAAAGCATTTTGTCATCAACGCTGATTTCCGTACATGATGAGTTGTTGAGCACGAGAATCGAGGAAATAAAGAACCATTTCAATAATCAAATACGGTATCTCCACAATTATTGGTTGAAATGTTGCCAAAGCTGAACTAAGACTTTTTGTTGTATTACAAGAACTAAACATAATACCACCCAATCAGGAAAAGAGGAGTATACTCGTCATATAATAACTAATACTGCCTACCAGAATAGAATTTTCTAATATCGCACTTGTAAAATATACGAATATGCATCTTACAGAAGGGGCAAGGTTACTGGCACCTACCAACCCATTTGTATAATGAATGCAATAAAATACAGATTTCTCTGTTCATTATACTTTTAATTTGGTCAGTAAGTTTTCATTATAAAAATGAGGGCTACATAAAATCAAGCCTACAAGCACAAGCAATTGCACGGTGTACAACTAACTTTAATTCCTTTGGTGGGAAAATATTGCATGGTCAATGTCACTGTCAGTAACAGTCCGATATTATCCAGCATAATTGATTTCTTCAGCCATGGTTGTAAAATAAATGAACCATAATAAATGTCACCTAATAATCAATAATGATTTATATGCCATAAACTGAGTTGTTTTCGTGAGATGAAAATTTGGTGATTCCATTCCCTGCATGAACTGAGCCTAAGTTTAAAAAGTTAATGCTTTGTGAGCAGATAGGACTCTTTGATAATTGCATGGATGATGGAAACTGATTATAAACACACACAAATGTCTATAAATTGCGTATGATAAGAAAATGAAAATATTGCGAAATTTTCCCAATTTGTATTACCGATTGTCCCATACATGATTCAATGCTTGTGATCATGCTATCCCCCTTTTTACCATTTCCTGATAATGACATAGTCATCAACAATATTGATAAAACCACTTCAACAAACTTGTCCATTCAGCATACTTAGTGCCGGTCATTAAATTGGTCAGCAGTTATATTGAATATCTGGTACTGAGAAAGAGATCGTAATGTGTGGAATATGACACCAACTAATGCCCTACTTGCCACTATACATCTTGTGACATCAATATATCATACTATACTCTCCTATCAGCTAATCAAGTCCAGCCATGAAAAAATCCTGCCTAGAGATTATTTCCCAACAATGTTTTGGTCAATCAACAATAGTGTGGTCATTGGGTAACATTAATATAATACAGAACTATAAATTGTCAATCTACGAGAGTTCACATTCATTGGGTAACATTGAGTAACACTTGTAATACAGTATGGTAAATCACTTGGGAGTTAACACACAAATGCAGAGATATACAAGCTTCAACTTCAAGGTTATACTCTTCAACACCACAAGGGCATCCACTGAAGAGGGACTGAATCTGTTTGATGACTATAATAGTATTTTCAACTTAATCAAAAACTTCATCAACAATAAAGGTTCAACAAACGATGAAGTTAGCTACAGGCAAATTTTTGCAATAATAACATCATAAAGTCAAGCAGTATCTCAAAAATATAAATAACAAGAAACAGAGAAACTCCTTGAAAACCTCATCATTGAGCATTGAATGGTCCCAATAATTTGGTAACTGGAGAACTGATTGTTTTTTTTTCAATTTTGGGGAAAACTTCCTGATTTTCTATGACAATTCTTGTACACTTTGGTAAAAATCTATTTAGTTGTTTATAATAAGAACATTTTGATAAAGAAAATATTTACGGTCACCCCACCAGACTCATTGATGGACATCAAATTTAAACCACAACAAAAATACGGTTCATTAATGGAATGCAGGCCTGTTCCGGTTATTGTAAGTTGATTCCGGTCTAGTCCAGTAAGTTATCTGGATTCCCGTCAAGTACTCTGTACTTGGGCAGTGGATTAAAGTGTGCTTACGTGAGCTAAAATCATTGGATGCAACTGTCTGTGTCAAAAGCTGCCTTGTCTGCCTCTCAGTTTTAAGACCTTAATGAAAATCAAAACCTTAATTAATAATTCATCAACAAATTCAAAGATAAACTGCATAATCAACAGTTCCTTTTCACTGAACACTTCTATTACAGGATGATGCAAATTTCCATATTAAATTGAATATTTTACCAGTTAAACTTAACACATTTGTTTAAATGACCCCTGAAATATATCAAGTACAAAGATGAAGAAATTTGTTTCAATTTTTTTTTAATTTCAGTACATTTTTTCCACAAAATACTCCTCTCATGTGATTGTGACCCTAGCATGACCCCGCAAAAAGTTAATAATAAAACCCTCTTAAAACAGATCATGGAGCCCACTAGAATACAGACAGCAGTAAAATGTGCCAACTCAGCAGAATCTTCAAAGCAACATTCAGGAATAAATCAAACAAATCATTAATATTTCATCAGCATTATTGATTCAATTAGCTGTTACTTTAGCAATATCAATTTGAAGAACTTTAACAGTTTTTCTATCTGTCTTGCATTCAACAGAGATAAATAATTTGTATTTGCTGAATAACAAAACCACTTAACAAAACCACTGAAGAACAACGATCAAAACACTGATTAGTTTTAACTGAGCAAGAAGCGTTTATAGAACATGTATACCCCATGGCAGCACAATATAAGAAATGGTAAAGGGCACAGTGACTTTGACCTACTGACCTCAAAATCAATAGGGGTCATCTACTGTTGTTGCTGGCCAACTTCCATGTAAAGTTCGAAGATCCCAGGTCAAAGTGTTTTATAACAGAGACCATTTGGTCTGCTGACAGACAGACAGACAGACAGACAGACAGACAGACAGACAGACAGACAGACAGACAGACAGACAGACAGACAGACAGACAGACAGACAGACAGACAGACAGACAGACAGACAGACAGACAGACAGACAGACAGACAGACAGACAGACAGACAGACAGACAGACAGACAGACAGACAGACAGACAGACAGACAGACAGACAGACAGACAGACAGACAGACAGACAGACAGACAGACAGACAGACAGACAGACAGACAGACAGACAGACAGACAGACAGACAGACAGACAGACAGACAGACAGACAGACAGACAGACAGACAGACAGACAGACAGACAGACAGACAGACAGACAGACAGACAGACAGACAGACAGACAGACAGACAGACAGACAGACAGACAGACAGACAGACAGACAGACAGACAGACAGACAGACAGACAGACAGACAGACAGACAGACAGACAGACAGACAACCAGACAGACAAAGACCGGCCCACGAGTGAAAAGCAATATAGCCTTATATCAAAGATGGAGGCATAATTACACATACTCAAAGCCCAAAGGTCAAATTTATGATTGTTGAATTTTGCAACACACATTACTGTAAAAGCAGAAACTCAACTGAATCAATTAATCAAATCCACAGAAAGACCGAGAAACATCATTTTAAATACAAGGATCATTAACAAATCCAAGGTAAAAGCTGAATTATGGTAAAAATATTATTCATAACAATCACAGGTGTTGGAGAGATATGTGTTCTATGTTGTGTGGTCTACAGATTCCAGGGTGGCTGGTGTCACATGTTTAACATTCTAATTTCTGAAACAATCATTATATCAAGCACACAATTTGTGTTTAAAGAGGCCATGGAGTTAAAACTCTAAGTAACAGCAGAGCTGGGAGACACAGCAGCTCTAGGAAATGAACTTCTGTACTGTAAAATCATAATTACTTGTGACTAATTCAGATAAGACAAAGAAATAGACTTCGAAACCAAGTTCAACTTGACCTAAAATAATTGAAAAGATTTCCCTACAAAGCCTTGACAAACAATAAATTTACAATTAAATAATTATAACAAATTAACATTTCAAACAAATGTACAAAATTTTATGCCCTTGAAGTAAATTGTTTTACATTAAATCAATCAAATCCCAGGTACAATAGAATCAACTAATGAGCATATAAAAGATGCCATTCATAGCATGATGAGTTGAATATGTACCAGAAAAAATGACTGTTTTTTCCAGAACTTCGCTCTAGGGCAATCTGCAGTAAATAAGCCGACATTCCTTGAATGATTAGTGAATCTGGTCAGGAAGAGTTAGAAGGTTGTGAGGAAACAGGAAGAGTGAGAAGGTTCTAAGGAAACATCATATTTCTTACCTGGGAGCTACACCAACCAACACAGTAAGGCTGGAATAATCATTCCTAGTTTATCACCCCTCCTGCCAATAACAAATCTTACACCCTATTGCTTTGGTTTGCTGATATAATTGTTGCAAAAAGGAACCAAAGAAGAATTAAAATCTGTCCTGATTGTCAATTGAAAGAATTCTTCCATTACACTTTATGTCCAAAATATTGAATGGTTTAATAAATCTGGCAATTGCTTCATTTATATTGGCATTAATGGTAAACACAATGCCTTCCAGACTCTCGACAATTATTTAGCTTTCAAATACCGCAAAAATGAATGCCTCCATGAGAAAATGGTATCATGATAGCTCTTCTGTTAACACAATACCTGAGAGTATATAATATAAGATTCTCTGTGATGGTATCAAAATAGCAAAATGCTCAATGTTTAAAGAAATACCATTATAAACAAAAAGCTGAAACAGCAGTCATGTATAACAGCATTAAAATAACAAAGAGGCTTAGTATGACAAGTAAATAAGACTTTACAAGATTAGCAGATATTATGGGCAGCAGACCTCAGACAATTCATGGGCAAAACACTATAGTATTACTAAACATCTTTTCTTTATATTCTTTCAGTAAATACTAAGTAGACAAATCAGTGACCAAGCATTCAATGGCTTAATTTCAGTTGCCACACCATATCAACAGTTGACTGGCAACAACATATACTTGGCAAAACAGGAAAACCAAGGCAGAAGATCTGAACAATTGACATGCAACCAACCTTTTATATACTGTCCAAACACAAGATCATGACAAATATGAAAGGGTGATGCCGCATAAGGACCTGAAAGATGGTTTTGGACAAAAATATTTTCAAAGAAAAAATAAATTTCAATATTTTTCTTCTCCCTGTCAACCCCCCCCCCCCCCAACAATGAAACAGGAACTCTTTACATATCATTGCAACAGGAGGTTACTTCATGTTGAGGTGAAATATAAACTACAATTGGTTACAAACACAAACCTTGAAACACACTGTGGTAATGTAACAGCATGTTATGATATTTTTCATAAAATATGAATTGCTTTTCTTAAATAATTCATACAGTCCGACATTTATGTATTTTATCGCAAATTTCAATGAATTATGGCAATTGTAATTACAAAATTTGGAATCAAGAAAATTTACATAACAATATAATATGCCCCTGGATGGAGACCTACTGTCTATGAAATATGCACATTTTGGTCTGTAAGCCACATAAGATTCAAGTGCTGAAAACAAACTGTCCACAAAAAATTATCCCCAAAAAACAACAATATCAAATTCAGTGCCAAGAAAACTCTCTGATTTCTTGATTTACTATAACATTCCTTAAAACAACAAAGAACTATATTGTAAACACTTTCAAACAAAATTTCAACACCATTTTATATTTCTGGCAAATAGCTGAAAATCTTAAACAAACTGATATTTGTTTGGATTATCACCAATCATAGAATTGAACTGAAACAAGGTCAGACAAGTCTATTTATAATTCAAAAGCGTGAAGATCGATGTCTTCAATACGCTACCACCCAGACACCATAGAAAATATAGTTGCCAAGCATGATAAAATGCATCAGACTGTTGAGTTGAGATATAATAACTTCAGGCACATACAGTGCCAGACAATGCAATGTTCCACCATCTAATTCAGATATAAGACTTTATTTATAAATATGGTGTGAACAGCTAGAGCATTAATGTAATTGGCAAGCTGTAAGAGATTACTACATAGAAGAATGAATTGTCTGTAAACCCTTACAAGAAGCACAGACAACATTTCATTGTATTTGGCCAGATTGCAAACTAATGTGACACAATGATGACTGAGCATTTAATGTCTTGCATTCGCTATACACCATGAAAACCAACACTGGCACAAACTCCCTGAGTTATGAAAGCATTCACTTGGCATGCATTGGCCATACCAATAAAAACATCATTGGCACCACACATTATACTGATGTTGAAAGCATTCATGCACAATGTATATCATCGTCAGAAGGCTCAGGGCATACAATGCATTACATGTAATGACCAGTGACCAAACAAATTGCTGTGGCTTTTCTGGCTGCTAGATCAAGCTGCAGTCAGATTATGAAGTCAACTGAAGCATTTTGGCCAGAATAATACCAAGACTGGCAAAGAGAACATTGGCAACTATTTGTTAGTAATCCTTCATTACTGTAGTAGCAAATATCATCTTGCTTCTGGTCACAATCAACGCTGATCATCTTTGGCTATCTAATATTTGTCTGGTGAAGACACAAGACAAACAGATGCTGCTCTGAGGAACTGAAAATACTGTGTTCCTTATATCCAATAATTTTTTATCGCCATTTCTTCACAGTAATATAGACAAAGTGTGAGAATGACCGAACAAATCTAGAATAGATAATAGCTAGATGCATAGCCAAAGTTAACTGGGTTTATTTTAAAATGAAGTCGGTTAGAAGTGAAGTTTGTTTGCTGTTTGCACAGTACATATATTATACAGTATTCAGGTGCTTAGTACAATTTTTGTACATGAACAGTGACTAAAAATGAACATATACTGACTGCAGCCTTAGAATTTTAGAAAAAAGAACCATGCTTCTGGACAGAGAGTATAAATCAACATTGCCTTACAGAGCATGTGAGAGAACTGTAGCAATAAAGACAGTACTAACATAATGTTATTATAGACATACATAATGATAAATGCATAGTCTGCAAAAAAACAAAAATGCCAGAGGAAGGATACAGCATTGAAACTGTCAAGTTTAAACCACAATATATCAGGTGGTAGCAGTTATATTAATATCACAGACCACTTGTTGTCAGTCTGAGAGATTTCAAATATCTACTTGATTCTCCTTATAGAGTATCTCTACATATATTGTGGGATAATGATCAATCAAGCTTATTCAATGTGATAAATTGCCTATATTTCCCTATAGGATGCTTTGTTTCAAGATTGAATGATAATGAAATGAAGGGTTAATACAGTTTTATGTGGTACATCAATATCATAGCTTTCCTGTAGAGAAGTTTGGCAGGAATCCAAAGATTGCATGATTCAGCAAGCACAGCAAGCAATTCCTGAAGTAAAATGGCCAACCTGTGTAAAATTTAAAGGACAATCACATACAAAGGCACAAGAAGTATCACATACAGACGCATGTTGGGAGAATTGTCCCCAAAACAAAATGAACATTGTCAGCAAAAGCAAAGGAGCATTGTATGTATACAACAGGTCTAGATTCCAAAGAGAACAACATTCTGACCAAGTTCCATGAAGATACGATCAAAATTGTGACCTCTGGTGTGAACACTAGGTTTTTCTAAGATTTGACCTAGTGACTAGTTTTTGACCCAACATGACCCAGTTTCAAACTTGGCCTAGATTTCATAAAGAACAACATTCTGATCAAGTTTCATGATGATTGGATCAAAACCACGACCTCTGGAATGAACACAAGGTTTTTCTAAGATTTGACCAAGTGACCTAGTTTTTGACCTCACATGACCCAATTTTTCCCTTGGTCTAGATTCCATAGAGACAACATTCTGATTAAGTTTCACGAAGATACGATCAAAATTGCAACCTCTGGTGTGAACACTAGGTTTTTCTAAGATTTGACCTAGTGATCTAGTTTTTGACCTCACATGACCCAGTTTTGAACTTGTCCTATATTCCATAGAGAACAACATTCTGATCAAGTGTCATGATGATTGGATCAAAACGGTGACCTCTGGAGTGAACACAAGGTTTTTCTAAGATTTGACCTAGTGACCTAGTTTTTGACCCCGCATGACCCAGTTTCAAACTTGTCCTACATTTAATGGAGAACAACATTCTGACCAAGTTTCATGAAGATTGGAACAAATTGATGACATCTAGAGTGTACACTGGGTTTTTATAAGATTTGACCTAGTGACCTAGTTTTTGACCCAGCATGACCCAGTTTCGAACTTGGCCTAGATTGCATAGAGAACAACATTCTGACCAAGTTATATGAAGATTGAATCAAATTGGTGACCTCTAGGGTGTACACAAGGTTTTTATAAGATTTGACCTAGTGACCTAGTTTTTGACCCCACATGACCCAGTTTTGAAGTTGGCCTAGACTTCATTGAGAACAACATTCTGGTCAAGTTTCATGAAGATTGGATCAAAACTGTTGCTTCTAGAGTGTGCACAAGCCAATTGTTGACGGACGACGACGCACGGATGACGGACGAAGCGTGATCACAAAGGAGCAATATATACAAAGGCAAAAGGAGCAATATATACAAAGGCAAAAGGAGCACTGTCTACAAAGGCAAAATCAGCATTGTATACAAAGGCAAAAGGAGCAATGTATACAAAGGCAAAAGGAACAATGTCTACAAAGGAAAAAGGAGCATTGTCTACAAATGCAAAAGGAGCATTGTATAAAAGGCAAAAAATGAGCAATGTATACAAAGGCAAAAGAAGCATTGTTAACAAGAACAAAAGGAGCAATGTCTATAAAGGCAAAAGGGGCATTGTATATAAGGCAAAAGGAACATTGTATACAAGGGTAAAAGAAGCATTGTATACAAAAGCAAAAGGAGTATTGTTAACATGAACAAAAGAAGCACTGTCTACAATGGGGAAAGGAGCATTGTATACAAAACAAAAGTAGCATGGTATACAAAGGACTACATCAAACAGGTAATACCAAACTTTGGTACTTTCCCCCTGGGTCAATGATATACATATATGCACTTATCTAAGGATGTAAAGAATTTCCCTAGTATTATTGTATATATTGATTACTGTTTGCTGACAGCTGATAGAATGTAGGTGTGACTGCAATATGGACACATCAACCACTTTATGCAACAAAAACAACACAGCATTCCTATACAACCATTTATGTTGAACAACACTAACATCTCAGCAACAAATCAAGGCAAACCTGCAATCACCAAAAAAATAGGACAAAATAAGATTAGTAATTAACATACAAATATCTATACTGAGAAAAACATGGCCGCCTCACCATGTAAATGCTCTACCTACCCATTTATCTTTATGCACTTTCACTCCAGTAATTACAGAATGTTATATATTCATTATAAAACCCTGGTAGGTAAACTGTTTAACACTCAACAGAAAGACATTTAAACACATATTAATGTCTCTGGTACTACAGGAATGCCAGAAAGACATCACATTATTGTCAAGGTACCAAACTGTTATACCACCAATAATAAGTCCTAATCTCATGAAGTCATCATGATGAATATAAGCTAACAGGTTATACCAAAGAAATAAATAATGCACTAGGTGTTACACTATGTTCCAGAAACAAAGTTGGCAAGTATATGAAGGTTAGATAAACTGTACCAGATAATGCCAACTGATGGATTTCACTTTAACAGCTGGTTAACTTAATGATGTTATAATGTTGCTAAATATCTGTATACCAACAATTGTATCATGAGAAGCTTCGTAGTGGTTGAATGTAAAGCTGATGGTGTCAACCTTAAAGGGTCACCATCGTTGTGCCACCATTGCAAGGTCACCATTTGAGGACAATCTTTGCAGGATTACTCTTGTAGGGTCACAATTCATATTATGCCAGACTTGATCAGCCATAATGTTTGTCAAAGTAGTTTGGTGAATTCTTTCTAGCTTAACGATTTGACTATTATGGATTAATGTTAAATCAAGTTTGAAGATTGATTTGACAAATGACAATATAGTGTCAATTGGAGAGCAGCTATTGGAGGGTCACCATTGCTGCATGACAATTGAAGGATCACCATTGCAGCAACATGACCATTTGGAGGGTCACCATTGCAGTATGAGAATTGGAGGGTCACCATTGCAGCATGCTAATTGGAGGGTCACCATTGTAACTTGAGAATTGGAGGGTCACCATTGCAGCAACATGACCTTTGGAGGGTCACCATTGCAGCATGAGAATTGAAGGATCACCATAGCAGCTTGACAATTGTAGGAAATTATCGCAAGGGTAAAACTGGATTACTTGTTTTGGTCCATCTTTATATTATATATACCATTGTGTAAGAGAAAACCAAATTGCAAAATGAACCAACAATCAAAATGAACCTCCCTTGCAGCATATATGCCCTCTTGGTGTAATAGAAACATCCATTGCAAAATGAACCAACTCAGCAATTTTATAATGTATTCTAATCAATTAATTTTACACATTGAATGGAGAAACATCAACAAGAAGTGACTAAATATTTAATGTAACAGTGAAAATAAGTACAAATCAAAGGCAATGAAGTATGATGATTGCTCTTTCATGTTGCACATTATCAGGTTATATTGTTACATTGTCAGCTGTTATAACATTGAACAGCTCTGCTATACAACAAAGACATTGCATGCTAAACAGTCCTTTAAAATTTGTAACAGGTTGATCGGATAGGGATAAGCTACACAACAGTATTAATTACAGTTAACAAGCAACAATGGTTGCAGTATTAATCAGGGAGAATTAACCTATGAACTTTTCTGTTGTTCATGCTGTTAAAGTGTACAATATGAATCAGAAAGAATAAATTAGTTTTTAATTGTTGCTAAGAGCCATAACTCTCATAAATTAACTACATTCTGAACTTAGGGTAATTAGGAGCATCTTCACATCAAGAAACTTCCAGGAATTAAATCTGAAGATGGTTCTTAGTATAAAATCTAAGAGGTAGTTTCCTGTAGAGATTATAATAATGGTTTTTAAACATCTCTGATTGTATCAACACTGAGAAATATCTGATTAACATGGTCAAGGGAGTGTTTGACGGTCACCTAGTCAATTTGAGTTTGATTCCGAAGCTTGCTCAAACCAGGTATGCTCTTCAGTGTCATTTGCTTTCAGGTTATTGCTCCTCCGTACGTGGAGAAGAAGACTTGAATTAATTGCTCGTTGTGAAATAGATTGGGTAAACTGATCGACATAGAATGTAAATGACTGACCAAGACTGTGATCAACCAACGCTAGAAACTTTGACTGGGCAAAGAAATGTTGAAAGCATCTTGGCAAAAAACCCATGGAAACAAACGTCATTGACTTCCTATTATAGGCTGCAATGATTCATAATAACAACCCAAGTTTCCTCCATTGATTACATCAGTACAACTATAAATCCATATAAGGTCATTCCAACAATTCATGAAATATTGACACCCATTCTGCACTAAACCAATTAAACAAAGCCGTTTACGGAAACATTAGCCCCATTAACAAATCTAGCAATGGATCAGATTTCAGACAAATTGGACCTTAGACCAGAAATATGGAAACTGGACACCAGCTTCTTACAGCACAATACATTCTGAATAATCTCATGTCTATATACTAGCTGGTATCCATGTTAACTCCATTCATTCCTAAGCACAAACAACTCTTGGCCAGGAACCAGTCCCAAAATATCTTAGATTGATCTCAGTTTAATTAAATCAACAATTAGCAAGGAACCAGTCTATAACTGGTACCCAAGTCAACTCCTACAAACAGATATATTCAACAAATAGTAAGGAACCAGTCAATCTCCTAAACGGATAAGTTTCTCGTGCTGAAATTCAGGAATTCTTGTCATGCAAGAAACTAGAAAATGCTTTTGATACATTGTTGAAAGAAATATCTAACCAAATTGGGTAATCAATGTTGAGGTCTCCAAGGAATTACGTCCCGTCCATAAAAAATCCTCCTTGAATGTCAGTCTTACAGTAACTGTCGTCCTGGGCCGAGTTAATACTTTCATTACCGAGTTAATACTTTCATTATGTAATCCATCAAACCACTCAATTATAAACAAAGATTCAATCTGTCGAGCAGCGATATTTAAGGACAAAAACCTCACTGAGATATTTACGACAAGTCAGCAACAAAGCATTTTGTCATCAACGCTGATTTCCGTACATGGCGAGTTGTTGAGCACGAAAAACTTGTAACGAGAATCAAGGAAATCAAGAACTATTTCAGTAATTGAGTCCATTATCTCGACTGTAGCTTAAAATGTTGCCAAAGCTGAACTAAGACTAAGAACTAACCACAATACCACCCAATTGGACACTTGTTATATAATAGCTAAAATATTGCCTACCAGACTAGAATTTTCCAATTTCACAAAAGTTTGTAAAATAGATGTATCTGCATCTTACAGAAGGGGCAAGGTAAAGCTCATTTGTATGCAATTAAATAGGGATTTCTCTGTTCATTATTTTTTGAAATCATATATATTAATTGTTTTTCAGTCATTATAAAAATGAGGACTACTTAAGATCAAGCCTACAAGTACAAGCAACTTAATTATCATCAGTTTGGGCCTAATGTAGTGTTAGTACAGTAACGCTCAGACTTATCAGGTATTTCTACATGTATAGCTGGGTATCTGTTGCACATTCCTTTATAACTATGATTGTTCTGTTCAGCCTCAGTTGCCTCATTCTTTTTTACTCATAATTATAAATATCACTAATCAATATACACTCAACTAGCAACCATTTTATGTATCGCCCATCATATTGATACATGTAAAAACATTAATAATAAACTACTATAAGCAGAAATGGAGGGCTATTCAGTCATGTTCCAAAGTGGTAACAAGATTTAATTAATACATGGCTTTGGCCGTAATTACAATATTTCCAAAACATATAAACAACAAACCCGAGGAACCTGGTTGTATTTAATGGGATAATAGGACGCTGGTGATACCTTGTATAGCTTGACAACATTGACATGAGCTTGACCTTTTGATTAGCATAATATAACAGTCGATATATTGTCTACGTTTATAACATCGATTGTATGTTTTCATAATCGGGGAGTATCACGAAGAAGCTCGACTTGTAATATAAACACAAATCTAAAATACCGATATTGCACGATTTGCTTGCGGAAATTGATATATTCAACGCAAGAACCTTGTAATATATTCTTGCATAAAGGTCAGGATCAGGTCAAAATAGCCAAGCTATACTACTGGTCAATATATAATAATTTACAACAGAATTGATTTCACAATAATTACCATGTGAAGGGCATGGTGTACAACAAACGTTAATTTCTTTGGAGGGAAAATATTGCAAGGTCAAGGTCACGGTCAGTAATCGTCCAATATTACAGAGCATAATTGATTCCATGAGCCATCATAGTAAAATAAATGAACCGTAATAAATGTCACCTAATCAATAATGATTTATATACCATAAACTGAGTAATTTTTGTGGGATGAAAATTTGGTGATTTTATACCCTGCACAAACAGTTCAATTAAAGAAGTAAGATAATTTTGGGACAAATCAAGAAATCTCTGATAATTGCATGGACGATGGAAACTGAGTATTAATACGCACAAACGTATAGAGTTTGCGTATGATATAAACTCCAAAATATCGGCGAAACTGAAAACATTGCAAAATTTTCCCTATTTGTATCACCCTGTCCCGTACATGATTCAATGCTAGTAATCATGCTATCCCCCTTTTTACATTTCCTGATAATGACATAGTCATCAACAATATTGATAAAACCACTTCAACAAACTTGTCCAGTCAGCATACTTAGTGCCGGTCATTAAAGTGGTCAGCAGTTATATTGATTATCTTGTACTGAGAAAGAGATTGGTAATGTGTGGAATATGACACCAACTAATGCCCCACTTGCCACAATATATCTTTTGACATCAATATATCCTACTATAGACTCCTATCAGCTAATCAAGTCCAGCGATGAAAAATCCAGCCTAGGGATTATTTTGGACAACATTTTGGTCAATCAACAATAGTGCGGTCATTGTGAAATTTTTCCAATTTGTATTACCGATTGTCCCATTCATGATTCAGCATACTTAGTGTCGGTCATTAAATTGGTCAGTGGTTATATTGATTATCTTGTACTGAGAAAGAGATCGGTAATGTGTGGTATATGACACCAACTAATGCCCTACTTGCCACAACAACTAATGCCCTACTTGCCACTATCTATCTTGTGACATCAATATGACACCAACTTATGCCCTACTTGCCACTATCTATCTTGTGACATCAATATGACACCAACTTATGCCCTACTTGCCACTATATATCTTGTGACATCAATATGACACCAACTAATGCCCTACTTGCCACTATATATCTTGTGACATCAATATGACACCAACTAATGCCCTACTTGCCACTATCTATCTTGTGACATCAATATGACACCAACTTATGCCCTACTTGCCACTATATATCTTGTGACATCAATATGACACCAACTTATGCCCTACTTGCCACTATATATCTTGTGACATCAATATGACACCAACTTATGCCCTACTTGCCACTATATATCTTGTGACATCAATATGACACCAACTAATGCCCTACTTGCCACTATCTATCTTGTGACATCAATATCGTACTATAGACTCCTATCAGCTAATCAAGTCCAGCGATGAAAAATCTTGCCTAGGGATTATTTTCCAACAACGTTTTGGTCAATCAACAATAGTGCGGTCATTGGGTAACATTAATATAATACGGTACAATATATCGTCAATCTACGAGAGTTCGAATTCATTGGGTAACATTGAGTAACACTTGTAATACAGAATGGTAAATCACTTGGGAGTTAACACACAAATGCAGAGATATACAAGCTTCAACTTCAACGTTATACTCTTCAACACCACAAGGGCATCCACTGAAGAGGGACTGAATCTGTTTGAAGACTATGATAGTATTTTCAACTTAGACTATGATAGTATTTTCAACTTAATCAAAAACTTCGTCAACAATAGCAGGTTCAACAAACTATGAAGATGGCTACAGGCAAATTTTTGTAATAAAAACATCATAAAGTCAAGCATTATCTCAAAGATATAAATCACAAAAAACAGAGAAATTCCATTCAACCAAGAGTTGAGCAATGGAATATTTTGTTAACTGGAGAGCCGATTGTTTTTTTTTTCAATTTGGTAAAAATCCATTCAGTTGTTTATGATGAGAAAATCTAGTTAAAGAAAATATTAATGGTCACACCACCGGAGTCATTGATGGACATCCAATCATCATAATTCAAAAGCTCACCTTGAGCACTTCACAAGACTTTGTGCTTGGGCAGCGAATTAAAATTGTGCATTTGTAAGCTAAATAGCATTGCATGCAATATTACTGCCAGTGTCACACTGCCTTGCCTGTATGTCAGTTTTACGACCTTAATGAAATTCTAAACCTTAATAATTCATCAACAAATTCAAAGATAAACTGCATAATCAACAGTTCCTTTTCACTGAACACTATAGATCAAAAGAATTATGATACAAATTTCCTGGTGATGATAATTGAATATTTCTAGTACTGTTAAACTACAAACTTTTGTTATAATCACCCCCCCCCCCCCTGACCATATTATGTTATCAGACAGAAAGAATTGTTTCAACGTTTTTAAAAGGCAGTGTTTTCAACAAACTACTCCTCTCATGTGACCCCTATTCATGAACCCAGAAAAAGTTAATAATAAAATACTCTTAAAACAGATCATAAAGCCCACTTGAATACAGACAGCAGTGTTACAGGGCAAAATTATCATATTTTGACTGTTGAATTGTGTGAATTATATTTCTGCATAAACCCATCAATAGTGAAGTTGTTATGAGAGTTGATTAGTTACTTACTTATAATCTACAGTATAATTACTTGACTATCATACCTTAATCCCCATAAAGCTAGTCTTTGTGTGCCAATCATTTATTTCTATTGACAACTTTAATGTTGTTTGATATAACCAATTTATAAGTCTTATACATTTCATACTTACAATGATAGAGAAGATTAACAAAATGTTTCATTGTGCTCTGAGATAAAAATTAAGTTATCTTGCATCATAAAAATATTATTTAAGATTCAAGTAGATTTCATATACTTTAAAAGTCTTACTGTCCAAGATAGTTTGTTGTGTTTTTAATGAATCTATGGATACCACCCTAGAGATGCATGGCAACATTGCACAGCAACCAGAATGGTATAAAAGGCACAGCCCTGGCTTTAGACAATATCATTCTGAAACCAATTTTATAAATAAAACCTATTTTCACAACAAATTTATCTTGGATCTTTTCAGTCATTATAATAGAAACCTATTATAATAAATTCTACAAGAGACGACATTATAACAACCAAAGGTACAAACAACACAAGTAGTATAAACGAACAATTCATATGAACATTATTCAGCCCAATTAAAAGCTGAACCACAAGTTGTAAAATACATCAACTAACTGACGACACAACTCACAGCTAAAAACACCCCAAATTCAGCTGTGAAAACTGGTGGAGGTAGAACCGATCCTCGTTAGATGATAAAGACGCCATCGTACCAACTTCGTTCAAAAGGACCAGCGACAGGCCACGACGAACAAGCTTCAAAAGGAAGACCCAAACAGCCCAAACAACCAGAACAACCAGAACAACCAATCAACACGGACATGGAATCTACATCATCAGCAGGAAGATCAACTGAGCAAGGTAGGCCCCCTTTTAAAATAGATTTGGTAGGGAGATTCGATCCTTGTAAAGATGAAGCCAGAAGCTGGCTTACTCGTTATGAGTATTTTGGAAACGTAGCTTCAGTTGAGGAAGCAACACTAGCTAAATTTTTTGGAATGTTTTTAAGTTTAGGAACAGCTTTTGACTGGTTCACGAATTTAACAGTTGAAATTAAAGACGATTTTGATATTTTAAAAGAAAAATTCATACAAAGGTTTAGTAAAAATATAGATAAAATTCAAGTTAATTCTGAACTGTTTCAAATGAGACAAAAACCAAATCAATCTGTTAGAGATTTCGTTTACGAAGTGCAAACTAAAGCACAGGTAGCTAAAATAAATAATGATAATATCTTGAGCGCTATCAATGGTGGGTTGTTAAATCACATTAGAGCTGATCTCAGGCGCAATCCTCCAACTGATTTAGATAATTTACTCCAAATTGCGGAACAATCTGAAAGTGCATACGCTTTAAGTCCACCTCAAGTAAACCTTTCGGAAGCCTCTTTTACGGAGATAGTTAAAAATGCAATCGGTGGTATAAATATGGTTGAGTTGAAACAAACAGTTGATACTTTGGCTGCTAATCAAATGTCTATAAATAGTATGACTCAGACAAGGTATAATCATAATTCGGCTCCTAAACAAAATTTTGAAAGGAGGAATACCTCTTTTAAACCTAGACAATACCAAAATACAAATCAATTAAACTACAATCGTGGGTCATGTTACAGATGTGGCAAATCTAAGGACAGTCATGACTTCATAAATTGTTGGGCAAAGGAAGCAAAATGTACTGGTTGTAAACAAATTGGCCACATTAGACCGGTTTGTCCAATTAACAAGCGACAATAGGGGTCCTTGCCTGCCAGGGGTAGAGGGAACCATCTGGATAGGCCGAAAGTTTTTAAACAAGTCAATAATAAACCCACTTCTTTTGGTAACATTAGGCAAAGTAGGCAAAATTCAAAAACTCAAACAGTTGAAAATACCAAGAAGCATTCTGTTAAACCATTAAAAAGTAGTAATAAAGTTCCAAAGGTAAGCATACCTTCTATTGCCTCAGCAACCATGATGGAGAAAAATTTCATTAAAATTGATATTAATAAACAAACATTTAGAGCACTAGTAGATTCTGGGTCAGATTTGTGTTGTATTAATAAATCCCTCTTAAGGAAAATTGGAATAACTTCAATTGGAAGTAATTCTGTAGCCCAGGTTAGGGGCATTAGTGGCAAAATGATTAGTGTAAAAGGTACTATAGATCTAGACATTAAGATAGGTGACTCTGTTTTTTGTCAAAAGTTTCATGTATTTGACAACATTCATCACTCTCTCATTCTGGGACAAGACTTTCTAAAAGCTAACAAGTGTGTATTGAATTTTGGTACTTTAACATTTGAAACTAGTCCTGAGGTTAACTGTATTCAATCACTTAGAACAGGTTTAGTAAGACTGAAAGGTTCTGTAACCTTGAATGCAATGTCCGAAACTCTAGTTCCAGTAAAATTATCTAAGGTAGAGAATAGTAGTGTGTCTATAATGGAACCAGTTCAGTCACTTGGTAACTATAGTATAGCTTTAGGAAAAGCAATAGTCAAGTCGAATGATGGTAGAGGAGTATGTAGACTTTTAAATCCTATGCCGGTTGACATAAAATTGAAGGGAAATATGGTTGTAGGAAAGTTATTTCCTGTAGATGAAAGTTCAATCAGGGAACTTAAAACTGACAATGTCATATCAGATAGTAGTAGTGATGCTGGGGTTAGTAATGTTGACAATAATAGTACTGGTATCAATTCTGTGTCTGAAGTACAATTAGATAGTGTGTTAGAAAAACTTGGTATCAGTATCGATAGCAAATTATTAACCGTTCAGCAGAAACACGCGCTTAAGACTTTCATAGCAAATAATGAAGATATGTTCGCGACAAATGCTTCGGAATTAGGGTGCACTCATTTACATAGTCATAGAATAGAAACTGGGGATGCACCTCCTCAAAGGCAGCGGCCTTACCGACACACTCCTCAAAACAAAGAGGAAATAGATCGTCAATGCGATGAACTGTTAGACAATGATTATATTGAACCGTCAGACTCTATGTGGGCCTCGCCCGTGATACTTTGTAGGAAAAAGGATAATACCTTTAGAATGGCAATTGATTATCGTAAGTTAAATGCTGTTACCAAACCCATCAATTTTCCGTTACCGCGTTTCGAAGACGTAGTAGATTCTGTAGCAGAAAATCAGGCTAAGTTCTTCACTGTTTTAGATTTACGTAGTGGGTTTCATCAAATACCTTTAGATCCAGAAACTAGTCATAAAACAACATTCGTAACTCATGAAGGCAGTTATAGCTTCAAACGCCTTCCGTATGGTCTTCGTAATGCACCAATTGCTTTTCAAACAGTCATGAGTAACATTCTTAAGGGAATTAACTTCAAGTTTGCATTAGTCTATGTTGATGATATTCTGATTCACTCTTCAACATTTGAGGAGCATTTAGGACACTTGCAGGAAGTTTTTGATAGGCTTAGGGAAGCTAATCTTAAACTTCAGCCGAAGAAATGTAAATTTGCTGCTGAACGTGTTGAATACTTAGGGCACTATTTCTCAAGTAATGGAATTGAGGTTAATCCTGCTAAGATTGAAGCTGAACGTTCATTTCCTAGACCTCGAACTCAGAAAAATGTAAGGGCTTTTCTTGGGTTGTGTAACTACTACCGGAAGTTTATATTAGGCTTTTCAGAGTTAGCTGGACCGTTGAATAACTTGCTTAAAAAGGATAATGAGTTTGAATGGTCAGAGAGTTGTGAGTTGTCGTTTAGTAAGTTAAAAGAATTGCTAACGTCAGCCCCAATTCTAGTATATCCTGATATGAAAAAGCCTTTTGTCTTGTCAACAGATGCATCTGATACCGCTGTAGGTTTTGTACTAGGTTAGGTTGGTAAGGCAAACATTGAGCATGTAGTAGCTTATGGTGGTAGGTCATTGAGAGGTAATGAGACTAAATGGAGTATACATGAAAAGGAATGTTTAGCATTGATAGAAGCTATCAAACAGTTCCATCCATATCTTGCAAATTCTAAATTCACTGTATATACTGATAACCTTGGCATGAAATATATACAAACTCTTAAGAACCTAAACGGCAGAAAAGGTAGGTGGGCCTTGAAACTTCAAGGCTACAATTTTGAAATTGTTCATAAACCGGGGCTTAAGAACGGCAATGCCGACGCCCTCAGTCGCAGAACATATGAAGTTCCAGATGAGTCAGGACCTGTCGGTAGATCAAAGGACTTTGTGCAAGTTGAATTTGAATATCCCAACCAAGGTGAGGTAGCAGACGCTGATCCACTATTAGCTGCTATGGAAATAGTTGATGAGCCTGATGAAGATTTAGACGATATTGAAGTTGATCTAGATAATAAGGTAAACTTATCAACAGAGCAATGGCGATGTCCAGAGCTAGGACCAATATTGTCATATCTAGTTCATGGTATAAAACTTGAGGACGAGAAGCATATGTTGTGTTTATCTGAGCAATATCTAGTCCGTGACAACATACTTTATCACATTTGTGAACCACGTTTCAAGAAAGGTAAGAGACAGAGTGAATGTTTTACGCAAGTTGCAGTTCCAACTGAGTTGCGCACTGATGTAATCAAGTCGTATCATGAGTCTCTTGCTCATTTAGGTTTTGATAAAACTTATTTTGCTATCAGATCAAAATACTATTGGAAAAAGATGTATGCAGACATTGAAAGGTATGTAAAGAAATGTGAAGATTGCCAAAAGTCGAAGCGACACTTTGGTAAACGTAAGGTTCCTCTCTGTCCTTTACCAGTACCTGCTCATAGTTTCTCAAGAATTCACTTAGATATAGTTGGAACGTTACCAAGCACACAAGAAAAGTTAAAGTACATTCTAGTTGTAGTAGATTCGTTTTCAAATGTGAAGCTTTTCCATTACGTACACAGGAAGCAAGTGAAATTGCTAATATTTTGTTTGAAGAGATCTTCTGTAGATTTGGCGCACCTGATATCATCGTTACCGATCGTGGATCAAACTTTCTGTCCAAACTTATATCTGCAGTATGTGAGAAGTTTCAGGTCACTAGGCATCATACGTCATCATACCATCCTCAAAGCAATAGTGTAGTCGAAAGGGTAAATGGTACTTTAGGTCAATCTCTGAGAACATTGTGCAATGATAATCAGGACAACTGGGCAAGGTTTATACCCTCAATAATGATGGCTTTTCGAACTTCTCCATCAGCCACAACTGGTTTTACACCATATCAGGTTTTGTTTGGTAGACATATGCGGTTACCTATAGATACATCTCTAATACCTAGAGAAAATCTTCCTTTAAATGTTAAGGTACATGTAGAACACTTAAATCAACAAGTGAAATATACTGATACATTGGTAAAAGCTAACCGTGCAGGTGAACAAATCAGACAAAAATTGTTACATGATAGAAATGCGAAAGAACCCTCATTTTACCTTGGTCAAGATGTATGGATGAGTAAGGAAAACATTAAGGTTGGACTCTCTAAAAAGCTTTCCAAAAAGTTCATAGGTCCGTATGAAATAGTGGAACTAGGTCCAAATTATACGTATAAGTTAAGGTCAAATGAAACTGGGAAAGTACATAAGTCACTTATAAATGCAAGTAGGTTGAAACCTTATTTTCAGTCAGATAATAATGTGGAGATTGAGTCCATCCCTGATGATGATAGTATTACTCAAAACAATGCTGATGATGAGCTAGTTGAGGATACTGGAAATGCAGGTGATGATAATCTTATTGATAGAGTTCCTGAGAGAATAATTAGGTATAAGAAGCAAAATGGTATTCCTTATTATAGAATCAAGTGGGTAGGCTTATCCTCAGATGATAAACATAATACCTGGGAACATATTGGTACAGTTCCCAAAGAAATGAGAGAGGCTTATCATACTAAGTTTACTGATAATAATCGTAGACGCCGTCGGAAAAAGTTAACTGTTTTCAAGAGGAAAACTGAATAGAGTAGTAATATATATAGTCAGTCAGTGTACTGTTATTGTAATCCTAGTTGTAATCTAGTATGTTTTCAAGTAGAAAACTTAATATAGTTATGTAGTCATTGTATACAATTTGTAATCCATAGTGGGATAACTTGTTCCAGTTCGTTTAAAATGTCTACAAGTATAATTGATGTAGTCATTTGTAGTATTTTGTCATCCACAAGGTCTATTAGGTATCTATATTAAGTCGGGTATGCGTGTAGTTGCTTAGGGCAAGTCTGGAAAATGCTTTTCATTCAGTTCCATCAAATTGTTATACTGTTAATTGTTAATCTTTACAAGTGCTAAATCCTAGGTAATTTGTTATTGATGTGTTCTGTAATGGGGACAAGTTTTTAAGACGGTCATAATTCTTCTACTTGTAGTTGTTTTACTACTTTTGCTACTAATGACGCTGATTATCTATAGAATGTTGACATTATGCTGTAACTGTTGTACTATGGGACAGTTGTGTTGGGGAAGACAATCAAATTAGGCTCTCCAATCAAGTTGAAACATTTGAATATAATTAAACAATATTCAGAGTGAATATTTGTATAGAAACTCGAGTTTGTGGTGAATCTTGATTTGCATCCTGCATGTTTCGTTATGCAGTTATATTATTCTTGTACATACTTATATTGCTAAGTGTTAGCAAACCAAATGATATCAACTCATTTGAACTCAACCATAATCATCTAATTAAATACATAAAATCATCTTTTTTATGAATCTGTTGTTGGAATGATTGCTCGAATATTGACTTTATGTGGTCAACGCATGATTGATAGCTATTGCAAGTCAAAAATTAAAAACAAATTTTTAGCACAGTTGTGCACTGAAACTCATTTGAAACATGTTCTTTTTAATCCACTTTTGCATCATATATATTCAGCATCTCATGCATCAAAAAAATGAACCAATCAGCTGCAGCACCTAAACTTATTTTTTTGTTTATCATCCAAATTCATCAAAAATTAATAATACGTTTTAATGAAGCCAAGCTTGTAAATCCATCATTTACAAAGTCGAATCTCCCCACTTATCTACATGGGGCCTACCAACAAATGAACAATTTTCAACATGTATATTATTATATTGTGATTTGTGTAAATATTATTATAAATGTGATATTTCAGTGAAAGACAATTATTTTGAATATCACAACATTGTGTATATATTATTTGATTTGATATTGTGTTTTCATATTTGTTTCAACATGTGAATTATTCATCTTCATTCATCAATTTCAACTCATGTTTGTTTCATGTTGTTTTTTGTTCATTATTTTCTTTATCAATGTAATCAAAATATATATTAATCATATTCAATGCAGGAGCATTGATTTTTCGAAGCGGAGGAAGTTGTTACAGGGCAAAATTATCATATTTTGACTGTTGAATTGTGTGAATTATATTTCTACATAAACCCATCAATAATGAAGTTGTTATGAGAGTTGATTAGTTACTTACTTATAATCTACAGTATAATTACTTGACTATCATACCTTAATCCCCATAAAGCTAGTCTTTGTGTGCCAATCATTTATTTCTATTGACAACTTTAATGTTGTTTGATATAACCAATTTATAAGTCTTATACATTTCATACTTACAATGATAGAGAAGATTAACAAAATGTTTCATTGTGCTCTGAGATAAAAATTAAGTTATCTTGCATCATAAAAATATTATTTAAGATTCAAGTAGATTTCATATACTTTAAAAGTCTTACTGTCCAAGATAGTTTGTTGTGTTTTTAATGAATCTATGGATACCACCCTAGAGATGCATGGCAACATTGCACAGCAACCAGAATGGTATAAAAGGCACAGCCCTGGCTTTAGACAATATCATTCTGAAACCAATTTTATAAATAAAACCTATTTTCACAACAAATTTATCTTGGATCTTTTCAGTCATTATAATAGAAACCTATTATAATAAATTCTACAAGAGACGACATTATAACAACCAAAGGTACAAACAACACAAGTAGTATAAACGAACAATTCATATGAACATTATTCAGCCCAATTAAAAGCTGAACCACAAGTTGTAAAATACATCAACTAACTGACGACACAACTCACAGCTAAAAACACCCCAAATTCAGCTGTGAAAGCAGTAAAATGTGCCAACTCAGCAGAATCTTCAAAGCAACATTCAGGAATAAATCAAACAAATCATTAATATTTCATCAGCATTATTGATTCAATTAGCTGTTTCTTTTAGCAATATCAATTTGAATAACTTGCATTCAACAGAGATAAATAATTTTTACTTGCTGAATAACAAAATCTGCTGAAGAACAATCGTTAAGACACAGATTAGTTTTAACTGAACAAGAAGTGTTTATAGAACATGTATACCCCATGGCAGCCCAATATATGAAATGGTAAAGGGCACGGTGACTTTGATCTACTGACCACAAAATCAATAGGGGTCATCTACTGTTTTTGCTGGCCAAAATCCATGTAAAGTTGGAAGATCCTAGGTCAAAGTGTTTTTTTTTAACAGAGACCATTTGGTCTGCTGCCTGACAAACAGACAAAGACCGACCCACAAGTGAAAAGCAATATAGCCCTATATCAAAGATGGAGGCATAATTACATATACTTAAAGCCCAAGGGTCAAATTTATGATTGTTGAATTTTGCAAAAAACATTACAGCAGAAACTCAACTGAATCAATTAATCAAATCCACAGAAGGAGAAGAAACATTATTATAAATACAAGGATCATTAACAAATCCAAGGTAAAAGCTGAATTATGGTGAACACATTATTCATAATGTTCACAGGTGTTAGAGAGATATTTGTTCTATGTTGTGTGGTCTACAGATTCCAGGGTGGCTGGTGTCACATGTTTAACATTCTACTTTCTGAAACAATCATTATATCAAGCAAATAGTTGGGTCTTTTTAAAGAGGCCTTGGAGCTAAAACTCTAGTTAACAGCAGTACTTGGAGACACAGAAGCACTTGGTAATCAACTTCCGTACTGTAAAATAATAAAATTTTACTTGTTGTAGATTAATTATTAGATTGTCCAAATAACTGGACTTCGAAAGAAAAAATTTCAACTTGACCTCCAAAATAGACAAGATTTCCCTTCCAATCTAAAAAACACTAAATTTACAAGTAAATAATTATAAAGAAATAGCATTTGAAACAAATCTATAAAATGTAATGCCCTTTAAAATAAATGATTTTACATTAAATCAATCAGGTTCCAGGTACAATAGGACGAACTAATGAGTATATAAAAGATGCCATTCATAGCATGATGAGTCGAATATGTACCAGAAAAATGTCTGTTTTTTTCCAGAACTTTGCTCTCGGGCAACCTGCTGTATATAAGCCGACATTCCTTGAATTATTAGTGAATCTGGTCAGGAAGAGTTAGAAGGTTGTGAGGAAACATCATATGGTATGTTTCTTACAAGTTCATATTGCATATAATCCCTGTTGCTTTGGTTTGCTGATGTTATTGTTGCAAAAGTATCTCAAGGAAATCTGTCTTAATTGTAAATTGATAAAATTGTTCCAACTCCCTATTTTTCTGGTTAAAGTTGGATTATGTTATAAATTTAGTGGTTCATTCATATTGGCCTACACACAATGCATTCCAGACTCTCAACATTTGTTTATCTTTCAAATGCCACAAAAAAATGCCTCCATGAGAAAGTGGTGTCGTAGCTCTTATAATAAACTGTACAGGAAATATAATAGAAGATTCTATTCCATCATAATAGCAAACTATGCTAAACGATTAAAGAAATACCAGTCAGGACAAGGTTATGGACAGTATGTAGCTGACACAGCACAAATATATAACAGCAGCAACTATGTATAACAGTATCCAAATAAAGAGGCTAAGTATGGCAAGTAAAGAAGACTTTACAAGATTAGTAGACATTATGGGCAACAGACAACAGACATTGGCAATACACTATAGTATTACTGAACATCTTTTTGTTTTCGTCTAGTAAACAGATTATTTGGTGCAAAACATTCATAGTCTAAATCCTTAGAATTGGTTACAAACACACAAACATTGAATTCATGTAGCAGCATGTTATCATATTTTTCATAAAAAAAACTTTTTTAAAAAGAATTGCTTTTCCTGAATAATCCATACAGTCTGACATTTGTTTATTTTATCACAAATTTCAATAAATTATGGCAATAGTAATTACAAAATAAATTTGGAATCAAGAAAATTTACATAACAACATTATATGCCCCTGGCTGTAGACCTACTGTCTATGAAATATGCACATTTTGGTCTGTAAGCCACTTAAGATTCAAGTGCTAAAAACAAACTGTCCGCAAAAATTATCCAAAAAACAACAATGTTGAATTCAGTGCCAAGAAAACTCTCTGATTTCTTGATTTACTATATAATTCCTTAAAAACAACAAAGAACTATATTGTAAACACTTTCAAACAGAATTTCAACACCATTTTATATTTCTGGCAAATAGCTGAAAATCTTAAACAAACCTGATATTTGTTTGGATTATCACCAATCGTAGAACTTAACTGAAACAAGGTCAGATCTGTCTATTTATAATTTGAAAGTGTGAAGATCGATGTCTTCAATACCCTACCACCCAGACACCATAGAAAATAAAGTTGCCAAGCATGATAAAATGCATCAGACTGTTGAGTAAAGATATAATAACTTCAGGCACATACAGTGCCAGACAATGCAATGTTCCACCATCTAATTCAGATATAAGACTTTATTTAAAAATATGGTGTTAACAGCTAGAGCATTAATGTAATTGGCAAGCTGTAGAAGATTAGTACATAGAAGAATGAATTGTCTGTATACTCTTACAAAAAGCACAGACAACATTTCGTTGTATTTGGCCAGATTACAAACCAATGGGACAAAATGATGACTGAGCATTTAATGTCTTGCATTGGCCATACACCATGAAAAAGCAACACTGGCACAAACTCACTGAATGATGAAAGTATTCACTTGTTATGCATTGGCCATACCATAAATACGTCATTGACACAAACAAAATACTAACATTGAAGGCATTCATGCCACATCTACAAACACAAGGTGCACAATGTCTGGATCAGGATATATAAGACCAATGGTGATACAGATTGCTCAGGCAGAGGTATAATGGCAGCTAGATCAAGCTGCTGTCAGATTATGAAGTCAACTGAAGCATTCTGGCCAGAGTAATACCACGACTGGCAAAGAGAACATTGGCAACTATTTATAAGTAATCCTTCATTGCATTAATATACAGCAAATATCATCTTGCTTCAGGTCACAATCAATGCTGATCATCTTGGCTATAAGACAGACAGATGCTGCTCTGAGGGACTGAAGAGACTATGTACTTATATCCAATAATTTGTAATCGCCACTTCTTTACAGTAATATGGACAGTGTGTGAGAATGACTGAACAAATCTAGAATAGCTAGTTGCATAGCCGAAGTTCACTGGGTTTATTTTAAAATGAAGTTTGTTAGAAGTGAAGTTTGTTTGCTGTTGCACATTACATATATTATACAGTATTCAGGTGTTTAGTACAATTTTTGTACATGAACAGTGACAAAAAATGAACATATACTGACTGCAGCCTTTGAATTTTTGAAAGCAGGACAATGCTGGAGGACAGAGAGTATAAAACAACATTGCCTTACAGAGCATGTGAGGGAACTTTAACAGCAAAGACCGTACTGACGTAATGTAATTATAGTAATACATCATGATAAATGCATAGTCAGCAAAAAAGGAAAATGCAATAGGAGGGATACAGCATTGAGACTGTCAAGTTAAAACCACAATATATCAGGTGGCAGCAGTTATATTAACATTAATATCACAGACCACTTGTTGTCAGTCTGAGAGATTTCAAATATCTACTTGATTCTCCTTATAGAGTATCTCTACATATATTGTGGGATAATGATCAATCAAGCTTATTCAATGTGATAAATTGCCTATATTTCCCTATAGGATGCTTTGTTTCAAGATTCAATGATAATGAAATGAAGGGTTAATACAGTTTTATGTGGTACATCAATATCATAGTCTCCCAGTGAAGTTGGGCAGGAATCCAAAGTTTGCATGCCTCAGCAATTCCTAAAGTAAAATGGCCAACCTGTATAAAATGTAAAGGACCATTACATACAAAGACACAAAAAGCATAGCATACAAAAGCAGCATTGTCAGCAAAGCAAAGGGCCTTGTATACAAAGGCAATGAGCATTGTTAACAATGACAAAAGGAGCATTGTATGCAAAGTCAAAAGGAACATTGCATACAAAAGCAAAAGGAGCATTGTGTACAAAAGCAAAAGGGGCATTGAATACAAAGGCAAAAGGGGCATTGTGTACAAAATCAAAACGGGCATTGAATACAAAGGCAAATGGAGCATTGTATACAAAGGACTGAATCAAAAAGGTAAAAATAAACTTTGATACTTTCTCTCTGGGTCAATGGCATACATATATGCACCTATTTAGGATGCAAAAAATTACCCTAATATAATTGTGCAGATTGATACCACTGTTTGCTGACAGCTGCTGGAATGTAGGTGTGACTACAATATGGATACATCAACCACTGCAATATGAATACACCAACCACTTTATGCAACAAAAAACAACATAGCATTCCTATACAACCATTGATGTTAAACAACATTCACATCACAGCAACAAATTTAGGCAAACCTACAATCACCAAAAAATAGGACAAAATTAGACCAGTAATTAACATACAAATATCTATACTGAGGAAATCATGGCCTGAACTTGTAACTAACTGTTCTCCCCACTTATTTATCTTTATGAACTTTCACTCCAGGAATTACAGAATGTTATATATTCATTATAAAACCCTGGTAGGAAAACTGTTTAACACTCAACAGAAAGACATTTAAACACATATTAATGTCTCTGATACTGCTGGAATGCCAGAAATACATCACATTATTGTCAGGGTACCAAACTGTTATACCAGCAATAATAAGTCCTAATCTTATGAAGTAATCATGATGAATATAAGCAAACAGGTTATACCAAGGAAATAAATAATGCACTAGGTGTTACACTATGTTCCAGAAACAAAGTTGGCAAGTATATGAAGGTTCGATAAACTGTACCAGATAATGCCAACTCATGGAGTTCACTGTAACAGCTGATTCACTTGATGATGTTACAATGTTGCTAAATATCTGTATACCAACAAATGTACCATGAGAAGCTTCATAGTGGTTGAATGTGGGAAGCTGATGGTGTCAACCTTTAAGGGTCACCATTGTAGTGCCACCATTGCAAAGTCACCATTTGAGGGCCATATTTGCAGGATTACTATTGGACGGTCACAATTCCTATTATGCCAGACTTGCTCAGCCTTAACGTTTGTCAAAATAGTTTGGTGAATTCTTTCAAGCTAAACGATTTGACTATTGGATTATGGATTAATGTTAAATCGAGTTTGAAGGTTGAATTGACAAATGGCAATTAAGTGTCAATTGGAGAGCAGCCATTGGACAGTCACCATTAGAAAGTCACCCTTGCAGCATGACCATTGTAGGGTTTCCCCATTGCCCCATGGCAATTGGAGCATGACCATTGATGGGTCACCATTGGAGGGTCAGAATTGCAGCATGAACACCACTGCTTGGCAACTGTAGGGTGATCATTGCAGGGGTTAAACTGGATTAATTGTTTTGGTCCTCCCTTGCAGCATATATGCTCTCATGATGTAAGAGAAACCCACATGCCAAAATGAACCAATTCAGCAATTTTCTAATGTATTCTAATCAATTAATTTAACATCATTGAATAGTAGAGAAACATCAACAAGAAGTGACTTAATATTTAATGTAACAGTGAAAATAAGTATAAATCAATGGCAATGAAGTATGATGATTGCTCTTTCATGTTGCACAGTATCAGGTTACATTGTTACTTTGTAAGCTGTAATAACATTGAACAGCTCTGTTATACAAGGAAGACATTGCATGCTAAACACTCCTTTAAAACTTGTAACACACTTATCAGATATGGATAAGCCACACAATGATATTAATTACAGTTAACAAGCATCAATGGTAGCAGTATTAATCAGGGGGAAATTAACCTTTTGAACTTTTCTGTTGTTCATGTTGTTGAAGTGTACACTATGAATCAGAAAGAATAAATTAGTTTTTAATTGTTGCTGAGAGCCATAACTCTCATAAATTAACTACATTTGAACTTATAGTAAATAGGAGCAAATTTACATCAAGAAACTACTGAGAATTAAATCTGAAGATGGTACTTAAGTATTAAATCAAAGTGGAAGTTTCCTGTAGGGATTATATTTATGGTTTATAAACATATATATGATTGTATGCCTAATAGATAGTGAGAGATACCATTAACATGGTCAAAACCTGTGTTTGACTGTCAATCCATGTTCGACTCATAGACTGGCTCAAGCAGGTTATCTTCTGTGACATTGGCTCACACTGTTAGGCGTTTAATATATTTGACGGAGCATGAATGATCAACAAACGCTTATACCCCGGCAGAAGCAATGCCTTAAAAACGTTGAAAACCATCTAGGCAAAAACCACATGGAAACAAACATCATTGACTTCCTATTATAGGCTGCAATGATTCATAATTACAACCCATGTTGCAATGTGACTAACAAGTTAATTTCCTCCATTGATTACATCAGTACAACTATAAATCTTCTTCCATATAAGGTCATTCCAACAATTCATGAAATGTTGACACCCATTCTGCACTAAACCAATTAAACAAAGCCATTTACGGAAACATTAGCCCCATTAACCAATCTGGCAATGGTTCAGGTTTCAGACAAATTGGACCTTAGACCGGAAATATGGAAACTGGACACCGATGCCTATAGACTAGCTTGTTCCCATGTTTGCTCCATTCATATCTAATAATATCCAACAATAAGCCAAGAACCAGCCTCACAATTTCTTAGACTGGTACCACAATTTAATTGATTTATTTATCAGTTTATTAAACAATAAGCTAGGAACCACTCTATATTTCATAGACTGGTACCAAAGTCAACTCTTATAAACAGATTTATTAAACAAACAGCCAGGAACCAGTCAATCTCTTCAGCAGATAAGTTTCTTGTCCTGAAATTCAGGAATTCTTGTCATGCAAGAAACTAGAAAATGCTTTTGATACATTGTTGAAAGAAATATCTAACCAAATTGGGTAATCAATGTTGAGGTCTCCAAGGAATTACATCCTGTCCATAAAAAGCCTCCTTGAATGTCAGTTTTACAGTAACTGTCGTCCTGGGCCGAGTTAATACTTTCATTACGTAATCCATCAAACCACTCAATTATAAACAAAGATTCAATCTGTCGAGCAGCGATATTTAAGGACAAAAACATCCCTGTGATATTTACGACAAGTCAGCAACTAAGCATTTTGTCATCAACGCTGATTTCTGTACATGGTGAGTTGTTGAGCACTAAAAACTTGTAATGAGAATCAAGGAAATCAAGAACAATTTCAGTAATCAGATACAGTATTTCGATAATTATTGGTTGAAATGTTGCCAAAGCTGAACTGAGACATTTTAGTGTCTTACAAGAACTAAACATAGTACCACCCTATGGTAAAAAGTGGCTCCAATGGCCTGGTCAAGAGACTTGTTATATGATAAAACTGCCTACCACACTAAAACTAATGTAATTTTGCACTTGTAAAATATATACGAATATGCACCTTAGAGAAGGGGCAAGGTAACTGGCCCCTACCAGCTCATTTTTATAATGTATGCAATCAAATAGGGATTTTTCTGTTCATTATACCTTTAAATTGGTCAGTAGTTTTTCAGTTGTTATAAAAATGAGGACTACCTAACAACAAGCACATTTCAAGCAATTGCATTAAAATCAGTTTGGGCGTAATGTAGTGCCAGTACAGTAACCCTTCGACTAGCCAGGTATTTCTACAAGAAGTAAGCTTGGTATGTGTCGCATATTCCTTTACAACTATGATTGTTCTATACTGTCTCAGTAGCCTATTTTTTTTACTCATAATTATAAATATTACTAATCAATATACACTCAACTAGCAACCATTTTTGTATCCATCATATTGATACATGTAAAAACATTATTAATAAACTACTATAAGTAGAAATGGAGGGCTATTCAGTTATGTTCCAAGTGGTTACAGGATTCAATTAATATCAGGCTTGGCCATAATTACAATATTTCCGAAACATATAAACAACCAACTTCAACTTCAACATTTATTCGTGATATGTAGGCCTCCGGCCCATACACAATAACATAATATAATACAGTTATTACATATAAACAGACAAAGACAACACATGAAGAGGAATTACTTGTACAATGCATACTTAAATCAACAACTATGATATGAAATGTAAATTTGTCAGCTTCAACTTAAGTCAACATCAATAGTCATTTTGCTCGTTACACAGTTACAAATTAGGAATATAAATCAATATCGATAGTAGTTAGACAGGTAATATATTATTGGATAAAAGAAACAATTACAAACTCTGCGGATGTACATGTCCTAAGTAAATATTTCTAAATAATTCGATCTACGTTTTAGGGCATAGAACAAATACATTGCTAGGTTTCTAATTGTTTCTTCTTTTCTTGTGGACATTAGTTGACAAAATTTATCATAAGTTGGATTGCATGTATATAAAACTGGAAAGTATTTCACTCGAAGATCATTATAACATGGACAAAATAAGGTAAAATGCATTTCATCCTCAATCACACTTTCACAATAAAAGCAATGTCTGAATTCTCTAGGAATATTATAGTATCTTCCTTGTTCAACCATAAGACTATGCGAAGAACTTCTAAAAGCAGATAGGCATTTACGAAATTTTGGAATATCTATACATGTAACGTAAGGTTCTAAACCATGATTCAATTTAAAATCCTTGTAAAAAGAGAGTTTAACATTATTAGAACATTGATTTCTCCATATTTGCAAATATTGATCTTTCAGACGTTGTTCATAGCATTTTAAAAACATTCCTGGACTATCAACTGATTGGGATTCCCATATATAACCAAAACCATTACTGTACAAGTTTCGCTTAACTAGTGTTGCCCAGTTCTCATAACCTAATGTATCATAATGATATAACATGTTATAACATAATTTGATATACCTATTATCACAACAATTAAGTAAACGTATCCAATATCTAATTGTTCGTTTTTGTGCATATATATACATCGGGAACCTACCCAGATCTCCCAAAATTGCATTATTACAAGACATAAGACTAACATTTAAATATCGCTTACACGCATACACATGAACATTTTCACAACATTGAGTGTTATGTACTCCCCAGATTACTGAGCCATATAACATGATACTAGCAACTTTAGAGTCGAAAACTTTAAAAAATGTTCTATAAGGCACAAAAGGTAGGTTACTAAAAGAATTAAGAATGTGATTGCATGCTACTTTAGCTTTTGCAGACATGAACTCAGACATCTTGTATAATGATAATTTACTAGTAAAATGAACACCAACATATGTAAAAGAGTTAATAACATCAACATTCTGGTTGTCATATTTCCATTTTTCATTTTTAGACAGCATACCACCGTTCTTGAAAACAACAATTTTCGTTTTTTCAACGTTTACAGATAACTTGTATGTATCACAAAAATCATGCAATGTATTTAGTTGGCGCTGCAAGCCAATCACCGTATCAGATAAAAGACCAACATCATCAGCAAACATGAGAAGGAATATTTCAGTATAATCAGGAAATAATTGGATACCTCTTACATTACTACTACAAATTACGTCGTTCAACTCGTTGATAAATAATGAAAAAAGTATAGGACTAAGACTACATCCTTGACGTAAGCCTATAGGACATGTAAATTCATCTGTAAGACCATTACTGGTTCTAACTGTAGCTTTAACAGAGTTATATATAGATACAATTGAGTTATAAAGATTACCTTTAACACAATCTTTACTCAAAACATTACACAGAATTCGACGATCAACAGAGTCAAAGGCTTTTTTGAAGTCTATAAATGCGACATATATAGGTCTACGTTTCATACTCAAATACTTGTTTATAACAGAATACAAAATAAAAGCGTTATCAATAGTTGAATAGCTACTTCTAAACCCAGCCTGACACTCTGCAATCTTGTTATATGCTTCTGCAAAAAATGTAAGTCGTTTAGTAATGATTGCAATATAAATTTTACTAAATACGTCTAATAAGGCTATGCCTCTATAATTATCAGGTACATGAATACATCCTTTCTTATGAAGAGGAACAATGATTGATTTTGTCCATGATGTAGGAAATTCTCCCCTTGCAAATAATCGGTTAAACAGTTTTGAAATAAAAGGTAATAAAATATCAATACCGTAAACAAAATGTTCTGGGATTAGATGCCCAGAAGATGCTTTTTTAATATTTATTGATTTTATAGTATTTAAAATTTCCTCATCAGTAATTGGGGAATTGAATACAGTATCTTGTATATCATCAATATCGTCTACATTCATATTCTGTTCAGTAACCCGTTCTATGTCGTCATTATTGTCCATTGCAAACAATGTACTGAAATGTGTGAACCATTCTTCAATAGAAATTTGAGGAACAGCCCTTTGTTTATTTGTCATTTTTTTAATTTCTTTCCAAAATAATTTGGAATTGCCAACTGACTGGTCAAGTCTATTTAAATATGTATTATAGTGTTGTGAGCGTTTACGTTTACAAATGTTTTTATAAGCACTTTTATGTGTTAGATATTGGTTAAGAGAATCACTGGTTCGGTATTTCCGAAATAACCGTAAGGATTTCATTGCTATAAACTTAGCGTCTCTACATTCCGCATCAAACCATATTTTCCCAGTCCTATTTTTATGCACATGCCTACTTTTAGTAAAGGGTTGAGAGGTATACAGAATAGTTTTTTCAAACTGCAACAATACAGTATCTATATCCGCATCAGGATCAGTAAGTAGATTCTCAAAATCATCAAAACATCCATTAAATGCATTTTCACGTAAAATACTTATAAAAGAATTTTTATTGTTAACATTTATGTCAATGTGGGTGCTATTATTTGAAATAGAATCATCGACGGCAGGGGTACCTGCCAACTTTAATGTCAAAGTGATCGCACAGTGTGGACTTTCAATGCGTGGAATAACTTTAAAATCATCAATGTTATCAGTAATTACTTTTGATACAATGAAGTAATCAATGACACTTGCCCCTTGTTGACCTACAAATGTAAAATCACCCTTTCCTCTGTCAGTTCCAAACCGTCCATTTACAATGAATAATGAATATGTTTTACAAAAATTTATAAGGTCTTGGCCAGATTTATTGATAACATGATCGACAGAATGTCTGTCTATACATATATCATCATCTAGGATGACAGCAATATCATGTAATTCTGGTACATTATCAGTATGAGAAACAAAGTCAGCAACGTTAGATGTACGTGAGTTTAAATCTCCACATAAAATCAGTGGTAGATGAATAAGATTTTCATGAGTAAGAACATTTTCCAAACTGTGAATTCCCTTTGCAACATTATGGGAGACTAAGTAAAAAGGTGATGACTCTGGTGGTAAGTACAAACAACAGTATATATAGTCACGCTCACAAAAAAACAAATATTTATCAAATTTCAAAATAATACCATATTCAAACGTGTTTGTTACTTTTGTAACAAATTTAGATATGGAGTTCTTTACTAGAACAATTACCCCACCCATATTACGGCCACCTTTCATAGAAGGTCTTGCCTTTAGTTCAAATAAAGTGTGATTTGGAAAATATGTGAGACAAAATTCATGATCAGTTTCCCAAGTTTCCTGAAGACCAATAACATCAAAATCTGACAAAAAGGAATCCACATCAGTAAAAGTTAAATTACGTTTAAGTCCTTCTATATTCCAAGAAATAAATTGTAATGGATGTCCAAATAGAGTTTGTGTAGGGCGTTGACCATCTCCCTAATCGACATGAATGGGCTCAGCAGGATCGTAGGCACTAGTATTCAAGGGTTGTTTTGTGTTTTGTTTATCACTATGCCTAGACCCTCGTTTAATAATGCGTTCATTGTTACGTTCAGCCATATCAACTTGGTGAAGCTTTCCGTTTTTATAATATCCCATGATGCCCTGTTTCCTAAGTCTATTGATTTCCTGACGTTGCATGTAGGTTAAATCACCAGCTATTCGTAGTCCTTTCCTTCGAAGTTCATCCCTGTACTTAAATAGTTTCATCTTGTCTTCAAAGCTGTGGAACGTGACCAGTACCATACGGGATTTACCCTCCTTCTTATCACCGATACGTTTAACTTTAGAAATTGAGTCAGCTTTCAGAATATCATCTTCTTTAGTAACACTAAATACTGAGTCCTCAATTATAGTTTCCAGAGGTTTATCGTTGTTAACATCATCTTCTAGACCAAATAGCCGTAAGTTACACTTAAGGCGTTCTGATTCCATGATATTAAGTTGCTTCTCCATAGCTGTGATGTTGTCTCTGGATATTTCATCATGTAGTGAAAGGTATGCCATATCATTCCGTACAATATCTGCATCATACTCATTATGATCCAACCTTTGTTCAATAGCTGATAATCTATGATCCAAATTATCTTGTTTATTACACACTTCGTTAATATTGTTTTTCATGTTACCCAGTTCTGTATCAATTCTCTTCAAGTCCTTTTTAACATCTAATATATCGTGTTTGACATCCTTAATATTACTCTGAAGTTGAGCGTGAGACTCAGAAAGTTTATTATCAAGCTCCTCATGTGATTTCTGCATTTGTTTCAAAATTAGCATGGTATCTTCAGTAGGACCTGGGTTAAGTTCGATGTCCGATGACAAAATCAATAAACGGCTACTGTATGATGCATATGTTGTACCAATCACACAGCCTGGATATACTGGAGACATAGAGGTGATACCATTAAAGCCACAATAAGGTTCCGGAACGACATATTTTCTATAGATAGAAAACACAAATCTTTGTTACTGATTTGAAGACTGATATATAATTAACACATCATGCTATTAAAACACGCTCTTATTGTCATATATGTGAAATAATCTTCCCTTGAACATTGGCAAAACGTGCCCGGTTTGTTTACAAATACGGCGTTTAACAGCATCTCCGTCACTTTCCGGAGACTACCGAGATTTTTTCGCCAGTTTCTGATAACCAATGGATAGATAGCACACATATGATAACGTAGGGTGCACACTATAACCCGGTATTTTCCAGTACCTTCCGGTATCGTATATAGTAGGACCTGGTCTCCACGTCAGAAAGGGTATGTCACCCCTAGTAACAATAACTATATGGAATACCTGCGTAGTACCACGATTCCTATATGGCATAGAAGTACAGAAGATGTCATCACCAGAAATACTGAAACTCGAAAGATATCAGAGGAAAATCCTCAAACATCTACAAGGACTACCTACTACTACGACTCCGACTGCTGCTGTGTATACCCTACTTGGAGGAAAACCAGTTGAACTCCTCCTAGACTGTAACTACCGTAAGTACATGAACAACAACAACAACAACAGTAGCCCGTTATTGACATCTAATCACGTTGTGTATTGCCTTGTATATTGCCTTGTATATTGACATTAATCAATGGAAACATGCCAGAGGCGGGGGATTAACTATGCGTATGCAATATAGATAGTGCAAATGGCCGTGTGCAGATGTATTAATTTCTTCGATAATTATTATATTTATATTTTCATGTACACTAGAATCTACAATAAAAAAATAATTGTTTACTTGTACGTATATAAATCTGCATGTTCAATGTATACGAATGTTTCATAAAAACGTGTCAATCATTATGAAGATCAAAGAGGTGACCTTTTCTTTTAATATCAATATACGTAAGGCGTTTCAATAATTCCAGGAAAAGTGCTCTATAATATTTATCTTTTGGACAAATTACTTCAAACTTTGCCTTTAAATAGAACAATTCATAATACATAGTGCACGATGAATCGAACGCATGAGTATGTGTCATACAAAATGGCGCGGTTAACACAGTAACGCAAACAATTGCTACCCGGCGCAACGTTATCTCTGGTCGTACCTTATTAACATATTCTGACTAAATCTCACTCAGTCAGTCAAATGACACACAAAATTCACCGGTTACAACAACAACGATGCTTTATATTCTCAAAAGGTGCCTTGCTTCAACGTATGCTCTTCCTGGGTCCCTATGCAAAGCATTCGAAAGTGTCACAAAATCAAGCAGAAACGTTCAACGCAACGTCTAGCGTCTGATTCACAACTGGCCTTACCTTCCTTTGATCATCTGCAGCAGTACAACTGACAGTCTGGAAGCGCTCATATTATTCTTACATCCTACCCAGTGACATACAACGCTCTTAACTGGCAGTGGTTATTAAATCTACTGTTTTAAGTCTTAATTTACCTGCCAAAATACAAACACTGGTCAAATTCCAATGATTAACCGACATTTGACGGGCGATTTTAATAGGGCGACAAATAAACCTGAACACAACTGCGGGACTATTTAAACTATGGCATAAATTGATCCAAATGATGTTATACCGCCCTTCGCAAATGTTCCATGCAGTAATTTTAGGTCGTAGTGAATTGGTAGCTGTTTGGTTGGAGTCAATGTGTTGGTAAGTTTGACGATTTCTACGACGTGACGTCAAATTTAGCCCGAGTAGCCATTACTGACGTTACTATGGCAGCAGTGCCATTTTGTATGACTCACCCTAAATCGTTTGATACATGGTACAGTATGTATACTGAATTGTTCTATTAAGATGCAAAGTTTAAAGTAATTTGAAGATACGATACACATTATAGAGCACTTTTCCTGGAACTTTTGAAACGCCCCTCGTAAAACGCACAAACATGATCTTATGAATGGAAAATTAAAATATATGTTATATCCACATGCCCTTAAATTTTCCTATGCATATGTATTTAACTGTAGCTAGCAACATTTTGTTTATTGTCTGATACAACATAATCTGTAATAAAATATAATAAAACTACAATGTAGATGTTTTTGTTTGTCCTTATAATTTTATATCGCTGGCTTAGAATGAGAAGATCGTTAGTGCCATATCTGAAATCTATATCACAAGGCACTTCTTATGAGCATATTTTCATGAAAGCTTGTTAACCATAAGTAAAGAGTAATTTGTCAGACAGATTTTCTTATTTTCTCAAAATATGATTTTGTAGATACGATCTTTTCATTCTAAGCCAGCGATATGTTATATATCATGGGGTTAATGTGCTTGTCTATATAATTCCATGATTATATTAAGTGATATATATTCATTCACATTTCTACACTAATCCTTTAATTGGATTGTACATAGCCATTCAATTACGTGTCAGTCGTGATATACAACAGGATACCGGCAGATACCGGTGTACCGGGTTTTGTGCGTATACTTACGATTATTGACGAAATCTTCGAAATCGTTCGGAAAATTTAAACGTAAACAATATTGAGTATTTTGTACGGAGGACAAAATACTAAATAGCGTTTTCAGTTGATTATTTCTCAAAGAAGGAACAGCGACCTGAGGTCAGATATGGGTCCCTTCTGCACCATTTTTAGTATAATTTAATATCTCAATATTTCGATATTCTTTTTTAGATAGAAAATACTACCATTTTAAACCTTATTGTGACTTTAATACTACCGGATAATGTTGACGAATAGCAGGAACTAACACACTGTTGACACAATTCAGATGTATAATTGTCGACTATATAAGTGTGGCTCTCAACAACTACACGAAACATTATTGCGAAGAATAATCCCATCAAACAGCAAGCAAACGACCTATAATGAATGTCGCTACCGTTGGTATATGGGTTATACTTTGTATTTATTTTGGACTTTCTTCTATTTTTCCTGTTTGCGACAAAGTGCCCTATCCTTATCCGGTATGTGCAAATGTCAACTCCCATTATGGCAGATACTCCCTTCCGTAGATTTACTAGTAATCACACTGGACTATACACTGATAATATGTACGCAAGTCAAGCGTGACGAATTCTTTGTTATAACCCGTGGGTAATTTATCGATATCACCCCACCACAATCAATACACACAGCGGTCAGTTTTCGAAGTTTAAATGTCAAATTTCACAATTACCGTTTTATTGTTCTTCTTGTAACTTTGATATAGCCTTTGCTACATATATATACACATATCATCCAAATCATGTGTTGTTTCCATGCGTAGTTTCTGTATAAATTCACATTTTTATTGCTTCTGTTAAATTTGTTTATATCTACCGGACATCACGTGACTCACGTGTCCCAGAAACCAACCAAGGAACCTGGTTGTATTCAATCCTGATAAAAGAATGCTGGTGATACCTTGCACTACTGGTCAATATATAATAATTTACATCAGCATTGATTTCACAATAATTACAACGAGAAGAGCATGGCGTACAGCTTACATTAATTTCTTAGAGGGAAAACATTGCAAGGTCAAGGTCACGGTCAGTAACGTTCCGATATATCGAGCATAATTGATTCCTTCAGCATCATAGTAAAATAAATGAACCATAATAAATGTCACCTAATCAATAATTATTTATATGTATACCATAAACTGAGTTGTTTTTGTGAGAAGAAAATATGATGATTGCAAACCTTCATGAACAGCCTAGTTTGAGAAGTTGATAATTGGTGGGCAGATCGAGAAATCACTGATCATTGTATAAACGATGAAAATTCATTATTAACATCCACAAACGTCAAGAATTTGTGTATGTTAAGAACTCCAAAATAGCAGCATAAATGAAAACACTGAAAACTTTTCCCAAGTAGTATTACCAATTGTCCCATACATGATTCAATGCTTGTAATCATGCTATCCCCCTTTTTACATTTCCTGATAATGACATAGTCATCAACAATATTGATAAAACCACTTCAACAAACTTGTCCATTCAGCATACTTAGTGCCGGTCATTAAATTGGTCAGTGGTTATATTGATTATCTTGTACTGAGAAAGAGATCGGTAATGTGTGGAATATGACACCAACTAATGCCCTACTTGCCACTATATATCTTGTGACATCAATTTATCGTACTATAGACTCCTATCAGCTAATCAAGTCCAGTGATGAAAAAATCCTGCCTAGGGATTATTTCCCAACAACATTTTGGTCAATCAACAATAGTGCGGTCATTGGGTAACATTAATATAATACGGTACAATATATCATCCGTCTACAAGAGTTCACATTCATTGGGTAACATTGAGTAACACTTGTAATACAGTATGGTATGATTGTTTGGGAGAGAACACACTAACGCAGTTATATACAGACTAAATATGTGTGATGACTATGACAGTATTTTCAACTTAATCAAAAACTTCCTCAACAATAAAGGTTCAACAAACAATGAAGTTGGCTACCAGCAAATTTTTGCAATAAAAACATAAAGGCAAGCAGTATCTCAAAAAGATATAAATTACAAGAAATAGAGAAAGCTTATCCAACCCAGAGTTGAGGAATGGAATATTTTGGGTAACTGGAGAGCTGATTGGTTTTTTTTCAATTTTGGGGAAAACTTCCTGATTTTCTATGACAATTCTTGTACACTTTGATGAAAATCCATTCAGCTGTTTATAACAATACAATTTCGATAAAGAAAATATTAACGGTCACGCCACCGAAGTCATTAATGGACATTCAATCAACATGATTCAAAAGAAAAGCTCACCTTGAGCACTACACAATACCTTGTGCTTGGATGGCGGATTAAGAGACTTGCATGCAACTGTCTGTGTCGCAAGCTGCCTTGTCTGCATTTCAGTTTTAAGACCTTTATGAAATTCTAAACCTTAATTAATAATTCATCAACAAACTACAATATAAACTGCATAATCAACAACTCCTTTTCACTGAACACTTTTAAAGTTCCAATACCAGATGATACAAATTTTCATACTTGAATATTTTACCAGTTCTGTTAAAACTAAACATATTTGTTAAAATCACCCCAACCTTATTATGTTTACAGACAGAAAAAATAGTTTCAATTTTTTAAAAGGTATTGTATTTTACAAAATACTCCTCTCATGTGACCCCTTATAATCATTACCACAGAAAAAGTTAATCATAAAATACTCTTAAAACAGATCATGGAGTCAAATTGAATACAGACAGCAGTAAAATGTGCCAACTCAGCAGAATGTTCAAAGCAACATTCAGGAATAAATCAAACAAATCATTAATATTTCATCAGCATTATTGATTCAATTAGCTGTTTCTTTAGCAGTATCAATTTGAAGAACAGTTTTCTATCTGCCTTCCATTCAACAGAGATAAATAATTTGTACTTGCTGAATAACAAAAACTGCTGAAGAACAATCACTTAGACACAGATTACTTTTTTACTGAACAAGAAGTGTTTATAGAACATGTATACCCAATGGCAGAACAGCAGTAAGATATGGTAGAGATGACAGTGACATTGACCAACTGACCTTAAAATCAATAGGGGTCATCTACTGTTGTTACTGGCCAACTTCCATGTAAAGTTTGAAGATCCTAGGTCAAAGTGTTTTTTAACAGAGACCATTTGGTCTGCCGCCTGACAGACAGACAAAGACCCGTTCACAAGTGAAAAGCAATATACCCCTATATCAAAGATGGAGGCATAATTACATACATTTAAAGTCCAAAGGTCAAATTTATGATTGTTGAATTTTGCAAAAAACATTACTGTAACAGCAAAAACTCAACTGAATTAATTAATCAAATCCACAGAAAGAAGAAGAAACATCATTATAAATACAAGGATCATTAACAAATACAAGGTAAAAGCTGAATTATGGTAAAAACATTATTCATAACATTCACAGGTGTTGGAGAGATATGTGTTCTATGTTGTGTGGTCTACAGATTCCAGGGTGACTGGTGTCACATGTTTAACATTCTACTTTCTGAAACAATCATTATATCAAGCACACAATTTGTGTTTAAAGATGCCATGGCGCTAAAACTCTAGTTAACAGCAGAGCTGGGAGACACAGCAGCTCTTGGGAAAGAGAACGTCTGTACTGTAAAATCATAATTACTTGTGGTAGCATAATTATCAGATAAGCTCATGAACAGGACTTCGAAATCAAGTTCAACTTTACCTCCTAATTTCCCTTCCAAGCCTTAAACAACAATAACGTTACTAGTAAATAATTATAAAGAAATAGCATTTGAAACAAATCTACAAAATTTAATGTCCCATGATAAATCAATAAGGTTCCAGGTACAATAGAACATACTAATGATCAGCATATAAAATATACCATTCATTGCATGATGAGTCGAATATGTACCAGAAAAATACCTGTTTTTCCAGAATTTGGCTCCCGGGCAATCTGCAGTAAATAAGCCGACATTCCTTGAATGATTTGAGAATCTGGTCAGGAAGAGTTATAAGAAGGTTCTGAGGAAACATCATATGGTATGTTTCTTACCAGAACTATAATACCAATAAATGCAGTAAGGCTGGAATAATAACTTCCTAGTTAATCACCCCCTCCGGACACTGACATATAAAAAAAAAATCCATTTTGCAAAATACTCAATGTTAAAAGAAATACCAGTCAGGAAAGATCACGGAACAAATAGCTGAAACAGCAGTCATGTATAACAGCATCACAATCACAAAGAGGCTTTGTATGACAAGTAAATAAGACTTTACAAGATAAGCAGACATTATGACCAGCAGACATCAGACAATACACTATAGTATTACTGAACATCTTTTCTCTATATTCGTTCAGTAAATACTATTAGACAAATCAGTGACCAAGCATTCAATGGCTTAATTTCAGTTGTGACAACATATCAGCAGTTGACTGGCAACAACATATACAGAAGATCTGAACAACTGACATGCAACCAACCTTTTATATACTGTCCAAACAATTCTAACACAAGATGATGACAAATATCAAAGGGTGACGCAGCATAAGGACAGACTGATGGTTTTGGACAAAATTATTTTCAAAGAAAAAATAAATTTCAAAATTTGTCATCTCCCTGTCAATGCCCACTCCCCCCAAACAATGAAACAGGAACTGTTTACATATCATTGCAACAGGAGGTTATTTCATGGTGAGGTGAAATATAAACTACAATTGGTTACAAACACAAACCTTGAAACACAGTGTGGTAATGTAACAGCATGTTTTGATATTTTTCATAAAATATGAATTGCTTTTCTTGAATAATTCATACAGTCCGACATTTATGTATTTTATCGCAAATTTCAATGAATTATGGCAATTGTAATTACAAAATTTGGAATCAAGAAAATTTACATAACAGTATTATATGCCCATGGATGGAGACCTACTGTCTATGAAATATGCACATTTTGGTCTGTAAGCCACTTAAGATTCAAGTGCTGAAAACAAACTGTCCACAAAAAATTATCCCCAAAAAACAACAATATCAAATTCAGTGCCAAGAAAACTCTCTGATTTCTTGATTTACTATAACATTCCTTAAAACAACAAAGAACTATATTGTAAACACTTTCAAACAGAATTTCAAAACCATTTTATATTTCTGGCAAATAGCTGAAAATCTTAAACAAACATGATATTTGTTTGGATTATCACCAATCATAGAATTTAACTGAAACAAGGTCAGACCTGTCTATTTATAATTCCAAAGTGTGAAGATCAATGTCTTCAAGACTCTACCACCCAGACACCATAGAAAATAAAGTTGCCAAGCATGATAAAATGCATCAGACTGTTGAGTAAAGACATAATAACTTCAGGCACATACAGTGCCATACAATGCAATGTTCCACCATTTAATTCAGATATAAGACTTTATTTATAAATATGGTGTGAACAGATAGAGCATTAATGTAATTGGCAAGCTGTAAGAGATTAGAACATATAAGTATGAATTGTCTGTATACTCTTACAGGAGCACAGACAAATTGTATTGTATATGGCCAGATAACAAACCAATGGGACACAATGATGACTGGGCATTTAATGTATTGCATTGGCCATACACCATGAACAACCAAGTCTAGCACAAACTCCTTAAATGATGAAAGCATTCATTGGCCATACCAATAAAAACATCATTGGCACATGTAACATGATACTGATGTTGACAGCATTCATGCACAATGTATATCATCATTATTGGCCACATCTGCAAACTATAGGTGCACAATGTCTGGTTCAAGTCATCCAATGTATTAAATGAAATGGCCAGTGACCAAACAAATTGTTGTGGCTTTTCTAGGTGCTAGATTAAGCTACAGTCGGATTATGAAGTCAACTGAAGCATTCGGACCAGACTAATATCATGACTGGCAAAGAGAACATTGGCAACTATTTGTAAGAAATCCTTCATTACCCTGGTAAACCATGTTACAGCAAATATCATCTTCCTTCAGCCCATAACCAATGCCAATCATCTTGGCATGGGTCTGGTTAAACCACAAGACGGACAGAAGATGCTCTGAGCGACTGTTTCCTTATGTCCAATATTTTGTTATTGTCACTTCTTCACAGTAATATAGACAGTGTGTGAGAATGCCCGAACTAATATAGAATAGCTATAGCAAGGTGCATAGCCAAAGTTCACTGGGTTTATTTTAAAATGAAGTTTGTTAGAAAAGAAGTTTGTTTGCTGTTTGCACACTACAGATATACAGTATTCAGGTTTTTAATACACGCAGTTGTCACCAAATGAACATTCTACTATCACAAAGTTAAGAAAACAGAACAATGCTCCAGGACACAGACAGTATAAAACAACACTGCCTTACAGAGCATGTAAGACAACTCTAGCAATATAGACAGTACTGAAGTAATGTAAGTATAGAAATACATCATGATAAATGTATAGTCAGCAAAAAAAGGAAAATGCCAGAGGAAGGATACAGCATTGAGACCGTCAAGTTAAAACAACAATATATCAGGTGGCAGCAGTTATATTAACATTAATATCACAGACCACTTGTTGTCAGTCTGAGAGATTTGAAATATCTACTTGTTTCTGTTAGATATGTTATATGTATGTTAATGTTATGTTATTGTATATCCACAGGTGCTGGAGTTAATTATATATGTGTGAGATAAAGAAGTGTTAGAGTTGTATTTTCATGGAAGCAGAGCGAGTACAAGCCTATAGACGTTAGCGGACTTAGTAGCGAAAACCTGATGAAGTGATATGACATAATTGACAGAAGTGAAGCGAACTAATTTAGCGGAAAGAAGCGAAGTGAAAGTAAAAAGTGAAGAGTGGTGAAGTGATTGTGACTAACCAGTGAACTAAAGATAAGCGTGATTACATTTGAAGTGGTTGTTAAAAGTGTTTGAGACTATAAATGGCGTCATCTAACTATAAAGTTCCTCCAGTGTTCTCTGAGAACAAACCCTATAGTCGTTGGGTTGATGAAGTTAAAGCGTGGGAAACATTGACTGACTTGGATAAGAAAAAGCAGGGTTTAGCCATAGCTCTATCATTGCCTGAAGAAGGACAGAACTGTATCAGAGATAAAGTGTTCAGTGAATTATCAGTTGATGAGTTAAATGTGGATGATGGTGTTTCTAAGCTTACTAAGTTTATGGACAAAAAATATTCAAGAAGGACGAGTTGAGTGAGGCATATGAGGCTTACACTGAGTTTGATCGTTATCGGAGAAGTCAAGCTAGCTCCATGGAGGACTATGTAATGGAGTTTGAAAAACGTTATAATAGAACTAAGAAATTCAAAATGGATTTGCCATCAGCTGTGTTGGCTTTTAAACTGTTAGAATATTCAGATCTGGACATGAAAGACAGACAGCTTGTATTGACAGGTGTGGATTACACACAAGCTGACAGGTTGTTTCCTCAAATGAGTTCTTCATTGAAAAAGTTCTTTGGACAACAGGCAGCTTCTGGTAACAATTCTAATGAAACTTCAAGGATAAAGGTTGAGTCAGCTTGTGTAACCACTGAAGAAGAAGTGAACTATTCACGCAATCGTTTTGGAAGAGGTTCTGGGTTTCGTGGTAATCGTGGAGGCTATCGGGGTCGTGACGCTGGTAGCTCTGGAGGCCGGGCGCATGGTGGAAACGGCCGTGGAGGATTCAGTAAAGGGCCTACATGGGATCGTGGATATGGAAATCCTTCCCTTAACAAGTCTGTGAACCCTGACGGACCGGATGGACTGCCTCTACGTTGTCATAGTTGTGATTCAGTTAGGCATATGGTTAATCAGTGTCCTCATTCTTATGAAAATATGTCTAAAGTGGAAAAGGCTGTTCTGTTCACTGGAAATAAACCACAGGAAGCACTTATATTGATGGCTGAGTCTGCAAATTCAGCTGTTCTAGATAGTGCTTGTACATCAACTGTTGCGGGAGAATCCTGGATGGACTGCTATTTGGACTCGTTAGATCCTAATATCAGAGAAAAAGTCAAAGAAGAATATAGTGATGCAGTATTTAAGTTTGGTGGCGGAACAGTGTTGAAATCAGTTAAGAAGGTTAAATTTCCATGTGTAATTGCGGGAACTGAATGTGACATTGAGACTGATGTGGTGTCCAGTGAAATACCACTTTTGTTGAGCAAAGACTCCATGAAGAAGGCAAAGGTGAAACTAGATTTAGAGAATGATAGTGCTTCGATATTTGGTAAGAATGTTGAGCTACAGTGTACATCCTCTGGACATTATTGTGTTCCAATTGACCAGATCAATGTTAGTGTTGAGGAGACGAAATCTGCAATGACTGTCACTAAATCTGAGAATAAGATGAGTGTGATTGAGAAATTGCACAAGCAGTTTGCACATCCATCAGCTAAACGTTTGAAATCTCTGTTGAAAGATGCTGGTGGTTACTCTGATGAACATTTGGACTGTGTGGATAAAGTGACTGATAATTGCTCTGTTTGCAAACGATATAAGAAAACTCCAGCACGACCAGTGGTTTCACTACCTTTAGCGACAGAATTCAATGAGGTAGTTGCGGTAGACTTGAAAGAATGGAAGCAAAATGTTTACTTTCTACACTTAGTTGATGTGGCTACTCGATTCAGTTTAGCAACAGTAGTGCGTAGGAAGACACCTGAAGTGATAGCTGAGAAGATTATGACTATGTGGATTGGAACTGGAATGGGACCACCTAAACGCTTTCTCGCTGATAATGGCGGGGAATTCGCCAATGAAGTGTTCCGGGATATGTGTCAGAATTTGAATATAGAAGTTATGAATACAGCCGCATATAGCCCTTGGCAGAATGGAGTGTGTGAAAGGAATCATGCGGTTGTTGATAACTGTGTGGCTAAAGTATTAGAAGAGCAACCAAATCTCAATCTTGAAGTAGCACTTGCATGGGCTGTTAATGCAAAAAACAGTCTATCAATGGTTTATGGGTGGAGTCCATACCAACTTGTATTTGGATCAAATCCAAATTTACCGAATGTTGAAAGTGATAAGCCACCAGCTTTGGAAAACACAACTGTAAGTGAAAATTTCGCTAAACATTTGAATGCCTTACATGCTAGTAGACGAGGGTTTATACGAGCTGAATCATCTGAGAGAATCCGACGTGCTTTGAGACATAAGATTAGAGCGTCAAGTGAATGTTATTCACAGGGAGATAGGGTGTACTACAAAAGGGATGACGAAAATAGGTGGAAAGGTCCAGGAACTGTTATTGGTCAAGATGGGAAGGTTGTATTCGTGCGACATGGTAGTATCTATGTTAGGGTGCATCCGTGCAGACTGATCCGTTGTGGGAATGAATTCAATGAAAGTGATAAGAATGGTGAAGAGATGGTTGTTGAAAGTAACCAAAGTACATCGCATGATTCTGATGAAGAAAGTTTAAATGCAAATGGGGTTGAACAGGAAAATGAAGATCTACAGGTGGAACAGGAAAATGAAGATCTACAAGTTGTTGCTGAACCGGTCATAGAGACTGAACCTGCTCGAATGGCTGCTAAAGTAAATAAAACCTCAAAAAACAGGACTGTACCTAAGGTTGGTGAAAGAATTGAATTTCGTGCACAAGGTAGTGACAAATGGGTTAAGGCAAAAGTGATTAGTCGAGGCGGTAAGGCATCTGGGAAAAACTGGGGTTACTTGAACATACAAGAGGACGATAAGGACACTCATACTGGTTTAGATTTCAAAGATGGTGTACATGAATGGCATGTTATTGAAGAGACAAATGATGTGAATGCAGTGTTTGTTCCTGCTTCTCGTCATAATGAAGACAAAGTGAAAAGTGCTAAACAAAAGGAGATTGAAAATTGGCAACAATTTGGAGTGTATGAACAAATTCCGTTTAATGGTCAGAAATTGTTGTCTACAAGATGGGTCATTACTGAAAAAGAATCTGATGGTGAAAGTTTAGTGAAAGCAAGATTGGTTATTAGGGGATTCGAGGAAGAAACTCCTGTAAAGTCTGATTCACCTACAGCTCATAAAGAAAGTATGAGAATGTTCCTTGCTGCGTGTTCCACTAAGGGTTATAATATTCATTCTATCGATATCAAGGCTGCGTTCTTACAAGGACAAACTATAGATCGTGTGATTCATGTGCAACCACCAAAAGAATATGAAACCAAAGGTCAAATATGGAAGTTAAATAAATGTGTGTATGGTCTAGTTGATGCGTCAAGGACTTGGTTTCTGAGTGTGAAAGCTGAGCTTGAACTATTGAAATGTGAACAGTCAAAGTTGGATCCAGCTGTGTTCTACTGGCACCAGGAAGGTCATTTATCTGGGTTGTTTCTAATGCATGTAGATGACTTTCTTTGGGCTGGTGATAATAAGTTCCAACAAAACGTTATTGTGCCACTTAGAACAAAGTTCCGTTGTGGCAAAGAAATGGACAACAACTTCAGATACATTGGAATAGACATAGAAAAGTCTGATGATCAAATTAATCTTCACCAACATGAGTATATCCAGGAGCTTAGACAAATTGATCAAACAATAAATAGTTCTTTAATTAGGAATGATATGTATCCAGAGTTAGTGGGTCAGTTACACTGGGTAGCTTCTCAAAGTAGACCTGACTTATGTTTTGATGTTCTTGATCTTGCTACTGTGTGTGATGTTAGTGACTCAAAATTGAAATCAAAGATAAACAAAGCTGTTAGAAAAGCTAAGAATAATAACTATAAGATGGCATATCCATCTCTAGGAAGTTTGGATGGTCTGGAACTTCTTCTGTTCTGTGATGCTTCTTATGCAAATTTGTCAGACAGATATTCTAGTGCAGGTGGTCATTTGATTTTCTTGAAAGGAAAAAACGATAAGTTATGTCCGATATCGTGGGGGTCTAAAAAAATCAGAAGGGTGGTGAAGAGTACTCTTGCGGCAGAGTCTTTGTCTTTGGTTGATGGAATAGATTCATGTTATTACATAAGAAGCATGCTACAGGAAATGTTCCAGATTGAAAATATTCTGATTAGGTGTTTCACTGACAACAAATCTTTGTGTCAAAATATTCACTCTACTAAGTTGATCTCAGAGAAACGACTACGCATGGACTTAGCCAGTGTGAAAGAGAGTGTGAATACGGGTGAAGTCACTGTTACATGGGTTCCAACATGCTCTCAATTATCTGACTGTTTGACTAAGGCCGGAGCAGACTTTCATCGTTTGATAGAAGTGTTAAGCACTGGGTGTTACTAAATGTAACTTATAGTATAGACTTTATAGGGTTGGCCCGGATTCTTTCTTGGACAGAGTTTATGTGAACATGTTTAAGAATGTTTTGTTACAAAGTTACTGTTACTTTTTAGTGATTTAAATAGTTGACATCATTTGTTACCTGTGGATTGAGTATTCTAAAGGTACTTGTTTCTTATCTGTTATGGAATTTATTTTGTTTAAGGAGAAAAAGACTTCTTAAGTTGCATAATCATTTTGGTTAAGACTATGTTATAATAATGATAAAGATTGTTATACAATTATTAACCATGTTTGTTTATCATAATTAAGACTATGTTTATAACAATGATAAAGATTGTTATACATTTATTGACCATGTCTGTTTATCATGCTTAATTGTTTTTTTTTAAGATTGAAAGAGGAATCTTATATGTATGTTCACTAAATTTATATGTTATTTGTTTTCTTCACTATTCATTCATTTCATGTTAAGAAACACAAGGGAGTCTGTTAGATATGTTATATGTATGTTAATGTTATGTTATTGTATATCCACAGGTGCTGGAGTTAATTATATATGTGTGAGATAAAGAAGTGTTAGAGTTGTATTTTCAGTTTCTCCTTATAGAGTATCTCTACATATATTGTGGGATAATGATCAATCAAGCTTATTCAATGTGATAAATTGCCTATATTTCCCTATAGGATGCTTTGTTTCAAGATTGAATGATAATGAAATGAAGGGTTAATACTGTTTTATGTGGTACATCAATATCATAGTTTCCCAGAGAAGTTGTGCCGGAATCCAAAATTTGCATGCTTCAGCAATTCCTAAAGTTAAATGGCCATCCTGTTTAACATGAAAAGGACAATCACATACAAAGCCACAAGAAGCATCACATACAAAACAAAAACAGCATTGTCAGAAAGGCAAAGGGACAGTGTATACAAATACAAATGAACATTGACTGCAAAAGCAAAAAGGAGCATTGTCTGCCAAGGACTGTTTCAAATAGGTAATACTAAACTTTGCTACTTTCTCCCTGGGTCAATGGCATACATATGATATATGCACTTTTGTTAGGATGGAAGAAATAACCCTAATAGTATTGTACAGATTGATACTACTGTTTGCTGACAGCTGATGTGCCAATGGGATGTAGGTGTGACTGCAATATGGATACATTAACCACTTTATGCAACAAAACAACATAGCATTCCTATACAACCATTGATGTTGAACAACATTAACATCACTAGCAACAAATCTAGGCAAACCTACAATCACCACAAAATAGGACAAAATTAGATCAGTAATTAACATACAAATATTTATACTGAGGAAAACATGGCCTAACCATGTAACTGTTCTACCTATTCATTTATCTTTATGCACTTTCACTCCAGGAATTACAGAATGTTATGTATTCATTATAAAACCCTGGTAGGTAAACTGTTTAACACTCAACAGAAAGACATTTAAACACATATTAATGTCTCTGGTTCTACTGGAATGCCAGAAAGACATCACATTATTGTCAGGGTACCAAACTGTTATACCACCAATAATAAGTCCTAATCTCATGAAGTAATCATGATGAATAAAAGCTAACAGGTTATACCAAGGAAATAAATAATGCACTAGGTGTTACACTATGTTCCAGAAACAAAGTTGGCAAGTGTATGAAGGTTAGATAAACTGTACCAGATAATGTCAACTGATAGAGTTCACTTTAACAGCTGATTCACTTGATGATGTTACAAGGTTGCTAAATGTCTGTGTAACAACCACTTGGTAATGGGAATCATCATAAAGGTTGGCTGAATGAGGGAGGCTGAGGTGACATGGCCATTGAAGGGTCACTATTGCACCAGGATCATTGGAGGGTAACCATTGCAGCATGATCATTGGAGGGTCACTATTGCAGCATGATCATTGGAGGGTCACTATTGCACCATGATCGTTGAAGGGTCACTATTGCACCATGATCATTGAAGGGTCACCATTGCACCAGGATCATTGAAGGGTCACTATTGCACCAGGATCATTGAAGGGTCACTATTGCACCAGGATCATTGAAGGGTCACTATTGCACCAGGATCATTGAAGGGTCACTATTGCACCAGGATCATTGGAGGGTAACCATTGCAGCATGATCATTGGAGGGTCACTATTGCACCAAGATCATTGAAGGGTCACTATTGCACCAGGATCATTGGAGGGTCACCATTGCACCAGGATCATTGGAGGGTCACCATTGCAGCATGATCATTGAAGGGTCACCATTGCACCACAATCATTGGAGGGTCACCATTGCACAATGAACATTGAAGGGTCACTATTGCACCAGGATCATTGGAGGGTCACCATTGCACCAGGATCATTGGAGGGTCACCATTGCAGCATGATCATTGAAGGGTCACCATTGCACCACAATCATTGGAGGGTCACCATTGCACAATGAACATTGGAGGGTCACTATTGCAACATGACCATTGTAGATTATCATAGCTTGACACATGTAGGATGACCATTGCAGGGGTTAAACTGGATTAATTGTTTTGGTCCTCCCTGGCAGCCTATATGTCCTCATGATGTAAGAGAATCCCACATTGCAAAATGAACCAACAATATTTAATGTAACAGTGAAAATAAGTATAAATCAATGGCAATGAAGTATGATGATTGCTCTTTCATGTTGCACAGTATCAGGTTACATTGTTACTTTGTCAGCTGTTATAACATTGAACAGCTCTGCTATATAACAAAGACATTGCATGCTAAACAGTCCTTTAAAATTTGTAGCACACTGATCAGATAGGGATAAGCCACACAATGGTATTAATTACAGTTAACAGCATCAATGTAAACAGTATTAATCATGGAGAAATTAACCAATGAACTTTTCAGTTTTTCATGTTGTTGAAGTGTACAATATGGATCAGAAATAATAAATTAGTTTTTAATTGTTGCTAAGAGCCATAACTCTCATAAATTAACTACATTTGAACTTATAGTAATTAGGAGCAACTTCACATCAAAAAACTGCCAGGAATTAAATCTGAAGATGGTTTAAGTATAAAATCCAAGTGGAAGTTTCCTGTAGGAATTATAGTAATGGTTTATAAACATATATATGATTGTATGCCTAATAGACAGTGAGAGATACCATTAACATGGTCAAATCCTGTGTTTGACTGTCAATCCATGTTTGACTCATAGACTGGCTCAAGCAGGTTATCTTCCGTGACATTGGCTAACACTGAAGAGGTTGTTGGATATTTAATTATTGTAAAATAGCAAAATCCTTATCAACTGTTAGACGTTTAATGTATTTGACGGAGCATGAACGCATTTAGGCTAGTGGCCGAGGGGTGATTTTTGGTCGGAACCCCTCCCCATGGTAGAACATTTCACAACCTGTTTTTTATTGAAGCGGGAGATATTGTGCGTTGGAAAACGATGGTTGTGAATCTGGGATCAATGTAGGTCATTATGAAAAGCGACGTTTTATGTGTGTTTTTTAGTATTTTGAGAGGCAATTTCATGACGTATTTTGTCTATGTACAGAACAAGGCAGGTACGATTTAGCCCAGGAAAAGCAAACCACACTCGTTATTATTGTAGGATCATATTGCATTATGGATGGCTTATAACATCTAAAAAATTCATCTCTTTAATAGCATGAGAAATCATACTTTTGGGGTAAAAACATAAAAAAATATAAACGAAAAGTGCGAATTTTAGGAATCGGTGCACCACAATTTCATATATCAATCTATTCGAAATAAAATTACTTGGGTGGGGAGGTAGTAATCTGCAGTTTAATATATCAAAAATCTATTGACCAGCTATTACTCAAATTGCGATAATTTTGGGTTAAATTGTCATAAAAACATAAACGAAATGTGCGAATTTTAGGAATCGGTGCACCCCAATTTCATATATCAATCTATTCGAAATAAAATCACTTGAGTGTGGAGGTAGTAACCTGTAGTTTAATATATCAAAGTTCTATTAACCAACTATTACTCAAAATGCGATAATTTTGGGTTTAAATTGTTAAATTTATAAACGAAAAGTGCGAATTTTTGGAATCGGTGCACGACAATTCCATATATCAATCTATTCGAAATATAATCACTTGAGTGTGGAGGTAGTAACCTGTAGTTTAATATATCAAAAATCTATTGACCAGCTATTACTCAAAATGCGATAATTTTGGGGTGAAATTGTTAAAATTATAATCAAAAGTGCGAATTTTGGGAATCGATCGACTACGATGTCATCTTTCATTTCATTTGAAAGGTTATCACTGCGAATTATGGGTATGAAGGTCAGGGTGAATTCGTCGAGGTCTTACTTGCCGAATATATGTGCAAACTCGCTAAATTTGGGGCAAAAATAAGCAAAAATGCGATTTTTTGGAATCGGTGGATTGCAGAGTCATTTATGAAGTAATTTGAAACAAAATCACCCCAATGAGTACATAATAATATATAGGTTAGGCTGTTAGAATATCTTAAGCATGGGTACACGGAACATGAGATATTTTAGGTAAAACATCACGAAAAATGAACAAAATCGTGAATTTTGAGAATAAGTAGACGACAATTTCATTTATGATTTTATTTGATATTGAACAATCGTGTCGTGTATGTATAAAGTCCAGTGTGAAACATAACATGTAGCGTCTGGATATTGTTGGAATTGAGATATTTTATCCCAAACCTCTAAACCGAAAAGCTGGATGTTTGGAATCAGCAGAATACAAAATTTAATTCATTCATAGTTTATTAATCTGATTGGAACAAAGTAACTTCAGTTAAAGATATCTTGAACTAAGTGAATTTGAAATTGTATACAATTCAATGTTTTGAGGTTAAGCCGTACAAAATATAAGATACATGTACTAGTATACGACAGAGGAAAGCCAATCAAATAAGCTCATCATGAACAATTGGTGCCCTGTTGAGCTGAAATATTACCCCAACATTTGAATTTTCCAGAAATGTTCCTATGTGTTTTCATTAGCAGATTAATCTTCCTAGCGATAAAGGATATCAAATCGCCTATTGTTACAACCATCATGAGTCCTATCGGATGCTCAACACTAAAAACGTACATGTACATGAAATATGTTCTTGTGAATTCCAATGCCGTTTAGGCCAATACATCTATAAATATCAAATGTCACTAAAGGTACGCACCAAGATTTTTTATAGACTGCAACACTTTAATCGAACCTTATTATTATCTACATTGTACGATATATTAATTAATGGATACGACTGGAGACTAGGTCCCACTGAAGAAATCCTCATCGGCGATGTGGAATGAAAAAATAATGCATTCATTTAAATTTCCCGGTGTAGGCATACTCGCGATGTAAATGCAAATGTAGATTTCTCATAACTCCCAAGAAGCTTCCCCAAGTCCAGAGCATCCTGTTCCCGAAGCTCATTTAGTTTCATGGAGAGTGCATCTTTTTGAATGATTGGAAATTGAGATTAACACTCGTTATTTCTTAACCACTGCGGGTTAAATAACACGCATAGCTGCTCAGTAAGACAGACAGGTTGGAAATAGCCACTAGGTTTAATGCTCTTATAACCAGCGCTTTTCTGGTGGTCCAAATCAGATCACGTGCATGTCTTATGTCTGTACAAATACCTACATATTCATGTACAACTCAACGTTTGTCCAGAGCAATGCTATTGAAACTCGTTGTTGGTCACAACACCATTACCCCGTAATTGTACCCTGCCATATTGCATACATGTATGGATATAAATTATATTTGTTGACAAGCTGTTTTAAAATAATATTTTACAATCGAACGAGTGTCTCAATCTACACGATATGTTTTGTGTAATTTGATTCGGTTCGGCTTTGTTTCGTTCTGTCCTGTTTTGTTCCGTATATTATAGCTTGATATCATGTGTTATGATTCAGCTGGGGTTATGGTGTTAAATTGTTTTATGTTTTTATGTGTTACCCTTGAATACGGCGCATATAGAAATCATTGGTGTTGTAGTAGATTAAGAACAATCATTATTGATTAAAACTTACAATATTTAACATAGTATCGGGTATGTGACATGTTCCTCGCCAACATCTTCATATCATGATTTTAATGAACTATTTTAGTTTGTTAGACACTTCGTGGCTGAAATCGCTGGGTAAATTATGTATGCTGAACTTATATCAGCCGTGTTCATACGGTTAACAAGCATAATCGGGAGAGTGGGATGGCCAATTGAGAGCTTCATAACTGTCCTTTTCCGTAAAGTCGATTACAAGAGCAGTGCAATGACGGACATCATACAAGATATAATTACAAACGTATATTCAAAGCCCCAGTGTCGGTGTTGCTCGGTGATCCTGACAGACCTGTTTTATTGCTAGCAGTAAAGCTCTAAACCTTCTGTTCCAGTGACATCTAATGTTGTCATTATGACATCTGCATACCCATTCGTATGATGGTCAAGTACGCTTCCTCCTACCTTCCAAGTCATACTATATTTTTCCATATATAAACAATATTTACAAAAACCGCGTGACCAAGAATAATGTTACTATGGTTATAAAACATAAAGTAAGCTTACTATAATTATGTTCTTACTGTATAATTTAATTAACCAATCATACAACAATTTTCCTGCATCAATAGCGATACTCAGATTTGGTGATCCCTCGTTTTCGTTACACCATAGCATGACATATCAGTGAAGTCAATGTATAATTGTTGACTCATCCATTGTAGAAAAGTACTCAAACTACCAAGGTCGTTTTAAACGAGCATGGCCCATGTCATGGAGCGTATGCATGGTATTCTCGAACACAGAACTCCTTCATGTAACATTGACCAAATTATTATTTTTATAATTGTATGAATATGTAACCTGTATGCGTTGTTTGGGTTAATTCGAAGTAGGGATGGCGTTTCAAAGAGCTTGAACCATTATGAACCAGTCCCATTCGATGGTAGTCCGCTTTGTCAACACCATATAGTACGCCTGATTTCAATGGACTAGTTTTCACTGTTTGGTGAATACCACAGACGACCCTCACCCGGCTGTAGGTAGTACCTCTCCCAAATATTCCACCAGATCGTCGCATGTCTACTATGTAGGCATATTTCGTATGTCACTATAAATAAGGTTGAAGCTTACACCGAATGATGCTGTACCCTAATATTGAACGATAGAATGGGACAACAGTTTTGAAATCTTAAATAACATATTACTTAGCACATTTTGTAGTGGATTTTATCAAATCAGATCATCAATGACACTGTATTCAACTGATTCCGAATTTTCACATTCTTAGCTTATTTTTGTATTTTTTATCCCAAATATCTCAATTAAAACAGTAGCCGAATACTACATTTCTGATCTCTTAAACTGCATGTCATTACAAACATGTCACAGTTGTTCAACATCACATAAAATCATTAATGTGATTGAAATCTACCGATTCTCAAAATTCTTAATTTTGGTTCTTATTTCGTAATATTTTACCTCAAAATACATAATTTTGCAGAGTGCCTAGGCTTAAGATATTTTTAAACTACATATTATTATGTGCTCTTTGAAGTGATTTGGTTTCAAATTACATCATAAATGACACTGCTATCCACCGATTCCAAAAAAAATGCATTTTTCGCTTATTTTTGTGAACTTTGACCCAAATTTAGCGAGTTTTACACAGATTCCAGCAAGTAGAACCTCGACGTATTAAACCTTACCTTCATACCTACATATCGCTGTCATTAACTATCAAATAAAATGAAAGATGACATTGTAGTCGACCGATTCCAAAAGTTCGCACTTTTTGTTTATAATTTTAACAATTTCACCCCAAAATTATCGCATTTTGAGTAATAGCTGGTCAATAGATTTTTGATATATTAAACTACAGGTTATTACCTCCACACTCAAGTGATTTTATTTCGAATAGATTGATATATGAAATTGGGGTGCGCCGATTCCTAAAATTCGCACTTCTCGTTTATGATTTTAACAATTTAAACCCAAAATTATCGCATTTTGAGTAATAGCTGGTCAATAGATTTTTGATATATTAAACTACAGGTTATTACCTCCACACTCAAGTGATTTTATTTCGAATAGATTGATATATGAAATTGGGGTGCGCCGATTCCTAAAATTCGCACATTTCGTTTATGCTTTTTTAACAATTTAACCCAAAATTATCGCAATTTGATTAATAGCTGGTCAATAGATTTTTGATACATTAAACTACAGATTACTACCTCCCCACGCAAGTGATTTTATTTCGAATAGATTGATATATGAAATTGTGGTGCACCGATTCCTAAAATTCGCACTTTTTGTTTATTTTTTTTATGTTTTTACCCCAAAAGTATGATTTCTCAAGCTATTAAAGAGCTGAATTTTTTAGATGTTATAAGCCATCCATAATGTAATATGATCCTACAAAAAAACGACTGTGGTTTGCTTTTCCTTGGCTAAATCGTACCTGCCTTGTTCTGTACATAGACAAAATACGTCGTAAAATTGCCTCTCAAAATACTTAAAAACACACATAAAACGTCGATTTTCAAAATGACCTACATTGATCCCAGATTCACAACCATCATTTTCCAACGCCCAAGGCCTCAGCCTTCAATAAAAAACAGGTTGTGAAATGTTCTACCATGGGGAGGGGTTACTCCCATTTCTAAGCACCTTTTTGAGGTTTGGCCACTAGCCTAATTGAACAAATGCTTATACCCCGGCAGAAGCATTGCCGTAAAAAATGTTGAAAGTCGTCTAGGCAAAAACCCCATGGAAACAAACATAATCAACTTCCTATTATAGGCTGCAATGAATCATAATTACAACCCAAGTTGCAATGTGACTAACACATTAATTTCCCCCATTGATTACATCAGTACAACAATAAATCTTCTACCATATAAGGTCATTCCAACAATTCATGAAATATTGACACCCATTCTGCACTAAACCAATTAAACGAAGCCATTTACGGAAACATTAGCTCCATTAACCAATCTGGCAATGGTTCAGATTTCAGACAAATTGGACCTTAGACCCGTAATATGGAAACTGGACACCAGCTTCTCACAGCACAATACATTCTGAATAATCTCATGTCTATAGACTAGCTGGTATCCATGTTAACTCCATTCATTCCTCAGCACAAACAACTCTTGGCCGGGAACCAGTCTAAAAATATCTTAGATTGATCTCAGTTTAATTAATTCAACAATTAGCAAGGAACCAGTCTATAACTGGTACCCAAGTCAACTCCTACAAACAGATATATTCAACAAATAGCAAGGAACAGTCAATCTCCTAAACGGATAAGTTTCTCGTGCTGAAATTCAGGAATTCTTGTCATGCAAGAAACTAGAAAATGCTTTTGATACATTGTTGAAAGGAATATCTAACCAAATTGGGTAATCAATGTTGAGGTCTCCAAGGAATTACATCCTGTCCATAAAAAGCCTCCTTGAATGTCAGTTTTACAGTAACTGTCGTCCTGGGCCGAGTTAATACTTTCATTACGTAATCCATCAAACCACTCAATTATAAACAAAGATTCAATCTGTCGAGCAGCGATATTTAAGGACAAAAACGTCACTGAGATATTTACGACAAGTCAGCAACAAAGCATTTTGTCATCAACGCTGATTTCCGTACATGGTGAGTTGTCGAGCACTAAACACTTGTAATAAGAATCGAGGAAATCAAGAACCATTTCAGTAATTGAGTACATTATCTCAACAATTATAGCTTAAAATGTTGCCAAAACTGAATTAAGACTAAGAACACCCAATCGGACACTTGTTATATAATAGCTAGAATAGGGAGACTTGTTATATAATAGCTAAAATACCGCATACCAGACTAGAATTTTCCAATTTCACACTTGTAAAATAGATGTATCTGCATCTTACAGAAGGGGCAAGGTAAAACTTCCTACCAGCTCATTTGTATAATGTATGCAATTAAATAGGGATTTCTCTGTTCATTATATTTTTAAACCATATTATATAAATTGTTTTTCAGTCATTATAAAAATGAGAACTTCTTAATAGGAGCAAGCCTACAAGCACAAGCAACTGAATTAACATCAGTTCGGGCCTAATGTAGTGTCAGTACAGTAACGCTCAGACTTATCAGGTATTTCTACATGTATAGCTGGGTATCTGTTGCACATTCCTTTATAACTACGATTGTTCTGTTCTGTTGCCTCATTCTTTTTACTCATATTTATAAATATCACTAATCAATATACACTCATTCAGCATCCATTTTATATACCAATCATATTGATACATGTAAAAACATTATTAATAAACTACTATATGCAGAAACGGAGGGCTATTCAGTTATGTTCCAAGTGGTAACAGGATTCAATTAATATCAGGCTTGGTTATAATTACAATGTTTTCGTAACATCTAAACAACAAACCAAGGAACCTGGTTGTATTCAATCTGATAAAAGAACTCTGGTGATACCTTGCACTACTGGTCAATATATAATAATTAACATCAGCATTGATTTCACAATAATTACAACGAGAAGGGCATGGCTACAACTTACATTAATTTCTTTGAGGGAAAACATTGCAAGGTCAAGGTCACGGTCAGTAACAGTCCAATATTATGGAGCACAATTGATTCCTTGAGCCATGTTGCAAAATAAATGAACCATAATAAATGTCACCTAATCAATAACTATTTATATACCATAAACTGAGTTATTTTTGTGTGATGAAAATTTGGGGAATTTATACCCTGCATGAACTGAGCCTTGATAGTTTGAAAAGTTAATGCTTTGTGAGCAGATAGAGGACTCTTTGGTAATTGCATGGATGATGGAAACTGATTATAAACACACACAAATGTCTATAAATTGTGTATGATTAGAAAATGAAAATATTGCAAAATTTTCCCAATTTGTATTACCGATTGTCCCATACATGATTCAATGCTAGTAATCATGCTATCCCCCTTCTTACATTTCCTGATAATGACATAGTCATCAACAATATTGATAAAACCACTTCAACAAACTTGTCTATTCAGCATACTTAGTGCCGGTCATTAAATTGGTCAGCGGTTATATTGATTATCTTGTACTGAGAAAGAGATCAGTAATGTGTGGAATATGACACCAACTAATTCCCTACTTGCCACGATAAATCTTGTGACATCAATATGACACCAACTAATGCCCTACTTGCCGCTATATATCTTGTGACATCAATATTTCCTACTATAGACTCCTATCAGCTAATCAAGTCCAGCGATGAAAATCCTGCCTAGGGATTATTTTCCAACTACATTTTGGTCAATCAACAATAGTGCGGTCATTGGGTAACAATATAATACGGTACAATATATCATCAATCTAGGAGAGTTCACATTCATTGGGTAACATTGAGTAACACTTGTTATACAGTATGGTATATCACTTGGGAGTTGACACACAAATGCAGAGATATATACTGGTACAAACTGAATCTGTTAAAAAGAAACAGAAATTTCATGAAAACCTCAGATTTTGCAATGGAGTATTTGGGTAACTGGATAGCTGAAAGCTGTTCTTTTTGAATTTTGGGGAAGACTTCCTGATTTTCTATGACAATTCTTGTACACTTTGGTAAAAATCCATTGTTTATAATTTGAAAATTTTGCTAAAGAAAATGTTAACGGTCACACCACCACAGTCATCAATGGACATTCAATCAAAAGCTAACCTTAAGCAGTTGAATAACAGTACTTTATGCTTGGGCAACACATTAAATTGTGCTAATGTAAGCTAAAACTCATTGCATGCAAAATAACTGTATGTGTGTCGTAAGCTGCATTGCCTGCCTCTCAGTTTTAAGACCTTAATGAAAATCAAAACCTTAATATAATTCATCAACAAACTCATAGATAAACTGCATAATCAACAATTCCTTTTCATTGAAGACTTCCATTACAGGATGATGCAAATTTCCATATTAAATTGAATATTTTACCAGTTAAACTTAACACATTTGTTTAAATGACCCCTGAAATATATCAAGTACAAAGATGAAGAAATTTGTTTCAATTTTTTTAAATTTCAGTACATTTTTTCCACAAAATACTCCTCTCATGTGATTGTGACCCTAGCATGACCCCGCAAAAAGTTAATAATAAAACACTCTTAAAACAGATCTTGGAGACCACTTGAATACAGACAGCAATAAAATGTGCCAACTCAGCAGAATCTTCAAAGCAACATTCAGGAATAAATCAAACAAATCATTAATATTTCATCAGCATTATTGATTCAATTAGCTGTTACTTTAGTAATATCAATTTGAAGAACTTTAACAGTTTTTCTATCTGTCTTGCATTCAACAGAGATAAATATTTTGTACTTGATGAATAACGAAACTGCTGAAGAACAATTGTTAAGAAACAGATTAGTTTTAACTGAACAAGAGATGTTTGTAAAACAGATTTGTATGCCCCAATGGCAGCCCAATAGTCAGAAATAATAAAGGTCATAGTGACCTTAAAATCATTAGGGGGTCATCCACAGTTGCTGGCCAACCTCCATGTAAAGTTTGAAGACCTTAAGGGCAAGCGCTCTTGAGATTTTGAACAGCAAACATTTGGTCTGCTGACAGACAGACAGACTTATACACTGGACTGACAAGTGCAAAGCCATATACCCCTTCATCAAAGATGGAGGCATAATTACATATACTTAAAGCCCAAAGGTCAAATTTATGATTGTTGAATTTTGCAAAAACATAACTGTGACAGCAGAAACTCAACAGAAACAATTAATCAAATCAACAGAAAGACGAAGAAACATCATTATAAATACAAGGATCATTAACAAATCCAAGGTAAAAGCTGAATTATGGTAAAAACATTATTCATAACATTCACAGGTGTTGGAGAGATATGTGTTCTATGTTGTGTGGTCTACAGATTCCAGGGTGGCTGGTGTCACTTGTTTAACATTCTTCTTTCTGAAACAATCATTATATCAAGCAAACACTTGGTTGCTTTAAAAAGGCCTTGGAGCTGAAACTCTTGTTAACAGCAGAGCTGGGAGACATAGCAGCTCTAGGGAAAGAGAACGTCTGTACTGTAAAATCATAATTACTTGTGGTAGCCTAATTATCAGGTTAGCTCATGAACTGGACTTCGAAATCGAGTTCAACTTGACATCCAAAATAGACTAGATTTACATTCCATTTTAACCTTGAAAAAATTTTGAAACAAATTAACAAAAATTAATGCTCTAGAAAAATAAATGATTTTGAAGTAAATCAATCAAGTTCCAGGTACAATAGAATAAACTAATGAGCATATAAAAGATGCCATTTATTGCATGATGAGTCAAATATGTACCAGAAAAAATGCCTGTTTTTTTCAGAACTTTGCTCTTGGGCAATCTGCAGTAAATAAGCCGACATTCCTTGAATTATTAGTGAATCTGGTCAGGAAGAGTTAGAAGGCTCTGAGGAAACATCAGATGGCATGTTTCTAACTAGAGCTAATCCAACCAACACAGATAGGCCAGAATAATAATTTCCTAGTTTAACCACCTCAGATGATTAAGGGCAAAATATTTTCAAAGAAAAAAAATATCAAAATTTGTCAACTTACCTACTAAGCAACAGGAAATTTTTTCATAGCATTGCAACAAGACTGTTACTTCATGCTGAGGTGAACTAAGAAGTACAATTGGTTACAAAACACACAAACATTGAAACAAAGGGTCAGGTAATGTACCAGCATGTTTTTTTTAAATGCATTGCTTTTCTTGAATAATTCACACATTTCAATGAACTATGGCGATCGTAATTACAAAATTTGGAATAAAGATAATTTACATAACAATATTATATGCCCTTGGCTGCAGACCTATTGTCTATGAAATATGCACATTTTGGTCTGTACACCACTTAAGATTCAAGTGCTGAAAACAAACTGTCCACAAAAAATTATCCAAAAAACAACAATATCGAATTCAGTGCCAAGAAAACTCTCTCTTAATTTCTTGATTTACTATATAATTCCATAGAAACAACAAATAACTATATTGTAAACACTTTCAAACAGAATTCCATCACCCATTTTATATTTCTGGCAAATAGCTGAAAATCTTAAACAAACGTGATATTTGTTTGGATTATCACCAATCGTAGAATTTGACTGAAACAAGGTCAGATCTGTCTATTTTTAATTCGAAATCGTGAAGATCGATGTCTTCAAGACACTACCGCCCAGACACCATAGAAAATATAGTTGCCAGGCATGATAAAATGCATCAGACTGTTGTGTGGAGATATAATAACTTCAGGCACATACAGTGCCAGACAATGCAATGTTCCACCATCTAATTCAGATATAAGACTTTATTTATAAATATGGTGTGAACAGCTAGAGCATTAATGTAATTGGCAAGCTGTAAGAGATTAGAACATATAAGTATGAATTGTCTGTACACTCTTGACAGAAGCACAGACAATTTGCATTGTATATGGCCAGATAACAAACCAATGGGACACAATGATGACTGAGCATTTAATGTCTTGCATTGGCCATACACCATGAAAAAGCAACACTGGCACAAACTCACTGAGTGATGAAAGCATTAACTGACCATGCATTGGCCTTAACATAAAGACATCATTGGCATAAACAAAATACTAACATTAAAGGCATTCATGCACAATGTATATCATCAATTTATCATCATTGGCCTCACTTACAACCACAAGGTGCACAATGTCTGGATCAGGCCATCCAATGCCTTAAATGCAATGACCAGTGATCATACAAATTGATGTGGCTTTTCTGGCTACTAGATTAAAGCTACAGTCAGATTATGAAATCAACTGAAGCATTCTGGCCAGACTAATACCAAGACTGGCAAAGAGAACATTGGCAACTATTTGCAAGTAATCCTTCAATGCTGGTACACCATGTTACAGATCAGCTTGCTTCACGTCGAAATCAATGCCAATCATCTTGGCTATCTAACATGGGTCTGATTGAGACCAAGAGGGCATGCAGCAACAGGAGAGACAGATGCTAAGTGTAGATATGCAGCATTCAGGGTTCGTACAAGTACATGAGCTAAATAAGTGACAACAAATAAACATATACTAACTGCAGCCTTAAAATTTCAGAAACCAGGACGATGCTGGAGGACAGTTTAAAACAACATTGCCTAACAGAGGCGAGAAATGTAGCGATAAAGACAGTACTTGTCTTACAGAGCATGTGAGAGAACTGTAGCAAAAAAGACAGTACTGACATAATGTAATTATAGACATACATCATGATAAATGCATAGTCAGCAAAAAAAGGAAAATGCCAGAGGAAGGATACAGCATTGAGACTGTCAAGTTAAAACCACAATATATCAGGTGGCAGCAGTTAGATTAATATCACAAACCACTTGTTGTCAGTCTGAGAGATTTCATATATCTACTTGATTCTCCTTATAGAGTATCTCTACATATATTGTGGGATAATGATCAATCAAGCTTATTCAATGTGATAAATTGCCTATATTTCCCTATAGGATGCTTTGTTTCAAGATTGAATGATAATGAAATGAAGGGTTAATACTGTTTTATGTGGTACATCAATATCATAGCTTCACAGAGAAATTGGGCAGAAATCCAAAATTTGCATGCTTTAGCAATTCCTGAAGTAGAAGGGCAATCCAGTATAGAATGTAAAGGACAATCCCATACAAAGTCATTAGAAGCATGACATACAAAAGCAAAAGGAGCATTGTATACAAAGGCAAAAAGAACAATGTATACAAAAGCAAAAGGAGCAATGTATACAAAATCAAAAGGAGCAATGTATACAAAATCAAAAGGAACAATGTATACAAAAGCAAAAGGAGCAATGTATACAAAAGCTAAATGAGCATTGTATTTAAAAGCAAAAGGAGCATTGTATACAAAAGGAAAAGGAGCATTGTATATTAAGGTTAAGTTAAAAAAAAAAGAGTTAAGTTACCAATTTTCTAGGGCTCTTTTCAGCTGTTAGGCCGCCGAAGCACCCTTTGACATTTAAACTTCCCCTGATCATTGGGCTACATATGGAAACCTACACTCGTGTCTCCCTGGGGAGACTATTTCTCCCCTGTGGTGTGGCAGCCAACATCGATCTGCGGCGCCCAGGAATAGACACTGCCCTCACAGGTACCATTTTACACCATGGTGGAGTGGGTTTTGCTCAGAGAAATTAACCAGTGGTCCAGAGAAGGATCGAACCCGGGACCTCTCGATCCCGAAGCGCGCGCCCTACCTCTAGGCCACCGCTCCCCACAGGACCATTTTGTACAAAAGCAAAAGGAACATTGTATACAAAAGCAAAAGCAGCAATGTATACAAAAGCAAAAGGAGCAATGTATACAAGGTAAAAGGAGCATTGTATACAAGGTAAAAGGAGCAATGTATACAAGGTAAAAGGAGCATTGTATACAAAAGCAAAAGGGACAATGTATACAAAAGCAAAAGGAGCATTGTGTACAAAAGCAAAAGGACCATTTTGTACAAAAGCAAAAGGAACATTGTATACAAAAGCAAAAGGAACAATGTATACAAAAGCAAAAGGAGCAATGTATACAAAAGCTAAATGAGCATTGTATTTAAAAGCAAAAGGAGCATTGTATGCAAAAGCAAAAGAGACAATGTATACAAAAGCAAAAGGAGCAATGTATACAAAAGCAAAAGGAGCAATGTATACAAAAGCAAAATGAGCATTGTATTTAAAAGGAACATTGTATACAAAAGCAAAAGGAGCATTGTATACAAAAGCAAAAGGAGCATTGTATATTAAGGCAAAATGAGCATTGTATTTAACAGCAAATGGAGCATTGTATACAAAAGCAAAGGAACATTGTATATCGAGGCAAAAGAAACATTTTATACAAAAGCAAAAGGAGCAATGTATACAAAAGCAAAAGGAGCAATGTATACAAAATCAAAAGGAGCAATGTATACAAAATCAAAAGAAGCAATGTATACAAAATTAAAAGGAGCAATGTATACAAAAGACAATAAAAGACATAAGTTGACATTTACAAAATACAATGGAACATGCGGCTACTATAACAGACAGTTGATTTGCAACAATTTGGAATAGTGACCCATCAAAATGTCTGAGAAACAAATCTGCAGACAATGGGTTACACCATACTAAATTCTAATGTCAAGTGCTCTCCATGCATATCTCTTAATGTGTTTTGGTACCCCCTCCCCCTCGAAAAATCAACATATACAGCACTCATTGAGCAACTTTCATTCTATAAGAACTATCAGATCCTATTTAATCATTACCAATAACTATTATTATAGCTCTGTGTTTGACAATGATCAAACAGTATAGAGTGAATGTGTCCATTCAACTAGGGATAAATGTTTACATTTACTTAAGCATAAACAAAGAAGTAATAAAACATAGCTTTAATTGTAAAGAGGAATTTGTTGCTGAACAATACTAAAACCACAGTCAGCATGAATTGAATTGTAACTGGATTTTTATTCGTACTTTACTGACAGCAGTATTTTAGTCAATATTGAGTTAAACATTGTCCTAATACTTGGACAAATGTCAGCAGAAAGCTAACAGTCAATTTTAAGGCTATGCTTGGCATTTTTCCTTTTGACAACAAGCATTATCTGAACATGCCAAATGTAGTAAAAGCACAAAAACTACACCAAAACCGTTCATGAAGTGAACATCCTTGGCTTGGACTGAACCTGTGCTGCAGTTACCCCCTTTTACTGACAGAGTGGGTGCTCTCATTATAATATTCTGCTCACTGTAGCCAATGATAAAGGTCAAAGGTTACAAAATATTCCAAGCAATCTTTTTGAAAAGATCTACATTTTGGAAAGATCCAGACTATCATTAAATTTGTAAAAGTACAATATGGTGTGCTGTTTTATGAGAACATATATCTATCACTATGTCACATATTTCTTACGAAGGGTGAATTACTGTTCAATCGAGAAACAGACACATATAATACAAAACGTAGACGTATAAATGTCATCTGCATATCACATTGCTTACAATAATCATCAGAAAAGATGCAATATCATGCTTGCGTGTCACTGAGATCTCATTACATCTTCCAAGAAATAGATGCCGGGAAAGCAAAATCATTATATATCTCAAATTTACAATGGCACAACATATGTCATATATCAATGGGTGAAAACGTAGCTTATAATGTTTCAGCCATGAATGTCTTTGTGGTAACTGTGACAACTTTGTCTTTTTAGAGTCTTTGTGGTGGCAGCCATGAAATGACTGCTTGAGGTGGCTATGAGTTAATGGCTGTGCCTTTATAATGACTGTGCCTTTATAATGGCTGTGTCTTTGTGATGGCTGTGCCTTTATAATGGCTGTGTCTTTGTGATGGCTGTGCCTTTATAATGACTGTGTCTTTGTGATGGCTGTGCCTTTATAATGACTGTGTCTTTGTGATGGCTGTGCCTTTATAATGACTGTGCCTTCATAATGGCTGTGTCTTTGTGATGGCTGGGCCTTTGTGGGGGCAGTCATGTATGGTGGCTAAGCCTTTGTGGTGGCTGTGGACATTTTGCCCTTGTTATAGCTGTGAGATCCTCTTTGGTGGTGGCTCTTGCAGACAAGGTCAACTGTAATCTGCGGAGTGATCTGCGTGATTTAAAATCTAAAGTTTGCCATTTTTTAAAATCCATTTTCCAGGAGTTCAATTTTCTAGAAAAGATACCATCTTCCATTGGCAATAAAATGCAACAGACATTACGCAGAGGTCTCCAGAAAGCGATCATACTGGAATGACAGTGATTTGGTCTGAAATTGCTGACGTAAATTAATCCATATTGAATTACAGGCTATAGATGGATGAATATTAATTAGTATGCAAATCAGATATAATGCATATTTATCAATACAATCTGAATATCATTTACCCCAAAAGGAAATTTCATGAAAGAATGAATAATTTTATAATTCCAAGTCTATATGCTACTGGAAAGTGAATATACTGGAAAGTGGAGCACAAGGCTTCGAGCATTAAAATGATTGACATCAGCAACAAAGTGTTTAAGATTTCTTGAAATTCAGTGGTAAGCTGAACTTTTGTTGTAGACATAGGAAACTAACCAGCATATATATACACTAAAATGTGTTAGGCTTTGGAATAGTTAAACTAAAAGTGTGAATTAAGTGACATTGTGCTCCATTGCATAAGACACATACCCATCATGTGTATCTTGACAGATTGGTCAATGGTAAAAAGTCATATTCTAGTTACTAATTAGTTCCATTCTTAATAAACAGTATTTAAGGTGTATGAAAACTACCCCCGTAGTCACATTATCCTGCTTGTTCTTTTTAGATTTCGGGTAGAAACAAGCAAACTGTTGAGGACCATGGTAATTTAAAAACTGTACCAAACTGATATCCTGACTGCAGCATGATGCATGCATTCACATTGCAACAAAAAAGAGAAGAAATTGTAAATTTACTAAATAATCGTCTAAGGAGCTATTATGTGCACGACATTATTTACATTCTCAGATATACAACTTGGAATCTAAGATAAACATTGCTAAGATTCCAGCATACAGTATTAAGGACATAAAAAATACGAAATTACTTTTTAAAGACCGCAATTTAGGTTTTTTCCAGATACCTGTATAATCATTTGGCAATCAAACTCCATATAGTAAGTACACACAATTATTTTGCAATCAGAATGGTTCCGAGGGCCTAGTTTTCCTGAGAACTGACAGATTTCTGTTGTATTCTGTTTCCAGTTTCTCCAACAGTATACTATGGTAAGCCTGCTTATGATATTATCGAATGTAGAGGTGTGAATATTATAACATATCTCCTAACCTAGAAATGGACCACACCCATCTCATAATGCCAGAGTCAAGACCTCCAAAACAATACAAGAAATGAGACACTTTTACAAAAACAAGCTCACCGCCAGCGGGCTCGACAATAATGTTTTCAAACAATACCCATGCATGTTTGATTCATACTTCTCACATACTGATAAAACTGTCCTGCAAAGTTCCATGACTACAGCTATTAATATCTCTTTGGTTATTTATGGGTCACCCATGGATTGGGTCACCCATGGATCTACATACAAAACACACTCTTTGGGTCACCTGTAACCCTTAATTTATTCCATAGTCCCATCTATGGAGTAAGGGTGTAATGACAACTGCAAAAATTATTATCATAATTAACAGAATAAAGTTAAATGGAGTAAAGTGGTAATGCAGTGTCATGTTTTTATCAGAACTATGAATTAGGGGCCTTCAATTGGAGTAAAGGGTTTGAATCATTGTGCTCATGCTGCTGCAAGAATATACAAGGATCGTCTATACCTATTACATTTACATAAATAACTGTTTTATTTTATGTATGAGAGACAGACATTGAGATGAAAACATTACAGTAGCTTCTAATTGCAGACTAAATAACCCATCAATGTTTAATATCCTGGCTTATATAAAGAAGGGAATGTGACTTAATTACATTCTCCTCACTGACGACATTAGTTTTCTTATATACGGTATATATAATGTGATATTGACATTTCCGCACTAAATGGCTTATTTATACTCAGCCTCCAATATGGTAACCATTGATCTCATAGCCTTCCAATCTCAAGCTTTATTTAGTATGTTCCAGTATGTTCACCCCTAATGCACTCACAGTATGCACTCTTTATCAGACATATCTCATATAGATGTGAAAACACTTTTATTTGGGAGCTTTGATCGAATCCCCAGTGCAGCTTTTTGGTGCAATTATGAAGAGTGATCTCCCTTGATAAGATGCCGATTTCAATAATTTGACTGTCCTGCTTTATATACAACATATGCATGATTCGAGAAGCTTAAAAAGACATGGGATTAAAGGGACAGTTATGTGAAATTATAATTCAAAACTTCAGGTTTAAAATTATAGGAAATGGAATCAGGAGCATGGATTTGACTTAAGTTGAGTCTGAGATTGATATGGAATTTGTTTTGATCCCCTGAGACAAGATGCCCCTTTATTCTACTGCTATATTGAGAATTATAGCTGCTGCATCTAAGGAGGACCACTGACAAGTTTCCCTGCATCTCAGAGAGATATTAACTACCAGGTAAAGCTGACTACCATCCCAAGTGAGTTGAACATGCAGCAAAGAGGCACAGGTATTTGGATTTGAAAGCATCCATTTCCATTCACCAGTTTTGCTTCCAATTGCTTTATATGGTCAACCGTTAACCTGGCTTTAACTATCATATTAGAAAAAGCAAATTATTTCGAACCATTACAGTAAAACAATATTTAATCAATTTACGGTAGGCAAATTTCCTGGGTTAATTCGGCAGTATATAAATGCTACTCAATTTCAGGAATTTATTTGAATATTATTCTACAGATAAGAATGCAAATTTATGGAATTTGCTATAAATGTCCTTATCAGTTCATTTTAATGTCATAAAATATTGTTTATTGCGCAAAATTAATTAATGAAAATGATCAGATTTTTTCCATAATCAAATTTGTTACCAATTTTTCCCCAGGTCAGTGACCAATTACAAATTACCATCAAAGAGCCATAACTCATTCTTTATGATCATGAATCAATAAAAATTAATCACAGCATAAAATTATGAAATATATATATCATTTTACTATTCCATTAAGAGTTTAATGGTGAAAGAGGGGTGAATTGTAATCCCTTTATAGTGCAATATATCACAAACACACTGAGACGGGGCGGTATGTTATATCCTACGCTAACTATCAGTGATCAGCATCTTCAGAGGGGGTCCCCATTATCGCTGCATCAGAACTATCTGAAAAATGTCTTTTAACAGACAAATATAGCAGAAAGCATCCTGATCCCAATATAGCGCCAGATGATTTACAGGTTGCCAATCAGTCTGCAACTTGTTTCGTTTCATTTCTGATACTTGAGATAGAAAAACGATTGGTATATGATCACTCATTATCAAGGCAGAATGAGCTGAACAACCCAATGATGAAATTTCATCTTTGATGTGTTCAGGAGATAGACTTTCCACCTGACAGTATGTTACTAATTGTTTGATTTCTGACACTACAATCTCACGCTAATTAAGTTCACAGTTTCTCAAATATTTTATGAAAGCTAACTTAATCTTCAATGATAAAATTGACAAATTTCACACATGCAGCAAAAACCCTCTCAAAACTGAGACAACATAACACTTTAATGCCAAATTAAATATCAGAGTAAAATTTGAGACATTTTTCATCACCTCAATCTAACAACCACCTGTCGTAAACAACTCAGTCCAAATCAGTCAATTTTGTACAAACACACGTGTGTATATTCAACAGCCCGCCTGCTTTAAGCATTCACCATTGATTGTGTATTACTTGAGTGCAAGCGTCCTTTTAAGACAGGTTAGACCAATGCAACATTTAAGGAAATTCAAATCGAAATATATGATTCAAGTAAATCCAATGACAATATACATTATGGTTTTATAAATTGACTTACCCATAAGTATAGTCCATACGGAACAATATAAGTTTGGCCTGTCCCCGAAACAGCCCCTGTTCCTTCATCAGGGGCATTATCCCCACTTTCAGCCATCTTACCACACTGGGTGGGGTACCATAAAATAAATCCTTTCAACAATGATCTCAAACTTGAACATAGCGTTCTATTCCGCAGTGCACAAATCCAACTTGTTGTCAGTACCATTAATCCAGAGTTATGAGCGAAATCAAAATCGCAATCTAACTTCAAGCAATATATTTTACATTTAAATTTTATCTCACTCGAAAATCATTGTTTGAAGTAGCATCAGTCTTAAATAAACTGTGCGCTCATCAAATCTTGTAGAAGATTGTTCACTAACTGCAATGCAATCCAAAAATAAGACGTAACACTTTCAGCACGAAATTTGATGAATTAACAATTTTTATTGCCATGGTTACAGAAAAAAACAAGCTCAGACTAATCTCTGGTCAATAATAACACAAAATAAAGGCCAAATTCGACAGCTCACCAGTGCCAGAAACCATAAATAAAACATTAGTTTGACTGGTAATCATAGAAACCACATGTTCAAATATATATATCAATAATATGGTACCAGTCTGTTATATACAGGAAAATTGAAAGTGACTGACTAATTTTATATAGATAAACTATTTACCCAGCAGACAAAAAAGATCTTTTTTTTTCAAAATAATTTGAGAAATATATCACTTAAATCTGGAATGATGAGTAGAAGTACAATAGACCAATGTAATATTTGCAACACGTAATTATTCAAAAACTTTTCCAATAAAAAATAATATTTGCAATTTTATTTTAGAAAGAAATTGTTTCACCAAATAAAACTTGAAATATTACTTTGTACTATGATGTATGAAATACTAGTACAACTAATTGAAAAAGATCTTCTAGGAAAAAATATGAATTATTGAAAATAATTTTCTGAAAAAAAATCAGCATTCCTTCATTTAGTTTTGTAATATAACCGGTAATTATATTTCATATTCAAAATAACACTAACTTACTGATACTCAGACCTTATAATGACTTCTATACCTACAAGAAAACCATCTGATATTGGTTTTCTATTTATATAGACATTCTTTCATGTCAGCAAAAAAGTCTCCCTTAATCCGAAGATCGAAAAAAAAATCTGATACTGCAACAGATTCTATCCAATAGATGCCAGTTGTCCACGACAACGACGTACGAAAAAATCCAATATGACAAGTGATTTAAAACGATTCCGACCGACACATTTGCTGTATTAGTTAAAGTAACTTATGTTACACAGCACGGCAGAACAACATCAGCCGTCGACCCCCTTCCCCCAACTGGCAGAAACCTAGTGCATCTAGAATCTGATATAAGTATAAATATGACAGTGAAATTCCTCTCCATGATGCCAGTCGAATATTTTCACCTGACAGCTGACTAGAAGGCAAGCATTTATCATAGCCGACAAACTCTCTACCAAGATCAATTCCAGATAATTACAGGCACAGTTTTACCCAATCATTTCTGCCGATCATCTGACAAGTATGTATAAAACAGCTTAAAGCCTAAATCCAAACCACTTGTTAAACAGAATATTTTGAACTCAAAACTGAAGATTATCGGCATTCCGTCTATGACAAAAAATGTGAACAATTTATGTGCTTGTTTACCTACTACATCTTCCAAATTCTGAAAATGTAGGAGGAATTTATATGCAGCGCTATTTTAAGTAACATTTTGATGTACTTTGGCATTTTGGACATATCAGTCTACATTACTAAATATAAATAAATAACATTTAAAAGTACAAACATTCCCGAAACCCAGGTATTAAAGGACTATAACTAAGCTATAATATAAACCAGGTAAAAGCAGTAACTCCATCGTAAATCTGCTGTAATAAGCTAAGGGGAATAACTGACCACTGTTACTATTATGTTCCAAATTGATTCCACGGCCACTACAGACAATCACATATTACAATTCATTTGCAGTGCTCACTATGTATGTAATAGCTGTTCATAGCAAAATGAATGCCTCTAGCAGACATTTTACAAGCTGCAAGCACCTGATAAGAGTCTTTCACTAGTTGAGTGTGTGAAAATAGCCAACACCATGCAAAAACATAACAACTTGTTGCTAGCTCAGACAACTTGGGAATAGCAACAACATCATCCATACCCAGTTGACAGTCGAGCCGAGCATAGCCTTTATATGCTAGTCAACTTCCTGCTGAATATGGCAGGCATATGTGTGCCTCCTCCCGGATTTGAACCTGGTTTGCAGGATAAGCTGGCAAGCCCTGAGCTACGGAGGCCACACAATACAAGATAACCAACCAACTATAAGCTTACTGGATGGTGGGTGGTATCTGCAGCCAGTAATTATCATTCAGAAATATGTAGTGGGTGCCAAATATATTTCCAGCAAATTATCAAGATAGTAAATAATATAACATATCCATTTCTTATCTGAATACAATGAACTGGCCACAAAATGCATCATTGAATATCAGCTAATCTAGCCAATACAATATGATAAAGTATACCCCTACAGTAAATGTTTTTTCTTGGAATATCGAATCAACACACATAGATAAAACTGCCCAGAAATTAGTTCAGTTAGAATCAGTAGTAATGTACTGGTTAAAAAAACAGGTGGTTCAAATAAATGGCACATGCTACTAATATTTATCATCTGCTATTTCCCCGATACCTTTGCTTAATTCATTCTATCCAGTTGGTTAATTTATAGGCAATGTTATTCATATATCAGTTTCCATGCCAATCAGGATTCTCAACCTTCACACAATTATAGAGTTCACCCAGATACTATGGACATACACCATCTGTATAAAACATCAGCCAACTACCAAACACTGTAGAACCTTGGAATACTTTAAGACCTAATGCACTTATATATTAAGACACAATGATCACAACATGGAAGATTTTTATTTAACTCATCATGGAATATTAATCAGTAAGGGGAGTAACTCTTAATATATCAAAGCAATACTAAATTCCACCTACTCAGTTAGTAAGGGGAATAACTCTGGATATATCAAGACAAGGCTAAATTCCATCCACTCAGTCAGCAAGGGGAGTAACTCTGTATATATCATGACATGGCTAAATTCCACCAATCAGCATGGGGAGTAACTCTGTATATATCATGACATGGCTAAATTCTACCAATCAGCAAGGGGAGTAACTCTGTATATATCATGACATGGCTAAATTCTACCAATCAGCAAGGGAAGTAACTCTGTATATATCATGACATGGCTAAATTTCACCAGTCAGCAAGGGGAGTAACTCTGCATATATCATGACATGGCTAAATTCCACCAATCAGCAAGGGGAGTAACTCTGTATATATCATGACATGGCTAAATTCCATCAGTCAGCAAGGTGAGTAACTCTGGATACGTCAAGACATGGCTAAACTCCTCCAAATCAGTTAAATCACAATCACAATAGTTGACAATAAATCAGTATAACTTGTAATTAAGTAACCAATATATAAATAATTTTACTGTGAGCATGCTTTTAAATATAGCACCTGACTACTATTAACCTTTATTAATGGTAGTTAGTTGAATCAGAACTATATAAATATTCTCCTACTGTCAGAACCCATATTGCATTTAAGTCTTCCCAGAGATTAACACCATTGCAGCAATTATAATCTGAAGATGTTTTCATTTAGCGAAAGGTATTTATATCCCTTATGAAAGCTATATTTGTCTCCGTAACAGGTAAGTGATTTCATTATGAAGATAAAACTGGTTTCCAGTTTCTTGAAATCCGGCTTTGTAATGCAAGAATGATAGAAAAGCACCACAAATATCACATCATTTGTTTAACAGTAATTATAGTAAACATAAATGATAAATTTTAGTAGAATGTTATGCAAGAAATGTGGAAGAGTCAATAACAAGAGAGGTACAAAATTATACAGTTCAAACTGTCAGTTAAAGACCACCAGAGAGCAAAGACCACTAGTTCAAAACCAGTCTGAATTCAGTAACAGTGCTGTGCATGTAGTTGATACTGCGGCTGGATAAATGCAATAACTAATTTGTTATACTGCCCTGCCTACCTGGGGTACCTACTACTGTCAAAATTACAAAACTATTTATTCCTGTGTGGTATTAATATAAATGACTTCTTTACAGAAAACCACTAAATCCTGGTGCAAAAATAATCTTTTCCCATGGTAAGACGTTACTGTTAATTATTTTTAGAGGAAACCACATCAGCTGTTAAATACTTCAACATAACTTAGAATAGATGTTTATAATACATTGTAGTTGATTATAACCTAAATCTCCTAACTGCACTTTAGAATGATATATAAATAATAACTATAATAGCATTCAATTCTGTCTTCATCATAAACCAGCCCATTTACTTCTACAAGAACTATATCATAACCTAGCATTCCATTACTGACTACTTGAAGATGGGATACTCTGTATAGAATCAGTGCTAGTCTAAAAGTGGTAACAACCTCACAGCGAGAAAGTAACAAAATCATCCAATTATCAAGTAGAAAGTCAATAAGCGGCATGAATCATACTTTATAGGTTTTAGAAAATAAATATACAAAGCAATGTTTTATTCTCAGTACACTCAGTTTCCCATAACCTCACCTGGTAAAAAAGCTCCAAGAAAGATTTTGTCAATTTTTCCTTGAAAGTATTTATGTTTCCTGGAATGTCAAAAATAATCTTTTATGCTTTAAATGTCCTGATTTGGAGACAAACAGACCCAGATGCCAAGTTAGTTTTAACTTCCATTTGAAAGTTAAAGAAATACTTGGTTATTGTTTAAGTTAATTATAAAAGACGTAACCAATGCTATATACATCTAGAATGCTTCTGGCTATGTTTGGTCTAGTTGCAAAAACGATTTCGACACAGAATCACAGCATTTTAAGGACAGTCATAATTTCATTAAATGCACTTTTCAAATAAATACAAAAGACCATACAAGTGTGTTTGAGTATCATTTTGAATCGAATTGTGTTTCACAGATGGTGGCCTGTGAGTAGCAGCTCTAGCAGTTAATGTTTTGTAGAATATAAGGACAGAAATGCATCATATTCTTAATAAGGATTTTTGCACTGTGCAAAGCTCAGAAATTTCCCATACTATCATTAAAGTTGTTTCAATTTTCATAAACCTAATTTTAGCAGAATTTACATGAACATCATATATTCATCTATTATGTCATGCCAAACTTAAAATGATTTTGCTTAATACATATTTATCTTGAAAGAAAAGTGACAAAAACTAAGATATGTGCCAGAAAATTTGGTGAATTTTCTTTTTTGTGAATTTCCTGCAGAAATTTAATAAACTTAGCACAAAAACTGATAAACAGCATAATATGCTGATGTGGTGTATTGCAGCTGAATTAAATGTATAAAACCACTATTCTTTAGATATCACTTTTATTTCAAGCCCCTACTTTAAAAATCCAGTATTTTCCAAAAGTGAATTAAATAAGGGGAGAGAATTCATTTTGGGAAACAGATTTAACAAGAATTTTTATCAAGGGAGATCATTCTTGATATTTGTCCCAAAAAGCTGAACAGGAGATAGGAACACATTCTAGCTAGTAAATCATCTAATATCTTAATTAAGAATCAAATTGCTAGGTGTTACATAACTATATTGGAGTAAACGAAATGTAACAGACATATAAATCCAAAGGCTGATACAAAACAATCATACATTTGTACATAAACTGACCAATTTGAACTGAAGCAACATTAACCATATATCGGTATGTGCACTAAATACAGGTAAACAATTATTGGTGCCAGCCAACATCTGATAACACTCACTGCCTGATTTATATACACCCTTTCAATTAAGACCGTAATTAAATTGTCTCCCTTTGATGACGTCAAACGAGGGCTCAAAGCGAATACACGAGCCGATTACCGTTAGCGTGTAAAGGAAATAAAAAATGTGTCAACTTTAAACCGCTGTAAATCACGTTTTACTCTGTCGATTTTTAAAAGATGAACACTTACGAAAACAAGATCGTATAGACTTTTTAATATTGTAACTTTTGTTAATGTATTTTCAATAATAAAACATAAAAGCCATGTTTTCGGAACAAAAATTTCAAGGGCAAGAAAATGTAAAAATAAAGAACTGAATTCAATACTCAACAATTGGCATTTAACTTGCTCAAAATGTTTATTATTTGCAGTTTTAAGAACTGTGTAGACTAAGCTTTCCAACAATTATATTATTAAAAGATATAATTAAAGTTTTAAAAGGAGAGCCATGCTTTTCGAACCAAAATACCATGCATCACGCGCGCACAATCCACTCATTGAAACCTGACTTACATTTTATACTAGCATAAAGAAATTGTGTATTTTAATAATTCATCACACATCATAAAAGTATAGAATATTAGCTTTATCATTTCAAAAGTACGACTATCCAGCCAGAAATTAAAACGTTAATTTACACAGGAGGAAATTTCTTTCTAGATATAGTTTGTACTAAAATCCGGGCGGCATGATTTTACATGTCCGCATGTGCTTACTTGTTTAGTGTTAACACGAGTACATTGATGTGTTGTTTACTACAATCAAAGAAAGTAAGGAATCATCGGAAAAGTTCACACGACGAATAACTTAAAATCAGAATCAATTCTATGTAAAATTTTGTTGTATGTAGGTAAAACTAAATTGTTTGGCAATACAATGTAGTCTGTTTCAAATCTTACTCTTCCATCATGAAACCTTTGTTCATTTGAAATTCATATACAAGTAAATGAGAAAAGTGCTTTATTTATTTTAAATGGTGTCTACGTGTAAAAATATTGCAATAAATTATATTTGAAACATCAAAATGAGCATTGTAGCACAAGTCATACATGTGCATGTCCATTAATTTACACTTTTTGTTCGGACACGGAATTAGAAAGACCTCCGTTGTTTGGATAAACATAATTTATACTTTTTTTATAAAAGTAACCCAAACGTTGATTTAAAAGTGTCAATCAATGTCAATCATTTAAGGTAAAACACTGATCAATATACTGTACATGTATATTAAGATGACAGATGGTGACAACATAGTACTGATTGGTTGTATATTAGTACCCTGCTGTGAAACTAATTTAGTGTATGGTCTTGGTGGCTTATCTTGATATTAGGGGATCTATGCTGTTTATTGTAAATCATTATATAATTATACAGCACCTAGAATTTATTTATGCGTTAGGGTTTTAGCACCTCATCATCTGACAAGATTTTATTTATGCATTAGGGTTTTAGCACCTTAACTTCTTAAGTATCTGTCTCACTTTAATTTGTTATGTTTTTCCCATCACTCGAATTGCAGTTCATGTCACTTTTTGTGAATTAAGATTTACAATTCTTATATTAAAAACAAAATATTGTTAATTGTGATGTTAGTTTGAAGAGCAGTTGTATATAAATAATGTATTTTTTAAATTAATTTATAACAATCAACTGCTATCATTAATGGTCATTTATACAGCCTTTTAAGCCGAATTTGCCCGAAATGGCACGTATGTAACCAGACAGGAAATTCCAATAAATCGTTGTGGCTCTAATATACGTGTATTCAAAGGCCTAAATAATTATGTCTTTGTTTTATTACAATCCATAATAAACAACACATAACTTGTGAATTGTATTGGTAAAAAGAAATGAGACATTGCAATGATCCAGAATTAACTAGGTCTAATGGCGGTAAGGATGTAGTATTGAAAGAACCAGGTGAAAATTCTTGCGCTTTATATTCCCGGCAAAATATACAGTGCTACAGCTAGGATTCAAAAATAGAGGGGAGCTCCTATTGAAAAGGGCACTTTTTGCGCGCGGTCGCTTCTTACAGGGGCGTTTTTGTGTGCGCGCGTGTTTCCTCCCATACAGGTTCTTTTTTGCATGCTGCAAGCATTTTAGTTTAATCCATTTAGGCTTTGTATACTGTGCCAGTGGCGTATAAATTAATGGAATATCCTTGCAAATTAAAAACACCTGTCCATTCAGGCCACAATATACTGGTGTCACATGATCAATGCTAACTTGAAATTGACTATTCAGAAATAGATATAACATGAAAAAGTTTTCAGCATGTCAGATGATGGGTAGACATACAACAAATGTCTCAAAATGATAGGCATTTCACTTTTCCCTTGATAACTGTTTTCAGTTCCATGACTTGCTGTAGTCCACTAGAAATATAATGTATCTATCTATTAAATTTTGGAGTTTTACCTCCATATTTGAGTATGTACAACAAGGAGTACAAATGCACCCGGCATTGAGCCAAAAACCAGGACTTCAGTGTTATTTGTCCCTACTACTGAAGCTCAGCCAACTTAACTAGCTGGTTGCTGGGCTGGGAGTCAGTCACTACAATTCTTCCCCCTTTATTTATTGGATGGGACCTTATGTCAAGCCACTATTGACAACCTCACCGAGTCCCAAGGCATCATTCTCAGACTATTTATGACAACTTAGTAAACTTATAAGTGAAGGTCTCCACATGCATCCACCTGAAACGTATAAATAAGGTTCAGTGAAATTTGCCACCAAGTGAGGATCTTAATCATTGCTTATATAGATGTTATGAAAGTAGCATAAATAAGATTGAGACTCTCATAAAGTTGATGCAATATTGCAAAAAAAATTCATCACTCCTCCCCTGCCTATAACCATGGTGGGTGGGGGTGGTGATTTTAATTCTAGCAATATATGCCATATTATCATATATTAATCACAGTGAAGCTAAATTTTGGTGTTAATTGATATAATTAAGTGAGATAAATCATTCAAAAGTTGAACAATTGCTTTTTAAAGACGATTTTTCACCAGACAATCTTCGATCATCGGCAAAAAATGACAGGTGCCCGCCAATGTTTATTTCCCTAAATTTCATTAAATTACGACTTGAAACATATTTTTTGTGAGTTTTATCCATTTTAAACAAGAAATTCAACTGATTTAAGCCAAAATAGTGTCTATTGACGATCTATTTATCGATGAATTAAAAAAATCTGATTTGCGATAGGCAATGGTATTCTACGGCCGTGTTGAGATTTTGTTACTAAAACAACGATGTTAATTGGTACAATTAAGATGTTTTTAACACATGTTGCATAATTAGCTTGGATTAAATTGGTCTGTTTACCTTCTAGGTTTGTAGCTTTGGGCAATCATTGATTTATGACCGCTGTCAGCGCTGTGTGCAGACGATATGTGTTAATCACCCAGTTAGATTATTAGTTAAGATTTATGACACCTCCGATCTTTATTGAGACCTTGATTATGTAATCGGGGGTCATAACAGTAAAAGCAATTTAATTTCTTTGATGAGGGGCATAGTAGGGCGCCCCTAATTTCAAAAGGGCGCTCGTTGATTGGTCGGATTTTAGCGGGGCGCCCCGCCCTTCTAAAAGGGCCAAGCTGTAGCACTGATATACATTTATCAAAGTACAAATATACACTGTATCTTAGCACTAACGCTCAATTTAATCATAGACATTAATAATATATATCTGTGATTTAATGTACGAAATGTGCATGACAATCAACCGAATATCAAAACAAAATTAATACAACTACAGATCTTTTTGGAAATTAACGCCCGATAATTGACCATTGTTGATAGAAAAAAATCCGAGAAATCACACGTTTCCTCCACATCCATAACATGTAACATATTATACATACATTGTTAGTACATTATAAACATCTTTATTGAAAAAAACAACAGCTAAAAAACATGCAATTAACGAAAAAAGCGATTAAATAATCTCTTCGCTACTGCGTTTATAGTGTCATTAATTTGTAGAGCCCTCGTTTGACGTCACATCCGGTTTACGGGAGGTAACTCTGTACATACGATTATCGCTTAATTGAAAGGGTCTATAGAGGCAATTTTCACAAACAAACATAAATAATCCTAATGATGGATCACTATTCAGAAATGGATGCACAAAGGTTAAACAACCCAACTTGAGTACTTTTTAATGAAAGTTAACAAAATCACATTGTTAATAAATATTTTACATATTTTAAAACTATTTTAAGTTTCTTGATGTTGGAGTTTATTTTCCTGTAATAATATTGTCAAAAGCAATTATATTTCCCATTTCCAATAACAGTGTGAAACAAAATGCAGTAAAACCGGACTGCCAGTATACACCTAAATGACAAACAAATTCAACAAACACTTAAAATAAGCAACCACCTCAGGGCTAGCTCTGGCTCAAAATTCTCTTGGGCCAATTAAAAAATTGAATTAACGGCTGGGGGCCAGGGGGCCGCTAGGACCCCCGGTGGGTCCAGGGCGAAGCCTTGGCTGGGGGACCAGGGGGCCAGCGGCCCTTGGAAGCTCCTGGTGTTTTGCTATAAAAGAACTGTAAAATCAACTCTGAGATATACCATTTCATCTCATATTCCAGTATTGAGCAATCCTGAATCTTGTGATCATTGAGAAGTAAACTCCATCAATATGACAAATATTTGTTTTTTATTCATGTATTTTTGTTTTCATTGTGTTAAGTTTTGTGTTGTTCCTTTAGTTGATATAGACCTTCAAATCAGTAGTTACTGATCGTGTTATATGATAAAATGTGGCATTAATAAAAACCATGAAACAGAAACAGATTGTTCACTGTACTTTTGCAATACAAAATGAGAAATGAGTGACATGTGATTTCATGTGACTGACAATGCAAAATTGCCCCTTGAAGTCCCAAGAAGGCATTCTATATTGTAATTGGTAGCTGGCATGTCATACTTAACAATAAATGCCATGATTAAACCCTATTATGTAGTCTTATTTGCCAGAAAGTAGCCAATATTCAACATAAACAAAAGTATCCGAAAATACGTGAATATCCGAACTAGTGTTACTCACGGTATCACTGACTTTTTAAATTCGACTAAGTGTTGTTATCAATGCGTTTAAAATCGTAATAGATTCGTCAAATAACCTTGAATACAAGCGTTGTCATCGGCAGAATTGTTTACACTCATGATTCTCGATACGACATATTTGCAGAACAAACGCGTCACATATCTACACGCGTGACATGTATGTCGGCATATTTCCACAAATTTTCGCAAGATAAATGTTCAATGTGTTTAGGCTACTTTCCATTACTATAAGCGTAAGCTAGATGCATTTATGCGATTTATAATAAAAAAATCGTCTATTGGATTACTGTTGTAGACTTAATTAATTGCCGAGGCCGACTGAAAATTTAGCGACTGTCCATGAAAAGTTAATCGCCTGAAGTGAATTAATCTCTCAACAAGTTCTATGTCCAAAAGTTCCAATTGAATATACAGCAAATTACTCTCGTGACAAATAACTCGCTGATTTTCAGTAACATCGTATCAATTACTCAAATTTAATACCAACAAATATCGAATACATTACGACATCTGCAAATCACAGACGCCGCTCTTTTACTGAGTTGCCGCGCGGTGCGTTTTGAAGTCGTTAGATCTTAGAGCGGCGCCGACTGCTTCAAAAAAACCTTGACCGAGATTTTCGCAGGTGGTGTCGTTTGCTTGCCAATTTTTTACTCTGAGTTGCATGTTTGTTGGATTACTCCTGTTACATTTCTATGTTGGAATAATTTATGCGGAATATAAGATCGGTGGTTTTCTTCCACGAGTGATGAATAGTCACCAAGTCGAGATTCATTGTTTGACTACGAGTACGGAATATACGTGCGTTACAGGTATCTGATGATTTTCATTTTTGATAGTCTTTTGGTGACAGATTTTAATTAATTACTCGTCAATATTGTGCTCGTGCGGGGTTACACATGGACTGTCAAGGTACCGAATTTTATCCAATCAAATTAGAGAAGGCGGAGCTTCGATGCGAGTTTGCAGTTGTTTGTTGATTCAAGCATGTCAGTAGACCTCCCGTGATGCTTGATTATCGGTAATTGACACGGATTATCTGACTATCGATTGTTTATTGCAATGCCCGGAAGGCCACATATTTTAGTTACAGGATTGTCCAATATTCTTAAAGTCATACTTTTTGATGGTTCGGGCCAATTTGATTTATTTCGGGCCGAATTCGTTTTTTTCGGGCCATTGGCCCGATTGGCCCTCAACAGCGCGGGCCCTGCACCTGTTTATAAACCAGTAAAAATATCATTAAAGCCAAATTAGTTATGCTGATATGCAATACCTCTGTACTAAACAACCAAAATTGTCTTCGGTGACTTATGTTGAATGAGTCACCATTGAGCACTCGAAGCAAGTTCTACCCGCTTTAAAAAGCCACATTTAATATATCCATTGACTGGCTTTTAAATACAGGTCAGGTCAATGTTTTCTAAACCAGAATGTTTTAAACACAAAAACACATGTCTCCCATTTAGGGTAAAAACTCTGGCAAAAGTCATCCAACCAAAAATTCCTGACACTATGCTCAACTAGACTTGGAACAAATTTATTAATATTCATGTGATATCATTAAAATCTGACCAGTGGTTAATATAACAAGCCTGTAGAACTTTGTGACATCAATCCAGACAGACAACACTATGGAGGGGGGGAGATATATTCATAAGCCCTAAGTATTCCTCTCTTGTCTGAAAACCTGTAGTTAACAACCATCTGGTTTAAACAGTCAAAATTAACAACCTGTTCATATAAAATGTTGACTGACTGTTTAATGCAGGTTTGATTCTATGGACTGATTTCAACAACAAAACAAAAACATAAACAGCAGCTGACTGTCATAATTGTTTATATTTGCACTAGAAATAGAATCAAGATAAGGAAGGGAGGAGGGTGACTATTTACTGGTTAATATGAAATTCGATCAAGGACAAATTTCTCCATCTTTTTTAGCTTGCACAATACCCGGTAGCTGTTTTAAGCGAATCCTGGCTATTGTTCAAGTTGATCACTCATTACAAAATAAATGGAATTTGGAAATGAACTCCTTTGCAAGATACCGGAAATATGAATTATAGAAATGGATATTATGGCGGTGTGGAATATATATAGGGCCATGAAAATTTTGGGTGATTGTGCCAGCTCTAGCATGGGTGAAAGTTGAAAATGTTTTATATTATACTCAATTACAAACAAGTGAAATAGACGATTTTCATTAACAAATATTTCTCAAAAATTAGAATTGCAATCTGAGTATTTTAAAAATAAGTAAAAACAAAACACCCAAACATGTTAACAATTCAGGCCTAAATTTGCTCAGATCCACACTTTCATTAATTACATTGTTAAATATCGTAATGAAACATTGTATAAAAATCCAAAAACCTTAAGCAATATTTTGTTGGTGGGTCGCTAAGGAATACATGGAATATGAACCCAACAGAATGTTTTACATTAACACAAGAATTCCACAGTGTTTGTTGTCTGACTGGTACCCAATTTAAAATTTAGTCTGATGTGTCAATAAAGCATGTATCTGAGCAAGAACAGAATGTCCCAGGATGCAACACTGATTCAATTTATCACTTTCCATTTCTACAGTGATAAATTAACAATGAGGCCACAAAAAATTAATTCCTAAATTCTCTTTCCCCTCCAATCTATGATGGGATGCTGTGTTGACATTTTTTATCTGCTTTATTACAAATCAATAGTTACTTTATCAAAACAGCTAATCAAGTAAGCCAATCAAGTGTTTTTTGACATGTCAAAACATACTATTTCACTGATTTTGGCATTATTTGAGAAACAATAAAGGCTTAAAAATAATTTCAAGGCAAAAATGAAACTAAAATATTAACCATTTCTTGTCTTCGAAAATCCTAGCAATCTAATCTTTTTCAAACACTTTGGATGAAAATCAAACAATAAATTTACATTGGCCTAAAAGAGAAACTGAAACTTATTTTTATTTCTATTAAACCAATAATTCTAAATTGGTTTAATATGACATTTCCCCTAAATGAAATTATAGGTTTGATGGGAAATGTAATTCCATGAAATTAGAAAACAATTTTATTATCAAAAACAAAATACCATTCGTGAAAGTTTAATTTATCAAATTTATCAAACATAGCATTTTAATTTTATTAATTTTATTAAATGAAGGATATTTGTTGAGTTTGGAGAACGATTGAATCTATATTTCACTAAGTGATAAAAAAAACAGTGTTTAATCAAGACTGGAATAGAATTAACACCAGAAGCAACAAAGTTTCTGTTCATTTTATGCTTTTACATTCCAATGGAAAGTTTTATTGACTTAATTTGGACATTTGTGGAGAAATTAAGACAATCTTGAAGTCAAACTAATCATATCATTTAAAACTTATGAGTCTGGCATCGATAAGGATATGTTTTCTTTATTGTTTTACACAATGGTGAACCAACATCAAATGCAGTGAAATAATCAATCAAAACAGTGAACCATTATTAATAAGAACAGTGAAATTATATTTTAGAAGAGTGAAATTATCAATTAATATAATTTCACAATTAAAACTCAGTATAATTAACTAATAAAGCTTAAAATCAGCTCAGTTTTAAATTGACAGCAAGGACAAGTATTTAATAAGGAATTGAGGAAATTCCATTAAAACTGGTGTTTCAAACAAGGGTAACAACTCTGCTAGAATGTGGTTCCAACACAAACAGAACTCCAGGTGCAAAATGTGACACAAAAAGTTGACTTCAGCCTAGTTGACTATTTTTCCAAATTTGGTTTAAGGTAACATTAAATTTAAAGACCAGGAGAGTATAAACAACAATCTAACAGAATGATAAGGTACCCTTTTTAACATAAAATTATAAATTCCATGCAATTAAAGAATCTTGTAAGGTTTTATCATTAAAGGTCTGATGCTCAGCTTTAAATTTTCTGCAACACAAAAAGCTTAATGCCAAAACAGCCAAAGGTTTATCAAATAAAACACCAGTTTATTCTGGATTGGAAGAAAGTGGAATATTACATATGACAGCACTTATTTAAGTGTATGTAACTTGACATTATCTGTCAGATAGTTTCTCACAATTTGTATCAGATCTAGTGAAAATAGAGGACAAACGATAAGTTTAAAGTCATATTAATTGGTGTAGATTCATTCTTTGATAAAACCATGTCTTTGTGGAATTCTGATGGTAAAAACCGTGTGTGAAGAATGCAATAAAACCTGGTAATCTCGTTATAAATGCATTCTATGGCATCTTGTGTTTATGAAGTGATAAAGGTAAGAGCTTTGGGAAGCGTGGGAAACTATCTACAATTTGTAGGTGTTATAGATTTTTGCTGGGTGAACAGGTTCATAGTGTAATGTTATTTTTTCTGTAATTTGTGACACAGCATTCTGGAATATCTTATCATACACCAGTGCCTCTAAAGCTCAGTGGTTAGTGTGCATGTCATCTAATCTTACACCAGTTTCATATCTGGTTGGATACAATTATGACCCCACTAATATTTCAGCAGAAAGCTGACTGGCAAATAAAGGCTATGTGCTCAGCATTTGAAGATAATATTTAATAATGCTCAGTTCAAAGGGGAGACAATTCAATCATGAAAATGGGGCTTTACAAGACACCTGATCAAGGGGGATCACTCTTGATATTTGTCCCCAAAAGCTGCACACATTCCAAGATCATGGCTCATCAGAACAGAATTGCATTATTCTGGTTGTAAACCTTTTAATTCATTAGATTTATGTTTATTACAGGTAAAATCTCATAAAAACATTTATCGAATTAATGGAGCAATAAAAGAATTATGAGGCACTTACCAGGGATAACATCTTAGTATTTATGTTAATCTTTTAATTTTTGATATCTATGTAATTTTATTGATAAATTAGAAAGTTCTGCCCCTTTCCTGCCTAGTTCCAGACATTTGAGTTATCGCTGGTAGGTATTAAATCAGATATGAGTTATAATTTGGAGAATTTCTGGAGGTACCAGGTATGTTTTTGTAACAAATCAACAATTTCAGTTCACTACCTATAAATACCATAAAATAACCACACATTTTGAGCTTTGCATGGAATCTGGGCTGCCGATTATAAAGTGCAACTCATGTTCTTGTTTATAAACTTGTGTACCAATTAAAACTAGTAAGTACTTTCTTCAAGTCTCTACAGCTAAGGGCTGCAACTATTAAGTACAAGTTTGATTATTTTCTAATAAACAGTAGAAGAGAAAATGAGAGAGCAGTGAAACTCTAAACCTTTACTGTAGCTATTTTCGGTAGAATATCAATCAAACTTGGCATATAAAATTCCAAGATGTTCTGATTTCAGTGTGTTGCACTTTATCAAACATGTCATGTTGTGTTTATTCTGCTATGAGAAGTTGCTTACATTTGTTCTGACATTAGTTATCTCAAATGATTCTGTTTAAAATATCTATGTCATCTTGTAAACTGAGGGGTATTATGTATTCATTAAACAGTGGATTGTAGAGATTACAAAATTTAATAACATCACAGCTATTTTCAATCTGGAAAGTGTGTCATTGCAAAGGCTCTGCACCATACTAATGTGTGCAGATTGGAAATTCAAGGCTTTGTGTCATATAAGTGTGTTGATACTAAGCCTGCAGGCCCTGTGCCATATCCACACAAAGGCTCCGTTACTGCCATCAAACAGTGGATCAAAAGCAAAGGCTAACATACAAAAGTGATTCTAATAATGCAAAGTCTTAGTGACATCTGAGAATGAGTAAAGGCAACAACTCAATGCCATCTAAAAACGACCAGTGCAACGGATCAGTTTGCACCATGTACAAGGCAAAAACCTTCAAAAAATGGTATTCATACAAGGGCCATAACTTTGCATAAATAAGTTCCAGTACACATTTCTGCAAAGAACAAGACACTCTTTGAAGGAAAACTTTCATAGAGATTTGTGTTACAAAACTATTGACTACCACCCACGCAACTGCATTCCAAATTTGTTAATCTAATAACCATTTATCCTACTAGAAATTTGGTTAATAAAGTGCATGTTATCTTACTATTTTCTGATGATGAACTTGTGATCCATGTAAAACACTGAGGGAATGAATGAAAACAGACTTTCATTACACAAGTCATGATGCCAATAAGAACTTGGCATACTGAATTATCCTGCTATCATACTGTTTATTTTTCTGAGAAATCAAAATATCACCTAGGTTCCAAGTTGATTTACCTGCCGAGACTACATAACTGACGACATGGCCGACATACTGTCTATCATGATAGCTAACAGATATTTTAAGACCATGATTATTTGTTCCTAAATTATTCACCCCAAACATCCATAATTTACTGTAATGCTTTAAACAAATTGACAGAATTTTAAACTTTAAAAAGCTATCAAAAATAAGCACACAAGTCCAGATAATATTAATAGACTCTTTGCGATTTGAAAAGAAAAATCCTTCCTCGAGCACTTTTTAAGAAAAAAATTGAAGATCATCTAAGTAATGATTTGAACTGGCCTAAGTTTGACCTGTCACTCTTCACACAAGCATGCATAATTAATTAATAATTTTATAATGAAAATATCATCACTTTCTAATATAAAAAAGTGTTGAGCTTGATACGATTCCCAAAATTCCTGGGAATTAACTGGTGACTTGTAATGCCTATAAATAATGATGATATTACATATTCACCATTTATAAGATGGTCCTAATTCCACACTGACATTTTACTGGCCTATAAATGATTATAGTGATGAATGCTGGTAAACATACATTGATAGGCTCATCAAAATAAAGTATACAGTTATTATATCAATCTTTATAACAGAGCTGAAATATTACAAAGTTAGCATTCATTAAGGAACACCCACGAAATGAGAAGATATGTCTATTATAATATCATGTGTAATTTACAGTATTTAGACATTGTCAATCACTGTCATTCTTGATGTTTTTGGTATTTTATAAATTTAGACCATAGTTTGAAGATGACTATGGTAGAATAATGGTTTGATCATGGCCTAACTAAGTCCTTCATAGTCTGCTATTTGTTTTTGAATTTTTGTCATACAGAACAAGGTCAACCATGTTTTTCTGCAGGTAACTTTGTCAACAAACCATGGATACAAACATAATTGAGACATACAAAGCATTCCATTGAAAATTTGACAAATACTTTTTTACCAGAATATTTCAACATTCTTAGATCATGCTTGTTATCATTAAGTGATGAAACATTATCACATTCACCATGTACACAATGATCATTATCTCAACAAAAACTCAAACATCAAAATACGTGCAAACATGAGATAAGCTTCCCCTCAGATAAGGGAGCATGAACCATCATTATTCTTACTGAAAGACAACTTTCTATTTTAATGACTTCACTTGTATCAGTAAAACTGATAACTGATAAACAGAAAATGTAACATTTTCATACTGAACACTTTCAAAGTAAAGTGAATGAATGTCTTAGTGTTGTGATCATCTAAGCAATCAAAATTCACCGACTTTTCATGGATTTTTCTTAGACCCAAAACAATAATTTCCTGTATCACATGTTTACAGGTATTTTTGTTCCATTGGATCTGTGATACAAACAAGACTATTTTCAAATCTTTTTTCACTGAATTGAGAATAGAAGTACAAGACATTTCACTTTTTAAGGTTCGGGTATGGATAGCTGTACAAAGAGGAAACAATCCAATTACAAAAATAGTATCTTATCAAAGGGACATCACTTTTGATATTTGTCCTAAAAAGTGGCACATATGATTTGTACGCATTGTAGCTACTCTCTGATCAGACTAATGTAGACCTACTGATGGAGTCAAAAGTCAATTAAAACATTGTACATTAACATAATTAAACATGATGCCTTCTTGAAACACCATTATGATATCAGCACAAGTTATAACTGAAGCTGCTAACATCCAGAATCAGCAACAACAACAACGTACCTCCATTCCTAGAGAGTTCTTTATCCGTCCAGCCTGTTGTCGAAACTTTTGCAGTGAACCTTCTAGTACATCATACTTCTTCTTCCATTCAGATCCATTATCCTTGGTGTCGCTCATTGTGTCAGCTGACTGCAACACCTAATACTGCTTTATATATGTCACTGAAACCACACCATATGTGTAAATAGTGGAGTGATGTGTCACATACAACACACCATACAACCACTCACAGTTCTGGACATTCTCATTTTCATATCCTCATCTGAAACAAAAAGAACAATTCATAAAGCTACATATCAAACAAGCAACATTTCATATTAGCATACTATATCTTCATGATAGCATTGATAAAACTGTCCATAGTTAAAATGTTAGACCACCAAGAAGCACTTTAGACTCTCAACAGGTAAATGTATCAAATTAATTTCAACACATAAGTCTAGACATGATCAGGAGTTAGAATCATGACACCAGATAAAAGTTCAAATCTACATCTCAATTAAGGACCATTCTCTTCCAGACTTGGAACTGGCATCTGCCGTACTACCATTCCCATCCACACTACTGGCCTCAGCCTTACATCCATTCAAGTCTATTCTACTGGCCTGTACTGGTACCTTCTTCACATCTGTCTGTTTCACTCTACACAGGCATTTCCCTTGAAATATTTAGATAGCAGAAATAATGACTTACATTCAAAGAACAATCAAAGCCATTAAGATAACACAGTACAGTTCAATCCACACAATTACCTATAAAATTGTACAAACAATTCCCAACACTTTACCTGACAAGCAATCACAAGATGGGCACCTTTTTGTGCAATAAATCCTGTGGGCTTATCATTAGATCCAAATTCTACTACAAACAAAGACATCAGTCACAAAACTACCTCATCATGAGACAAAGGTACATGAGCAATCTAACACACACTGTGAGCAAGAAACACACTGTGATGAGCAACAAAAACACCACAAACTCGCAAACATCTCATTCAGTAAAACAGTCTGAGTAACAAAACTACATGACTAATAAAACACACACAGGCTGACCAGGTTACTGAGGTTATATAGACGGAAAGATGTTATTTTTTCCCTGAGACCAAAGGCTGTATCACCTACCTACATCAACATGATATAGAGGGGAGGATAATTGCTACATGAAGCCATGAAATGAATTTATCACACTGACTACTTCAGCTTATCTTCAATAGAAGACTCGCTATCAGAATATAATATTATAGGAAGCACATTCGGTGTGCTCGATGAGCAATTAGCCGTGATTTATTCCATCCAGAGTGTAATATTTAGGAGGAACACAACACCTTTTTGCATTCCACAGACAAAGCCAGATACCAATAAATGAAAACATGTGCACAATGTGTATAATAAGGTTTCTGAAACCGGATAGATTTTAACATCCAGGTCAGATAAATTAGTGTTAAAGATGCCAAACATATTCTGGAAAAGTATCATTATGGGAGGTAATAAATCACAAAGTTGTTTCCCTGAGTATTCTGTTTCATACCAATAGTCAATGTCACTTGAAAAATTAACAGGTGGAATTTCAAAATCAACAACAACAACAACAAACAAGAGCACTTAAGTATCCTAAACCTTTTGTAGTCTTTGAGAATTTTGGGGGTAACATTCTGAGTCAGAAAAGGGGCATTACTCTTATAAAATGGTTGCAATATCAGTTGGAAACTAACACATGTAACCATGGTATTAAATTGAATATTGTAAGGGGAGATGACTTCATGAAAAGCTCCAAGAATTCGGCACTTGTTGTTCTACAAACTATTATTGAATAATCTAATAATACATCAAAACTAATTAAAAAGCTGACCTTATTTTACAGTTTCTTAGAACAACATGACACTTGGCAGACCTTAACTTTCAATCCAGCTTCCAATTTCCTGTTTCCAGGAAGGAAAAATTAAAAGCATTACTAAGATAATTCAGTCTGATTCCACTGGAATTTGTACATGACTGGCACACTTGGAATTCCTGGACTGCTTTAAGCACACAGAAATTCTAGTTGGGAAATAACTGAAGTGCAATTTAAAGGAAAAAAGAGAAGAAACATTAATTTTATTCTATGAAATAACAAATGTATAGTATTTACATTCCGTATGAACATCGCAAAAGACTAAATAAAAATTAACTTAATGACTATCATGTAAAATACAATGTGATACAAATTGGCCCTTCATTCTCAAAATGAAAAATCCACAGGTCAAAATGCTGCATAACACAATTGTCAAATGGAACCCCTTATCAAACATGTAATACAAAGTATGAACAATGAAAGGGTTATATAGACCAAAATGCGAATTGTGCTGAAAAAAGCAGTCTACTGTAATAAGGAGTATAATTTGTTCCTGGTATCAAAATGTCCCTTAAAACAATCCAGCCAAGACTATTTCCCCATGTGTCAGTCTTCAAAATTAAATGACAAATTCCTGACTGTCGGAAATTATCCATCGTCTACAATGTATTACATTTGGACATTAACATAGGATTACAAGGATCGGTACATAAAACTAGATGTCTACAAGGAGGCAGTGCTGACATATCTAGGGAAGAAAGCAGAATTTTGTCTATATACCCAGCTGACTATAAATCATCATTCATGGGTCTATAGCCATAAAATAGTCACTTAAGCAAGAAAACAGACTGTATTATTATCTGATAGCTGTTTTATTGTGTGATATTCCACACAGAATACATCCCAGACTCCTAGTAAACCATTATATAGTATTAAGTCAGCAAGTATATGAGTTATGGCCCTTTGCGCTATATTAGGTGGTATCTGATAGCCCTAAAAGTTTTTCAGTTATGTACTGGGTATACAAGTGCAAATTTTGAACAGGTCATATCAATATCAAAAATAACATGAATGGTTATAATGTTTAAATTTAATTAATTTTCTCTGATTTTCAGATGAATATATCATGTTCCAGTGCATACCCTCATGTAATGTGCACAAGTCATAGTCAGGTCAGTATTTATTTACCAGTAAGAGTGCTGTAGTTATAACCCAGCGAGGTGTGAAACTCTATAGTAAAGTTATAAATGATAAAATGAGAGTAACAAATGGGGTTGATTGGTCTAGTGGATAAGGTATTTGACTGGTAAGCTGGAAGTCGTGAGTTCAACCCCCACATCAGGTAAGTTCTTTATAATATAAATTACGTATGTTAAATAAAAATTGTAATAATTTGTAACAAGAAATTGTAACATTACTAATAAAATAATGAACTACTCACACTAGTACTATACTAACCTGAACACTTATCACCCCACTAACCTGAACTTACTCAGCACCACATTAACTGAGCACCGCACCAACCTGAACAAACCGAGCACCTCACTAAAATGAAATAACTGAGTACCGCACTAACTGAGCACCTCACTAACCGGAAATTACTGAGCTACACACTAACCAAGCAATGCATTAACCTGGGCTAACTGAGCACCACACTGACTGAGCAACGCACTAACCTGAACTAATTGAGCACCCCACTAACCTGTTATGGAAGTGAAGAAAATTTCTTCTTGGGTTTGTAGTACAAAGTCACTTGGTCTACACAATAATTAACTCAATGAGGAATTATCCTAGAACCACTGCCTAATTAACTCAGTCAAACAAGTACCAATATCATTATGGTACAGCTGCACCTCCCAGATACATGACAGTGACCAAGTTCACGAGCCTCCGACAAACATGCATATTCCATGTAGAACAATAAAATGCCTCCACAACATGTACCAATATGATCCTAATACTGTAAAATCATTAATATATAAGGGAGATTTAATTACGTGGATTCGTGGATGATCTAAACCACGAAATTAAATCACCATAAATATTAATAATTTACGGTATATAGTATAATATGACAAAGTGGATAAGACATCCTTGAAATTACGTCATCATCATGAACTAGTCTTTTTCACCAAAACGATGAAATTTTGTCCTATTGAAATTAAATGATTTTACAGTACTGTACCTATAACAATGTGGCATTATTCATTGAATACAAGGATTATAATTAACCATCAGTTGAAATATGCAGACAATACTAGCCTAAAGCAACCTATATGCATATTATCAGCCAGTGCATGCATATAGAACACCAAGACAGTGGTGCATTTTTAATCATATTGTACATGCGTGTAGGTACATAGCGCACTGCTATATAATATCATGCAGTATAGTAAAACCTGTCTAACAGACCACCTCCAAATATAACGAATTGCTAATAAGATAAAAATTGACCAGCTTTCAAATGTATTGATGCTGGTCTTATTAATAAATGAAGATTTTACTTATGAGTGATGTGCACAAATAAAACTTGACTTGAATAATTCATAATTGAAAAGTAATGATTAAAGAGCATGGAATGTATAAACATGACATTACCTGGTTATCAAAAAATAATCACACTATTCTCCAAGAAAAAGCCACCTCAATATCTGAGCTAAGTGAAAACGAAAATAAACACCATTCAGTCTTCGACACTAGAAACTCTTCACAAAGAAGAGAGTGACAGTAAACATGCAACTACACGCAGTAGGACAAGTATAAAAACGTGGGCAAACTTCATTAAGGATAATGCATGGAGCATATCTCTGACATTATTACTTGATATAAATAGAGAATGATAAGATCACTACATAAAACTCTTGGTACCAGAATTCTCAAAATGAATCATGATAAATGTTCTGTGTGGGACTCTTCACTCTCTCTGAATCTATTCTGTAAAATAATAAATTTTCGTGGGGGACTAAATTTCATGGATTTCATGGTTCATCTTCTACCACGAAATTTAATCCCATCGAACTGGCAAAACAATTATTTTGACCCCTGTATATATAACCTAAAATGCAAAATCCAAGAATTAACGTCCCATCGAAATGGTCTTCTTTACCAAAACCACAAAATTTTGTCCCATCGAGATTAAATGATTGTGAACAGTATCTCTTGATGTGAATGTGCTTTGTATGATTTTCAATATTAACTGGTTGATTCATCATGGTATCTTACAACTTTCCAATCAAGATTTTTCTCGACATTTCTCTAAAAATCAATTATATTTGTTTAACACATTCCTCCGTACACTAGCTATCCTGATAGATGTGCAAGAATGTGAGAACAACTCATTGTGCAACTTTCTGGGGGGGGGGGGGAAAGGAATAATTGTGTCTCCTGATATTATTTCATAATTAATTAAGTCCATTTTAATAATTGGATTGTCTCCCCTCTATATTCATTATAGAATTTATTTTGGAAACTAAATGATGATGGACAGTAGATTGGTCCTTAAGTGCGAATTCAACAGGATGTGTCTTTGGAGTAAAAGGTAAAAAACACTCTCTGAATTTCAAATGGTCAAATCAGTAATGATTTTAAAATTGATTTTTCTTCTATTCAATTTTGTCTTTTGAAATTTAAAAAGCAACAAATTACAACTCTATGAAATGTAGCATTTTTCACAACACTAAAATCCATGAAAATGTTCACAAATAATTAAAATGAAGTTTTAATACAATGATGTAGGAATATGAAAAGAAGCATTGTTGATATCGCCAAGTACTTAATGTAATCAAACAATACAGAATTTATTGACTGGCCGTACATTATCCTCAGTGGCTTTTATAACTGAATGAATCATTTTATGCTCGTAAAAGTTGTGTGAGAACAATAAAGGGCATCTCTTGAAAATGAAAAATACTACAATACCGACTCCCAATGTAAATACTGACTCTGGCCTTAATGGTGACATGGAATCAATTATTGGATTTCATGTTATTAACCCTTTACTTCATAAATATGTCAATTCATGCTCCTCAACAACTTAAGCACTCAAAGAAGTGTACAACCAGCCTTTAAGGAATTAAACTGAAATAATTCAAAACTGAAAGAAAAAAGCAGATGATGTGGGTATATAAACCTAGGACCCCCTTGTCGTTTTACTTCATAAATAAACCAATTTGTACCCCTATTCCATGTCCATCTCGATCATTAATTTCCAATAATGGTTAAGGAGGGGAGACAATCCAATTACAGAAGTAGATTTAATATTACTCTTAACAAGGGAGACAATTCTTGATAGTATTACTTAGTATATGATAATTATGAAGTACATTTATAAATACTGTGTTATTCACCTATCAAACTCAATACATTTAGGAGATCAGTAGTCAAGGGTCCCAACGATGATCATATTAAAGTTTTACAGTATCATAATGTACAAAATAAAACCTGTTTTTTCGTCACCAAATAAAATAAGACATTGTAAGGTAAAATGGCCATCAGTACAGCCCCCAAATAACATCTCCGTCAGAAACAGGTGGCCTTTAAATTCAAGTAAGTTAACCTTAGCATTCAGGGTAACCTCTAAAAGAAACAGTGCCCTTAAGTAAATCATTGGCTTAGAATGAGAAGGTCGTAAGTAGAAAATAGATATTTTGAGAAAAACAAGAAAAAATTGTAGCATTTACGACCTTCTCATTTTAAACCAGCGAAATGTATCTACATGTATTGTAGATGAATTTATAGTGGTCATTACATCTGCTCCTTCACTTTCTGTCTACATACATTGATTGTGTACATCATAACCAGACATGTAATGGAAATGAATGGTTGTTAATCTATCACATATATGTTGGCAAACGTGGCTGTAATACCAGTAAATGTCTGGTAAAATCAGCATCATTTATCAAAAACAGGATAATATTGCTAAGGTCAGCGATTCTCACTTCAACAGGATAAAAGGTAATATTAATTTCAAAATTCATACTTTTAAAATAAAATTTTACTTGACTGTCACTGATGTAGCATACACAAAGTTAGCACCATTTATTATCATTATCCTCTCTTCTACTGGGGAACAAAAAAACAGCAGAAATGTTTTTCAGTATTTCCCACTCAACTAGAGATGAACTCGGAACTGGTTGGTAACCCAGAGGTGGTCTTGCATGTATTAGTGTTATACACCAAGCATGTAAAGGAACCAAACTATTAGGAAAGGGTTAGAGAAATAAGTATGATCTAAGAAAGTAGTTTTAAGTGTAGTGACTGTTACACCAATTTCTGAAATATTAGAAAATATTAAATTTGGAACCAATGATCCTAAAAATTGAATAAATTCGACAACTTGTACCTTGAATATAAAACGTTTTGTATAGTACAAAAGTAAGACAAAAGCAGGTGATGATGAGGGAAAAACATTGTATGATTAGAAGATTCATGAAGAATAAGTGATTCAATTTGATGTCAAACACCTAGTTATCTCTGCTTTTCATGCCTGTATATCCCATGTTAATCATTCCATGCGGTTACATAAATCAGACCTCATGCAAAGAATTAATTTACAGTAAAGTCAAATGTGAGATTATAAACATAGTGAAGTGGTGATAAATTTGATAGTGTGCATACCAAAAATATAACGCTCAGCTGCTTTTAATATGCAGAGCAATATATCACTACATGGCTTGCATGGAATTACCAAAAATCTTCAAGTATTACCTGGAATTATTTTGATATACTGAAAATGCATTTTCTTAATTGCACTTAATTACAATTTCAGGGGTTTTGTAAGATATTGACTGATGGGCCAACCTTTCTCATTAGACCCACAGCGTTTTATTGAAATGCAAATTAACAAAGCACCTATATTTTAAGCAATTAAACAGTACAGGTAAGTTAACAATGCATAGCAAGAAATATCGAAAATTGTGAGATTTTAAAGGCTGTACAAATGCTGCATCATCATGTTGATCAATATATCTTGTACCTACCCTACTAGCTCAGTGGGTAGAGTGATAATTATAGCTGTGCAATGTGCTAATTTAAGAAAGACTGTCTGTCGCTGTGTGTCACACAGAGAATCAGAGTTCTATATTTTGGCTTGGCAGGTCAGGTTATTCTATGACACAGAATAGTATGGCCATTGTTACATGTAAAAGTTGCTTGTGGTCTGTGGAAGAGCAAGTTTGTACAGTAGTGACTGTTATACCTTTCAATAAATCCTTAACCTAGAATTCAAAAGTGGGCAAAAACACATTCAATGTTAAAGTTTGGATACAATATTACTGAAAAAAACTTAACTCGGTCATATAAAAGTGGGGGGGGCTGTGGTTACAACTGACAGGTACGTGATAAGAGAGCACTGACTGTGTGCCTTTTGATAGCCAAAGGAAAATTACTAAACTAAAGATGCGTTCCAACTTGTCATCATTTTGCTTTTCTCTTTGCAAAAACAAATATCTTGGAGAGAAATTAATATGAGTTTTTTTTATTAAGACTAGTTTTCTGATTCATAAACTTATTCTATGTTAATATTATTGTAAATAGGGATGGGCGGTAAATAGCCCAGGAAAAGGCCATGTATTTACCTTCCAGCATTCCTCACACTGCCAGGGAAATGTTGGGAATATTTTCACCAAACCAATATATCCCTGGGAAATACCAGAGATTTTACCATCAGCTGTCCTCCAAATGGGCCGTGAAAGGGTGGGTTTTGACAACCCAAAAGTAAAATTCCTGGTCCGTCCCTGGGGGTAGGGGACCATGGATGCAAATGATTGGTGCATAACGCATAGGCCCTACTGTTAAAAGTGCAATTACTGCTCAATAACTGATCTATTCGATCTATCAAAAAAAATTTGTATGTATGACTATTTAAATAAATACAATTTAAACCAATTGATTGGTCAACTTTACCCTCACTCTCACCTGAAGTTTAAACTTAATCATAGTCTATCTATGTTGTTGTAAACAGTATGCCTTGGTGAAGAAGAAAGTAAAAAATGTACTCATTATTTATTAATGCCAAAATAGATTCTTGACCAAAACAACTACATTTTTATTCTCAACATAAATAATTGGGACTTTCTCTAAATTATACTTAGATGGTTAGAAGAAACAGACATGGACCATTAGGCTGTTTGCCAGGAGTATATAGTATTATAAGTTTATCCTTTTTTCGAGGTTCGGTATCTTTTTGCAAAATTTTGCAAATATTGCACCTATAGGTACCTGTAGGATGTAATTATAACAACACATGGCCTTTACAGTACCTTATACAATATATAGTTGGGATGCTACATATGAATAAATTGCAAATAAAAACTTAAATTGAAAAAAGCTCATGCATATCTTTTTTTTTTTTTATCAGTATTTATAATCACAGTCGTCCGAAATGTATTCGTCCGAATTACAGGCTAGTTATATTAATGCAATCTGTATAATACCGATACACTTTATGACAATATAAAATGTCAGCATAAATAGCAAATAAATATGTCTTCGAAACCATGGATACATGAATAAGACAGTAAATCGAACCTATGTGCTAATTGAAATTGATTTGTTTTTCTTACCTCAGAAAAATCAGGAAGGAGAAATGTACCTGTGCACCGTCTACTGTTAATTGCTTTCGGTTTTGTTTATTGACAGTTTGACATCTCTCGCTATTAGGTATGTGTATTTTACTATTATTTTGGTGAATTTCCGACTTATTTTTGCTGAACGTTTGCTTTTCTGTTGAGATTGGATTGTATAATTTATCATTACAAAAATATTATTTTAGTTCTGTTTCACTCTCCCAGTCTCTGGGAAGTTGGGCAAAGTTTGCTAACTTTTGTATTTACATGATTTAGTCTCAACTTTGGTAGGGCCTAAAATATGTGTGTTATCTGTATTAACACATAGTCAAAAAAACGATGGTCTGGTGTATAGGGATTTTTTGGAGTGAGTTCATCCTTTTATGAAACAACTATAATTTGTAACCCCAGACCGGGCGGAGATAGCAGAACTAGGAAATTAAGGATAGTCCCAGGCTTTTACCTTTCCAACTTACCTCCCCGCACTTCTGCCAACTTATAGCCTGGACTAGATTTCTCTGGTTAAGTGTGAGGTAACGGGTCGGGATTTTTCTTTCTGCGCAGCAGCGCAGGGATTTTACCTGGGGTTTGAAAAAGCAATATTCAAAATCCCCGCCCTTCCCCGGAGTTTGGGGGGGGGGGCAGGGTTTTAATTGATTATTGACTTGTGCTGTACTATTTATTACTTATGGCCAAATTTTTTAAATATTTCCTTGTCATTTACAAAAAATCAACATGTATATATTTTTTAAAAAAACTACCTTTCCACCATAACATTTATTTTTATGAAAAAATATGTTTGTTTCCTGTAACCCTACCAACCATCTTAATTTTCGCCCTACCCAAACTTTTTTATTGACATCTCCAATATCAATCAATTTCGTCAAATTTGGTGGGTTTTTTTTGTAGACAACAAAAATAACTTTTCTGTGCTTCATCTTCTGATTATTAATTAGATGATAGAGGTTGGGGCTGCAGATTAAAATCTGTGACAAAAGTTGGTTGTCTGGACCAAATGATGTGCCCTTTCCCCAAAAAATCTCTACCTACCGACCCACTATAGTTTTTAGCATGTTACAGGAAACAAGCATATATATTTTTTGGACCTAAGTGGTTAGTGGCGCTGTCTGAATTACCAATCTGGAGGTCCCTGATTCGAATCTTGTTTCTTATTCATCGAAAGATGAACTACTTGGAAACTCAGAGGTAGTTTAGCGTGTAACTGTTCTTAACTTTACACTAGGAACATTAAAGAACAAAGGAATCTTCTCTGAGTGGACAAGAGCAACGTGTATCACTTAAACTTTTTGTCTCTTTCCTCGATGCTGGACTGTGGAGGCTATTGGCTTATTAGACAAGAATAAAAACAAATGGCAGCATTAAATATGTCCACAATCTATAATTGAAAATTAATTGGTTGTTTTATTTTCAGAATTACTACATACGGTATATGTAAGCTACTGCAACTCATGTCGGATGGGGGTTGTTTCGAAAGAACTGCTTGTTTGCAAATGGATATGGAGAAAGAATGGTGTGTTGAAGATGGTATTTCTGACAATAGTTGTCAGTTGTCTCTACATAATTCTGGGTTTTAAAAAAGACATTGGCTCACCGAATGCATCAGAAAGGATGAACCCAATATTTTCCATGATGAGGTCCGGCTTCCATTTAGATACATTGAAAGATTTTGCAGCCGTCTCAGATGATGAAAAATATGAGCTTATGAATAATATGAGAGATTCCGTGGAGATGTTGTTGAAGAAATGTCGAACAGTGAAACCTTCATGTGGAAACACTACAAATGGTCCTAAGTTATCCGCCCCTAAGCTGCTCACATTGTTCACCACCTGGGTGTATGATGAAGACAAATTTTCTGTCAACTATAAGACTATGAGCAACTGGAAGACGCTACTTACTCATGTAAATTTGATAGTTTTCAGCAACTCATCGGAGGTTCATTATCATAGTAAACTTGCAGGTTTCACGGTGCTGCCTGTCATACACGAGGCGGATGGGGCACCTTTACTTCCGGCTATGTTCCTGGCAGCAAAGTCAGCATTCAAAAGTGAATTTTATGGATTCGCAAATGGTGACCTTCTCTTTACTGATTCAATGACTCAAACACTTAATGCAATTCTTTGCAACGTTGATGAAAGTTCAAGACAACAGAAGGGTCTTCTTATAGTTGGTAGAAGAATCAACGTTCCAGCTATGTATATAGCTGAAGAAGATGCTAAATCTTCAACAAGTTTAGCAACAATATCCAAATCCAATGGAGCTCTGTTCCAAACAGATGCTGAAGACTATTTCATTACTGATAAATTCTACAAGTGGGATAATTTCTTACCTGTTGCTATAGGTCGCCGTGGTTACGATAACTGGGTCGTTGCTTATTCTAGGTACAATAACATTACAGTGATAGATGCTACAGAGTCCATTCTTTGTGTACACCAGACTTTAAAATCACGCGGAAACTATGAGGGTCTTAGTAAAGGAACGTACAACATGGAGCTGATTGATAAACTAAATCTGCCATTCTCATTTGCTTCTTGGGGTCGAACCTGGTGCTCCGACCTTAAAACATGGCTTGACCTTTGTGGTCAAGTTGTAATATCCAATAGGACCAAAGTTAACACAGGTTGCACTTCATACTACTTGTCTTATCAGTTCCTGAAACTGATTGGCTTGGGATAGAAATACTAAGACATACCAGGTGCCTGTTGCCTAAGCAAAGTGCTACCGAGCGCTTTTATTCAGTTACCTCCTATTCAATTAAATATAAAAGGCATGGATTACCTCACATGGAAAGCACTACTCGGTGCTTTGCATAGGCAACAGACATTGGAGTCTATGTCAAAGATCACCCAGATACCAGACGAAATTCATGAGTCTTATGTGTATTGTATGTCTAGGGATCATCAGGATGCTGGCCAATATGTAGCAACTTACTCTGGCTGATGTCCGCCAGGTCTCTGACCCTATATCATATGACCAAAGAATGCTGCTGACCAAGCTGACCGGTCGTTTCATCAGACCGTTTTTATATTGGATTTGTGAACCATCATTTATATAATATTACAAGTCACTATGCTCATAACATCTTAGATCCATCATACTTCGGCTGCAGATGCTAATAACTAGGACTTAGTCTTAAATCTCTAAAACATTATCAATAAGATCCCATTAATTTTAATTGGTACACGTGAAAATGTATATTTTATAAAGGTGGTTTAAATGTTGAGTATGTTAGGGAACAATTTTGAGATTTTTTGACGGTTCAGTCAAATGCAAACAAACAACAGAAAAATCCCTTGCTTTGGGGTTTCCAAGACTTCAGAGTCGGTACTGTAGTTTAAAATGAATTGTACGTAAGCATTTAATCATTTTAATGCCAATACAATCTCCAGTGTCACTATATGAAACTGTAATGTTAACTTAATGTTACATGTTTGTACTGTAAAATCATTAATTTTTGTGGGGGATGAAATTTCGACCAATAATTTTGAGCCTTGTATTATTTCCTGAAATGCAAATTCCACGAAATAAAGTCCTATTTGAATGGTCTTCTTACCAAAAAAACGTGAAATTTCTTCCATCGAAATTAAATGATTTTACAGTATTTTATTTGTTTTGAAGCGTTTTGTTTTCATTAAACAGTGATTTTTCTTTGTAAAATGATTTTATATGATTTATCGACTGTGTAAATGAAAATCCAATGAGAAGTTAAAGTCAAATTGTTTGAAATGAGATGCACTAGACTCACCATGTAACATATCTAATGTAGTACTAATATTTAAGATTGCACATTTTTTATTACTTTATTTCGGCTTTTAAAGAAAATTATTATACACATGCTATTGCTAAATACATACTTATTGTACATTACTTTAATTTATTTCCGTTCATATATATAAATATCCTTGACCTTTGAACTTCCTTATATACAAATGTCTTAAGTATTTATATCCACGCTTCATAGTAAAAAAATCAATAAGATGTTTTGTCATTGTACATAATTCAATAATTTTACTTGAAAATATTAATTTTTATTCCCTTTTGCAACTTAAAAGTCCCTCATTTGAATGATCTTTTTTTTTCAAAATGGCATGTGCACTGTTTCTTTTGGATGTTGCCATGTGTTGTCGTCCTTTATTGTTGTCTTCTCAATTTTAGTGTTGTTTTTCTACTTGTAACTTGTCTTTTTTTTCATCTTTTTGTGCCCTTTGTGTTCTGCTGTATCTGTTTTAGGGCTGCTTTCCCAGGGGCCCTTGTTCGCCAACGTTGTAAGTCTAAAACACATACTTAGACTTTTCATTGTCAAATGTTCTTTTCGCTCTCATGTTGTTATAAATTTACTGATTTTGATATATTAAACGGGTATACATATTAACTAGATTTCAACAAATAATCAAATAAAATTTCACCGGGTTTTATGTAATTGCAAAGAAATGGCAGTGATTAAAATTTTGCTAAGTCTGAGTTTCAGTCTTACAACATTGGAGAATTAAAGGCCCATGTTCCATTTGTAAGTGTCTTTTGTCACTGATAAGCATGTTTAATTTTCTCAAATTTGAATCTCAGGACTGGTGTAGATTTTTCTCTCAAATTTTTAGATATTGTTGTCAAAGTTTCCATTGACACATTATAGTTTGATTGTTTGTGTAGCACGTTTGTATGTACTTTAGCCTGGTGGCCTTTGTTATATATTCACTTGTGATTCTTTATATCATTCCAATATAAATCTGATCTCTATTCTGTCCTACTATTTACTTTGTTTTTTTATTATCACAATTTAAAGTAGTGTTCATTTATCCTGTGACAATGTTTATAGGCATATTACCTATGCTACATAAAATTATCAACCAAGTTACCTAGACCTTCTTGGTTTATGGCCCTTGAATTATCCAAACTTGATCTTGTCTGTACTCTTTACTCAAACAGTATTCAAACTGTCTGTCTGATCATCTTATGGGCATTATATCTATGTTGAAAATTTGAATATCTAAACTTACAAAAAAAAATTGAAGTTTAATGGTGGTTATTTTTAATAACAGTATTTTGGAAGTTAATGTCTTTTTTAAACATAAAAAATATATCCTAATCAATAATATTTGAAAAGGCTATAGAAGTTACATTCATCATTTTCTATGGGCACATATAGTTGATATGATAATTTTATGTAATTGTATTATTAATGGAAATATTTTCATATACTCATATATTATGTTTGATTTGTATACTTTTGATATCATGCTGTAGTAACTTGCAATACTCATATATATGTTATCTTCACTTGTAGAAAGTTGAAATTGTAAATCATCTTTTGATATTATTTATAGACATGTTTATTTTAACTGTCTAGTTGGCTATTTGTAAATTATGGTTCATCAGTGTTAAGTTGTTAACCCTGTTCTCCATAGATGACATACACTTGGAGCCACTTCCCTTCTCAAAAAAAAATGCGCTTTTTACCAAAATGCGCTTAAAAAGTGCATTTTTCCTGCATTTTCTACATAAAAGTGTATTTATACTGCATTTTTGTCAAAAAACTGCACTTTAGTGCATTTTTTCTACATTTTTTTAATTGAAGTGTATTTTTTCTGCATCTTTTTTAATTGAAGTGTATTTTTTCTGCATCTTTTATTCAAGCTAGTGTATTTTAACTGCATCTTTTCATTCCATAAGTGCATTTTTTCAATGAAGTGCATTTTAAGTGCATCTTTTGTAAATGAAGTGCATCTTTTACAGTTAAAATGTACAGTATTGTAATGAAGAGCATTTTAAGTGCATCTTTTGTAAATGAAGTGCATTTTAAGTGAATCTTTTGTAAATGAAGTGTATTTTTTAATCATACTTTTTCTGTGCTGCGTATTAGGGGATTTCTATAGCCCATATGATTTTTCTTTTGCCATGACAACTATAAATTATTGTATTTTATGTACATTATCTACTTATTGGTCCTCCCTATCCACATAACAAGTCTCAAATATCTAGCTTAAAAACTGTTGAGTTATGACAGGGTTCAGATTTTAACTATTTTCAGCATTTCTGTATCCATAGCAACCAAAAATTTTGTCTAAATAAAAACAAAATGAATGTGCATAATTAACTTATTAGTCTCTATCCACATACCAAGTCCCATAAATCTAGCTTAAAAACTCCCAGTTTTGACAGTATTCAGATTTTAACTATTGCAGTATTTCTGTATCCATAGCAACCACAAATTTTGTCTAAATAAAAAACAAAGTAAATATGCATAATCTCCAAATTGGTCCCAATCCACATACCAACTTTCATAAACCTAGCTTCAAAACGGTCTGAGTTATGACATGATTCAGATTTGGAACTGTTTTCACTATTTCCGTATCCATAGCAACCACAAATTTTGTCTAAATAAAAACAAAATAAATGTGCATAATCAACTTATTGGTCACTATCCACATACCAAGTCTCAAGTATCTAGCTTAAAAACTTTTCGAGTTATGACAGGGTTCAGATTTTAATAATTTTCAGCATTTCTGTATCCATAGCAACCACAAATTTTGACTAAATAAAAACAAAATTCATGTGCATATTCTCCTAATTGGTCCCTATCCACATACCAACTTTCATAAACCTAGCTTCAAAACTGTCTGAGTTATGACATGATTCAGATTGGGAACTGTTTTCACTATTTCCGTATCCATAGCAACCACAAATTTTGTCTCAATAAAAACAAAATAAATGTGCATAATTAACTTATTGGTCCCTATCCACATACCAAGTCTCAAGTATCTAGCTTAAAAACTATTTGAGTTATGACAGGGTTCAGATTTTAATAATTTTCAGCATTTCTGTATCCATAGCAACCACAAATTTTGACTAAATAAAAACAAAATTCATGTGCATATTCTTCTTATTGGTCCCTATCCACATACCAACTTTCATAAACCTAGCTTGAAAACTGTCTGAGTTATGACAAGATTCAGATTTTGAACTGTTTTCACTATTTCCGTATCCATAGCAACCACAAATTTTGTCTAAATAGAAACAAAATAAATGTGCATATTCTCCTAATAGGTCCCTATCCACATACCAACTTTCATAAACCTAGCTTGAAAACTGTCTGAGTTATGACAAGATTCAGATTTTGAACTGTTTTCACTATTTCCGTATCCATAGCAACCACAAATTTTGTCTAAATAGAAACAAAATAAATGTGCATATTCTCCTAATAGGTCCCTATCCACATACCAACTTTCATAAACCTAGCTTGAAAACTGTCTGAGTTATGACAAGATTCAGATTTTGAACTGTTTTCACTATTTCCGTATCCATAGCAACCAGAAATTGTGACTAAATAAACACAAAATGCATGTGCATAATCTTCTTATTGGTCCCTTTATACATACCAAATCTCATAATTCTAGCTTAAAAACTGTTATGACAAAATTCAAATCAGGTGCACTTCAATTTTTTTTATTCTAATATTCAATCGTGACCAAGCTAGACGTATAAGCAGTGCACCCCGCTGTGCCCTAAGTGATCAATACCGCCCTGTCCTTTGTATAGTACTGATTTGTATAAAGAAATGTGTCAAACGAGTAATAAACAGAGTGACACGTCGTATAATTGACAAGATACCGTGAGATATGTCAATCATCCGTAAAACACTCTCTAATTAAGATCGATGGGGTGGAGCTTTGCATCCGCTGTCAGCCAATGAGATCGCGCATCGCGGTAACGCATTACCAATGTGCGAATATTTTTTAATTGACAAGGGCAACTGACATTAGTACTGATCGGTGATAGCACATCGACAACTGTTCTTATTAATTTCAATAGAAAATTTGTTGCAAATTACCGGCAAGTTTATGTATTACTCGGACCTAATAAACTTTCCTAATTTAACAGTCCTGTAATACGTTATATCACTGTAATGCATGTGCGTTATCCAAACATTATAGTAAATCACGGGACACACAATATTTCGTGTAAACTTAAATTCCCCACGTGAAGTCTGTGAGTTACACACGTTATATGACGTCATTATGCATAACTCACGCTTGTTCTGTACTGAGCAGGGTGTAGTTACACACGCTATATATAGACCATATTAAAAAGTAACTAATGAGTTAATCATGCTTGGAAATATTAGGCGTTTAATAAATCATTGAAAAGTTAGTTTTAATGGATCAGGAACATATTGCTTAATGGATTTTGACTGGATTGCTAGTGGTGACGAATTTCCGAGTATAATCGGCTATTTCATGTCAAATTTTTCAATTACGTTAGATTATAAATTCGTTTTTGGAAGAGCGATATAAAAATGAGCTTTATTTCCTAACAATATTACTTACTTAGAAATGTCAACAAAAACTTACAGATCGATGTAAAATCTAAATAGATCGACGGGATATAAAATTCTGATCTAATAAATAAAATAATGGTGGTATCACACGCGCAAATTTGTCATTTTCATTAAGAGAAAATCTTTGATTTTTTTTAAGTTTAACATCGCGTGTAATTGTGCATCCATTTGATGAAAAGCCACGATGGTTGTGAATTCAAATAATAAGCAGTGTAAATTAGTGATTGTATGTTTAAATATGTACATATGAGTACAATTTGACAAGGACAGTACTTTGTCTATGTAACTCCATAAATTTGGGTACTGTACTAGTAGGCCTCATTGGCTTCCTGTACATAAATTTTGGTTATTCCTCCTTACAGCGGGCCGCATCCTCCACAAAGTGTCCTTTTTACAAACTTGCACCCTACCTGTCCTTTACAAATCCTGGATGGAACACGTAATTATATCTAAATATCGTATTTTTGTCGATCATAAACAATATATTTCCCAATAATATCGTATAATATTAATCGACCCCGCACGTTCAAAGTACGGCGTTACGGGATTTTAACCATGAAGCATTTTTTGAATTAACCAATCAGCGACGGCGATATTTTTGTGTTTTGATTTTTAAAAAATGGCCGCTAGCGTATGGAGAAAACTGACGCGGAACATGGCAATTTGCCGATGATTTACGGACGTATGAAGGTTAGTACATAAGTATGCTACGAGAGGCTTGTATAATCTCGTAATTTTCAATAATTTTTCGACAAATGGCCACGATTTTATGGCGATTGAGTAAAAATCGAGGACGCCATGCTAGATTTCGTCACAAATCGTGATTCTCACATTTCGTATCCAGTTTAAATCGTTTTTACGCTCAGTTTCGTAGACATTATGACGTTATCAACATATATACTGCCGACACATCATTTTCAAATGTGCTAAGAAAGGAAATTATACGATAATACGACCGAATATAGGCAAAATTGCCGCGAATTTTTTCGGAAATTATGGTTTCGAAAAAAATTACCTCGAACTTTAACAGAGCAAAAATTCATTAATTACAGTCAATGTTTATTACAATTTAGTCATATTTAGGAATTAATTACACTTAACTAAGCATTCCAGAGCGTGTAGTCATGCCACGAAGAGCTTTTACCTCCACATTAAACTAATGCCAAAATTTGCTAAAAAATGAAAGGCATGTGATTTTAAAAACAGTTTTCTTCCTTTTTTTATATTTTCCGTAGTTTGTGTAAATCATAATACATGTATATATGATTAAATATGTTATTTTCTACAGGATTTGAACAGATTATGGGTCCATGGAAGAAGGATGGAACTTAAACATAGAATTGCTGGGAGAGGTGACAAAGACATTTTATGAACAACAATATGAATTTACAAAGGTTTCCTTTATACTAAAGTTTATGTTTTTAACTGGAAGGATAAATATTTATATTATCCCACACATAATAATTGGAGCCTAGGACTATTATACATTTACAATAATTTAACAGGAGTGTCTGTTACTTGATCAGTTCGGTTGTTTTGTTATTTAAGTTCTCGACACCTTTGAATTGAATTCTTAAAATATTTTCATGAAGCTTCATTGTCATGAGGGGCTACATATTTTTATTGCTTTGGCAATCTTATGTATTAAATTAAATATCGGTCCTTTAATGATTTATGAATAAAACACTTCTATTTTCATCAATATCTCTTATGTAACTTATAAATTATATTTAGTAATTAACATTTTTTATTCTCTACAGGCCTTGGACAAATTAGGCATGAATGACGAAACTTGAAACAAGAATTGCTTGGAGAAGTGACACAGACACAAAACTTTTATGAACACCAACATTTGCAAAGGTTTCCTTTATACATTTAACTTAGGGATAAATATTTATATCCCACACATAAAAAATAGATTTTCTTCTTCCATGTAATTTGCAGTGCCCAAAGTCTGGGGCATGATCGCAAATGTTGAGACAGAGGTGAGATACAAGGAATCCGGGTGCGATACCCTAGCTCGTTTCAAATAGATTCCTTGGTTTTTTAACATGCCCGGTGTAAAGCACCGATACATGCGAGACTACCCCTGGGTTACCAACCAGGATCATCTCTAGTTGGGTGGGAAACACTAAATAGCGTTTCTGAAAGACCAAGTGTCCCGGCTTAGAATCGAACTCAGGACATCTTGATCAGGAGTCAAGCGTCTTACCACTCGACCACCGTGCCACCCTCATTACTCATTATCAATAGAATGGAGGTCTATTATGTATTTATAAATAATATTACGGGAGTGTCTATAACTTGATCAGTCAGTTTCTTGCTATTTAAGTTCTATGCAATTTTTGTATGGAATTCTTAAAAAAAATCATGAAGCTTCATAACCACGAGGGGCTTTACATATTGCCTTGGCACTCACATAGATTATATATTGGATTTAAAACCTTTACTTTAATTATTCATGAAAAAAATACATTCTTGTTATAACTATTTGTTAATTTATTTCTAAAGCTTGAGCTAAATTATACATAGTTAAATGTTTTATTCTCTACAGGTTTTTAACAGATTAAGCATGAGAGATGGAACTTGAAAATTGATAAGACCTACAATGGCTTGGAGATGTGACACAGAAATGAACAACAAGTTACATAGACAAAGGTTTTGGTTTGTCTCTTACTGGAGAAAAATATTTTTACCCCACTAATGAAATTTTGAGGTCTATATAGACTCGAGATCATTGAGGTTACAAACCACAAAATGCCTATGTGCACCAAAATCAGATACACTCATATATATATAGTTCCTACAGAAACTGGTGATTGTGTTTAATGGTAGTATGCCTTATCAAGTTGAAAGTTGATTGAGTAAACAGGCATTGAATGCATACATGTGTACATGTATGTGACGTATTAATTGAAACAGTTTTATCTGAAATATTTTTTGAGGTTTTGGGTAGGGTAAAACTGGATTTGATCGTTCCCAAATATTTTCACTGCATTTGACAAACAATATTTTTCTTATATGATGTTATACCTACTATTTTTGTATTTTTTTAACTCTGGTAGCCCCTTCTTTTTATTGATATATGTCTGTCTGCTGGCCATAGCCTTTAACATATTTTAACATGGGACTGACTATTGAAACTTGACTGTTATTAAATTCTTTAAGTGGTTTGTGACCTTGCGGTTTTTCCCACTCCAGTTCTCAGCTCCTCTTAACTGGAATTTTTAAAATGTTCGGTAAAGATAACTTTTATAAATGAAATTGATGCTTTTTTAATAATTTTCTCTGCAGCTTTTTCATGATGCTGAAATTTTTAGGCAACCATATTATCATTTCATTTAACTTTACAGAAAGTTTTTCAGTCATGGCCAAACACCTTCATTTTGTGCTGGTGCAAGTTCTTATCAACCAGCAAATTTAATTGTATGGTAATTTGTAGATATTACTTTGATAATATTTCATTTTTGTGTTGCATTGTATAATCATATTTCTGTATTACTGAGGTCGTTTTCGGAACATGATCATATTGGCTCAATGAGTTGTGCACCAGGCAAAATTAAAGAATCAACATTGTTTACATTGTAGATGTAACAGGTTTGACTTGATAACAATAACATATTCATTGTAAGTCTCCATAATAATATAGAAAAGGGTCAGGTCTCTTAAAGGGTATTCAGTCAGTGTCGAGGGCTAGGTTGCCTGCCAAAGACTCGCTCATCAATAGTTTTGATGAAATATGGAAGCATTATAAATGAGCTTCATGTTCTGAATATTGTTTTTGTTTATAAGTGAAACTGATTGTTATGAATATATTATGTACTTATGTTTCATTGAACATGTCAGTGTAGAACAGTTGTTACTTTTCCCATTTTCTGATTTATTTTTGGATAAAAAAGTATGACTTATTTTGGGTTAATTTCTTTCTTAATCAGAGCTGTGCTTCTGGACTAGCATGGCTTTTATCAAGAGGCTGTTTATGGTTTATAAAAAATGCAGCTTTTATATCACAATTTCGAAGTAGTTAATATAGTCTATCGCTCAAGTAGATTTAACAAGAGGGCCATGATGGCCCTATATCGCTCACCTGATTATAAATGAAGCCCTGCACAATTTAGACTAACAAAGGTAGAGCGTAAATAAAGAAACTGGTGACCCCCGGGGCAGGGTCAATTTTGACCTCAGGGGCATAATTTGAACAATCTTGGTAGGGGACTACTAGATGATGCTACATACCATATATCAAAGCTCTAGGCATTGTAGTTATAGAGAAGAAGATTTTTATATGTTTTCCCTATATAAGTCTATGTAAAACGGTGACCCCCGGGGCGGGGCCAATTTTGACCTCAGGGGCATAATATGAACAATCTTTGTAGGGGACCACTAGATGATGCTACATACCAAATATCAAAGCTCTAGGCATTGTAGTTTTAGAGAAGAAGATTTTTATATGTTTTCCCTATATAAGTCTATGTAAAACGGTAACCCCCGGGGCGGGGCCAATTTTGACCTCAGGGGCATAATATGAACAATCTTGGTAGGGGACCACTAGATGATGCTACATACCAAATATCAAAGCTCTAGGCATTGTAGTTTTAGAGTAGAAGATTTTTATATGTTTTCCCTATATAAGTCTATGTAAAACGGTGACCCCCGGGGCGGGGCCAATTGTGACCCCAGGGGCATAATTTGAACAATCTTGGTAGGGGACCACTAGATGATGCTACATACCAAATATTAAAGCTGTAGGCATTGTAGTTTTAGAGAAGAAGATTTTTATATGTTTCCCTATATAAGTCTATGTAAAACGGTGACCCCCGGGGCGGGGCCAATTTTGACCCCAGAGCCATAACTTGAACAATCTTGGTAGGGGACCACTAGATGATGCTACATACCAAATATCAAAGCTCTAGGCATTGTAGTTTTAGAGAAGAAGATTTTTATATGTTTTCCCTATATAAGTCTATGTAAAACGATTAGTAAGGTTGCATAAGACTATAATTACAGCTTAATAATTGTTTAATAGTTTGTAAACATACAATCACTGTAAACGATGATAACCCTAATATCCACATTCTGCATTTAATTTAAATTAAAGCCTCAAAGCTGCTAACAAGTACACATTTCGTAGTTCTACAACTAAAATATAGTAAGAGAGACAACTCTTACATGATCACAACCAGTATAATTATTACAGAGTACACTCCCTTTGATTAAATGAAAAACAAGGTTTTTCTATTACTTGACCTAGTAGCCTAATTTTTGACCTCAGATGACCCAATATCGAACTTGACCTAGATTTTGTTAAGATGATCATTGTGACCAAGTTTCATAAAGATTAGGCCAAAATTGTGACCGCTAGAGAGGACACAACCCAATTGTTGACAGACGGACGGACGGACGGACGACGGACGAAGAGTGATCACAAAAGCTCACTCTGTCACTTTGTGACAGGTGAGCTAAAAAAAAAATTGCTCCTAAGATGTTATTTGTCAGCCTATAAGATGTGATTTAGGAAAAAGAAAAGCTAATCCTTCACAACAAAGTAAACCAGGCTTTTAATATGAACAAAACTGTATTTTCTATCAAATCTTTTTATGTCTACTGGTAATTATATTTTTATTGGTAATTATATTTTTATTCGGACAAGCTTACTACCATGGCAACATACACATTGACAACCTGAAAACCATGTAGGTGACTTATGTATTGCTGGCAATTCCTAATTACTTGTTGATTTCATTATAGCATTATCTTGTCCACAGCATAACTTTGTCAATGTAGTTTCAAATGACTTCAAACTTTATATGATTAAAATTCAGTTAAAAGACATTCTTGTTATAGTTATGTTCATACAGTTCTATTTCACAGTGTAAAGAATAATTATTCAGTGCTTAAGCTCACCTGTCGCAGAGTGACGAGGTAAGAAGTTGTGATCACCCTTCTGTTGACCATCCACATTTTGTTATGAATAAGCCTTTAGTTGCCAATCAGTTTTCTGCTGCAACTCGGCTGGCATATCAGTGCCTCGACTCGAACTTTTTTGCCTAATCTACCTGACAAAACTTCTATTGGTTTTGTCATTGCAAGCATCAATATATGCTATTCTGTTGACTGGTTATGCCCCCTAAAAGGACCAGAAATTCACCCAAAATGTTTTTTTTCAAACGAAAAAGATACACCTGGGTGTACCGGTATTATCCGGGTTTTCTTTTGAGAAAAAATACTAAAGCTGGAAGTACATTTTTTTCGGCAGAAAAATGCGCTTAAGTGTATTAATGCACTAGAAAAATACAGTTGTGCACTGAAGGCAGAAGTGTTTTTTTTTTCAGATGAAAAATGTAAGAAAAATGCGCTTTAGTGTATTAATGCACTTAAAATGCACTGAACCCAGAAGTGTTTTTTTTCCAGAAGAAAAATGCAGGAAAAAAACACTTAAAATGCACTGCCCCCAGAAGTGTTTTTTTTCCAAAAAAATGCAGGAAAAATGCGCTTAAGCGTATAAATGCACTAGAAAAATGCACTGAACCCAGAAGTGTTTTTTTTCCAGAAGAAAAATGCAGGAAAAAAACACTTAAAATGCACTGCCCCCAGAAGTGTTTTTTTTTCCAAAAAAAATGCAGGAAAAATGCGCTTAAGCGTATAAATGCACTAGAAAAATGCACTTAAAATGCACTGAACCCAGAAGTGTTTTTTTTCCAGAAAAAAATGCAAGAAAAATAAACTTAAAATGCACTAACCCCAGAAGTGTTTTTTTTTCCGAAAAAAATGCAAGAAAAATGCGCTTAAGCGTATTAATGCACTAGAAAAATACACTTAAAATGCACTGATTACAGAAGTGTTTTTTTTTCACAAGAAAAATGCGCTTAAGCGTATTAATACACTAGAAAAAAACACTTCAAGTGCATTTATACAGAAAAAATGTAGAAAAAATGCAGAAAAAATACACTATAAGTGCATTATTGTAGGAAATTAAGTGCATTTTATGTGCATTTTATTTACATTAAATGCAGTCGGTAAATAAAAAATGCAGAAAAAAAACACTGCCAATACCGCTGCGTTTAATGCGAATTAAATGCGTATTAAATGCGCATTTAAAACACTTATTCGAGAAGGGTTATAACTGTGCAGTTTTTAATTCCTTATAACTTTTTTGTTTGTGAATGTTTTTTAACGAAATTTTGTTTATTTCTTTGTTAGTCGACACACAACATAATACAATATTCAAATAGCACGGTTCAGTGAACATCTCCCATTATACTTTTAAAATAACATTTTAACGAATTGTACGAGAAAATAGTGAAACAGGGGGAAATAAAACTACAAATTGTCATTTACTTTAAATTCCTGGCCCTTAAACACCAAAAAAACACAAAATAATTTGTGTAACTTAATTGAAGCCAGGATGTCTTGTTTATCCAAACTGGCGTCACAATGTTTACAATATTTTTGTTTGAAAAAAAAATTAATTGGCATTCCAATAAGTAAGTAAACTTATGCGTAATGCAATCATAGATCTACTTTCCACCTGTCCATCTGTCCATTCATTGTCCAACATCTTATAACTACATACAGTTCAAATTTCAACAAGATATATTGACAAAGTACTGAGATAGTGGGATTTGTCTAAGTGCACAGTTATAAATGTCTCCGAGTGTAACTATGTATGTATAAATTGGTTGTACCATATCCATATAATGTCTCAACAATTGAATATTGGAGGAAGACCATGTCATAAATGACAGTATATCATTTGTCAATCAATACCCTTTAAATATATTTAAACAGTAAATTATAATCACTGGGTCCAATAGATTAACCTGAAATTTTTGCCAAGCAGCCTTCGGCAAACAGGAGAAGCAATCTATGCTCTGGGGTAATGTCAGTTACAGAAATGGACTTATTTATTGTCAGACATACTACAAAATCAAGGGAAATGATCAGATTGTTTTTAAATATTTGATTGGAAGTTTTCATGTTAGTAAGTGTGTTGGTATTTTAGTTACCTCTTACCAAAATAGAATAGGGGCATATGGTGTTAAGGTGTCTGAATTCTTTGTTAAGTTGAATGATTTCAAGTTCAACATAATTTACTGTAAAATCATTTCATTTCAATTTAAGATTCAATGGGACTGAATTTCATGGTTTTGGAGAAAAAGGCCATTTCGATGGGACTTTCCAGGATATATTCTTCACTAAGTCATATACAATACTTTAGAAATTATTAATATTCTTGGGGATTTAATTTGTGGGATCATCCACAAAATAGATCCCCTCGAATTTTAATGATTTTATTGCATATTTAATTTTTCTGTGTATATTATAAGTACATGATTCTTCAGTTAACGATAAAATATTTTGAGATTTTTATCAACCTGAAGTCAAGATACTTAAATGATGTTAATATTCAAGTACTACCGGTAGTTATTAATTAATAGATTGTTGATATTATATCAATGTATATTTTACTATTTGTTATTTATGTGTGGACTTACTTGTACATGTATATGGTACAGTGAACACTTGCCTGTATAAAATGTTTTGTTTATACCTTACTAACTTAATATAACTCTATGCGAAGTTGTTGTTCTTGCCGAAGACATGTTTTTGATCTTGCTAGATATACTAATATGACAGCTGCTTTATATTTATTGTTGCCATTTTCTTAATTTGTATCTTGTTACTGTTGCTGGGTAAGGACAGAAGGGTATCGTGAGGTTTTTTGTTGGGTGTTGGGGCAATTTGTCCCCTAGTCCTAACGACCCTGTCTAAATCCACCATACTTTAAAGCTTAAATGTCTAGGTCTAATAAATACTTTTTACTGCATTATTTCTTGTTAACCAAGAAAATTCACTTGACTCAGAATATAACAATTACAGTAAAACTTTGTTATGACAAGCACCAATAATACTAGCATTTGGTCTATGTCGAGCAAGCTTTTAAGTTCTAGCGAATTTGCACCTAATTGACGAGCATCAGTATTACGAGCACATGGTTTATATCAAGCATTTCACCTGTCCCGATGTCTCCTCGAAATAACAAAGTTATTCTGTAACTGTGTCAGACAATATCTTTTGTGGGGAGGGGTATTCATCACCATAAATGATCACTGATACACAACAATGTAGCTCTTTGTAAACAAAATTCGGAAGTCAATCCAGCAACAGTACAAGTAATACAATTACACAGAATATCATTGTGCCTTATTTGATGATAATGGTGCTATCACTATTTTTAAGTATTTACAATATATTTGTTGAACATAGTTTTTATACGATAGTGCCTTTCTATAACTTTGTGTTCATTATTAATCTTATTGTAATCAAATCTAGGCAATAGTTCACTACATGGTGATCATGATATCTGTTGTATATTGCTAATCAGGGATTGGTGGGTTGAAGCAAATGTGTTACAACTACCTGTGGATAGGTTGGATGTAGAAAATCTTTAGCTTGCTATCAATCATATCATCAGAAGGTGATTATTAGTATGTTGCCTGTGATAATTCAATAAAGAAATTATTATCATGATTTTAATTGAGCCCAGGATAACGGGTTTTTACAAAGCTATTTTACATACATACTAGTACACTGTACTTTATTATGGTACTTGCAAGTTAATAAACGGTAAAACCTTAACTCCAGTGACATGTCAATGCACACTCCTATCCAGTGTCCGCCGCCAATTATTTTCCAATTATGATATATAAGGGGAGATAATAAAACAGTATGCTGAAGGACTTGACAATTAAAGACTCTTTTAATTTCAAGGGAGCTCATTCTTGATATTTGTCTAAAAAGCTGCACATGAAATGTTTACACATTCTAGCCCATTTCTTATCATACTAGTGTATGGAGACAAGGGTTGCAATTTATCACTTTATGTACTATTGATGTGTGACCTCTAACAATGGCACTTTGACATGACTGCTCATGATTAATGCAATATTGACCTGTTTGCACTGTAAATTTTATGTTTTATGTTGTACCATATGCATGTATGATTTTATCATATGTTATCATTGGAAACTGTGATACAATTTATAATGAACTTTCAATGATCATGTTATACAAACTCTGGAAGGTACAGATAAAGTTAAGGTCATGAACATTATGATTGACCATGTGTGGAAAAATACTAATCCATTGGAGTAAGAAATACACAATTTCTTTGATTGTGCAATTTATGAAATGTTTCATCATAGTATGTAGTCTAGGGACACTATGCATTGAAAATGTATTTTTGATAATTTGATATTTTGACTAATTGACTAATGTAGTGATAAGCATGCATGTCCAAAGATGATATCCATATTGTTGAACTTACCAGTGCTAAAAGTGCTAACATCTGGTACAGTCCTTGTAAACATTTTTCATGCTCAATTCAAGCATGAAACTTCATTTGCTCTTTTTTAATTTAATCAGGAATTACAACTGTATTACCTTGCTAATTCTTTTACAAAATCCATCTAAATTTTAAAATTCAGTAAAACAATGACATTATACTGTTTGAACAATAAAATGTAACACTGTCCATTATTTCAACAGAATAATCATGGCCCCTGATTGACTAAGCTGGTTTTAATAGACATGGCTTCCACCAGGCGCAAGTATTTATTGAACACAGATTTGCTCATATTTTTTACATATAGCAATATGGAACATAGTATTTTTGACATATAATTGTTCTGGTTATTTGTTTAAATATATATTTATATTAAGATTTTCTACTCATCATTAATTATTGTATTATGTAATGTTTCACTCAGTTTGTTGATTGTTATGTAAACAGTGTCCATAGTGTACCCAAACACACAGTATTTGTATCAAATATAAATATGTATTTAACATCTCAATTTGTCTGTTTTTCCTACAATTTATTAAAAAAATTGAACAGCTAATTCGACAAACTTACACCAAATCACCAAAAGTTATGACAATGTCTCTTCATGATTCTGTTGTTTGAGGTTTCTTGGTTTATGTGTCCTTGTAGAATAAGTTATCATGTATCATCGATGATAGCAGAGTGGTTAGTGTGTAAGCCTTAGGAATGGAACGCTGATTTGATCCTGAATCCCAACAAACATAAAGTTGTTCAAAATAATACTGGTATGCACAAGTAGGTTCATTACTTAAAATGACGATTAAACCTCTTAAGGTAATAACTCCATGAAAGTTGATAAGATCATATCGATGGCTTAGAATGAGAAGGTTGTAAGTGCCACTTATGACCTTATAAGGCTAGTGCATATTTTAAATCTACATCATTGGGCGCTCCTTATGAGCCTATTTTCATGGAAATTGGAACTTGTCATGTTGACCAAACTGAAGTTGAAAAAGCTTGTTTTACCAAAAGTAAAGAGTGATTGTCAGACAGTTTGTCTTGTTTTTTCAAAATATTGATTTTGTAGTTACGACCTTCTCATTCTAAGCCAGCGATATCTTGATGCCAATAATTATGAGTCTTTCGAAGTTTCACCGAGACATAGTGCAGACATACTTTGTCACTAGATGGATTGACGTCAAACATGATATACCCATATACAGGCGTAATAAAGTTTATAACTACATGTATTTGTGTGAAATAAATGTCTATTGGTCTATCATGTTTGAAGCTAGTTTTATGGTGGACCACTTCAAAGTTTGTTTACATCCATTTATCAAGTAATTATTAACATACCCTACACACATAAATTGACCTAGGTATCTATTTGGTGTAAACTTTATGGGCTTAGCTTCAATGCTCACATTGTGCAAACACATTTACAGAATAAAGTTACTGTAATGTTACACAGCTTATAAACATTCTAGCTAACCTTTCCTTGTAAATTACAAGGTTATAGTGTATTAACTTTGACATAACTTTTATAAAGAAAAGCATTCCTATGAAGAGCACATTGAAACCACTGAAACAAGACAATCCTTGGGACACATGAAAATTGGTCTTATTAAGTTGGTCCGTCTGCAAGTGCGTTGGTTAAGTTTATTGGCAGAGTCATTTTCTCAAAGAATATCAAAGGTATTCACTTGAAACTTAGCATAGTTATAAACCATCACAAGAGGAGTCAATACTGACAAGGCTGATAACCCTGCGACCTATATCTGCCCTTGTTACTATCAAAAACAAGAAAGTTGAGCATCCAGCACTCGTTCTTAATGCGAGGTCTTACTGTATCACAAGTTTTGTAGAAAATTTGTGCATTATTGGTCCTAGATTTATGTATGAAGTGCACCTCATGCATATTAGTAATCTTCCTGTGTATATACTTGTATATCTGTAAATAGAAAGCTTAAGTTAGTATATAGACAAGTGGCCAGCTACTAATGTTTGCTGTATAAAGGTCAAGAGGATCAGACTGGTATGAGTAATAAATATATAACCCATTACTCCATACACCCCTTATATATTTATAAAAGAAAGATAATTAGTAACAGTGCGTATACCACCTCCATACTAATGCTTCGAAATACATTGCTACCTATAAACCAATCAAGACTGTTGTTACTGGGTGACAACACTTAAAATATGGGAGTCAAAACTCAAGTTTTTTGTGTACATAACACCCAGATTGTTGTTTATGATTTCATGGTAAACATTACCTATTGTAGGTTGTCTATCATATCCTGTGTGAAGAACTTTACAGGTTGTTAATTTTGAATTTAAAATGTCATACAATGTTTCCCCATTCACACATTTACTGTATATACATATTTCTAACTTTAGGAAAAGCATATTTCAAAATTGAATGCCCATATGTGGGCCCAAAATTGGAAAATAAACAATGTCTTATCTTATCTTACAGTGGCATGAAAATTAAGGATAATGCCGCAATATGTGTGTCTGCATGAAGATCATTACAGATGTGTCCAAAATGTGTCTTCTGGTAGTAAATTACATGTTCAGAAAGTTAAAAATAATACAAAAACTTCAATATTCTGGTTTCATAGGTTTTATTAAGCAGACATAAGCATCACAGATAGTTTGGTTTCAATAAATGAATTATGCATGCAGTATATACATGGAGTAGATACAAATGTGGGTCCAGGGTAACCCTTGCAACATCTGGAAAATGAGTAAGGGGTCACAAATGAACATTTATAACTGACAGACTACTCTATGCCAATTTGGGGCATTTATATATTTTATAATGCTCATCAAACAAGAAAGGATTTCTAAGGGAAATGATGTACAGTAATGTTTACATGTATAACAAATATGGCAGACATTGTAGCAACAAAAAGAACGAGACAAATAAAAATTCCTCATAACAAAACCAGGTTTCAAACAAACAAGGCTTAAAAGTTTTCATAAACTTGCTTCAAGCAAAATACAAAATTTCCCATTATGATAAGAATACTTGTGAAGTTTCATGACCAAAATAATTTGGATATTGAGGGTGACACAAAACAGTTGACACCAACCAACTGGCCACCGAATTCTTCAATCTAATGTAATCATTAACCCCTTTCAAAACTCATGGTTAACAACTGGTATACAAAACTGAATACAAAGTTATCTTGGTTAAAATAGATCAAAAAGCAGTACAAATGATATATTTTTGCAACACAGAAAATATATCCAACACTTAAAGTATAACATGAAGCAATAATATGTTTGACATATTGAAAGACAAAGCAGCATTTAGAGATACATTTGTAATTACTATACATGCACCTAAAAACATGTTTCATATAAAATTAAAAAACCTGTACAGTAAGTCCCTGTCAGTAACTTAAGCTAAAACTTGACCCTGGACAGCTAATCAACTTTCACATCATCATAAACTTCATGAAAAGATTCATGGTCAAGTAGAAACATGTGTGCAGCACATTAATGCTAACACACTACCCCCATTGTCAAACCCAATTTGTTTTTCCATTCAAAAACCATGATTAAAACAACTTTACCTTCCTGCTTCTTCAGAACGATTATAAAACAATCATTTTTTCATCTCAACAAATCGTTAATATACAAATATGGCAACTTGCAAACATGATTTCTGTAACATTACAGTTTCTTCACTGGACAAGAGAAATGTCCACACAGTCGGATACATAGGGCTAACCCGTTCTACTACTCGGGCGTGTGGTATAATAGGATGATTGAATTCCAAGAACAGAATGGAATCACATTGGAGTTGTGTTGGACTTGTCTACATTAAATTGAGCTCGTAAATGGGTATATCGTAGTAATTCTCCTTCTGTTACCGATGGTGACAAGTTCTTCAATGCAGAGGTAAAATCTTCCTCTTCTACAACTATTGACTGATCAGCAGTTTCACCTGGAACATAATGACAAATAATTAAATCACAAGTTATTTCTCATACTGTAAAAATATAATTTTTTTGTAGTGGATTAAATTTCGTGGGTTTTGTGCTTTTTCTTCAACCATGAAATCAAATCCCATGGAACAATAAAGTTGACCCTTGTATTTATTACCCGAATTGCAAAAACCACAAATTAACATCCCAATGAAATGGTCTTTTTTATCAAAAGCCATGAAATTTTGTCCCATTGAATTTTAATGATTTTCAAGTATCACAAAGCAAACCAATCAAAGTTGGTAGAGCTGTAACCTGGTAGGTCCTTGTTCAGCACTAGGGTTAGGCAGAACAAGGACGGTCTTTTCTGTTAAGGCTTACACAATTAATTTATTGTACTTTCATCAACTTTTGATGTTTTTAATTGTACAAACAGACTTACATAAATACAACATTTAATGAAGTGTGTTGCACTGTGTAGGTTTTAGGCGTTTTTTCCCAAATGATTAACTTCCCCCTTCCTGTTTATAAGTTTTATTCAAGTGAACATTACACATGACAATATTGCATCACAAAGTTGTTTGCTTGGAAAGTTAGAAAGATTAAATATACAAAAATATGTCTAAGGGCTGACCGAATATATTAGAATTACTGATTTGACATTCATTAACATCCCTAATCTACACAACTGTTATATTCCTAACTTATAATTAATACATTTAAATGCCGAGCATAGCCTTTATTTTCCAGTCAGCTTTCTGCTGAAATATGGCAGATAGATATATGAGTGCCTCCACCTGGATTTGAACCCGGGTCGACAGAGTTGAAACCAAGCGTACAAACCACTGAGCTACGGAGGCACATAAGTAATCTGACATACCTGCTTCCAACAATTTAATCTTTCTTTTCAGAGCACATAACATAGCATCAGAGGCTAGAGCATAGAAATCAGCACCGGTCAGATTGAATGGACATGATTCCACAAAAGTTTCCATATCAAACTCCTTAGCCAAGTTGAACCTGAATAATAACACAGAGTAATTTATGCAAAAGAAATCAACAAACAAAAGTGTACATGTATGCAGGGGCCTATGGGTATAGATTAATACTGAATTTATGGGATAAGTAAAACCAGGCCAATGGGCCTATCACTGATGGCCACATATGCTCTAGATACTGCCACATATATTTCATCATCAGAGACTTGTAAAGTTTGGTAGAATTCAAACCAGTAACTGTTATTAATTTATTACAGAGAAATAGTGTGGATAAAATATGAATAAAACTTCAAAGGGCAATAACTTGGTAAAGACTGACATTTTTAAAAGTGTGAGAGAAGTCAACAAGTGATGACAATGAACAAAAATACCCGAGGTTATCCCAACAGAAAATTCATTAAAGCAAAACAATATTATTATTATACCATATTTATATAGCCCTTTTTTCATGTATACACACGTTCAAAAGTGCTGTACAATTAGGAAATAGATCTTAGTTTTCCGTGATATACCGGCCAATATATCACGGTTTGGAGTTCATATGCGTAGGAATTAATCACGAAGGCCGTAGGCCTGAGTGATTAATAACTATGCATGTGAACGACAAACCGTGATATATTGGCCGGTATATCACGGAAAACTAAGATCTATTTGCATTCTAACACGTGTTATATGCGCAATTTCATATGGACTCATTTTTATTGCAGAGTGATGCGTTGTTTGTCGTGTTTCTATAGACAACTTCCGCTGTTTAAAGTATAAAACTCCCACCCCTGGAATATCGTTTTTACGCATTTCATTTGAACTGAGGCATAACTAGAGCTCATTCCAGACTATGTATTTCATAAAAACTAAAATGATTCGATAAATGCAATTGACCTTGCAATACTACGGATACAATTAAATAAATTAAGAAAGAACGCTACGCAAATAAAACGTTTACGTTGACGCCAAATAAACGTCATTCAATCCATGACGTCATGTGATAAACAAGACGTAAATTCCATTCATAAAAAGCGTTATTTATTCGTGGGAGGTAATTCAACAGCAAAGAAGTAGTACGGCAAAAACTGTGATATACCGGAAATTTAACCACGGTACAGTCCTATACGTTTACACGGAGCTAAAAATAGACAGTGTTAGAATCATGAATAATACATGGTTAAAACAGTATATAATGTACATAAAATATAAAAGTAGGACCTACTAAACCCAGTAGGCGGGGGCTCTACTTAACCCAGTAGACGGGGCTCTACTTAACCCAGTAGACGGGCTTCTACTTAACCCAGTAGACGGGGCCCTACTAAACCTAGTAGTAGGGATCTATTGAAGACAGTTGACGGAGCTCTATTTAACCCAGACATAATAGTTGTCAGGGCTTCTTCACAATTCAATTTAATTAAGATGGTAATGTTCCTGATAAAAGGACTTGAAATACACTTCGGAGATACATGCAACTCCTTGTTGATAAAGGGATTTCTTATCATTCGAAAAACCGGGTCAACAATTACATGTTTGTTTTAATGTTACTCACTTTCTGGTCAATGCATCCAGGATTCTATACTGTGATTCATTATCATCACTCACACCCAGGTATAACATCTTGTCAAATCTGTAACATATGAAATATACAGTTGATACTATACTAGAGGTAAATAAACTTATTTGATTTGTCTTCTCTCCATATTCCTAATTGGTTGGTGATGGAGGGGCATAGTTTGACATATCTAGAGAGTATAGTGTAAAACATAGACTGTATAAAAAGGATATTATGACTTTGATACACAACTTCAAGTGACTTAAAAGTACAAAATGTGATTACCCAACACCTCTGCTATATCACATGCATTACTGAAAGCAGTAAAGTACAAAAACATACAATACGTAAGCGATCGTACCTTCCAGGTCTAAGTAGCGCTGGATCTAATAGATCTGGTCTATTAGTTGCTCCAATTACAAACACGTCACAAGCTTTGTTTAGTCCATCTAACTCTGCCAGTAACTGGGATACCACTCTATCCATCACCCCGCCTGAATCACCACTCTTACCCCTATTAGGGGCCAGCGAGTCCAACTCATCAAAGAATATAACACATGGTGTAGCACTTCTAGCTCTTTGAAACACTGTAAAATGAACAAAATAATGTAGTGCCTATCAATTATAGGGTAACACCAATATGACTAATGTTGTTGTTGTTTACACACCTGTATATTTTACTTTTCTACTTATTTAGGTTGTCTGCTATCTTTAATATCAATTTTATCTCTTAAAATTTATTTTCATCTAATCTGATGTTGAAACCATCAATTTTGATTTGTTTTTTACTCTACTTTTCTATTCTTCAAAGTTCAAATTGACATTCACAATTCATTCCATATCCATAATTATTAGTGTTTTTTCCAGGCCCTTTCAGCATGGCGCATGCGCCATGCCCTTTACTCCCGAACTAACGATGCGCCATGCTGCCCTCATCAAAGGCCTTTTGCGCCAAGTGCCCTTTTGTCAGCTGTTAATTGTTTATTGTGCCCTCTCAATGTCATCAGAACAGCGGATGTAGACTGTCCTACATCCTGTCATATCATGACTTGTCACCTAGGATACGACGTGTCAACGTGTATATTACACGACGGGGGTCTCGGCAGTCGGGTGAAAAAATCACGTGACTGGTTGCTTCTTTATCTTGAAAAAACGCGTGAACCAGTCGATATTTTTGACAGAAGGAAGAAATTTCCAGTAGACTGGTTGCATCATAATTTTGCATAAAAAAGCATGAACCAGTCGGCAATTGACTTTTCACGGGCATAAAACACGAACCAGTCGCTATTTTTTCAATCAGTTCGCGAGTGTCGGCAATTAACAAATGAATGTTTTTCGCAAGATTATTCCAATTAAAAATAAAACTGCCGACGATAATTGCCTAATCAAAAGTTTAATATCATAAACTATTTAATATGCTCACGTGCGTTGTTGATATCCAAGTTATGTTGCGACTGACGATAATTAAAAGTCAGTCACAAAAGTACGTTCCGTGAAATTGGCGATTAAAACAGTAATCCAGTGGACGAGTTTTTATTATAAATCCATGCAGTTTACGCTTTTAAAGTAATTAAAAGTAGCCTTAACACATAGCACATTTATCTTGCGAGAATTTGTGAATATATGCCGACATACAGTACAGGTCACGTGACGCGCGTGTTGAACTGTTCTGCAAATATGCCGTGTCGAGAATGTAAACTATTCAGCCGATGACAACGCTTGTATTATACGAACTTTTAGGACGGTCCAAGGGCATTTAACGAATCTATAACAGTTTAAATGCATTAATAACGAAAAATGGTCGAATTTATCAAGTCAGTAATACTGTGAGTGACGCAGTTTCGGATATTCACGTATTTTCGGATAAGTTTGTTTACGTTGATTATTGGCTACACGCTGGCAGATAAGACTACACAGTATGATTAAATCATGCCATTTATTGTTTAGTCTGATATGTCAGCTACCAATTGCAATATTATACAGGGTTCCCACGGTCAGGGATTATTTTTCCAGGTCAGGGTTTTTTGTTCTCCCAAAAAGGTCTGATCACTCAAAAATGTCAGGGAAAACTGCTGTGTTGTCAGGAAACAGTCAGGGAATTTTACCTTAGAACATTGATGGGAACCCTGATATAGAATCCATATATCAAGCCTACTGATGCCAACAAAGTAGGCTTATAATTATAGGCTATGTATATCCTCCTCTTGTAGATCTATGTGCAAGGTTGTAAATAATAAAAATGAAATAACTCAACTGATTTGCTCATTTTAGTCTTCATAAACACACACTGGAGATGTACATTTTGTATGTGGCATACAAAGTGTTTGTTGCTAACTTGGCAATCATTTGCCAGAAAAGTAAAAAAATCCATGTGTCTTTTTACGGTTGTGGCCCCACACTTATTTGTGGGAAGCATATAACATTGATGCTGTCTGTCTGTCACTTTTTAACTGCTCTTATATGAAAGATTAAATTACTGGTTAGATCCAGGACTCAATATTGCATGGTTAATGTACAGGTGCTGAATTGCCAGGAACTAGGTGGTTGCTTAACTCAGAAGGCTGGGTGCAACAAAGTGCCCTTTTTCATAAGGTCGCGCGCAAAAAAGTGCCCTTTTCTCAGAAAACGCCATGCCCCTAAAGGGTTCTGGAAAAAACACTGATTATTGAGTAGTACTGTTAAATCATTTAATTTCAATGGGACATGATTTTTATGGTTTTGGTAATAAGACCATTTCAATGGGACATTAATTTGTGGATCTTGCAATTCTGGTAAAAAATACAAGTGTCCAAATTATTGTTCGATAAGATTTTATTTTGTGATTGGAGGTGAACCATGAAATCCATGAAATTTAGTCCCCCACAAAAATTAATGATTTTAAAGTAGATATTACTGCTTGTACTGACCTTCTCTAACATTCTGTTCACTCTGACCAACATACATGTTGATTAATTCTGGACCCTTCACACTGAAAATATCAAGTTAACTTTCATTTATTTGTATACACATTTTTGCTGTTGAAAAAATCCCATACAATTTTACTTAAAAAATGTGAAACTTTATATCTAGGCTAGCACACATAGACAGACAGGTTTAAAATTATTCAATGAGAGGGGCATAATAAACACAAAACAAACAGGAGAAACATTACCTGAGAAAGTTCAGTGAACATTCAGTAGCCACAGCTTTAGCCAATAATGTCTTCCCTGTACCCGGTGGACCATACAGTAACACACCTGAAACAACAAATATACAGTGCTTTCAAAGTCAACAGTTGTAAATATACTATCGCCCTGCAGGTAAACTATGTTTATCTAGGTTCAACTGGGTATGCCTGAGTTAATTGTAGTCCCGGCTATTCTTTCAAATGGGATTTCCTTCTTTAGTATTACTTATTGCCGGTCCACCATCTTTCCAAGAACTTCAAGTAATCTTACCAATATTTTGAATAACACTTGATTAGTTTGATCTCGACCAGGGCATTTGATCATTTCTTGAAACGCTCTTCAGTGTTTTCTACCTAACTAGTGATGAACTGGTTGGTAACCTAGAGATAGTATCGCTGGTATCAGTTTTGTATATCGGGCACCTAGTAGTCCGCTAGGAAAGTCAAAGAGCAATCACACCGGATTCCTAGTCATATCACTGTCACTACATAAATACATTTAAACTAAAGAGAAATGTTAACACCAATCTCCATCTATATTAGGGCCTACTTACCAGATCTACGTAGACCAGCAGCTAACAACTCTGGATATTGTAATGGTAATTGTATGGTATCTAATATCTCCTTCTTAACATCCATCAATCCACCAACATCATCCCATGTCACATTGGGAATCTGAAATTACAAATACATATTATACTCTGTATCCTACTGCAAATATCCATTAGGCCAAATTTTCATAAATATTGAGTGAGAAGTAGGTAGGTCCCACTGCCTCGGGATGTAGTCCCAACAGCAATTAAAAGCTTCCAGGGAGAATTAGGAGCCATTGGGAGAAACTGTGTGTAATATATGTATCAACAATGAGGAATTCCTCAGTTGGATCTATGCTTTAAATCAGTTTGTGACAGAAAACAAGTTTCCTGTAGTTTACCTTGGGTGCACCTATAGCATCAGAATGTGCAGCTTGTAGTTCATCTAACGCTGTCTGGAAGTCAGCTTGTTGTAGAACTATACCAGCAGCTGTCAGGTCCTTCACTAATAACTAATGTAACACAAACATGCTTACCTTTGGTGCACCTATAGCATCAGAGTGTGCAGCTTGTAGTTCATCTAATACTGTCTGGAAGTCAGCTTGTTGTAGAACTATACCAGCAGCTGTCAGGTCCTCCTCTTACAACTAATGTAACACAAACATGCTTACCTTTGGTGCACCTATGGCATCAGAGTGTGCAGCTTGTAGTTCATCTAATGCTGTCTGGAAGTCGGCTTGTTGTAGAACTATACCAGCAGCTGTCAGGTCCTCTTCTTCTTGTAATGTAGGACGGATTTCTCCACTACAACTAATATAACATAAACGTGGTTACTTTTCAACTGCTTATGAAGAGCTCATGTTTGCACAAAGATGTATTGAAACTATAATGATCTTTGCAGATAGGTTTTGTTATTGTAATCTTTATTCACGCATGGTTTTTAACAGGTTTAACTGCACATTATCTTTATTCCATTGGAAAATTGCTGAAGCCTTCCTTACTCTTAACATGGTCATTCCTAAAATCTGCCATAACCATAGCATTTAAAATCTGAACTATTTCCTACAAATACTAACCACATTTTTATGATCCTTCTAAATGCTTCCCTTTTAGCGTGAGCCACCAGAGCAGCTAGATCTCCGAGAACAAAGCCCTTCAAATAATAGAAATGATAAACTATAATACATAAAGGTAATGACATCCTGATTTATATTGAAACATCAAATATTAATCCAAGTAAAACAGTCACAGTAGACATGGTTGCATAATAAAACACACTAAGAATTTATAAACGATATTCAACTCTAGGCCAAGTTATAACGATCTTTGAAAAAGTAAAGTCAACAAACAAGTTAACATTTCCTTGGAAATACGTACAAATGATGAAAGTTATCATACATTTTATTAAAAATTTAGGGATCCTACTTTGCCTCTTAAGGAGTTTGCATGCTGCTGGCATCAAGGAGAGATTTCAACTAAAGTGCATTTTTTGACATGTCATAGTAATTAATTAAATGGAATACAAATCAGCAAGGGACGTCACTCTGGACATATCAAGAAATGGCTTAATTGCACCTGATACATATTTGTATTTCCAATGAAATCACATATACACAATTCAGGACTTTAAGCCCCCTGAAAAGTTGTAACAATGAACTAGTAGAGCGTACTTACAGCAGTTCTCTGTGCTATATAAGGTATGGATACATTCCCACTATGGTTAACTGTCTGTAACAATGAGTCTACAATCTCACCACGATCTAACTCTGTAGGAACCTATAATGGAAGGAATTATATAACAACTGGTAATGATTATATCTTCTAGTTAGAGTATAATTTGTGAATGTATACTGTAATACAAGTCAGTGACGGAGAGAAAAGGACAAACAAGAGGAGCCAGAGGTATGATGCCTAAACTAAGTGCTTACCAGCACCTTTATTCACTAACCTCTCAGTCAATTAAATATTGAAGGTATGGATTCGACCCCTGCAAAGCACTACATAGTGCTCACCTATGTTAAGGGTCTTCCGATATTCATTTCTAGTCCAGAGCCTTCACCAATGAAAACTTTTATTTTATAGCATTGGGCAAACCCTAGACCTCCTGCCCTTGAAGCAGAAATTCTACTGGATGTTATTCTTCAGAGACGATCCAGTTATATTACCCTGACACTGGGACAAACCACTTGTTCATTTTACCATGAACACAACACATCAACCACTAATAGTCTGGTATTTATCCAGCAAATTCAAACTTTCAAAGTGGGCCAATGCAAAGCAGCTATATAATTAATTATTTGTTAATTATATGTGACTTTTTAAACATTTCTTTACAAATAAATTCCAGCAAACCTCAATATCAACTTGGTGTAGGAAACATTCTAACATATCACATGTAAGATCTTTATCAGAATGTGTCGTAGCTACTACAATCATAGGGTATAACTGTAAGTCATTCTTTAGCTGCATCACATTGTTCAAAAAGCTGCTGGCTACACGAGGATCTGAAATAAACATGCACACATAAGTACATGGTCTGGAATCATGGTTTATTCAGGTTTTACACCATTTCCAATTTCAAGTTGGTTCAATGTCTTTTTTCAAATTGTGTATATCAAGTTACTTTTATAATACTGACTTCACGGGTATTTTATAGCAAAAGAATAGATATATTTGGATGTTTTTGTTGAATTTCCATTAAAAGCTTCCTATTTATTTTTAAGAATTCAAACTTCTTAATTTTTGCAATATAACATGTGATAATAATTGATAACTAAGACGTACCTTCTGTATTACGATCTCTGTCTCTACCTAGTGCATGTATACTTTGTAGCAATAGTATACAGGGAGAGTATAACCCAGCTGTAATGAAATATAATCAATAAAGTGTATTTTGAGTGATTTGTCAGTTTTTATGACATGTTCCAACAGTATTGCAGTCATATATAACAGCTAATTGAGGCAGCCAGTATACAAGGAATTAATCAACAGGCACCGTAGCTTAGTGTTTAGTTGCTTGCTACCTAATCTGGCGACCCGGATTCAAATCTGGGTGGAGTCACTAAAATGCCAGCCATATTTCAGCAGAATGCTGACAGGCAACTAACGGCTATGCTCAGCATCAGCAGTACTTATCAGCTGTTTCACAAGCAACTGACATTTCCTCTACAAGTAGATGAAATATCCCAGCCAATGGTACATTAATGTATCAGCAATGGAATCAAACCCGAATCCTGGAAAACAGTGAAGCACTTTCATCAAGTGTACAAGTAAATAATGGGTCCTCATTTAGTGTCAATTATGAAAAATAGAATATATTTATTCAACAATAATACTGCACAAGCGTAGATTTTCAAGTACTTAAACTTCCTGGATTTTTGTAAAAAATTAATTTCAATTTGGCAGGTATATGAATTCAAAGAAATAAAACATTTAAGGGCATTCCCAATGCAAAGTATTTTGGAGGTGATCCATGGTAGGGACTAGATTTTGTAGTCAAGTTTATCTGTAAAAATAACAGAATCAGTACAAATAATAATAACAATTTTACAAGAACTTTCAATTTAAAACAGTGAAAATAACAATAAAAGATGAATACCTGCATTAAAAGCATTTTTCATTTTAGATTCAGTAGCTGCGGATGTCTCTCCATACAGTGTGTGACAGTTGACCTGAAAATGCAATATGATGTACAGAGTCAACATAAACAGTATCACAGCACTTTAGCTGTATCCCGGTTAGTCAAAAACTCTTATAGTAAGTAAGTAAAGACTTTATTTAACAAGGCTACACATTAAGTTTCCCAATCTTCCAAGTGGGATCCTTATACTACAATAGATTGTTCAAATGACGACATGATAGATCCTATATTTCCTGGAAATTTCTTTCATCAAAACTCATGTGCACTTCTCCAAACATGTGCAGCTCTTTGTGACAAATATCAGGATTCATCCTCCTTGATTATTGTGTTTTTAAGTTCAATTCTATAATTGGGTTATCTCCCTTCCATGTTAAAAATATTAAATAACTTGTGATGGACATGAATTACAAAGGGAAATATATGCATGTCAAAGCTCAAACTTTCTGCTCACAAGATAGTAGCCACTACACATGTGAGTTCGTGCACCTAAAATTTCAAATGGGCACATCTGCACAAAAACAATTTAATTGGAACCATCTTTATGATCAACAACATCAATTATCTATCTTTGAACAAAATCCAAACACAAATTGAATGTCAAACTGCTAAAAATGGTAAAATCAGCGTCAATGCTACATGCAGTCTGCAGTTGTGAAATAAACATTGTGACCTGTGAGTTCGTGCACATACAATTATGACGTCATCAAGAGAGCACATGAAATATTTTGCAAATAACAAGTCGCACAAAATAAAGTTTGATCTATTGTCAGTAGGTCAGCAGCTTTTCCGGTCGTAAATATATCGCATTGATTGAAAAATAATAAGAAAAACAAAGGTCTCAGGTTTTCGCGACCGGAAGCGGTGAATATGTAAACAGAAAAATCAGGGCTCGGATAAAACTCGTCACGAACGAAAAAAACCTGTTTTTAAAATATTTGTTTGCATCATTTGGCTAGCTGAATGTCTTCTCAATGATTTAAAATGAATTTGGACACGAAAATGAGAGTTTTAGCAGAGTAATCGACGTTTTACTGAAATGCACGAACTTGTAGGTGTGCACGAACTTATAGGAATAGAGGCTAGATACTAACCTTAAATGCATGTACTCCTAGTTTGCGTGCCACTGAAACTATCAGAGTTGTCTTTCCACTTCCTACGGGTCCAGCTACAAGAACAGCGGGTGGTACTGACTTCAGGGACTTACATCCAATCCTAGAATCATACAATATACACATACAATAAGAACATACAAACTACATGAAACATCTTTAAAGAAGGGCCGTAACTCTGCTAAAAATTGGTTTCACCGAACTGGCTGAAACTTCGAAATTCCAAAAATTAACCCAGTGGGCTGATAATGCTCAGCTGATACCTTGAATGAATTTCATATCTGTATCTGCACTTTATAGTTTAAGACATACTTACTATGATGGTAAATTTATAAACTTATCACTCTAATGATCCCTAATCTATTTTAAGCTTCTGGTAAAAGAAAAGATTGGGTATTCTAATCACCACTTATGTTATTCTTGTTTATTACAGTGACGATTGCCCTCAGTAACACACATGCTTTCAAATTGGCTAAATGGGTTAAAACAGGTCAGTACTGAGGATGGAGCTAGAAGTAATGCATCCAAATGTTTCTTGTTGGCCGTAATGAAAATCGGTTTGCCAATCATAATAACCACAGAAAACAGAGGCATAGGGCCTAATCATTATAGTATCATTCTTGTATTGGAAACACACACAAAAATAATGTTTACCATTTATTTGGATTTCCCCATGCTGTAAGTATATGTATACCTGGGTGAAAAATAAAGATATGTTCTATTCTGTTCTGTTATTATACATGGGTTAAATACATACTTGGATGTTAGATGTGGCAGTATAAAGCTCTCTAGTTTTTCAACATGTGTAGACAGTCCAGGTAGGTTATCTCTATCCCAGAAACTCTGTGGTGTAGGACTTAAATACGTCTGCATCATTACTGGGATATAACTATGTTCTGATCCAATCTGAAACAAAATAAACGTGATGAAACTATAAAAAGTGTGCCTAAGATTTTCAACATGAGCGTGGGTTCTGTGATTCTAAAGTTTTATATATATTTACATATACGAGGGTCAGTCAAGAAAAACTGAGAGTTGTTAAATAAAGCCTTCAAAGTGTACATACAATTATATTTTCTACCAATCATCGTCAACTATGATCCATTGCGGATATTCTGATGAATTAAATGATCGGATATAGGCTTACAAATAAAGTTGCCAAGCAACCAAACAACATCACTAAGGGGTATGCGTTCGCGCCAGCGACTGGAAGACTGATTTTGTTGTCAATTCGAACGTTTATTTCAACTTTATATAGCGTAATTTAGTACAACTAACATGTGTATATTGCAGAATCGTATATATCAAATAATAATGGGCGTTCGTTACAGAAAGGTCACTTGTGCTGTATTGTTTAGTTGCCTAGCAACAATTTTACCCTTGTTTTATCGATTTTCTCGGCATGTGTTCTTTGCGTTGCCATGGTATTTATAAACAAAACACTGAATTCACAATTTCTGCCCAAGATGATTATGAATGTATCTAATGGAGTCTAGTGACCGTAATAGAAATAAAAAATATAACTTCACTTTTGAAAAACATCATGCGTTCTTTTGGGCTGGGTAAAATTGTAGTCTCAATACCAACAAATAAAGTGACAATTAATAGTTACATCAAATATATTTTCTATATTGGAGGAACAAATCAACCATAATTAAGTATATCTGATAGATTAATGTATTACAAAATAAAACATAAGTTTGAAAATATTCGATATAACTTTATGTGTCCATAGCAACGCACAATTGTGTTCTACAGGCAGCGCGAACGCATGCCTTCGAGTTATCTTCTTCCGTTGCCTGGCAACAAGAATCATTTTCCTAATCAAACTTGGTATTCGCCATAACATCGATGAGATACCACATTTCACGATAATGTATAGACAATATACGAACACTTATTCTCCTGATCATTATTCACCAACTCTCAGTTTTTCTTGACTGACCCTCGTAGGTAAATAAGCACTAAATGCCTACGCGGACCAAATTCAGATACAGTCAAATAGTCCGTTAAAAAACTTTAAAGCGGCTGGAAATGGGGGTATGTCTTGACAAATTAGCATCAGAATCATGAAATTGGAGTTAAATGCTTTGTATGCATGTATGTGATGTAGTGAAATGGTTTTGTTTAGAAATATTTTGTATTCTGGCTTAAATATGAAAGTGAAAGTAAGGTTGGGGCTAACGGACAGTGAGTAAATCTGTACATGTGAGAAAAACTGTTCACCGCGTTTGACGAACCAAATTTTTCTTATATGATACATGACCCCCTGCTTTTTTTCATTTTCTTCAAGCTGGATGCTATTTCTATTGATTAAAAGATTTTGAGAGGGCCCCATGGGCAAAAGTTGACATTTTTTTGGCTGACCTAGGTCACTTTACATTGAGTTAAAGAACAACTCTATTTGGTGGTTTGTGACCTAAAGACATGCAAAATTCCTTTAAAATCACGTTTTCATTTTTTTGCATTTAAATGAATGGAAATGCACTCAAGATGGGGTTTTAACCATTTTTATCTGTGTAAAATGATTAAAAAAGAGAAAATTTAGATTTTTATCATGAAAAATCAAGAAAAGTTCAGATTTATTTTTTCTTGAATTGACATTTTTATGTGAATGTTGCCCTCATTTTAGTACCAGACAAGGATAATTGTGATTTAAAATGAAGAATAGACATATTATTAGGCATCTAAAGCAAAATTGGGGTTCAGAATACCATTTTAGCACAATTACAACCCCATTTCATGTCACTATTCATACCATTTGACAGGCGCTGACCAAATTTCTCCTTAAAGGCGCATATGCGGGTTTGTAATTTTTTCTGGAATTCATGCCCAATTTGTCTAGAATTGATTGTTTTGCGCTGCATATATATAGTAGCATTGAAAAAAAGTGCAAAAAACACTTAAACAACCCAAAAAGGGTTGCCTTAAGGTAAATAAGCACTAAATGCCTACGCGGACCAAATTCAGATACAGTCAAATAGTCTGTTAAAAAACTTTAAAGCGGCTGGAAATGGGGGTATGTCTTGACAAATCAGCATCAGAATCATGAAATTGGTGTTAAATGCTTTGGTTGCATGTATGTGATGTAGTGAAATGGTTTTATTCAGAAATATTTTGTATTCTGGCTTAAATATGAAAGTGAAAGTAAGGTTGGGGCTAACGGACAGTGAGTAAATCCGTACATGTGAGAAAAACTGTTCACCACGTTTGACGAACCAAATTTTTCTTATATGATACATGACCCCCTGCTTTTTTTTCATTTTCTTCAAGCTGGATGCTATTTCTATTGATTTAAAGATTTTGAGAGGGCCCCATGGGCAAAAAAATGACTTTTTTTTTGGCTGACCTAGGTCACTTTACATTGAGTTAAAGAACAACTCTATTTGGTGGTTTGTGACCTATAAAGGTATGTCAATTAAGTTTTTTTGGACCACAGTTAAGTGCATTTATTTGTGATTCATGCCATAAGTGAAACTTGTGGGATAAGGATGCCTTAAGGGCTTTGATATTGACCTCTGTGTGACACTGTCATTAAAAATAGAGACATGGGCTGGTATTTATAAAGCGTCTAAGCAGAAAAATACCTTTGTCCTTATGCCAATAGGAAAACATGAGTTATTCTTGGATTTGTTGAAGATATGGCGCCACACAAACGACTTAAGTCTAAATAATTCAAGGTTTTCAATAAAACTGCTGCTACATATTAGATTATGGCACACGTTGATAGAACATTACCTGTATGACTGTGGTCAATTCTTTATCGACAAGTACATTGTTGTGTGTAGTTCTAGGACCTTTGACACTGACAACTTGGAAGTATATACAAGGAAATCTATTCTCTGTATCATCACCGGTGTTCTGCCAGAAGTGAGGATCATCTATACATGCAAATATAACATACAGGGATAAGTGAACAGTAACAGTAAAACAGCCAGCCAGTTGGAAAGGATTCAGTTTTCGACACCAAAATGAAACACTGCATAAAGGTATAGCAAGTTTGCGAGAGAAAAAAATCATGTTTTTTTTTAAATTTTCAGAAATCTAGTAATCAAATTTTGGTAAAAAATTACGCAGAACTACAATAACTTCCTACCTAATTACATTCCGAATTTCATAATTTTTAGACACCTATTAAAATACATTTATTCTTTATTATATATTGAAATTACATAATTATGAACAGTTTAACGCAGGGAGGTAATCTGGTATTCCATTGATGATTTAATATCAATTATTTAACCGTTACAGTCAGTGATCGACGGGATTGACATTGTTGTTATGAAATGAGACTTAAAGTCTTAAAAGGCCTGTATGATTTGGTTTATTTAGGTGTGTTGCTTGTAAATACTGTACAATATGCACATGTATTCGTCAGATTAACAGACGGGCCTCGGGTGTGTCATATAAAGGTTGCAAATACTTAAATATACCGTTAGGCGTATCACGTGACTGTAAAATTGGCTGTTGCAAGTACAAAGTCTTCTAACTTGAGTTTTCATACAAAACTACAAATACGTTACATAGAACTTATGAACAAAACTTTTTTAATTTGTTTCTGATCTCAAACTAGCTATAACTAATTAAAGAAAGTTGTCAATTACAAAAAATACAGTTTTATAATGAACAATTCTCACCATTGATTGGTCATTAAATTGTTGTATTTGTTCTCAGTTATTTTGTGTAAAGAATAAATAAGTTAACTAACCAGAGCTCCTGATAGCAATAACATCTTTTTCTGCAACCACTCTGAAATTGACATTTCAATTTTCCAAATATGAATGAAACATACATGTATGCTTTACAAAACAGTCCAACTTATGGTAATACTACTAAAGTTATCTATAACAATACTCTTTTAAAGTAGTATTCAATTTTATAGACAATTTTAGCAAGCTAGGAAGGTGACAGTACTAAATCATATTAAAATGTGATGATAAATAATTTATTGAATAACTATATATAAATATTAGATGCACAAACTATACAGAATAAAAGTAAAAAGAAAATGTATCTTTATTATTTTCTCAGTACAAGGAATCATTTTATGAAGTCAAAGTACCTGCGACATGAGAAGTAATGTGTAAGAGCTTCGTCATGTGGAGCTCGAGGGCTGTAGTTAGGTGATGGGATGATTGAAATCTTTACTTCTTTTGCAACTGGTGGAATCCCCACCCATGAACTTTGTGATGATATTGGGTTATCGGGATCCGGTAAATCCAAACGCTAAAATAAATACACAGTATAAGTTGACAGACTTTACTATTAGTTGCAAATAGACATTTTGAAGACTGATATAACTATTTTTAATACTGTAATCAAGTGCACATGTATATTTGGCTTGGTAGAATAAAATATATGTAATACTGTAAAATCATTTAATTTCGTTTTGGTAAAACAGACAATTTTGTTGGGACTTGAATTCATGGATTTTGCATTTCAGGTAACTCAAAGGGTGCTTGAGCGGCCTAACAGCTGAAAAGAGCCCTAGAAAATTGGTAACTTAACTTAACTTTTTTAAAACAACGGTCAAAATTAATTTTCATTTGGGATTAAAGTTTGTGGTTAAGGTGAACCACGAAATCCACGAAATTTAATCCCCCACGAAAATTAATAATTTTACAGTATACACTTAAAGTTTAATCTACACTTCTGTAGCTTGAAACCAATCAGGAAAGTTTTAAATTAATCACATTTTTAAGGAAAGTAAGTTATTTGAGCCAATTTCTATTTAAGCCTTAAAGAAGTTTAGTAATAGTATGCAAATACTATTTTATGACCTTAAATTAAGGTCATAAAGTAGTATTTGCATACTATTACTAAACTAAACATAAATCCTCATAATTATTGTATGCAGTCATTATATTTAATTTCTGGATCGCATTAATAGAAGAATTTATAGAAATACTGAAAAATCTGTTTGATCCTATAACACTGATGACATTGTGAATAACATAAAAGTTGAAAAATAAAATAATTAGCAGTCACCTTCAAAATTAAGCATGTGGGCAACTCTATTGGAGGTTTCTTCATCATGTTGAACAAACACAGAGGAGTAATGAAAAGTCTCTTGGATTTATCATATTCTTTTCCCAAACATCTGACCATACAAAGTCTTTCCACGGGTGGACATGAGTTATCCTCGTCACAGTCATCATTTGGATACACAGGAGTTATCAGAACACAACTGCTGTCAAACAAACCTTCTTTCAGCATTAATTTCCTTGACATACCAACATAATAGTGTGGATCGAAATCTCGACTCTTCCCATTTCTCCAAAGCATTCTCCGGAACAACGGCTGCTGTGGAACTACTTCATACTGAAATTTTCCAACCGTTTCATGTGGCCTTCTTATCCTGTAACTATTTTTCATAGCATTTGCTTTCGCTTTGAATGATGGTACTCTTTCGGAATCCTCCTGATCTGGCGTCAAATAATTTTGATTGATTGCTAATGAAAAGTCAGACAATAGGATGTCCTTGAACGGACCAGCTATTCTTGGGCTAGTTATCAAAGACTCCATTTTATCTTGAAACACTTTAGCCTCGGCAGCGAGGTCACCGAGGTAGGATAAGACTAACTCTGATGTAGGTATCAATCTCCCTTGCTGGACTGGTGAACATTCAAGCACATACATATCAAAATAAAACGTTCTTTTGAAGTCAGGGTCTTCCAAGAATGACCCGTAAGAGGATAGGAACACATCTTTACTACGGATTAGCACTGTGTTAGACTGGACTTCACTTAAAAGTCTCTCACAGAACCCTGCATTAGTCAACCACTGAAACGTCTCGTGACTGCTCACACCGATTGTTACACTGTTAATCGGATACAGTTTTACTAAACGCACATATATTATTCTTTTTAAAATATTATAGTGACTTAGGAACTGGTTGCTACAGACTAGGTTTAAAGCGCTTGGGAAGTTTATGTCAGCACGTTCTGTTAGTTCATCATCATCACGAACCAAAACTTTTACAAATATTTCAACATCCAACCCAGTGGTAGCTGTATCTAAGGTATCAACGTCTGTATCATCTGAATCGGGAATAAGAATTTCTGGAAAGTTTTTACTATTTGATAACATACGTTGAAATATACTGCCTTGGCCAGGTGGGAGTGTCCGAGAAACCTCAGAAGGGTCCGAATCGTCGACTACTTTCGTATTCGTCCAAAGAGAGAAAAACGCTTCATTGTCAGCACCTAGGATGCCCAATGTTGTTGCAGATTTTCTTGAAACGAACAAATGCAAAGGATGGTCATTTGGTCTTAACTCTTTGGGCTCTAAAACGGCTTTATATCTCTGTTTTGTCGGAAAACCTACGGAGGCAGCCATTTTTGTTGTTGTTATTTTTGGTCAAGTATAAAACTCGTACACCGTACCAACCCGTATTTACTTACGCAGTTCTCTCCCTTTTATTTATTCTCAGACTTTTTTAGTTACTTGGACCAGGAACAATATAATTATAACCTGTCTATATTGGTAGGGTGACAATCCCAGGAAAAATAAGTTGGGGTCTGCACGGTAAGCTAACAAGACATGTCATATACCAAAATGTTCGGGAAAGTCTGTAGTATCTGAGACTACCGGCATAAATTGTCACAATAGCATTAGAGTCGGTCTATTTACCACAGAACACCACAGAACACCACAGAATACCACATAACACCACAGAATACCACATAACTCATTAAAAATAGCAGAAAATGAATAACTAACGCATTTAAATTAATTAATAGCTTAATAACGAACATAAACAAAACTTAAAAAGTATTTTTTAACGGACATTATAGCCGCTAAATTATGATTTCTGATCAAGGGAGGCAACTCGTATTTACCACAGAACAAATCGAGACTAGTCGGATTTACCACAGAACACTTATATATCGCTGTAATATTAAAGATAAATGCATTAAATGGTATTATACACGTAATTAGTTGTATTGATTAAATAAATGAATTATATAATAATGATAATTAATGTTTTTATACTTACAATTATTGTTGTTGAAGTCAAGGGAAGCAACTCGTAATTACCACAGAACACTTCTAGACTGATCGGATTTACCACAGAACACTTTGAGACTGGTCGGATTTACCACAGAACACTTATATATTACTGTAATATTATAGATAAATGCATTAAATTATGTATATAAAGGTTGTTACTTGTATAAGATAAATTAATTAATTATATATAGTGGTAATAATGGTTGATATATTGTTTTTGTTGAAATCAAGGGACGCAACTCTGAATTACCACAGAACACTTCGAGGCTGGTTGGATTTACTACAGAACACCTCGAGACTGGTCGGATTTACCACAGAACACTTATATATCGCAAAATTAGAAATCGTAAGAATACACACAAAAATACAAAAAAAAATCCTGTAAACGCTACGTAAAATTATGAGAGTGATCTGTTATGGCTGTATCTTTGTTTAAGAATACCATCTGTTTGAGTTTCAGTTAGTTTCTGCTAAATTTTAACTCCCCACTTGACTTAAAAGATAATAGATCAATATCAGAGATACAACTACATACGGGCCATACCACGTGGAGGAACTCTCTTCATGGCCCACGTATGATGAGCATCAAAGTGTGAATAAAATGTTGAACAATCGCCTATCATATAAAGTTTCTTTTCATCAAAATCAAGTACAATACAGTTTTAAGGTTACTGCTCAGTAATATAATTATTTTTTACCATTTTAGGTATGTTTTCATCAACCTAGGTGGAAATGACATAGACGCTAGATGCCATCAATAGGACATTTATTGAAACATCATCAATGTGGTAGAAAAAAATAAAAAAGCATGTTCACCAGTGATTGTAGGTTCACATGAAGGCTATCCTGATCCTTCAATAGTCTATACAATTGTGCTAGGTGTTTTGCTACAAACCGTGCAGCCGTTTTCTGCACATTTTTATTCTATCAAAAAAGAGTTGTCTCCCCTGATTTTAGGGGAATTATGTAGCGTAATAGCCTGTGGTTACCTGTAGTTACAGACTAAATAATTAATAATATTGGACCAGGTGATAATCTATATAATACAATCTCTACTTCTATACTTAACAACATATTCATGTAATGCTGTCGGGTAGATTCTAGTTTGTTATCACTACCCAGGGATTATGACACATCAGGTACAATGTGTTGTAATAAGCTTCATAATAAGAATCAAGTTGACCATATGATAAGTATGTCAATAGACGTCTATACAATCTATACCCTTAAGTATGAACAGCGCACAATACATCTCGATAGTTGTGTATTGGTGATGCAATGATGTGACGAGACTTGTCTGGGAATGTGGATATATATGCCACGATGACTTTTGTTCGGGAGTCCAACACAGAGCTAGACTAGGAGTATGTAGTAAGATTGATTTAGAGTCCGCTCTATGCGCGGGGTGCCGTTATGCGCCACTCGCAAACTATTAATAAAATTAGTAATGTCGTGATGTAAAATAAATATACATAGAAAATACACAAGCGATGTTGTTTATGACAAAATAACCACTATACGAACACTACGCCACAATTAATTCTTACTGACGTAAAATAAGTCGAACACAGTTGCTTCTCTTGATTTTCAAAGGGAATAAACTCTGCAATACAAAATTCTCTCCCCTGATTTTCAGGAGAAATCACTCTTACTGACGTAAAATAACACGAACACAGTTGCTTCCGTTGATTTTCAGGGGAAGTAACCCTGCAATACAGAGTTCTCTCACCTGATTTTCAGGGGAAGTCACTCTCACTGACTTAAAATAAGTCGAACACAGCTGCATCCTTTGATTTTCAAAGGAGAGTAACTTTGTATTACAGAGTTATTTCCTTTTGTTTCAGGGAAAATCGCTCTTATCGACTTAAAAAAGGCAAACACAATTCTCCAATTTAAAATAATCGTCTTTCAGCAAACTGGGGACACGATAGTCTGGATTTCCTTCCCTTACCACTTCGTTAACAACAAAATCCGCCCAATGCCTGGATCCGTGCCTGAACTCGTGATTCAGCATTCATGTAAAAACCAAATAACTTGCATACAATTCGGTTACATGATTGCAAACGTTAAATCTTAAATCTCCGAATTTACAAAAACCTTGGAACCGTCAACTTGTGAAGCTGTTAACATATTCATATTTAATTCATTAAACCCCTTTCAGACCCGACTAATCCCCGACAGCCCTTCTCTGGAAATTGCACATTCTTATCATGACGAATAGATCATGCTAGCTTCTCGTTGCTTCTTGGTAATGTCCTTTCCTATCCCCAATCTGCATATGAATACAATGTGTTATCTCCCAACCTGAAAGTATTCTCAAACTATTGTTCCTAGTTGTCATATCGTCAATTGTCACTCTTAACGGTCTAATCTTCTTAGGTCGATCACGATAGTTTCCTAATCTTCTAACAGAAAAACTTACATCTGACGTCATTCACATTGATGCTATGCACATTGATCATTCAAGTTAACTCTATACCCGTTTCAGTGGAATTACCGAGTGCCATTTCCTTCAAATTGAACACGAGATGTTTGGAAGCCTGATTGTCGGAAATACTAGTAGTAAATGTCACAGTGACCGTTGACCATCAGCATATACCACCAAGAATGACTAAAGACAGGAAATCACAGAAACCTTGGATTGATAGAACCATCAGAGCAGCCATTAGAAAAAAACCCAGAAACTCAACACTCGCATGAAGAAAACTAAATCCCCAAGTGATATTCGTAAATACAAGCAACTCAAAAGCAATCTACAAAGACAGGAATGAAAAGCCCATCAAAACTATCTCAATAGCACCATAGAACCAATTGAAAATGAGGAAAGACCTGGAACACAAAAAAGTTCTGGAACTACACTCAACCGCTTTAAAAACGCACCACATATGAAATATCGGTTTTAGTGATGAAAACGTCAATTTATGGTTATTTATTTTCGGATTAATAATCATCAGTCTATATTCAACAAGGTGTGTGATTTTCATGACATTATTACGAGTTTGTAAATGAATTATGATATAGTTAACACTGAGACCTATGAAAGTGAAAGTCACAATTTCAAAAGCAAGTATAAGAGCCCGCTACATTGATGCATGCACGTGGTATCTGCTTCTAAAGCATAACATTAATTACGTAATAGGATAGAATTATGTTCGACGTGATGTTTCCCACCATTGAAGCAAAGCTTAACTTGAATTATAAATGTTATGTGGCTATGGATGTCTGGCTAATACCATACGACCGAGTGCGGTTCAGATATGCGCATAATGTGAACCTAAGATGGATTCAAGCCTTATTTAAACTTGAAGTCTTAATTATGAGCATCTGACTGTAAGGATATATCCCGTGGTGCATTTATGGTACCTCAAACCAACACTATGAAGGAGTTTGAAGACAAAAAGTTGGGACTTAAGGCTCTAAACGGGAGAAAACTCATTAAAAAATGTACTAAAACAATTTTCCTTTTTATTGACAATAATGAAAGAAATAATTATGAAAATGCAATAATGTACTTTTGGCTCGTTTATTGACACCCGGAATTATTTTGACACCGTGTGCAGCCATGCGGAACCAATTACAGTGACACAACCTGTGTCATGTTTCCTCCTAGCTCGGGCGCAATACCTTAAGCTGGTTTTATCCAGATCGGTCTTTGACTGTGCCATTAGCTAGGAATCGATGTTCTAAGCCCACAAACATTGTATGTTGGCAGCTGAACCGCCATGCTAAGGCACCGAGGCTTTTTTCAGTTGGAATCGAAGGCACAATCATCGAGAACAAATATTCGATATATTCGCAGCATAAAAATACCATTCGCAAATATTGTTTATGTTGTTTTTTCCATGTGTAAACCAACAGCGTACAGTTTAAAGTTAATATTGATCATACAGGTTGACGCGATCGAGCTGCACGCGCAAAACATGCAAAATCGAAAAAGTTCTCTGGGCGGGGTATTCCGAATGAAAAAAAAATGGTTTTCTTTAATTAGGTCAAGCATATGAACTGAACAAACCCTGCAAACTATCAATTTTAGAAAAAAAATTATTTTGACAAAATTTGATTATTTTTAATAGTGGTGCGTTTTTAAAGCGGTTGAGTGTATAACATCACTAAGGAAAGACAATAATGGCATCTCACCACTTAAGGACAAGGGGAGACTTTTCAATCAAGCTAAAGACAATTTAAATTAAGGCAAACATCCTAAACAACCAGTATTCATCCGTTTTCACCAAGTAAGACACAGAGGACATACCATCACCGGAGGGCGAGCCATACCCAAAAATGCCTGACTTTGCTGTCACAGAAGCAGGAACCATGAAGCTCCTTCAGAACCTGAATACTAAAAAAGCATCCGGTCCAGATGGAATCTCTGCACGGTTCCTTAAATACTCCATCGCACCTTCACTCACTCTGATCATCAACAGATCCCTACGAGAGGGTGTAGTTCCCGAAGACTAGTGACTAGCTAGTACGACCAAACCTTGACTACTGTGCCACCATCTGGAACCCTCACCATCAAAACCTATCCAAAATATCGATAAGATACAACGGCGAGCTGCTAGATTTGCGACCAATCGATACAGAAATACAAGCAGCATAACAGACATGATTAGCCTCCTGCACTGGGAAAGCCTAGAGTTGAGACGCCAGATACAACAACTCACGATATGTTCTACAATATAGTAAACAACGAAGTAGACATCCCACCCGACAAGTACCTCCAGAAAGCCAGATCCATGCACAGAGCACCACACAATGTCAGATTTCTACAACATCACACATCTACAGACTCCTACAAATTCAGTTTCTTCCCACGGACCATCCCTGTGTGGAACAACCTACCAGCCTCTGCGACTGAGGCTTTTTTGACATCTTTCAAGATGGAGATTGAGAAGCTCTTATTCTAAGGGGACCATTTCGCTCATATATGAAGTACAGCCATATGATAGGTGTTGAGCTATGTCAGCCGGGACTCAGTCCTGAGTCCCTGTCACCGACTGTCACGGAAGCTGGACAGGTCAGGTGCCTTGATGGTCGAAAAATATCTGAGAATATCTTTTCTTATATTTCTTTCCTTTTCGATTATGCATATCTCCATCGTCTTGAACGAGTCTATTCTTCCATACCTTTTCTATCACTCTCTTTCAATTTCTATCTAGCGCACCGATAAATTATTGTCAAGCCTGACAGATTAACGTATTATGTAGATGTAGACATACTGACTTCATAATCAATAGTGACCCTGTCATCTACTCATGTTGGCCAATCTCAATGTAAAGTTTGAAGGTCATAGGGCAAATGGTTCTTGAGTAATTGTACGGAAACCATTTGCTCTACCGACAGACATCCCGACCGAAGCACAAGTGCAATGCAATAATATACCCCCATCCAAGATCGGGGGGGGGGGGGGGGGTGTGATAAATATCCTGGTTCAATAAAAAATGAAACATATATGGCGGTCGATTGACTAACCAGTTTCCAAGGACTTTAATAATGATTCACGATCCACATAATAATCCCTTTAATTTAAAAAAATGACGGTTAGAAAACTATGTTGGACTTGAAGAAATAATAGCTTTAACATGTAACATTCAGGAGAAAAAATAGGAGGAGGACATGAGTACCATTTCTTATTGGTGTATTAATTTCAGATTTCTAAATTTCTATAGCATTACTCGTAAATATTTGATTGGCGAGTAATGTATCTCTGTGGTAATGGCCAGATTAATGAAATATTTTAAATGATGCAACTTGTTTGATGTATTAAATGTAGTGGTACATAAGTGCATTAAATCGAACAACATTAATTCTATTTCAAAATCATGTTAAAATACCCTAAGCCCCCAATTCCATACCAACCTCTAGTTCATCTGATTACAAACCAACTTGCACTGTGACAACTTGTTCTCAGACTTTTCGCCAATATTTTAATGAAAATTTGACTTTTCTAAATCTTTATTTTTCATATGACAGTAGTGACGCAAGTACATACTCATTTGGTTGTGATACAATGTATGTATATTATCAAGCGAAGCGTGACGTCAAGTAAAAGCAATCACGTTTTCGGGTATCATTATGAATTCTAAAATTATAATACTGTGAAAATGTGGGTATTCCCCGATTTTTCCGTATTACTTTATCCAGCAGTCACGCATAACGAATACAACCTTTACATATATAAATAGGGCTATGACAGTAAATATACTGAAATCAATTTAATGCTCATGTGCTGTATGTTGCATTTTGAATATAACCTCAATTTCGAATATACTACTGACAATATAACGGACATAGCGCGATTTGATTCTGCTGCAAATTTATATCTACACGGTCGCAAAACTAAAAACGAAATGCTGATGTTACGAATATGGGTAGTAGTTGCTAGTCTCTTCGTAGATGTGTGTTACAGTGATACCAAATGTGGCAACAACTGCAGGATGGTTGATACAGATACGTTACGGTGTACCGATATACCGTACTGTGTTCCTGATGGAATTGTAAACGTTAAGATAAACAACGCATCATCCACTTCGCCAGTGAGAATATCATCGTCGAATTTTACCGGTAAAAACTGGGATAAAGTGTTGGGTCTCCGAATTGTTGATTCCCCACCATCGGGGGCTAAAAAATGGATTCTGTCTAACGATTCTTTTGTTGCCTTGGAATCTGTTACAGAGCTTCATTTAAATATCAAGTATTTAGTCATTGGTCCGAATGCATTGGAAGGACTATCCACTGTAAAGCTACTTGACTTCACTGGGTCACAGGAAATGACGATGGAAGATTTACTAACACTGCTTAACGGTACTAACAAGGTGGCAGGACTACAGAAGATTATTTTGTCAGACTGGAACCAACTTGGAGAGCCTTATGATTTTGACGACAAGTTTATTGATATTCTACTTCCAAGAAATATCACAGACATCGATTTGAGCAATTCCCACATGAACGTATTGAATTTTACGGCAATTATGCCGAGAATGAAACACATAAACTCGTTTAATTTATCTCGAGCATCGACGTTATACTTGTTCAGTAAATACTTACCACTTGATGCTTTAAAACGAATAGATGTATTGGACGTTTCAAGATGGGAGATTTATAATCCAGTGGCAATTTTACCAGTTAAATACATGTTTAGCAATGCCGTTGTTAGTTGGTCCGACCCAACGGGAAACAGTCAGATTATCTTCTCATGTCCTAACATCAATGCTTCTGGATAAATCAGGAAACCAACTGCACTGTGGGTAAGCAATATTACTCTCATCCCGACAAAGAACTTTCACTATTATACCAGGGAATTGGAATTAAAAGAGAACAACATCAATCGCTTGGATCTAAGAATAAACGGTGCTTACAATATGACATTTGATTTGGAATATCTGGGTCTCTCTGATAATAACTTGGAATTTCTACATATGTCCATATTGTCATGTATGCCTCGTCTTAAGAGACTGGATTTGTCAAAGAACAGACTGTATACTATGTATGACGAGGATTCTGAACAGTTTGACAAGTTACTCACAGGAGTACCTACACTTACTGACATCAACTTATCAAACAATAGTCTGGTATTTATTCCACATGAGTTCTTTATCGGCTGCCGTGTGCTTACAACAATTGACCTTTCCTACAACCAGCTGACACAGGTCACCTTTTCCCTACTTGGTCTGGTGAATTTAAGAATGCTCGACTTACGCAATAACTTTATAAAAACGTTAAACGCTGATTCGTTACATAATTTGAAATCGATTCCATCTGAACAAAGCTCAGTTTACGACAACAGGGTTATAAATTTAGAGGCTAACCCGATAATCTGCTCAGAATGTGCATCAAAGACATTTCTAATGTGGCTTAAATCAACCGATCTTGTCGACATAAAAGCACAAGGACTCTACTGCGTGGACGAAAATGGTCAATCGGTCGCCATTGAAGACAGAACGATTGCTACTGTAGACACCATTTGTAACCGGAAGAGAATAATTGTATCTGTGTCAGTCTCAATAACATCTGTGTTAACATTAGTGACTGTTGTACTTGTGTTGGTATACAAACGTAGAGTACGTATCAATATACATAAGCACAGACGTACAGTGATTAACAGAATAAGACAAGGAAATGGACAGTATAAATACATCGTGTTTTTCTCATACTCTAGTGAAGACGCAGGGTTTGTCATTGACAATGTTTTGGACGATCTTAAAGACAACCTACGAACTGTTACCGGGATTGACGATACACGGAACCCCGTGTGTACTGGAGATGAAAACCTACGAACAGGATTCTACGTTCATGATGAGATAGATGCTTGTTTAGACAAAGCAAGTGTATTTATTGCTCTAGTGACTGATGCTTACTGTTTAAGTCAATATTGTGGAAGTGAACTTGAGAAAGCATTCATGAAGAAGAAACCAATAGTTTTGATGTTCAAAGAACACGTCAGAGAAGAGTTAATGTCAAGAACCATGAAAGACGTCTTCAAACGTAATGTTCGTGTATTATGGGCGGAACAAAATGGTGAATACGTTCTTCAAACTACGTGGGAAAATGTTTGTACATCTATTCTTGATCTTATTGAGTGAGTTTGTATATCACCAAACAAAAAAGAAAACAAACACTCCGAAGTCCATGACTTATAAAAATGTATAACATTTCTTTGTTGGTTTCATACTCGATATTCAAGAATAAGACTGTAATGAATGATCATTTTCTCATTTCTATTACGCATCTGCGAGTTGATGTAATCTTTGAACCAGACGTACCATGTAAATCTCATATATCTTTCTTTACTATGGTTTCATCATTTCCTATGGTTTCATCATTTACAATGATTTCATCGTTTCCAATGGTTTCATGGTTTCATGGTTTCCTTCGGTTTCATCGTTTCTTATGGTTTCATAATTTCCTTTGGTTTCATCGTTTCCTATGGTTTCATCGTTTCCTATGGTTCAATGATTTTCAATGGTTTCATCCTTTTCAATGGTTTCATCGTTTCCTATGGTTTCATCGTTTCCTTTGGTTCCTCGTTTCCTATGGTTTCATCCTTTTCTTTGGTTTCATCGTTTCCTTTGGTTTCATCGTTTTCTATGGGTTTCATCCTTTCCTTTGGTTTCATCCTTTTCAATGGTTTCTGCCACCTCCTATTTTACAAAAAAAATAGCACAGAGAGGGCCTTGGAAAAATCCCGGCCCATCCCCGGGGGTTGCAAAATCAGGGAAGGTGTTATGCGTTTATTGTATAACCGTTCTTAAGCGACCAGTCAAGTTCAAGTCATGTATGTAATAATATAAATCATTACATTTCTGGAAGTGAAGACACAAAGCACAGGTTACAGTATCGTTGAATAAGAAATAAAACAAAATGAAATTGTAAAAAAGGGATTTCTTTTTCTCGAAATGTAGGTTCTCATAAGTGATATCAAGCTGGAGTCTGATATCCTTATTGGTATACCATGTTACTTTGTACTTTGACATATGACACTATATAAAACTGTTGACATTGGTGAGTAAGTAAAATGATCGTTTGATATGCAAAGATGCTATTACGCGTAACGTTAGTCGTAGTTTCATATGTCAAAATATAATGGGAAATATCTAAAATTTTCGCAAAATATTTCAAAATTCATAGTTTAGTAAACACAAAAAAATATTTAGTTGTAATTTACTACCTTTTAGAATGATTATGTAATATGGAGTGCGTCGGTATCAAGTAAGGTGATATTAAGTAAATTTTTGGGTATATATTCATGTATACAAATTAAATCTAAAATTGAAGACACGTTAAAACATGGGCATTCCCCGAAATTTCACCAATTACGCGTTACATTTCATTGCGTATTATCATGCAGAGAGAGTAAAACCCATCCATATACATTTTGTATATAATACGTATGATTATGCCGGGGAATGTTAATATACAGGCTTTGACGTTATGTTCACGCATTGAATGTTATATATTTTGATGATTTCCATATTTCGTATGTACTGCTAAGAAAATATCGAAAAAAAGACATAGCACATTTAACTGCCGATCCAATATCTACTAAATTAATTTGAATTTATGCACAACACTCTGAACGAAATGCTAATGTTACGAATGTGGTTATTTGTTGCTAGTATCTTTAAAGAGGTGGCAACAACTGCAAAGTGTCGGTCGTCTGCACCGCCTTTCCTTTGTCATCTGCACCGCCTTTCCTTCCTGCTATGTAATTGTCATCTGCACTGCCTTTCCTTCCAGCTATGGAATTGTCATCTGCATCGTCTTTCCTTCCTGCTATGGAATTGTCATCTGCACTGCCTTTCCTTCCTGCTATGGAATTGTCATCTGCATCGTCTTTCCTTCCTGCTATGGAATTGTCATCTGCACTGCCTTTCCTTCCAGCTATGGAATTGTCATCTGCATCGTCTTTCCTTCCTGCTATGGAATTGTCATCTGCACCGCCTTTCCATCCTGCTATGGAATTGTCATCTGCACCGCCTTTCCATCCTGCTATGGAATTGTCATCTGCACCGCCTTTCCATCCTGCTATGGAATTGTCATCTGCACCGCCTTTCCATCCTGCTATGGAATTGTCATCTGCACCACCTTTCCATCCTGCTATGGAATTGTCATCTGCACCACCTTTCCATCCTGCTATGGAATTGTCATCTGCACTGCCTTTCCTTCCAGCTATGGAATTGTCATCTGCATCGTCTTTCCTTCCTGCTATGGAATTGTCATCTGCACCGCCTTTCCATCCTGCTATGGAATTGTCATCTGCACCGCCTTTCCATCCTGCTATGGAATTGTCATCTGCACCGCCTTTCCATCCTGCTATGGAATTGTCATCTGCACCGCCTTTCCATCCTGCTATGGAATTGTCATCTGCACCGCCTTTCCATCCTGCTATGGAATTGTCATCTGCACCGCCTTTCCATCCTGCTATGGAATTGTCATCTGCACCGCCCTTCCTTCCTGCTATGGAATTGTTATTAGCCATTATGTATCAGCATTTGTTATTATAATTTTATGTTTGTGGCTTCATGCGATTTTCTATCATTCATCTTAGCACATTTCCCACTTGTGTGCATGTATCTAATATAATTGAATATGGCAAGTTGATAGTATGATTACATTAATACATGTGTATATATAGTTAAAAACCTATCTGGATTCTGTATCGCTGAATTTTATACATATTCTGTTATCTTTGACAGAACAGATTTTATGGATTTTGTTGTAAATGGAATTCCGTATATCATATATTATTAGTTTTCATGATTAAATAATTGTATACCTTCCTTTTTTGAAATCAGTGTTTTAAAGGGGAAACATTCTTGCATACAGCTAGATACATATTGCTGGCTTAGAATGAGAATGTCGTAATTACTACTTACAACCTTATAAGACTGATGCATATTTAAAATCTGCATCATACTTGGCGCTTCTTATGAGCCTATTTTCATGAAAATCGGCCATTGGCGTGTTGACCAAACTGAAATTCAACAAGCTTGTTTTTTTCAAAGGTTTATTTATGGTGGCTGATTTCAGTTATTTCCAATTTACGTATGTCAACAGTCAAACAGTCAAAGCTCGACGACCAATCACACGATAATTTGTCCATTTATCGTGCTTCTATGTTTGACTGAAGGACAGCAATCATAATCAATGAATCTAACCATACTAGCCTAGTTCGGCACAAATATACTCCTTTGATCTTTAACGTGCCCGATGTACAACATCGATGCACGCGAGACTACCAGATGGATTTGAAATCTGCTCAAGTTCTGGAAAGCGTTTCAGAAACCACCAAGTATCCCTGCCGAGAATCGAACCAGGGACCTTTCGATCAGTAGTCCCGAACTTCATCTGCCGAACACATCGCCACTTTAGAACTTGCGATTACACGTACACACGATACTGACCAATGTTTCGTGTCGTGTCGACGTTTATAGGTGGGGGACACACGAAGACAAAAAGTAAATGACAAAATCAGCAACCATGTTTATAACAATTGTCCTTCAAAATAGTCAATAATCTAGAATTAACAACTGGGTACGAGTCATCGTAAACCCATTCTTAACAAGGTCGGCGAGAATGGAGCTGATTTTATGGATACCTGGCTGAATGAATCACCATTTTCTGACATAATACTGGGAACATATTTATGTTTCGTATAATATATTGGTCGTCATTGGGTGACAATATCACTAACTTGATCAGTAAATGAACGAGAGACAATTAATGATCGTTGGTAAATTTTGTATGGTGTAATACCCTCCCTTTTCAACTATTCAGCGTCTACGTATATACCAGCACCATAAAGGTTATCGAAGCATTTACGGAAATCGTAAACTTGAATTATTTCTAATTATTCGACTGCTAATAGTTCTGGTAAAGCGATATGTAATATCAAAAGTTAATTAATTCAGTAGTAATGATTTCAAACAACATCACCCATTTGTAGATGCAAAACATTATAAGGAATTAAAGTTGGGCGAAAGTTTAAGATTTTCGTGAGTACTTTGATAAAACATGTGTCTGTTTTTATTGTGACTTACGTTTTGAAATGGTTGTGAAAATGATAACACTTCGGGAGAAAACGTAAAGTTCTTTCTTGTTATACACCAGCAAATCTAAACCCCTGGAGAAGAGCAGGGTTAGCAGGGAAATAGGCCCGGGGTTTTACCTTTCCGATGTCCCTGTACTCAATACTCTGTCTCATGACACTGTCGGGTGAGAGTGGGGATCTTGGTCCTCGCCCTAACAGTGTGGACATAAGCCAGGACTATACTTTTTGGTTAAGGGCAGGGCAATGGGCAAGGATTTATATCTAATGCATGGCCCTGTTGGTAGATAATTTAGTCGGAGTTTGAAAAAGCAAAAGTCAAACTCCCTGCCCCGGCGTTCGGGGGTTCAGTTGACTACTGTAGTGGATTATGTCTTCTTTTTTCATTGTTCTGAGACTTGTTGGGGGTATTCTTGTGTGATATTCACATACACACGCATTCACCACACACATGTGCCGTGCGTGCGTTCACACATTAAAGGTTTAATTCCCAAAATCATATTATGTGTAGAATTATACTGTGTATCCCATGGTATAGTAGATATATCCATCAAAGAGAGGACAAACGTTCTGCTCTCAGAAGAGTTCCTTACTGATATTTCCGACTTAGTTGGTGAGCTGTAAACCACAGATATTTATCCTGTCGATCTGTTTGCCGTCTGGCTTAGGAAATTATTTCCACATACATTTGTACTTGTTTCATGTTGTTTACGAACGAGAATAAATTGTCGTTATTTAAGCGCATGTTATTGACGTGACTTGAATAACTAACATTTCAGATGAGCGCTGTTTTGCATGCAAGTTTTAATTTGGGATATTCCACACAATTTTTATTTGCATGTCTTGAGTCATTTATTAAACTGAACCATGTTGTATATTGTATATTTGTCTTATCGCTTAATGGTCAGCAAGATTTATGATTTTCATTTTCTCGTTATGACTTGCAAAAATGCAAAGCGTTTTAAAAGAAACTTGTACATATTTGATTATATGAAACAATATGAGTCAAAATGAAACACTAATGCATCTGAACAAATCAATATGGGTCGGTGATCGAACTAATTTGGAGTTCCTCATGTCCTGTAATCATACATATGTGACGTAGATCACAAACATATACGACCTATCAATATATGATGTACTTTTCTGTTAAGAGTTATGTTACTTGTCATGGCATAGCGTACACTTGTTACAACATGCGTTTAAATTTCTACAAGAAACCTTCAACTATGTGCAAGCTATTAAGAAAAAATAACGAACATCCGTATAATACAACTGGTCAATTCAGTTCAGGGATTTCCCCAGAATTGTTTTGAAGCGCAATAGGGGTGGGAACAGGAGGGATGTCCCGTCCCGTATTGTGAAAAAAATCAATTTGGGGATAAAAGGTGTAAATATGGGAGGTTTTAGGGGGCCATTTTACAGATGCTACCAAATGAATCAGATACCAACTTTTCCTCATGAAATAAAAGCCAATTAACACATTCTTAAATCTGATGCATTGTTTGTAAGATATGTTTAATTTTTTGGGTATGACTTTTTAAGCGCAAGTTTAAGCGTAATTCAAATTGTAAGCGCACTGGCAAACTGGATTTAGGAATCTAAGCGCACTGGGCCTATACATTAAAATGCCCTGGGGAAATCTCTGGGTCATTATTCGTATAATGTTTCAGCAAGAGTACTATACCTTGTCATGTAGTAGCCTACTGTTGTTGACAGCGTATGTGGAAAGTTAGCGGTTGATAATTCAATAGTTCTCTAGTTATTCTAATGTCAATAACCTGAAAATGTTTAGGGACAAACGGACAAACAGACGGACAGACGGACAGACGTAAAGGGTGATTACTTTACGAAAGCGTATAAAAATTGAGGTCCCCTTGTTATTCTGGAAAGTCTGATTTTTTCATCGTATTGGATGACAGAAAATGTACTGGAAAATGTATTCGTAACAAATTCTAAATTAATTTGAGTCAGACGGTGGTACGTGGTCAACTTGGTTGTCTTTATTTAGTAGAGAAGCGAGCACGCTTATAAATGTTGTTCTTACCCCCTGCTCTCGAAATTGCCACTTATGTATTACATGCATCGTAAATTGCTATTTCAACATCACATTGGGACTTCTTGATCGATTTTCATATTACGAGTGGGTATATTATTTGTCATGAAAAAATCAAAGAATATACCCATACTTAACTGGTAGTCATAATCGAAGACCTAACTACTTGCCAATGAAATAAAAGCGGTTTAAGTTTTATCTTGAACGGATCAAAAACGGGTAAAAAACGTTAATAAGAAAAGTAAACATTTGCCCCACGAGGCTATACAAGTTTATGATCTGTCTATAAACGGTGGCTTTGGTGTATGAAGGGAAGATCAATGTGAAGGGTAATATGATACATACTTAGCATTGTACCATGGCTACTAACACTTTATATCAATAAATAGAATCGACGAATCATTTGTACATTTAATTGTGAAAAAGTTGATTTAAAAGGGTTATGTACAGGCCTATCTGTATGTTGTAAGTTATCACTCGCAGAATTGACATACATGTATTATATTCATTTTACCTATTTACGCCAAGTTAACGACCGTCTCAACCATTTTTCAGTGATATAGAAAGCATTCAGTAAGTGTTGGCATTGCAAACCTATTCTAATGCCTATGCCACAATTAATCTACGATGCCTACACCATGTTCGGTCGGACAAGCGCTCATACGATTTGAACAAAAGTATTACCGAATGTCGGACGCATCCATCGGGACGGGGTCAGGGTAAAATATTCTATTAAAAGTTTTATGATCGATCTGATGAATAGTCGAATTCGTCAAAAATACAGCGGAAGCAAGTCGTAAAGTCATTGATGCTACATGGAGACCTAGCATAGTCGGACTGACATGCAGGCCGGGCTAAATGTGACCTAGGTCTCACTTGCTAACGGTTTTCCGTAAGAAAATAGTGGCTTTCCAGACACGTATAGTATAGAAGCCAGGTTTTAAAAGGGCCTTAAAATGAAAGTTTATTTACCCCATCTGGTAGAAAAAGTCCATTGGTATTGGTATAGAGAAAAAAAAAACACAGCCAATGCCCATGTATACTATGGAAGAACATAACAAAAGCAATCACGGAAGCTCGAAATCCATCCACCCTGATGAACGCGCATAACGAGTTGGCTTCGTATATACAATGATTCTTATGATTGTGATTTATTCAACACGTAGTCATTAAGTTGTGTTACTATGGGATACTTTTCTCGTTTAAGAAAGCTATACTATGTCCAGTGGCTTCGACTGTTTGCCAGCTGAAACTTAATATTTCAGTGGTTAAGTACATTTTCTCGTTAAGTTGTGTGTTTGGGCATTGTGCCGTGTAATTATGTGACCTTTTTACGTTTTCTATGCTCGGCTGTTTAAGTTGAGTTCTGCCTTCTATGTCTGATTTTCTATTTTCCTTTTTTCAGCAGTAAACACCGTGCGAGTTTGTAATAACTTGAAATTGGGACATTTGAACCTAAGTTACGGCAATGGTAAACTATTGAACAAAATCCATTCGACTGAAATATTGAATTACTTGTTTATATTAGTATATTTACAATCAATGGAGACTGGCCCTTCTCACACTTTGTAAGGCAGTGAATATTTGGATCAATGGTGGTAATGAAATATTGATGTTTGCTTTTTGACGTTTGACTTTATACATGAATCTGAACTTTGAGTTCCGTCAATAAGTTAGTTAACGTTGTGATCAAATATTCATACATTCAAACTTGTGCAAAGAAATGTGACTTAAGAGTAGACGATTTTTAAATAAAACGGAAATTGATTTGCGGAAAATAAAATTCTTAACCTATTCTTCGAAACTTCACTTTTATGACGCAACATTTGCTGGTTCTTTCTGATCATCTTTCAAATAGAGTTTTTAACTTCATATATCGTAACATTAAAAGTTGAAACAAACAAGAATACACACCAACGAAAATTGTTTCAAAGCACAGTATCCACAAGAGATAAACTAAAACTGGACCCAAGCAAGTTATAAGCTTAAGTTTATTTCATTTTCTTGCAATTCAACAGCGCTAGTAGAAACGGACCATATGGTTTTGACGGTACTGTTGTCAACAGAAATACTGCAATATATGTCATGCTTCACAACAAATACCACCGGCTAGTATCATTGTGAGCGTGTCGGCTGTATTGTATTGTTGGCATAGCTGATTCTATGCCAGCCGTTAAAGTTATACTGGTAGAACTCGGTCTTCTTGGTGCTAACTGTTTCGTTCAAGGGCTGATTAGCGTTACTCTATTCTGTCCAGATAGTGTGACTGTTGGACAAATTGGTGAACGTTAAACGAAACGAAATTGCAATAGCTATCAATGTCACTGAGACAACGTAATGCTACCAATAAATTTATGTGTCTTTTTAGACATTTTATTCCGTTTTTACAAACAATTTATCAAGATTGTGTACGTCATGAGAAGATTACATGAATTTTAAAACATAATATAACAACCACAAATCTTAAGATTCTGAGAGCCTTTATTTCACCCGTCATCACATTTTGGTGGCACCCATCTTAATCGACTGTGTAACATCACATTTTGGTGGCGCCCATCTTAATCGACTGTGTAACATCACATTGTGGTGGCGCCCATCTTAATCGACTGTGTAACATCACATTTTGGTGGCGCCCATCTTAATCGTCTGTGTAACATCACATTTTGGTGGCGCCCATCTTAATCGTCTGTGTAACATCACATTTTGGTGGCGCCCATCTTAATCGACTGTGTAACATCACATTTTGGTGGCGCCCATCTTAAACGGACGGTGTAACTTTATCTACTTATCAATTGCTTTAAAATAAATCACCATGATCTGCTGTGAAATATATGAGAGTTGAAGTTGTAATGATATTGTCACATGTGTATATCGATGAGTGTCTTATCTCTGGTATCAAATACGTTAAATGATCGCTGTTCATCCATACTTGAAACTTGAAATGTGTTCGTTTCAAGTGCGTAACTAGAAATATTATGCACTTCACTACTTCGATTTAATTTCAAATCTTTATACATTTATTCAACTCTCATTTGCAAAGTGTAGTGTACGTATGTAGAAAGTAAGTACTTAAGTAAGTAAAGAGGCAACAGACACTAAGAAGAAACATTAACAATAATAGGTCATTTCGATCCAACTTTAGATGATGTGGCAATGTAGACTAATGTATCAGTTATTATTGCCTTCTATGATTACAAAGTAAAATTTTGATAATAGATTGCAAGTTAAGTTTCAAGTTTGTTTTATCGGTCAGTTTACAGTTTGATATATTTGATATCCAGCAGTGATATAGTCATAGCTATCCATCCAAATATCATCATTATCACTGGCTTAAAACGTAAATAACCCCGAGGTGAACGTAGATACCACGTACCCGTGTATGATACACATATAACATTTAATACACTCTTCCTTCACATCTTTTACTGTGATTGAATCAAATGATGTTTTGAGATGATCTGATCATCGGATACGTCAACTGTAACGATTTATTGTTCATCCTTTATATATTTAGGATACTAAGTCTTTCAAACGTATTATTAACGATTGGTCTATAACTCGTTTGTGGTCAACACAAGAGTAGCTATTAATTTAACATGTTGTACTATAGTATATGAGGTAAACAGAAAGTTTATAACAATACATGTACTAATAATAAGCTTTCAAGCACACGTTGTTAGTTTTGTACACACTTTCACCCATAACATATCATCTTAGTTACAATGGGAATGAATGTCCAAAATGTCAGTTAATGAACCAAACTTGCAAAGTTTCGTTGAACACTTGAATTGCTATACATGTATATAAATACTTGTTAACAAAAACCTAATCATGTATTTTATGTCTTTGCTTCTAACAATATTTCGTTCACTCAAAGAAAGTATCCCTACTCTTCAGTTTACCGGTTATCGTAAAGTGGCAATCTATCAATTTTTTAAATGCCAAAATATCATTTTACGTGCTGTGTTACATGCAATTGAATTTCGTCGCGACGGGAGAAAGGTAGCTGTATTGATAAAATAATGAAATGTTAATCCATGAGATTTACTTCGCAAGCTGAGTTCATCTTAACAAAATGGTGAATTGTACACTTCGGGTTGACATGCTAGGCGACTGGTTCAACTCGCGTTACCAACGCAAGCGTTTTCGTTTTTTAATGTGTTCCTTTGAAATCTAGGCCATACTTTCAACTTTCATACATTGTACATCCACTTGTTGTATTGGTTAGAATAAATCACACAAACACGGTTGATATTAAAGGAACATATATTATCAATACAAAATAAAAAATTAAATGCTGTTTAGTTGATTGTCTTCATAATACTTGGTCATTACCATTACCTCACAGACATGTATAATTAATTGATTTAAATACAGTTTGACCTCGTTTGTTTGAATTTGTTCAGATTGAAATGGCATTTAGATGAAACCAATAGTTTGAATATTGCATTTGATGTGTTTTTCACATTTAGTAAAGTTCACTATATCGGGGTATAACGTTCATTTAGGATAGTAGGTATACTAGATATTCGGATGGGTTTTTATATTCGGATAGTCGCTTGTCAATCAAACGAGGCCAAACAGTAAATTTATCACAGAGGAAATATATATAGTATAATGAATTAATCAAAAGAAAGTAATTGGTCAAATTTAATCAACAATTTATTCACTACGTTCGTGTGTACGAATTAACGAAGCTAAATTATGACTGGCCTGCATTCATTTAATTAGTGTCACAGATGAAAAATTAAAAACAGTAGAATATAATCAAGAATGAATGCTTTTTAGAGGCTCCGTCGGATTGATAGTAACTGTTAGTTCGTGTATGGATTCTACATTTTTATTACGATGACACACTTTGCTAGAATCCAAGTAAAAAGAAGTAATTATTAATCATCAGTTTCCATTATTTTGATCACTTGATATAACACACATACTTTTCTTCTAATATCACAGTCAAACACAAACGTTCGAACAACGAGCATCCGACAACGCCTTATCCAGATAACCGGTAATATCCGAAATAAGCTCAAGTCCTAATGGTACGCCCACTTGCAATGGGATCATCGAACTAAATTGTCGAATCCGCCGAATTCATTTGAATGATGATTGTCAATAGTTTAGTTGCACTGGTAGTCTCCTTAATCGTAATAAGTCGCAAACACTGAACCAACCGCGGTAAATCCCTGTGTTTCGTACGTAGCTGTAGCATGATTGTCAACTTCCTTATTCCATAGACATCGGCTCACGTGTCGCATGCTTTGACCTTGATTCTCCAAGATCATCACGTGAGAAATAAGCTTATAACGTGTACATCCGCTACTCTTTACCCTATCTTTAATAAGTTCCGCTAAACTTTTACACAAGTTGGGAAATTTCTTGGGATCGTACGTTTTCCCTTTAAGATAGTTTTCAAGAACATGTGAAATTATCTCCTCTGCCTTGCGTGTAGAAAAGCGTCCACCATCTGTAGGTTCTAATCTGTACGAATTCTCATACCGTTTCTGAATCTGTGACTCCGAACCGCTCTTTGAAAACGACCCGCCGAAGAGTTTAATCTTGTGACGTAGCCGCATTAGTTTCAGCTTCCCTGTTCCATTAGAACTCTCGCTGTGCATGGTTCCAGCACGTTCTCTTGCTCCTAAAAGCCTTTGCGACGTAGATAAAGAATCTTGTGTTTTAGTCTCACTGCTCTTCCCTGTTGCGTTATGCGCCTTTAACACTTCTCTGCTTAAATTACTTTCCATTTTTTGACCTGATGTGTAATAGATATTCAGTTATATGTTCTTACAGTTTATGTAAATTTTAATCCTTTTGTTAGATTCGGAATGAACGTTTAAACAAGTAGGCAAACAGATAGTTGAGCAAACATCCTATATAGTTTAAATCCAAAAGATATCACTTCAAACTTGTTTGATAAATCACGACTGCACACGGAGTGTACAATACAAACGAAATGGTTAAAACTCTATTACTCAACTACATAAAACAAACGCCCCAATGTTGCTGCTAACAGTTCCGATAATTATATAAATCGAATTTAACAATATTTCTATATCCTTTCTCTTTGAATTTCACTTTAAATATGTTACACAATTTCAAATATTTCGCAACCTGTATTAAATTCAACCGAAGATATTGTTTTCTTATCAACTTAAGATATCCAATAGTTGTGTATAAGTCTTTGTGAGAAATGTCCCTCCGAGGTAGATTGATATACTTTTCTACTTACTGTCTCTAGTTACCGACATGAAGGCCGGAATGATTTCACAAATAATTCAATAAACGGCGATCATAGCTGTCAAAAACTATCCAATATTTGTGCCTGTATTAACTGAGTTTGTAGCAATTTATTATCGAATTTCATAGCAATAAATATTAGCGTTATATCAAGTTTAGGGCTATTAAATTCTTGTTTCGGTGAAAGAAAAATTGTTAGCGAGTACAACAGGTTCGTTGTTAAGTTTACAATTTAATTACAGGGTGATTGTCGTATAGACATTTTCACTGTTCATTTACGTTCTTTTATTATTATGTTTAATCTTGTACAGTCAATATTTTTATAGCCATTCACTTGTCAATATGAAGTGTCGTGTATTTGCTTGTTTCAGAATAAATAAAAGATGAAAGAAGGGCAAACTGAATTAGCGTAGACAAATACACCACGCAAAAAAATCTCATATCTGTCGGTTCCGTTGACAAGAGGCTAACACTTAATAAACTTTGAAATAACGCACTAATTACATATTAATTAAATCATGAATAAATGTCATTTATCAATTTGTCTTAAAAATAATGTTCCCATTTATGTGTGACTTCAAGTCTTCAATCAACACTCATCGGTCAGTATTTATTGAACAAGGATTGAACTATGAACCATCGCTTGAAATAACATTTGGTCAAATATTAAAATGACAAGAAACTAAACATTTATACTAGTTATAACTCTTACCATTTCCAAAGGAACCAGCAACTTCTCTACATGTAGGGGGGGGGGGTTCGACAGTTATGTAATATATGTATCTTCCCATATCAAGATCACCTCTTATTTTAATTAAATAAAAAGTTTTGTGGTTATAATAACTACACATAAGTGTAAGTTATAGTTGTGCTATACAGTTTAGCCATCTTGTATCTCTATCACAGACCGTCGCCATTTTAGATGATGCCAGACCTTTATTGCGAAGGTTGAAAAGAGCTGGTACTGGACTAAACTGAAATAGTCAGTGTGATATATATCCAACTTTAAGATAACGGTTAACTCGATAGAAACTGCAGTTGTTAATGATCCAACGTTTATTATGTGCATGAAGATGTCAAAGGGTACTTGACAGCTGAAAAGAGCCCTATAAAATTGGTTTCACTGAACCTGCTGATTGACTGTCACTGGGTATTCAAACACGAAAACTGCTTAATAATATCGGTGTCAGGGACTATTGAAAAACAATCTTGGATATATTTAATGGACAGTGGATATTGATAACCGTTCCGGTTGTCAGGCGGCACACAAGGGGGCTATATGTTATCACTTGACAAAAAGCTTTGGTGATCGCTTCATCGTCGGTATATATGCAGTATAAATTAAAGCTCCATAAACCGCAAGACATTTTATCGGCTTGAAATAATGATTCAGTCCTAGTTATGATACACCGGGTAGCATAAACTTGTAGCAGCATAAAGTCTTATTGTTTAGCAACGTAACCTTTTTTGAATGACCAACATGAGTATCAACAATACTAAATACGTCGGCATTTGGTGTAAATGGTTAATATCATTATTAGCCAATTTGCCGCACATTCGTATTTAAGATATTTGATGATTGTTCATTTAGGGATTATGAATACGAGTACCACACTTACAATCGTAATAATGTAGATAATTTACATACTTTTATTTTTGAAGCAAACTTCTCTCCCTGACCGACCAAGGGAGTATGTCCTTCGATGGTACCATTTACTTTCCCAGCCGTGTGATAATTGTCCCATAATGTGGTATTGTTGACATTATTATAAGTTGTAATTCACATTCAATATTAAAGGTTAACAATTGAACAATAGGTCGGTAGTACGACATGTTCGGCATATTAATTGTTTCTTCCCAATCTTTTTTACTATCTGGTGCGTTGTTATAAAGATTAACTAAAGTGAAAGCTTGGTGGTTATGTACACTTAAAATATCCATAATAAGACTACCTTTTTGGGTGCTCGGTTGTCTGTTCAATGTTGCTTTCCCTGACCGATTCATTGCACGAGGGGCGTTTCAAAAGTTCCAGGATAAGTGCTCTATAACACACGGTATAACCGGATGCGTGGTCGGCCGAGTGATACGTTACGGCCGAGGTAAATACTGTGGTCATTCACAAATCGCTAGATCCACTAGAAATATCGAACTCGATAAGTTCTAGTAAGAAATATAACCCCACTACTTACCCGTCATCAGTATTTACCTCGGTCGTAACGCATCACTCGGCCGACCACGCATCCGGTTATACCGTGTGTATAATGTTTATCGAAAGTTCAAATTACTTCAAACTTTGCTTTTAAATAGAACAAATCAGGATACATATTGTACCATGAATCGAACGCATGATGGTGTGCCGTACACAATGGCAAGTTGTGGCCATCTAGTAACGTCCCCCGTACATGTATAATTATATAATTAGGATTGTGAATCTGCAAACAACATTCAGTATGCTTGGCAGTCTTGGCGAAGTTAACAAAGTTATCGACAATAGATTTTTCATGGAAATGTTTCATTGATGAGATAAATAAAACCGGTATGTATGTATATATATGGTGCATAAAGGTGTGTTTACATGTAGTTGTCGATGGTATACGGTCCATCTGGTCCAAATGTATCGTATGAATTAGCATTCAATTGTGGATTCGTCACATCGAGTCTTCACGTTTTGTCCCCTTGTCTTCACAATCGTCTTAGTAGGTTTAAAGGGCGAATCATGGATGGTCTCCCTTTAGCAGAACACCGAACCTTTGCAATCCGTTTTATAAAGAAGAAGCCATTATTGGTTCTCATGCTGTCATTACTTTGTCAATTATGATCCAATTAATGTTTTGCGACTTGAAGGCTGTATACGACAAATAGGCGTATTCCATGTCTAGCGATTAATTCCTTTATAATAAATATCTATACACTTTATTGTCGATTGAAACCATTATACTGGCAGAATAAATATTTTTCTTTGTAATTACCAGTTATATTTGACGACGTATATATGTATACTCAACTGCGAAAGAAACGCAAACCATTTCATACCGTAAGGTTATATTCCTTGGCAATCTTTACGACGTTTCTGACGAAATACATCTCATCTTTGGATACTTCGTAAGTTGAACTGAATTTATGGTGAGATTGTTTTATTTAACAAATATTCCCCATTATATTTATGCGAAAGCAAATATTATTGTTTGAAATCGAGAGTTTGAAAATGTATGGTGATAAGGCGAGATATGCGTTTCTTTGATCAGAAACTATACATACATTTTTTATATGCAACGATTAAGTGACAAATACTGCTCAACACATGTTTTTATTTTAATAGACATATTACATTCAACAAAAAGTTTCTCATATGAATAATAAATTCACAACCACACAAAGCGAACATTGTACATTTTATATAGGCATAATAATTTCAATGGTTGAATGAGTATTAATTAAGTGGCCATTTGTCATGCTGTAATATTGACTGACATACTGTAGTGTTGTCATATCCGCAGTGAGATACTGACATCATAATAATGTCATATAGCAATAAGACCACATAATATATCGTTTCAAAGTTATAGAAGGTTTGGGGAACTTGGTCAAGTACTGGCTGCGTTTCATTCGGCAATAGCCGCTATTATATAATTTCTTTGTGAATGTGGGTCTTCCTGCATTTGATCGGCGGGGACATGGATCTTTAATTGCTTCTTCGGCTTATGTGTGGGTATTGCTCAATGTAGTTGCTAGAAATATGCAATATTATTTCCCACTTTATTCTTACCTTGCCCATTATTTTAACTAGATCAAGTCGTAGTTGTGCCTCTTTAGGTCGCATAACGTTAGGTCTTTGATCTTGTGTTTTAAACTAGGCCACGCCCGAGTTGTTGTGTCTCATTTGATCGCCATTCTGGCGATGGTTTCTGTGGGCATTGCTCAGGGTAGTTGTGTCGTGGTGTTTCTAATTTCTGTGCTCGGCTGGTTGGGTTGAGTGCTATCTTCCCTGTCGGAATTTTCAACTATATTTGTTACTAAAGTTTGTACGTATCTTGATTGATATGTTGGCGTATTGCTTATAATCATACAGCTGCTGGTTAATATACATTATAAATAATCTTTTATAATAAAGAATAGCTTAGTGATTTATTATGTGGCCTTCGCAGCTCAGTGGTTAGTGTGCTTGCCGCCTAAGCAGGCGACCCGGGTATAAATCTGGTTGTAAGGCTGGAGGCACATATATGTCTGCCATATTCAGGAGAGAGCTGACTGGCAAATACAGGTTATGTCCGGCATTTGTTCAACAATGAAAAAACTTGTCCTTTTTTGGAATACACTCTTCTTAACAATGTTCTTACACTTGTACATACGTGTTGTCGTTTTGGTCAATCCATTTTTTTTGTTATATCACAATCAATAGACATTTTCCCTCAGCCATTTTTGCAATGGGTGGTTACCCAAACACAAATCAAAGAATTTTATTTACCCAGGTTTACAATTATGAAACCCTTAGATACGTTTATATGTTCTGTTCTGTTCTGTTCTGTTCTGTTCTGTTCTGTTCTGTTCTGCTCTGCTCTGCTCTGCTCTGCTCTGCTCTGTTCTGTTCTGTTCTGTTCTGTTCTGTTCTGTTCTGTTCTGTTCTGTTCTGTTCTGTTCTGTTCTGTTCTGTTCTGTTCAGTTCAGTTCAGTTCAGGTCAGTTCTGTTCAGCTCAGCTCAGCTCAGCTCTGTTATGTTCCATATTATAAATCTCGATCATCCTTACTGCTATATATCTGAAGTTATATAAAAACACAATAAACATCAAACAGGTGACATAATCCATATACCCCTTTACTGCATGAGTTAACAGCTTTACGCCCACATTACATTTCCACCCCATATTAGCTCCAATTACGTGTAAATAGGGGAGACGATTCAGTTTCAGATAATGCACCTGATCAAGGGAGATCATTCATGATATATATCACCTATAAGCCGCGCCTGATATGAGTACACATTATATAAAACATGAATACACAGCAGTAATTAATAGAAAAATGAAATAATGGTAGACCTAAGTTGGCATAAAAAGATTATTTTAATACACAGAGTTACGAGCTTTGTGGACTTCGAAGAACGATGGAAACGGTATGCTGTGTGACGTGAGTACTATTCAAATATACTCGTCTTGGCTCCTGTGTTCATTTGCTCATTAAGTTTAAACCGCATTACTTTCTGACATTATTTTCTCTTAAAGGGGAAGCAAGTCTACTATTATCACATTTGAATTGCTTAATTTGCTTATGTGATAAAAAGCCTCATATTTTTCACATTTATCCTACCTGTTTAATAAATGAAATACGAAAATACCCCCAGGTAAGATCCTCTATATTATATTTAGAAATAACACCAAAGTGTGTTACGTTAACCTATGGAACTCACCTGAAATATTCTGTTTTCAAATGATGTATGATTCTGGTACGTAGCCCTTCTTTTACATTTGAGCAGATAAACAACGGTTGCTATGGCAGCACACATAGCGAACCCTGACACACACGCCACAGTGACAGCAACTACAATACTATGATTGGTACTGGAATGTTCCGATGCTGAAAACATACACGTATGTAATTCAGATGATTTGGTTGTGTTGGAATGGAGAAAATACATGGCAAAATGCAATTTTGACGAACGACTCTAGGATATACTACTGTACGTAAGCCTTGTTCAGTGGATAGTTCGATCGACACTTATTGTGCATTGAATGTAGTGATACCAATCAAAAATACCAAACAACATGTATAACGTTCTTTTAGATCCACTGCAGTAACTGAGTAAATTAAAATCAAAGCATTACTATACTTGTACCGAATAGGATTTTCGCCGAAGATTTAGGCCGAGTGAAAATCATTAGGAATTTGAAGCAGAACAGGACGAAGGAATTCGACATCTTGTCGTATGCTTTTTTACTAGAACATACATTTGAATGTATTTGCCCGTTCCTATTATCAGAGCAACACTGTTTGTAATATACTAAACGAATAAGATTGAATGTCTACACTCCAGTCTGCAGTTTTTTTAACTGGCGTACAAGTGTTGTAATTGAAACTTATAAAATAACCATTTTATTATTGCAAATACCGTGTAAGGAATGGAGTCTGCTCTTACTTGCTTCTAGTGCCGTCACGAGATGAAGTCTGTTACTATATACTGTTTCTCCAGACACCAGGTTTAAGCCAAGCCATATTGTATACATGCTTCCCGATTTTAAATCCGGAATATTGTAAACTATTGTGTCACCGGAAACACAGTCTTTATATACGATATCGTCTGCTTTTTCACGAGTCCATAAAATTTCAATATTATATAATTTGTCTTTTGCACTGACAGTTTTCAATTCCCAAGCGATGGAAACAGACGTTGTCCGAATGGATATGTTTTTGAAAGTTGTAGAAAACGTGTCGTCTGACGACTCTGAAATGAAAATAAGTGTAAGTTGCAACAGACGAAATTAATTGCATATCACACGTCACACTCACTTTGTTGCGTCATTCTTATCAGGTTATAATAACATTTCAATTAGTAACATTCTATATCTGGAATCTTCCAGACGAATTCTGTTTGTAATCAATCATGCACTTACTCTCAAAAACAATAACGTGCCTTTAGGGACATTACCTTAATTCCCAAATGTAAATTAAATGCCGCTATATTAAAGATTCGATCTATTGGATAGTAAAACCCAGTCATAAAATAATGAAATAAACGGCTACAAGGTTGTGCACCACTTGCCGTGTCTGAGTGTCTGGTACTTGCATCAACTGATTTGACATATGGGTCAAACCTATCTCAAAGAAACAAATGAGATATTGATAAATCAAATACCTTTTACATCCGTGGTGTTGAAGAAGGTGGTTGCTAGGAGAGCAGGGCCTGGATACGCCCTCAGTTGTACGTCATACCAACGTCGACTATATAAACACTGTAGCTCTGTATGTCGGTCAGAGAATATTAGTCTTTTAGTATAATGCCAATCTTTATCACTCAATGTTTTATACTTGAGTATAAATGATGTGATATTGTGAGTATATCTGTCAGGTACAGACCACGTGAGGAAGGCACTGCTAGACGATATGTTCACCACATGGATGTGCGCTCTGGCTAGTGTTGACATCAGATGTGAGGGCGCAGCTGAAATGTAAAACATGAATCATGACAACCTCAGGTTTCCTTAAAACGCACACACTGCTACTGACGTACACTGGTTCCACAATAAATTCTACCACGTATACGCATATTGATATGTTGAACAGCATTCTTATAAGGTTTGGTGACTATGGACAATATACCCCTGAAGAAGTGTGCGCCACAACAACAACAAGTTTGCAAACCATGCGCCTAATATGCTTGGCTTCCAGTTGGAAAATATACATGAGGATATATTTGATGCATTGCATTTTTCGAGGTATTTTAAAAGAGCACATTCAAATAATGAGGAGGATATAGGCCTATGCATTTATGAGACTTTTCGATAAAAGTACATGTACAATGTACAATGTGCAAAATTATAAATGTGTTATCAGTAGATGCAATTTATCGATTAAAATTGTACATATGAATAATTAAATATGCTAATTTTTCATTTACATAATTTTGAATATCTAATTTGCTTCATTTATTACCCAACACGTACATTGCGGTTCGATATCTGTGTTATCTGTTAGGTTAAGTCAAAGAACATGACTGTTTCTGTTGAATGCTGTCTTCCCTGTACGGGTTGTGTTTTGGTCTTTTTCAATTAAAATCAGACCTATAACTACGCTACACTTCTTTACACTGATACAGTTAACTAACAGCGTAAGTCAATGGAGCAAATACTAGGATCTGATTTTAATGAGATTGTGTCTTTTTGTTATAGATATCTTATACATTTATTATAATTCAAGTTCCACACAAAAGTGGTAAAACATTTATAAACTTACTTCGTAATTTGATGGCTTTCGTTGTTGTTAGGTATTCCTGCACAACTCTTTTTGTTTTATCGAAGTCGATTTTCAATTTGACAAAATAATATTTATTCATTCTTAAATATGGAAGCACAAAAAGAAAGTCACTGTTAACTTTGTACAGCACATAAGGTTTTCCAAAATCTCTGAATTCAAATGTCTCATTTGACGCATCTATGACGTCTTTGAAAGAATACGTCACATTGGAACTCCAGCTGGTAAAGTTGGACCCGGAAGCGGAAGTGTCTGTTGTGTAGAATAATGTCATTCGGATTGCTTCTTGTATGTCCTTAGAGGAGATGAAATGGAATTGAACTATGATCGATGGAGTGGCTAACTCGCTGAGAACGAACGAGCCCAAAATATCATTAGGTCCTGAAACACATAAAAGAAAATAGAAGAATGTAGTAACGTTGCAATCTTTGTTTTTTTACTCGTGTTTAAGCATCGTTTTCAACGTGTAGCCGTACATGGTATTCTGTTGACTGTACTAGTTGTTATGTCTTTCATTTGCATGTAAAACAATTTGAACTTTCGCGTTGCCTGATAACGAGACGGTATTTCAACGTAAAGGGAAACATGTCCATCTAAACGATCTACGAATACTAGCAGTGATAAGAACATTCATATTGGTGCATTACATATTGTTATGCAGAAACAATTCAAACCCATGCAGAAGCGATTAAAACGCAGGAAATTGGGTTTCACAGAGCGGTTCCATTCATATTCCGACGATTGATATTATTTCAATGTTAATCGTTTACTTATTATAATAATGTTACCGGAACATGTTCATGTGCCAATTTATACTAATAGGATTTGAACAGTTTTACCTGTTTGTTTTTCACAACTGATCTGGCTGCAACAATGACTATCTTGTAGCATAGCATGTGGACACACGGCAGATAACTCTGGTAACACTGAAGATCCACATTTGTTTAAATCCACACAAGTTACTTCCCTTGTTAATGAAGAGCACGTGCATATTTCACAATCTGACCGGAACCACGTGTCTGTCTTGTATGAAGCGTTCTTGTAAACACACGTGTCTGAAATAAATCAAAAGTTTATGCTTAGCTTGCTTAACATGTACATATATCAGTTGTGAATTAGATTCCCAGACAAACATTATTACATGATGGATGGGAACGGTGAATTACACCAAACATTTCTGCTGGATCGAAACCACAGGAGCCGGTAGACGCTTCCATAAAAATTGCACAATATTCGAATCCTAATTTCATAGAAGTGTGACAGGATTAAGTTAACGCATTTTAGACCAAGAGGTGATGATTTTACAACTTCTTAGTGTTGATATCTAAAACATTTAAGCAGCTAAACAGCAAAGTAAAGGATTGACATAATCGCTTGAGGAGCAATATTTACAACATATAAACATAATTTGGCAGTAACTAAACGATAAAAAGTTATAAAGACATGGTTCTTTAATTTTCGTACCATCCTCATAACACTGGACTGACTCACAACAACCATCTCGGGTTTTCGTTACTATGGATTTCGTGCAGTTGACGTCACTAGCGACGTCATCACAAAGTGCAACACACGATACAGAACCATCATTACACGTGCAGTTTTCTGCACAATCTATAATCCAAGAAAACTGATGGTCGACTGGTTCCCCAAGGTAGGTACAGCTATCTGAAACAGCAGATAAATGTCATATGAACAATTCGCTGGCTTAGAATGAGAAGGTCAAAACTTGAAAATCAATATTTTGAGAAAACAAGAAAATTGTTTGACAATCACTCTTTACTCATGATAAAACAATTTTATTCAACATCAGTTTGGTCAACATGACAAGTATCGATTATCATGAAAATATGCTCATAAGAAACGCCTTGTGATGTTGATTTTAAATATGCATTAGTGCAATAAGGTCGTTAGTGCAGTTACGACCTTCCTTCTCATTCTGAGCCAGCGAATTATGCTGAAGATTTTATTCTAAATTATAGCGTATATGCCTCATTTATGTGACATTCTACTACCCAAGTCTATATCGGTTACCAGTAAAACTACATTTATTCTTCGAAGAATTGGTATTCAGCACTTCAGATAATAGCCCGTGCTTGATGTTCGGTAATTAAACAGGTGGACAATTCGACTGCTAGAAAGTGCTAGTAACAATAAGCACTCGAGCGTTGATTTCAGTAGAGGTCATGGTTTGGAAACCCAGGAAAGCTATACTAGTATATCATTAGACGGAGGTCGTATAAAGACAGATATAAGTGATTCATCCTTCAGCTCGAAATTTATGATGCCATGTTAATTGCTTGCAAAGGAACAAGTGAATTGGCAACACAAGTGCACTTGTTAGACCATCTGACATTTGCACGGGGTTTAAAAAACAAACAATGAACATATCTCCACATATAATGACCTCAGTTTACGAATCAATAAAATTAAAAACTTCAACATATTCAAAAGTACAGATGGTTCATCTTACAATGAATGACCCCGAAATAACATTTTTTTCAAATTCATTCAATTACCCTGCTCTTACGTTATGCGATCATGTTTGCCATTCAAACGTTATTTACGTCGATTGTAAGCCCGATATTCCGACAAAGGATTTAAAAGATGTTTTACCGTTGTAACAATGGTTGACATGAACACAGCATTGTTCCGACGATCTTCTACCGGCACACGCTCGAACATCGGACTGTTTCTGACATATTGGTAGACATTCAAACCTCCCGGAAGATGTACAATGACACGATTCCTCACAATCTACAACAAGATCTTCACCCACCGATATTCGACGTCCATTGTAGATACAGTGGTCCATGGCTGAAACAGAACTAGATTATATTGATATGGAGATTCATAGGTTAGTGCCATGGATGAGTTAGGTTATCCGGCAAGGCGGAGGTAAGGTAAGGTGACCTGATATAGCAAGTCGCATGGTCAGATGACGTGATATAACAAAGTTTATCAGTCACCATGCTAGCAGGTTGATTTTGCCGGAAGTGACTGGCTGAAAGAAAGTAGATCAATCAGTTAAACAATGTAGTTAATCGTCATACAAAATCAACGACATTACCAAACCATCGTCACAATAGACAGACGCGTGACATACAAATACTTCAATACCACTCGTCCGTCCCGAGAAACAATCAAACTGCTGAACTCAAACGATTCCATGCTGTACCCATGGGCATAATGCCTTAATTTCTGATATGAACTATATGTCCCCGAAGAAGACGAAACGTGTGACATTAGCGCAAAAATACTATTTTATACTTGGAATAAACAATGCAAATAGCCGACTTTATCGCGCAATTTAAGCAGATCGGTTTCGTTTGGAATAATCACAAAACAAGAATATTCAGAACAGAATGGAAGTAACGACTACTATACAGCCAACACGTCTTCGTTTCAATTCTATTCAATCAAGATTCTAGGAAGTTGCTGTGGTTATTAAAGTGTTGTAGAAGAGATTGATTGAACGATGTCTGGTTACAGCATAAACACATAATCTTGATTAAAACAATCCACAGACAAGAAACTTTCTGAATTCTTAAGGTGTTGGTAACCTGTGTTTGTAACATCCGTCTACGGTATTAAAGTTTTCTGATTTCTTTAGCCTGCCAAAACAGTTATGTTCTACACATAATGATTCGTATTTCCCTATACAATTCTGACAGTAGTCTAGCTGACACATACATGTAACACATTGCAGTGCTTTATTCTGATGCAAAATAACGCGAAAATCGAAAAGTGTGATGTAATCACAAACAAATTGTATAGTATGTAGGAATTAACATTGCTAATATGAGGCGTTATGTGCACGCACTTTACCAATATTGGTATCGTCCCGAATAATAATCACTCACTAAACAAGACTATTCATAAAATGGTATTGAACAAACGTCTACGACACACACGTTTCTATTCAATCAAGATTAGCATATGATGATTATGAGTGTTGTAAAAATGTTGTAGAAGTGATTGATTATACACTGTCTGGTTACAGCATAAACACCAAATCTTGGTTAAAACAGTTCTCATACGCTCTAAGAATGCTCTAAGTTCTTATGGTGTTTGTAACTTATGTTTGTAACATCCGTCTACGGTATACGCCGCTCAGTTGAATTATTATTCATTGCAGCGTCATTATAAATAATTACACCCATACTGTCACCGATTTTACTCCCTGTATCTTTCATTGCATCGCAACCAGCTTATTTTCAATAGACAATGAGGATATGACTTGTAATTTTCTCAACTGAATTGAACGTTTTGTGACATTTATGCATCGTACGTGTCTATAATAGTAATTGAAGTGGTTTGCGGTACATAGACTAAACGTCTGAGGTTGTTTCTCTCACTCTGTGATGTATAATTCGACAGGAAATATACATTTATGAAAATTGCATAAGAATCAGTTTGTCAATTGATGCTTTATAGCGCTTGAATGCTTAAAGCAACAACTTACACACTTTCTTCAAAACATCCAATAGAGGTTATTACAGAAACCGAACAGTTGCCCGGAGTCACACGCGCCGAATGTTACTTATATGAGCAAGGTTTTAATGCTATTCAGATTATGTTTTCCACGGTTTCTGCAGGATACTATCCACATATTTTACATCATAAACTGAACTTCAATGCACACTCCAAAAGCAGCTCTTCAATAAAGTATTGATGAAATAGACAAACCAATATCTCAAACGTATATATTATTGTTGTCAAGTCGCAGCAAGGTGATTTGCTATGTTACATAAAACCGAAATAAAAATTAAAAGCTAGTGGCAGTGATACTTGAGCATAAAAATATAGACAACGTCCATCTCAATACAGGGTCTATTCTGATAAAGGGGGTATTTTATATTGCACCAGAAATATTGTGAAACATTATTGATTCGTTGACAAAGTCATGTTTTGATGTACATATGCAGTATCGCAAGTTGCCAATTTTGTGGATTTCTTATTTAAAACTTTCATAACGGACCAGAAATGGATCACTAGTTTGAGAATTGCTTTTGTGGCATTTTCTCTAAAGAAATTAAATAATTATACAGTATCTTAATTTGGCGAACCCTCAAAACCGACACGTAACACACTAAGGACAGTGACCTAAGATTATGCGACCTAAAGAGGCACAACTACGACTTGACCTAGCTAAAATAATGGGCAAGATAGGAATGTTAAAACCAAATAAAAATAAATATTGATAGTGAGGCTTGAGCATATAGACAACTTCAATCTTGATCCAGGGTGGTCTACTCTGATTAAGTGAATATTTTATATTGCACCAGAAATATTGTGAAACATTATTTATTCATAGAAAAAATAATGTATTAATGTAAATACTAGTATGCAATTTTGCATGTAAAAAAGGCTTGAGAAAATCCGACAGAGAAGGAAGCACTCAATCTAACCAGCCGAGCACAGGAATCAGAAACACCACAACACAATTACAATGAGTAATGCCCCCTACACACCAAAGAGACAACTAAAAATCCAAGTCCCAGCCTAAAAATGCAGAGTCTGCTCTGGTAAAGTGCATGTATGGCATTTTATCGGAAGTAGTGGAAAGCAATATTTATTTGTATACACAATAATGTATAGATGTAAATATACAATTTTGCAAGTTCTCAAATTTGGAGATTTCTTATTTAAAAAAGAAAATATTAACGGTACTGAAATGGATCACTCTTATTAGGCATTTCGACGAAAACATGTTCGTAATTTTCACAACACAATTAAATTTTGTGATATGTATGTATCAAACGTAATTGAAGTGGTTTGTAACCCAGTCTAAAGTTGTGTCTCACTCAGTGTTGTATAATTCGAGAGAAAATTTACATTTATGGAAATTTGGGTTTAGGATGATGTCAATTAATACTTTATAGCGTTTGAATCCTTAAGCAATAAATTATTAAACACTGCCTGCAGAACATTAAAAAAAGTGTGAACAGAAAGTCAGAAACCAAGCAATTGCCCGGAGTTATACGCTTTGAGTGTTAATAATTTGATTATCAGGAGCAGGTATTTCAACACTTTCTCTATTCCGCTTAGGGTTCAAAACGTTTGGCAGAAACTATACGACGCAGCCTACATATCTTACACTTTCAATTAAATATTGATGAACATTTCAAACCAATGTGCAAAAATATACATAATAGTTGTAAAGTCAAAGTAAAGTGCTTCTCTACCATACATAAAATAAAAAAACGAGTGAACCTTTGGCAATGTGACTCCTTTCACACGTATCTTTGGTTTGTTCATTGAAGAGGGTACATAATATTTCATCTGGAGAATTGTAAAGCAGTTAAAAACATATTGTTGACAAAATAATGTATTCTGATAAAGATGCAATTTCACAAGTTAAAAAAGCCCTGATCGGAACGGAACTGCATCACTTTGAATTTGGTTTTGGTGAAATTCACCCAAGGAATTCAAATGATTATATAATATCTTAACGCGGCGAATGCTTGAAACACGCGTCTTGTAAATATATCAGAGATCAAGTATTGCTGTTTGTTATTCATGAACATTTCAATGTCTATAGTTGGTTTGGTTTTATGTGTTTGCTTGGTGTGTTTCTAAGGAATACACTACATAATCGGTGTTTGTTATTCATGAACATAAGAAAGTTTGGTGATGATTGAATTTAATTGGTTTGCTTGGTGTATTTGAGTTTCTGAAATAAACTGTTTGTCCCGAAGAAGAGGAAACATGTGCTATTAGCGCAAAAATACTATTTTACTTGGTACTTGGAATCAGGAAGCTGGATAAATACGGTCCATGTTGGAATAAAAAATGCAAATATCCGACCTTATCACACATTTAAGCATATCGGTTTCATCCTATATATTTTAACAGTCATTGAATGTAAAAATAATCACTCGCACGGTTTTATTATGATACCAGACTACCTAAATTGCAAATTAAAACTTTGGATGGGTTCCGTGTACTTTGATACAATCGTCTAAAAATAGACGATTCTTATAATTGCATAGAGTGTTCTAGAACACTTTTGTACGAAAATGGACAGTTTGCATGTCCAATAACTCATAGAGAGGGTTTCTGTGTAAACTGAAGCGAAAAATGATCTAATGGATATGAAAGCATAATAGTTTTTTAGTTTTTGAAACGTTTTAAAAAAATGTTGTCCGATATAGCTCTATACACTTTAAGAACGAATACTAGAATCGAATAATAATCACAAAACTAGAATATTCATAGAACTGAAAGGTAGATACGACTGCAACAAATACGTCTTCATTTCTTTTCTATTCAATCAAGATTCTATGATGCTGCTGGTGTTGTAAAAGTGTTTTGGAAGTGATTGATTGTACGGTGTCTGGTTACAGCATAAACGCAAGATCTTAATTAAAGCAATCATCAGACAAGAAACTGCCAGAACTCTTGAGGTGTTTGTAACTTATGTTTGTAACATCCGTCTACGGTATATAACACTCAGTTGAATTATTATTCATTGTCCCAGAACCGTCATCATAAATATTTTCTTTCACACTGCCACCGAGTTTACACCATTTATCGTTCATTGCATCACAACCAGCTTATTTTCCAGAGACACTGAGCATAACGAGCGTAATTTTCTCAACTAGATTGAACGTTTTGTGGCATTTATGCATCGAACGTGTCTATAATAGTGATTGAAGTGGGTTGTAAACCCTAGACACACAGTCTGAGGTTGTTTCTCACTATATATACTATAATTCGACACGAAATGTACATTTATGGAAATTGCACAAGAGTCAGTATGTCAATTAACGCTTTATAGCGCTTGAATGCTTAAAGCAACCAATTATGAAACAGTGATTTCAGAAACCGAACACTTGTCTGGAGTCATACACGACGAACATCAACAATTTGCTTACCATGAGCAAGGTTTTAACACATTCTATATTCAGAATATGTTTAAGAAGGTTTTGCTGAATCTGAAGAACACCACACACATATTTTACACATAAACTGTACTTCAATGCAATCTTCAAACGTAGCTCTTCAATAAATTATTGATGCAATTGGTGATCCAATATTTCAAACGAAACCATCATACATACTGTTGTCTAGTCGAAGCAAGGTTATTCCCTATGTTACATAAAACCGAAAGTAAACGCAAAAGCTTGTGATATTGAGATTTGAGCAACTAGACAACTTCCATCTGGATCCAGGGTCTACTCTTATAAAGAAGGAATTTTATATTGCACCACAAGTATTGTGAAACATTACTAATTCAAAGACGAAATACTGTATGAATGTAAATATGAAATTTAGTTAGTCGTTTTTGGTGTCCACATAAACACACGTGATGTCAAGTCGATTCAATTTACTTTGCCATGCTCCCAAGACAGAGAACATGGAGCAGGCGAAACTTCAGCAAAGAGAGGCTGTCTAGCTGCATTAAGAGTCTACTCTGGTAAAGGGTGTGTATTGTATTTTACCAGAAGTAGAGTTAAGCAATGGTTGTTTGTATACACAATAATGTATACATGTCAATATACAATTTCGCAAGTTCTCTATTTTGTGGATTTCTAATTTTAAAAAATCATAATGGAACAGAAATGGATCACTAGCTTGAGGTTTGCTTTTGTGGCATTTTCTCCAAAGAATTGAAATTATTAAACAGCATTTTAATGAAGCGATTCTTCAAAACCGACGCTTTGTATTCCTTTTGAATAAACCAGGGATCAAATATTGCTGTTTGTTATTCATGAACACTTTCTGGCGTTTCTTTAACTATATTTGTTTGCTGGATGTATTATATTTTCCCAATTTATTTATCCAGCAAAAAGAGTTGTGTCCTACACATTATGGTTTATATTTTACAATACAACGTTGACTATAATCTAGCCGACACTTAACAGATTGCAGCCCAACAGCAAATCATCAATGTGGTTTAGTCTGATGCCAAATAACTGGGAAAGTGTAATGTAAGCACAAACAAATTTCATTTCCTGTTTAAAAATTAACATTGCAAATGTTAGACGTTATGATCACGCTATTCACCAAGATTGGTATCGCCCTATTAGAACACCAAATATTGAAGAAACAATCCTCAGACAAGACACTACGGTTTATAACACGAAGCTTATTATGCATTGTCCCAAAAGCGTCATTATACATAAGGGCACTGTTTTATCAAATAACTTACGGAAATCGTAAACTTACGTTCAAGTTTAAATTCTTTACAATTTTGTAACAACTACAAACTGAGGACAGATATTATTTATAGGGCTTCATTACCTGAACCTTGATTGGTATTGAAGTTCCATTTGCCACACTTTATAGATGTAAAAGTATTATAAAGAATATAAATTTGACCGTAAGTCTAAGATTTCCGTAAATGCTTTGATAAAACAGTACCAAGTACCTTAATACTATCATCGATTTTGCACCATTTATCATTCATTGCATCCCTACCTGCTCATTCTCCATCGACGATGGGCATAGGACTGGTAATACTCTCAACTGAATTGAACGTTTTGTGATATTTATACGTATTATGCATCGATTGTGTCTATAAAAGTGATTGAAGTGGTTTACAATCCGTAGACTAAAAGTCTATGGCTGTTTCTAACTCTGTGTCGTATAGTTGGACAGGTAGAATACATTTACGAAAATTTCACAAGACGTCTTATGCCAATTTAGGCTTTATAGTGCTTGCGTCCTAAAACGCAACACAATTATTGAACACTGCCTTCAGAAGATTCCATAAGAAGAGATAACAGAAACCCGACAATTGCCAGAAGCCCTGCGTGCCGAATGTCAATAATTTGATTATAACCCGGATTAAGTAGTTTAACAGTTTCTCGAATCAGATTAGGTATTAGAACGTTTGACAGAAACTATACGACGCAACTGATACAATTTACCCTATAACCTGCACTTCCATTTATACAGCAAGCATCATTCTTCAATGATTTTTGATGATTATAGCAAACGAATGTGCAAAATTTAAATCTTATAGTTGTAAAGTCGAAGCAAGGTGCTCCGCTATGTTACATTAAATATGAACGCCTTAAGCTTGCGAAACTTTGGCAATGTGACGCCTCTCAAAAGCAACTTGGGTTTGTTGTTTGAAGAGGGTACATTATATTTTATCTGACGAAATATAAAGCAATATATACATATTCAAGTATTGCTGTTCAATATTCATGAGCATTCCAATGTCTGATTTGGTAAGATGCATTTGCCTGGTGTATTTCTAAGACCTACGCTACAGAATCGGCGTTTGTTATTCATGAACATGAAAACTTTTGGTGTTGGTTTGAATTTTCCTGATTTCACAAGCTTTCCAAAACAGTTATTTCACCACATCATGATTTTCATGCTCAATACAACATTGGCTATATTCTAGTTGACACGTTAAACATTATAGTCAAACATGAAATACACGTGTTGTTTATTCTGATGTGTTCATGCAATAGCGCGTATCCTTTTACAAATGCATATTTGCGTGTTCTTAGCTAAGACATACAGTGGATAATGATTCAGTAATGGATGGCTATTATGCCCATCACTAATGAACACAGTAGACAGACGCGTAACGTTAACTCATACTGGATTATCCTCCATTCTATTTCGTTTGGCCCCCTTTAAGAAATTACCGAACTGACACGATTCAATCATGTTAAATATGTCCCAAGGAAAATGTGTTTCTATTGCAGACAAATATTAGTTGAAATTAACATCGTAAATATCTGACCTTATCACGCGTTTTAAGCAGATTAATAATCACAAAACAAGAATATTCACAGAACTGAATGATAGAAACGACTGCAACAAATACGTCTTCATTTCTTTTTTATTCAATCAAGATTATATGATGATGCTGGTGTTGTAAAAGTGTTGTAAAAGTGATTGCTTGTATGGTGTCTGGTAACAACATAAACACCAAATCTTGATTAAAACAATCCTCAGACAAGAAACTTTATTATGAATTCCTAAGGTGTTTGTAACTTATGTTTGGACCATCCGTCTACGATATATAACACTCAGTTGAATTATTATTCATTGTCTCAGTAGCGTCATTATAAATAATTACTTCCGAACTGTCACCGATCTTTCACTGTTTATCTTTCATTGCTTCACAACCAGCTTATTTTCCATAGACAATGAGCATATGACTAGTAATTTTCTCAACTGATTTAACGTTTTGCGACATTTACGCATCGAACGTGTCTATAAAAGTGATTGAAATGGTTTGTAAGCCGTAGACGAAACGTCTGAGGTTGTTTCTCAATCTGTATAGTATATTATTCGACAGGAAATGTACATTTATGGGAATTGCACAAGACGGAATGTAAGTCAATGAATGCTTTATGACGCTTGAATACTTAAAGAAAGGAATTATATATTACATTCAGAATATATCAATAGAAGTGAGTACAGAAACCTTGAAGTTGCCCGAAGTCATGCGAACCGAATGTCAATAATCTGGTTACTATGAGCCAGGTTTTAACTCATCTTCTATTCAGATCATGTTTTAAAAGGTATTGCTAAATCTGCAGGACACCATGCATATACTTGACACCATGAACATGTACTTCAATGCACACATCAATAGTAGCTCTTCAATAAATTATTGATGGTTTTTAATGATGAAAATGGCGAACCAATATGTCGAACATAAACATTATTGTTGTCAAGTTGAAGCAAGGTGATTCGCTATGTTACATAAAACCAAAACCAAAACTGGAAGCTAGTGCGACTTGAGTAAATAGACACCTTCCTGTCCTGCGCACTGAATATCAATAATGAACACTTTACCCTTTCAGCTTAGGAATCAGAACATTTTGCTGACACTATACAACAAACCCACATATTGTACTGCATAAATTGTACTTCAATTCACACCACGAACGTAGTTATTCAATACATTACTGATGAACGTTGAAAACAAATGTGCAGAACATAAACATAAAAGGAGTAAATTCGAAGCAATGAGCTTTGCTACCTTACTTAAATTAAAAAAGAACATCTAAAGCTAGTGAAACTTTGGCAATGGGACGCCTTTCACATCCTGGTGTTTTTTTTATTGAAGAGGGCACATTATATTTCATCTGAAGTAACGCAAAGCAATGTTATACCTATTCGTAGACAAAAAATGTAGTCAAGTTAAAAAGCCCTGATCTGAACGGAAATGAATCACTCGGGGGTTTGCTTTTGTTGAAATTTACCTAAAAAATGATTATACAGTATTTTAATACGGCGAATGTTTGAAGCCTATGTTTTGTACACGTGCCTAATACATATATCAGAGATCAAGTATTGCTGTTTGTTATTCATGAGTATTTCAATGTCTGACGTTGTTTTGATTCCATGTGTTTGCTTGGTGTATTTCTAAATCATGCGCTACATAATCGGCGTTTGTTATTCATGAACATTAGAGCGTTTGGCGATGCTTTGAATTTAATTGGTTTGCTTGTTGTATTTGAGTTTCCTCATTTCACAAGCCTTCAAAAATAATACGTACATTGGATAATGGTATAGTAATGGAAGGCTATTATGTCCATCACTAATGAACACAGTAGACAGACGCGTAACGTTACCTCATACTGGTTTATCCTCCATTCTATTTCGTTCGACCCCCTTTAACACTTTACAGAGATTGCAAGATTCCATCATGTTAAATATGCACCCAAAGAACCAGAAAAATGTGCTTTAAACGCAGAAACTTATTAGTTGGAATAAGCATTGTAAACATTCGACCTTATCACGCAAATCAACAAGATCAACCCGTTTAAAACGAATTATAATCACAAAACAAGAATATTCATAGAACTGAATGGAAGAAATGTCTACAACGAATACGTCTTCATTTCTTTTCTATTCAATCAAGATTCTATGATGCTGCTGGTGTTGTAAAATTATTGTGTAAGTGATTGATTGAGCGCTGTCTGGTTACAGCATAAACACCAAATCTTGATTAAAACAATCCTCAGACAAAAACTTATCTGAATGTTGGTAACTTATGTTTGTAACATCCGTCTACGGTATGCTTCGCTCAGTTGAATATCAAAAGTGTCATTTTAAATAATTACATACATACTGTCACCGATGTTACTCCATTTATCTTTCACTGCATCACAAACTGTTCATATTCTACAGAAAACGGGCACATGGCGCGTAATGTTGGCAACTAGATTGAACGTTTTGTGTCATTAATGCATCGAACGTGCCTATATGAGCAGTTTATAACCCCAAGACTACACGTATGTGGTTGTATCCCACTCTGTGTTTATAATTCGACAGGAAATGTACATTTAGGGAAATTGCACAAGACTCAGTAAGTCAATTAATGCTTTATGGCGCTTGAATGCTTAAGGCAACAAATTACTACACACTTTCTTCAGAATATTTCAATAGCAGTAATCACAGAAACCGAGCCATTACCCGGGGTCACACGCGCCGAAAGTCAATAATTTAGTTTAACACCATCTCTATTCAGCTTAGGTTTCAGAACGTTTTGCTGAACCTATACGACAATACCCACATATCTTACACCATAAACTGTACTCATATTTACACTACAAACGTAGTTCTTCAATGAATTATTGATGAACATTGGGATTGAATGTGCCAAACATGAACATAACTGTTGTCAAGTCGAAGCAAATTGCTTTATTATGTTACTTAAAACCAAAAAACTACATTTGGTGACACTTGAGCAAAGAGACGCCCATAGATGCATCCCAGGTTAGTATACTCTGAGTATGAAAGAGGGTACAATAAATTAACTCTGAAGTATTGTAAACTAATATGATATATATTTGTAGACGAAATTATGTTCCATGTAAAGAGGCAATTTTGCAATCTTGGAGTTCTATAAAACCCGCTGAGGTTTGCTTTTGTGGAATTTCTCCGAATAATTTAATGATTATACAGTATCGTAAGGTAGCGATTTTTCGAATCCAATGCTTCGTTTTCTTTATAAACATATTTCAGATCAGGTTTTACTATTTGTTGCGAACGTCTGGTGTTGCTTTGACTTTAATTGTTTGCTTGGTGTATTTGAGTTTCCTAATTTCTAAAGCCTACCAAAATAGTAATGTACTGCACATTATGTTTCGTATTTCACAATTCAACATCATGAATCCTTTGTAAATATGTACGCATGTACGTGTATTCTGACGGATGATGATCCAGTAATTAACATCGTGTTCATCAGCAATCCTTTGAGACCACCATTGGTGTTTACATTTTAAAAGTAAGCTTCAACCAAAGACGGTCACTAATATATACGCTATCAACGGTTTAAAAGATTTGTTTTAAATGTTTGTCCACACCGATATTCAAAGCATCTTGCAAACAATACGGAAACGTCAGAGTTAATGATATTGAATATTGTTTTGTACGGTTTGTATTATCGCATGACGGGAGCCATATCAACCATATGTTTGGGGTATTATGATAATAAAGTAATAAAGTTGGGTACCTTCTGTCTGTGCTAGAGCAACTTCTGTCAGGTTTTGGTACCCACTGTTGGTCCATTCAGCCACTTGTATATAGTACCAAGTCCCGGGGGTAAGTCCTTCCAGTGTAAACCTACTCACATTGCCCATCTGCAATAAAACATGAGGTTACTGTTAAATATCGTATAAAAATCTGAATACAGCACATACCGCTAAAACAATATCTTTTTTACTGTTTTACTGCTCTAACTTGGGTTTCAACTGCTTAGTCCCATTGTCTTGTAAGTCGTTGTGTGTTGGGGCTTGTTGTCTGTGCTCGGCCGTTTCAGTGTTTAGTGACGCTTCCCTATCCGAAGATTTGAACTGCTTTATGTCATCGATTCAATGTTCTAAACCAGGGCCAAAACATAATCCAGAATTTACTGTGGCACGAACTTAGTACATATGCGTCTTATGGGCATTTATGTTTAGAGTCTGTAGTTGACTAAAGGACCTTGACAAATTTGATAGGGAAGCTGAGCTAAACAGCACGGAACGCAAGAAAGTGACAGTGAGTTGAACAAATTGTTAGCATCTCTGGAAGCAAGTGTACACATGTTAGTCATTAATAAGATAATCGTTAAAACAAACTTCAAACAAGTTACGTCCATACCGATGCATCATTTTTATTCAGCATAACACAGCCAGTGTTCAATTTTATACATACATGTACAATTGTTGCAAAAATCATATATCAAACTTAAATACAACATTCAACTGCACTAAATCACCGACAAAGAATGTTCTGATATATTTCACGTTCATAATTGTCCAACATAATGGATCATTGTTCTGATTTGATTCCGCGATAGACGCAATCTTCAGAAACTTCACACAAAGATGTACTCATAAATCACATTACCACCACCAGAATCGTCTTACCAATCATTTGGGAAATCCAGCTATGATTGTATAATCATTGACCTTACTAAAATGTTCCCTTGATCATTTCTAAACGATGATATATGTGTGGATGTTTCATGGTAAGTCAATCAACAATTATGTATTGTCCAGAACTTGCCGACGTCCACTCATTCCCATTATATCCTAATTCTTATCTCCTATGACATAAACTACTTTATACACGTGTTATGTTGTTCGTCACGTCTCAATTAGAATGGGGTATCATTGAGTACGATGTTAAAAAGAGCAGTTTTTATTTATCTTTTGCAGGTTTATGTTATAGTGTCATTTGTTGAAAATTTCTGGATCGAATTTGCTATTTTACTCAGCACCTAGTTCATCGGTTGCCAACATTTCTCCAATTGGAACGGTATTACAGTGAAGTCCATCTTAGACGGTTCGATCGTTTAATTTAATTTTTATTTCTCTTCTTAGAGACGAAATAATTATATTCTAATAAGCATATTTGATGCGGGTGGTCATAAGGGTATAACATATATCTGCAACTACATATTAATTTATTTATGGTGGAGAGTGGTGTAAGTATTTGTACATCCTTTATTTGGGTATGTACGTAGTTTATCCAATCATACTTCGCAATTGCTAGGTGATGGCACCGTACAATATGTGTCCCACTATAGGTGTAATTTATTGACTGGACATTTTCGTTATTCGCATTACACACGAACATCTTTGCTTGTGTTGCTATTTCATTTTTTAATATGTTCAGATTCGCTTTATGCCTCTTTAATCTTAATATAATACGCTACATTGAATCGATTTGGGAGGTCCAGCTTCCCGAGTGTGTTTTCATTCATTTTTACCTCCAGCATGCCTTACTACAATATTTTAAGTGCCTTTAATTGATTTTTAACTGCTTCATTGCATTAATTCCATTCACAGAATATCAAAGTTTGTTTTATCTGATGCATACATCGTTTACTAAAGTAATGAGATGGAATACCAGGAAGGATCAATGCACTTATACGATCTGCAAATATTTCCTGTACAATTAGCAATTAGCAAATAATAATGCACTAACTGTATATTCCGTTGGCAGCGGAAAAACTTACGTTTATATATACCTCGGATAAACAGGTTTGTAACTGTTTAATTGAAACACATGCAGAAATATTCTCTTACAGCTGCAGAAAGAACGGAATCATATTCACTATGGACACCAATGCACATTTCCCATTATGTTTGAGATCAAATACCGATGTTTTATGCTACATTACATAGGAGGACGCTTCTGATCACCAAGGCAATTGGAAGAAGAAAAGAATGATATCCGAATATTTCCCGGTTCGGTTGGTTTTTATCTTATGGAATATCGATAACTTTGCCCTTCTGAAAGCTCTTTCTTGAACACAACATAAGCACCCGTTGATAATCAATTCAAGGAACAATTCCAGTTACCGGCGAATTTGTTATAAATATAGTCCAAATTGCGTTAATCTACTTGAATATAAAATGCTGACCAAAATATGTCAGCAATGCCACCGATTTGATTACCCATCTGAACATTTTCGATTATTCAAAACCTATTACGCGAAACTACCAATCAACAATTACCACATTTTACTTTTCCAATTATAAAACCCGATAAAAAAGCAAACAAATAGTTTATAACATGTAAGATAAATTACTATTTAAGAAATGATTTATTTACACTTTTCCAAGCATTAAGTGCTTTGGACTCAGTTACTCAAACTGCGACTGTATAAAACTACTGTTTTAAAACCCTTGCGACAACACGAGCTAATTGCAAATGATATTGACGTGCATTGTAACTTTTGTCAGTTTAATGATACTACATTTAAAACGTATATTCTGTGATGGATCTGCTAGTGGAGAATCTGAAAAATTCGACATAGGGATGCCGGTGTTTGACACATTGTTTCTTTAACAGAGACATTACATCTTTAAATAATGTTATCACCCGGTGTTTTTAATTTATGTTAATAGTTTCTGATAACACAGTGACATGCTTGATCTGTAACGATACAGTAGCTTTGAACATTGGCGGATATTCTACCAACACTCACTGTGGATATTGTATTACAAACCACTGCCACTTTCAGTAATTAGAAACATGAAACATGTTGTATCAAGTTTATTATTTTCATCGGAATTTACGCAGTGTAACGTTACAGCATGCGGCAAACACGATCATCCATGAAATGATTCTGCATCGCAGAATTATTTGCCCTAAGACACGAAAGGGCATTACTAGTTGCCAAATGTGGCAGCACAAGTACAATTGTGTTTAAATAGCATATAACAGACAGGAATTGAATAAAGATGACACGTGCTTTATTAATAGAAGTGACGCAACTAACAGTTTAACATATTTGGCTTAAGTGTACATTACTTACATTGTGAGAGCTCATGTCGTCTGTGTCTACCGGAAACTCCGTACCATACAGGATAGTGTATGTACCATTGGAACCATTTGGAAGGAAGGGTGTCCATGTCAGATTTAGGTAGTTTCTTCCAACCAATACCACTGTGAGATTCTGCTTGCCTAAAATAAAAATACTTTCAATATTACATTTGAATTATTGAACTGTACAAACGGCATCCTTCGGCACAATGATGTTGATTATAATGTCGAATAATAAAGAACATTTATAAAATACAATTCAAAAATATAGAAAGTTACAGCCTGTGTTGTTTTTTGGAAACAATTCACACTGCCATGTTTTAGTTAAAGCTAAGAACACAAAACGCGTCACCTTCGTTTTTGCATTGTGTATTCAACGTTTGTTTTACCAATTACAAACTAGCTGAAACCTAATTACGTACTAAACAGGGGGCAATTTATCAACCATGTGTTTCGTGAAGATTTTGACGATAATAATTTGTCTGGTTATAAGGTTTCAACTGCGTTGTCAATTCGCTGGCTTAGTAGATTAAGGTCGTTCGTATAATACTGCTTTTTTAGAAAACACGAAAAAGAAAAGGATCTGAAAACTACTATTTACGAAGGATTTTTCCATCTAAGGTTGGTCAACAGGACGATTTTAGCATTCTAATTAAGCCAGCGACGTGTACCCTGCGAACTATCAATGTCTGCTTTGGGACCATGGTTATCATTATTAACACGAACTAGTAATTTACGTATATCTAAACCGAATATTGGATGTATGTGTACACGTAAATGCATCGGTAGGTATATGTTTAAACAGTGTACAACTATATTATGTAAGATGATGTTGTTTATTTGATAATTTGCCTTTTATATTTCGCCAAACTCACTAATAATGCCATTGGAAAATGCTGTATAACATTGTTTTGTGGTTGTTGTAATCTTAATGCGTTATTTTGACCAGGTCATTTTTATGTTGAGCTAGCAATCTGTACGCTGCTTGTTCTCGTGTTTTACGTGTACTGGTGCTGAGTGATGCCTTGCCTGTGTTTGCTATATGTGTTGTACTATACATAATCATGAAAAATATATTACTATATATCAATTAGTAGTTACAATAGTAATCCGCGAAAACATCACAAAAGCAAGGTCAAACGGGATTAGCTTAGCACCTAAATATCCAAGCTCTGCAACATGTTATACGTTGAATAATAAAATATATTCGAAAGACGTTTACTTCTGATTTCTGGAACTGAACGTAATTGTTCATATAAAAACCTGAAACTATTACATGGTAGACTTTTCTTTGTGAGGTTTGACGATTTTACGAGTTGCTAAAAGCATTATAAATCACATAATATACTTGATGAATTGTGGCGAGTCTACAATCGAAACATAAATCATTATGGTTTCAATGATTAATAGTTAACACCGCTCTAGACAGAGTTATGCTAATTCTTATATTACATTATGGCGCATCCTTTCCGCCAAAACGACCTATCATGAGTTTCTTCGTAACTCCTGTTCATACCAAATATTTATGTGTTCCGGTGCATGTTCCGGAATTTTATTTCCTTACTAAATGTAACTGTCTAAAGCAGTAGTAACACTATCATCATTGCATATTAATATACCAACTATAACCTAAATGACAAGTTCTACCTAGTTAAAGACATTGTCATTTTGATACGAAATCTGAGTGAAATTTTGTTTACAGTACAGCACTAACATGGGCGCCTGAAAGAAAACGGAAAGTTGGACCACTGTAGACCATATGTAGACAGAAAACCAAATAGGAAAGACAATAATAACAGTTTGGCAACAGACAAGAGTATAACAAAAGACAGAACGTAATGAAAACGGCACACCAAGACAACTATATCCTGGTATTTTATTCTGTGCAGACAAAAGGTAATGTTGTTGAATACAGAAGAGGCCAGTTGTCAAAATATTCTTAAAAATAATTCATTACAATTATATCGATTTATATACATAACACCAATACCAGTAGTCCTGCACAACGAGTTATGAACATGCCCCTGCGCGACAAACCGCCATACATTTTTGTTATTGTTTTTAAAAGTCTCATGCATTATTAAGCATGTGGGTGAAGCTAAAGGCTAACACCTAATGCTATCGATCTCCTCCAGAAATGCGAAAGTTTGGCGTAAATTGAAATGTTAATCCATGTTTACCATCTAAAGCATGGTTTAAATTTGAAAGATGACTGACTTAATGGACTTAACAACTCAACACTTCAACAAATTATAGTAAAAGGAGAACAAAAATTTCTCTGGCATCGTTGAAACGTTGTACGCATCCACCAATCAAAACATGAAACCGGTCTGGCGATTAATTTAAACACAATCACTGTGTGAATTGGCTATACATGTACTCGAACAATATTGACCCCTTGCCTCCGACCGTTTGTAAGTTTATGATGACTTAGGGCCGTCAATCGACAACATGATTGTAATATGTAAATTGGTAATTTAAGAGTGTGCTCAAAATTGCAAGCAACGAGCAATGGGTTTGCATCAATATTAATTAATACGTTCTTTTTCGATATTGTCTGTTGTAATGTTCACCACATGAAGTGTACATGTTCTGATGTTCATGGAAGAGCTCATTATATGTTCCACTAAAACAATCGTAAAGCGTAAAATATGTTCCACTAAAACGATCGTAAAGCGTAAAATATGTTCCACTAAAACAATCGTGAAGCGTAAACTATGTTACACTAAAACAATCGTAAAGCGTAAACTATGTTACACTAAAACAATCGTAAAGCGTATAATATGTTCCACTAAAACAATCGTGAAGCGTAAACTATGTTCCACTAAAACGATCGTAAAGCGTAAAATATGTTCCACTAAAACAATCGTAAAGCGTAAACTATGTTACACTAAAACAATCGTAAAGCGTATAATATGTTCCACTAAAACAATCGTAAAGCGTATAATATGTTACACTAAAACAATCGTAAAGCGTATAATATGTTCCACTAAAACAATCGTAAAGCGTATAATATGTTCCACTAAAACAATCGTAAAGCGTATAATATGTTACACTAAAACAATCGTAAAGCGTATAATATGTTCCACTAAAACAATCGTAAAGCGTATAATATGTTCCACTAAAACAATCGTAAAGCGTATAATATGTTCCACTAAAACAATCGTAAAGCGTATAATATGTTACACTAAAACAATCGTAAAGCGTATAATATGTTCCACTAAAACAATCGTAAAGCGTAAAATATGTTCCACTAAAACAATCGTAAAGCGTATAATATGTTACACTAAAACAATCGTAAAGCGTATAATATGTTACACTAAAACAATCGTAAAGCGTATAATATGTTCCACTAAAACAATCGTAAAGCGTAAACTATGTTACACTAAAACAATCGTAAAGCGTATAATATGTTCCACTAAAACAATCGTAAAGCGTATAATATGTTCCACTAAAACAATCGTAAAGCGTATAATATGTTCCACTAAAACAATCGTAAAGCGTATAATATGTTCCACTAAAACAATCGTAAAGCGTATAATATGTTACACTAAAACAATCGTAAAGCGTAAAATATGTTCCACTAAAACAATCGTAAAGCGTAAACTATGTTACACTAAAACAATCGTAAAGCGTAAACTATGTTACACTAAAACAATCGTAAAGCGTATAATATGTTCCACTAAAACGATCGAAATGTTAGAATAAAATATGTTTTGTTTTTCTAAAATCGTTATATATATATACTCTTTATTTCCACTTTTCAGTGATTTAACATAGTACATGTATTATAAACATTTGATAAATTGTTTAAACATAATAATACAAATAGTATCTGCTAAATTAAACAAAGCAGCAAGGTCACAAATTAATATGCATATTTACAGTCATGAGTACATATAGATGGGAAATGAATCATTATATTACATATAGCGATGAATGACATATTATACATATTATATTATCATATGCAGACGTAGGCAAAACAAATAACAACAACAAAAACATGATGACAATTAACTAATTTCAGGAGTCCCTGCCATGTTCATCAGACGCTTGTGTTAACCTGTGTACGACAGATGCTTGTACCTTGTAAGAATATCATACACAAATCTACACAACCGCCCGACGAACATGCGTTCCGCATCATAATCAATGACGTATTGCCTTATATAATCTATGTTAAATAGTCTTTGTAAGAGATTTTCACCGTGAAGTAACATCAACTGCGCACCTAATTCATTTGAAAAGTCACTTGACACACAGTTGATATAGTTTCGGCGAATAAGGCTTAGCCAAACACATTCTGTAATGATATGTCTTTTTATGTCATAAGTTTGTGTTTCGGAAATCGTAAACTTACGTTCAAATTTAAATTCTTTATACTTCTTTAACGACTACAAACTTAAGGATTTTATTAGCTGAATATTCATTAGCATTTCAGTCCATTTACCTCACTTTGCAGTTGTTAACTTATTATAAAGAATTTAAATTTGACCGTAAGTGTAGGATTTGCGTAAATGCTTTGATAAAACAGTGCCCTGATGTATTGTTCCCTTTACTTACATTATTATGCTTGCTTATGATTGGATTTTTGTACTGACAAATCCATAGCATGTAATTGGTACAGGAAACAACTTATTCTTGATGCATTATATCTAGTCCGACTATATGTCAGTGATCGAACACTTCCCCCAGAATACCAGGCGAACATTGCCAATGCCTCGACCCAGGGTTTTACACGCACGACCACCATCGATCTCTACCTATATAACTTAACTCCAAACGCTGAAATTATATGCAAAAGGCTGTCAAATGACATTTCCGTTGTTACTTGTGCTTGCTCTGGCGTAGTTAATTAAACCGAAAATAAATATCGAGTATTCTGCAAAGCGGACTAGAGTATCACTAAACAGGTAGTTTCAATAATCACGGTCTCTTATTTCGGTACAATTTATTTTATCACGTGGCATGAATCTGCCAAATCAGTTGCAATGGCAGGTTTGATTATAACAATGTACGCAGTAATTTCTTTTATAACTAGAACAGTGTCGGTAATTGCTAACAAACATTAAATGAAATTTGATGTTTTTAAAAAAGTACAAAAACTTGGTTATCTATGGCACATGTTGTATCTTCTGTAGTTACATGTGTATGTTTTAATTGTCGGGTTTAACATAAACGTAACAGACAAACACAAACCATCAATACAGTGTTAGAACATCGGATCAGTAAGCGTCAAGCAGCCATGATAGCCTAATAGCATGTGTATGATATGATGCTTTGGATCGGTGTAAAGTTAAACCGTTTCTTTGTCATGATGAACGTTTTTTATGTATCCATTTCGTATATGCAATTCTATCTACAGAATCAACCTATGGTTGTTACATCGGTTATTACAACACTATACTATAAAAATTATGTTACTATGCTTTAATGGGTTAACTTGTTTCATTTTTTATTTTCGTACGTGAACCAAGCCAGTTTTCTGGAAATATTCTAGTATCGTCGTCTACTAAGTAGCTTTTTTCAAAGTAAATATCACATACTAGAACCTTCTTTTTTATTTACCTTACCAAAGACCATGCTCTACCCAACAATGGAATATAATATATGTTTAGAAATACATGTACTGTCCGACGTGGTCAACAACAGTATTCCAATAGTTTAGAGATGTTAAATCATTACCATTATCCACCTAAGCACATTATCAAAACAGCCGGTCACCAAGAAGTTACGTTGCCCTCATATACCAAGCGTCATGTAAGGTAGGCACACCAATACTATTTGAACAACTTTAATATGTGTAATAACAGTTCCCTGTTGTATAATATAATCCCCATTTCGACAGTCGTACTTAAACGATCGATGACAAGGTCAGGAATCTTACTCACTCATACATTTTAAGATAGAACAATTTTACTATTAAATGTACTTATTACTCTCTCAATGATATAACAGGTTCAATTATTGTATATACAATTATTAATATAATAGGCGTATAATCAAACATTATGCAGACTAAATTTCATAGAATTGGACTCAATACAGAGGAAAGTTGATTTTTCGCAAAAAATGAGTTCAAGTCTGAAAAGTGTTTAAAATTTATTTCGATACTATGATATGTGGCCGTGCACTTCGAAGTAATTGATTCAACGATCAAAAATACATATGCAATTCTTCAAACAAGTAAACAAGGAAGAATTGCTGCATATGAACAGTTCACAGTTTAATTTAACTATTTTTATTATAACGAATGTAAGGTGATGTGGTGTTTTCCCATGCCCCTTGTAATACATTGCTAGATAAGGTTAAACCGTATGCTGAAACAAAATTTTGGCATTTTATATATATTTTTTTTCTGGTTGTATTATTCCTAATACGTTTAACAAAAACAAAAAATTAACATACCTCTGCAAATTCCATTTAAACAATTAAATCCAAGTTCTGTGTCACAATTTAGACCAGACTTGCAAGCATTTCCGGAAAGAACCGGACAACAACCGGAAGTTGATTTAGGCCTAAAACCATAGCATGCTTCCGTATGATTACATCCTAACTGATTCAATTCAGCTGATATCAATACCAGGTTTGTCCACAGTATAGCGTATAGAAACATTTCCTATCGAATAAGTCTGTATCTTATTTTAACATGATTCGTGAATATAACAAGCTCTTTTATATTCATAAGCGTCTGGCAAAATACAAACTTTTCACTTGTGAACACTTCTACTGTAACGCTGATCGAATATTTTAATGTCACCTATCACAGTGCTAGCCACTATGATATTGGACAGCGAGTTTTAGTCCAAAGGCTTTATAGTAAATAGCTCTATCTAGACTAATTACAACTGAGCTCTGGTCAATCAAATTATTTCCGTCCGTGTCTCGTAAAGTGATTGTCTCATGCTAGCGTCCAATGATTTCAACAATACAGTCTGTCTGTTTTCACGCCAACCAAAGTCAAAGTTTTTTTAACTACTTTGCTTCTGTCGTCTTTCCGCCTTATCGATCTGATACCAGACAGTTCGTCAATAATTCTAATTTTCTACTAAGAATTATATGTTTTTACATATAACAAATTGTTTAAAAATATTGACATTTCTCCGTACACTTTACCTACTTTATCGCCCATTTGATCGTATATCGTGATGGTAACATATAAATCCACGGTTATGCCATTAATTGATGTTGCAAATAATTCTTCTCGGCAGATTCAATTCCGAGTTTTCCCGCATTAAACTCCACGCCTGTTGTTTGTATAATGCAGAATTCTCGCTGTCAGCGACTAAAATTGAGCTAAAATCAACATTTATTCTATAAATCAGCTGAATTATTCCCATAACAAGTCTCAATTAGATGTTTTGTTTCCCAAACGATTTCAGCTTTCCTAAAGATATCATGGAATAGTTATTCTCCCCACGTTACTAATTGCACAAACAGAGATATCCGAAAAATTGTGATTTTAGTTTTTATAATTTGATTATACCATCTTCGCTGAGGAGAGAATATTCATTTAATTATTCAAAGCAAAGATACCAAATTCGTTTTATTTTATATTGGCTTTGAAATTAAATATTTAAACAAAAGCTTAGAGTTATTTTTGTTTGTATTAAAAATTGAAAGAACAGAGAGGTCAATTAATAAAACTACCAATAACGAAAATGGTAGCGTACAAGTCTTGTAATATTTGGTTTAACATTGTATTTGCCATCATAGACATGCTACATGCAGCTACTGCATTTAAACTGCCATAGTCGGCATTATTATACCCCAATATTTAGATTCATCTCAGGCAGCATACATTTCCGTTTCAAGCCTTTTTAACTATTGGTAAACATGACAGTCGTTTAAGAATAAAAATAGCCACGAAACAACAGAACAAAGAGTCTAGCCTAATGGGATAGGCAATTAATGACCGTGTAAAATGCCACTAACAAGACAGCAACAACCCCCGGATGTTAACATTCATAGTCGATCCTAATTTAAATTCGAACTCAACAGTTTGTAAACACTAATACGTGATTAATAGAAGCCAAAGAAGCTTCATGATTCAAGTGTTTAAATAAATGAAGAGCTACGATTTATTATCGGGGTATTTAACTTTCCTAAACAAAGTACGCCTGAACGAAGTTTCTAAACAGCTTATGCTAAAATGTGTTATAACGTTTTACGCAACTTATATTTCCAAATATTCGAGACCTCAAATTTTGACGATTTAAAATGATGTTAGACCAGATAATATTAAGTTCAGTACCAAAAAATAAAACAAACAGCCATTAATGACCATTATGTCTGTATAAAATCGCTGGCTTAGAATGAGAAAGATAGGAATTACTATTAACGACCTTACAAGACTGATACAGTCGCAGGTTATGGGACAACATAACCTACATTGTAATAATGACAAGGTTTTACAATTCAACAAGGAATATAGAAAAAGTACTTGTACTTGTACAGAGTTATGTTAACAAAGTACCAGTGAAAAGCACTCAAAGTAAGCATCACCCATCATTGTTTACATAGCGTTTAAACAGTTTGCACAATAACTCACTTATAATCAATTGATCTTGAATTATACAAACATTACTTGCGCATGATGCTAACACTGACTCGATGCATACAGCAAGTGTCAATTCATTTAACATTCGCAGCGATTATATAAACATTTCGTGTGATGAAAGTATTAGTAAAGTCATGGTTGCACTAAAAACTGAAAGTATTTTTTAATTTTCATTGAATATGTGGTATGCTCTACATGCTTTTTTATAGCACCAGCCTTCTCTTTGAGTAAGTATGGTTGCGTAAGGTACATTGTGACCATATAAGAGTATAACATGTCCTACAATGTTTGACTGGTGAGGCACTTGAATTATTATTTTTTATTTTATTATTCACTTGATTTAAATACATGTATCATTGCAATTGTCATTACTTCTCTTTTCGGATAAAACAGACATGTCTGCAGCCATGTTAATGGGTTTTCATCACTGGACATTGCAGACAATTGGTTTATGTCCGGTATCAGCCTAATTGACTCGACCAATTACAGCAACTAGCGTGCAACAGCAGGAACATCGTTCGATAAAGTGCTAGATTAGTTTGGATCAAGAGGAAAATCTCATCCCGTGTCTAAGAACGGTGATTATCTTAAAAGCGTTTCTAATTTCTCTTAATGGAAAGGTTTTATCATGCATACATTTATTTAGATTTTTATCAATGTCCGAGAAGTACGTTAATGTACCAAAGTATTAGTCGTATTCAAAGTACAGAAGGGTCAAAATCATTTGTTAGTATGATAAATAATTTACTTGATACATTCTATAGCTGATTTGACTGAATCTAAACTTGGTGATGTTTGCATTCATTAAGTTGAATAAACTAAATAGGGGGACAGGGAATGCTTACTAAGCTCATATTGTAACTATTTAATTCTCATTTGATGTGTTAATACATATAACTGTATAACTTTCATCTCAAGGACTATTGTCATGTTTCTTCCCCGGAATGCTTTACGGAAAATTAAACATATTAGCAATGAAGGGTTCTAACTTGCTTCCCTAATACTGGTACTTACAATTGTATTTGCACAGGCCTTTAAAGCGATTCTTTATCTGAGTACTTAGGATCATCATTGTTTTCTTGTGTTTTCGTGGTTTTTAACCAGGCGGGGAATTGACCCAAACAGTTCACCAATAAATCACCTGGAATAAACTCAGAATAAACCTGGACGTATATTAATTAATGTGATCTTTCACCAGGAGAAGCTTTGATAATGTGATTTACAACGCATTGGCTTATGTAAAGGAAAGATATAAGAAAGAAATCTGCGAAAGTTGATGATCAAATCCAGAAAACATGGTTATAAACTTGTTCTCTATCCATTTTACTAGCCTAGTGGCCATTATACTAGTCTGCTAAATCAGAATCTAAAGAGTATTCCTTTGCTAAAACACTAACAACTACTTTCGCGGTAAAAGTTTTAAGTGTAGTATTTACCAGAAGTGATGTGTTTCATTTGTTTCGTATTTATGATTGTATATTTTGTGGTAATGTTTTTTATTCATGACGTGGGCATGCATTAACTTTGTGCATGTAATTACCTGCCATGGTTTGTGTGATATGAACCAAAATAACTCCATTAGTTAAACCGCATGTGTTGACAGTTCCTTTTACCATTTGGTCGCGTGTAAGTTTTTACGGCGGACTGACGATGTACAATGTAACTATATAAGCTTCCTGGAAAACTGTCGAAATGTGGATACTCATATGAAGCTATTAATCAAACATAATTCAAGTTTATCACTCATATTTCGATGTTATTAAAATATGATAAGACTTACGTTCGTTTAACGATATTCTTATGATTGCTTCATGATAATTTTCTTCTAACAGTTCAAAAGTATTAGTATGCTGAATACTTGAAGTATGTATTTGGAATCCTGACCTTCTACTTAAATTACGAAAGTAATTATCTCAAATAATATTTTGATTTGGAACATACACAGCCACAACAATGGTAGAATTGTTCCAATATACTATTCATGATCAATTCACTGACTACACAAGAAGTACCATGACTCGAAACAACAAGCTCATGAAATTCCAGTGTTTAAAATCCTAAGAAAATAAAATCTCATAAATTCACATTTTTTTATAAAGCGTAGCGATTCGTTAAGGGAGACATTGTCTTGTAAACGTAATCTTCTTGGTAATAAATCAATGTTATAAAACAATAATTACTGACAATGATTTCATTTGATAAAACGGTATATTACTTTTGAGGAAGCCGAAACATCACACGTTGTAGTGGTAAGAATAGTGATTATTGTCTTGAATGTGATGCATAATATATGGTTTTATAACGTTCTGGACTTGATGATGGAATGAAAGAATAGAGAAGATTTCTTATAAACAATTCCATAGAATAAATGATAGCACCGGACACTAGAATAAGCGTATGTTTTATATAATGATATGTGTCATTGAGGGTTGTTCGGAGGTAATGCGTTGCATTGTAGACGTGTCATAACCAATACTACATAACACTCCCATGTAATAGTTAGTTTGTTCTTATGTTTGGATTTAAACCAATGTTGTATGGCGACGTTATCACACGGTATAACCGGATGCGTGGTCGGCCGAGTGATGCGTTACGGCCGAGGTAAATACTGATGACGGGTAAGTAGTGGGTTTATATTTCTTACCAGAACTTATCGATTTCGATATTTCTAGTGGATCTAGCGATTTGTGAATGACCACAAAGGTTTAAATGTACTATTCACACAGCTTCGCATGCTGTCTTTGCGGAATAAATCTGATAGAGCCTGTTTATAGACGACACGCAGAAAATAATGCTCAATTCTCACATACAGTGTCCGAAATTAAACAGTTTGCGCTAGTATTGAACTATTTAACATCACAGATCTAACGAAAATTCATCTATGGACAATTCTGTAAAGTTACAACTCTGTCCGTGCTCTGAAACCAACGATTGATCCCTTCAAAGGGACCCTAGTATGCTTCAAAATGATGAAAAATATGGAAGACGTTTACGGCCGAGGAAATACTTACTAAACACTGTCATTTTTCGCAGTTTTAATGGTTTTCTCACCGGCAAAGTATGGATTTTTCGCAAGTGTACAACCCAACGAACACTTCTTTGCCCTTTGCCCTGAAAATGTTGAAAATAACTGCCTTACACTTATATTATTCTTATATCTTCAATATCAAACGTCATTTTGGAGATCTATGCTATTTACCAGACAGATTTTTGTTTATTTGTAAGTAAATACTAAGATTGTGAAAAATTTGACTAGCTCTATGGAACGCCACAGCTGCCATAAGATAAGCAAAACTGTTGCATTATGTTGTTATATCGTGATATAAAAAAGCATCATGTCCAAGTGTCATAATATGACAATGTTTTGTCATTTATGATGTCCGTTTGCCATAATATGATCATCCTTTGATGAACATTTGTCATTATATGATGAACATGTGTCATTATTATGATGCCCGTTTGTCATTTAAATGTATGATGTATTTTGTCCTTATGTGATGAACATTTTTCATAAAAGAATTAGTTATAAAGGTATTCGAATTTCCTATAGATCGTGGGTTCAAACCCCACTGGAGCCGATATTTTTTTTTTATTAGATTTTTAGTTTTAAGACATATGTTTTGGCTTCAAATCATGACTTTATAGCGTAATTTGAGAACAATATTTTTTTTGAAAAATTATCTTTTAGATTATTGGAATTTACGCGTGAGAAATCGAGTATAACTTTAGCCCCGTTCTCACTGTCCCGGTGCAGGTCCCGGTACCGCCGGCGAGAGTACAGGGAGAATTAGACCGACAAATCTTCACAATGTGCGGCAAAAAGACAACCTAATCGACTCCTAGTCCAGGTGAATACACTTTGGTTCGATTCCAAGACCTGCGATTTACTATGTGATTACGTGTACCGACCCCGGAGACTTGTACTGTCAGCTCTGGTTGTAGGGCGGGTATTTAGACATCAAACAACTGTGCGTTAACAACAAAAGCGTTCCTAGACCTACGGCATGGTCACTGTTAACAGCAGAAGCGGTCCTAGCCCGTGATAGGAAGACTCGATGACGGTATTTAAAACATTTCCTTCTGTATACCCATTAAGATATATACAGGGTTAAAAAAACGTTTATTATCAGTTCAGAACGAACATTTTTCTTTCCCTACTCCAAGCATAAAAAACACTTATCAACATGTCCATGTGCGACAAACCGCCATATATTTGTGTTATTTTCTTTTTTTCAAAAGTCTCATGCATTATTAAGAGTGCGGGTGAAGCTAAAGGCTAACAACTAATGCTATCGATCTCCTTTAGAAACGCGAAGGTTTAACGTGAATTGAAATGTTAATCCATGTTTACGATCTAAAGCATGGTTCAAATTTGAAAGATGGGTGGCTTAATGGACTTAACAACTCAACACTTTAACAAATTATTGTAAATGGAAAACAAAATCGAAAACATTTTTTGTCTGAAATTTCTCTGGCATCGTTGATGATTAGATTAATTGGATGAGGTGACATTCCAGTCATGTACGCACCCGCCAGTCAAAAACAAAACCCGTCTGACTACAGTATTAATTTATTTCAACACAATCACTGTATGAATTGGCTATACTCGCACTATATTGACACATTGTCTCCGAATGTTTTGTAAGTATATAATGACTTACTGCCAAAAATCGACAAAATGGAGGTATTATGTAAATAAGTAAGCTTAACTGTGTGATCGAAAATGCAAACAACGAGTAATGGGTTTCCATCAATATTAATTAAAACGTTCTTTTACGATATTTTATGTTGTAATGTTCTCCACATGAAGTGTGCATGTGCTGCTGCTCACAGAGGAGCTCAATGCTTGTTTCACAAAAGCGATACACATGTATATGTACGCGTTAAAATGTTGTTGTTTTTCTAAACACTTTAGAACAATGTAGTTAATTGAAATTTGTGTATGTCGCTGATGCATTGTTTCTTTTACCTACATTACTTATAATGCTAGATTATGATTAGATTCTGGTTCTGATAAACCCATTGCATGTATTTGGAACAGGGAGCAACTTATATTGAATATACATGTATCATCGCTAGTCCAACTACAAGTATATGTCAGTGAGTGGTCATCCCCGAAAACCAGGCGAACATTGTCTTTCAGTACTATTGCCTCGACCCAGGGATTCGCATCCACGACCATCATCGATCTCTTCCTATCTGATTGAACTCCAAAACATGGAATGTTCTATAAAGATCAAATATTCTACAAAGCGGACATGTGTACCAATAAACAGGTAGTTTTAATAAACGGTCTCTAATTTCGGTACAATTGATGTTATCACATGTTTAAAATTTGTATAATTCATAAATCTGCCAAATCAGTTGCATACGAAGGTTTGATTATAAGAATATACGCAATAATTTCCTTTATGACCAGAACAGTGTGAGTAATTGCTAACGAACATAAAATGAAAGTTGATGTTTGTAAAAAAAGTACAAAAAACTGGGTTATCTATGGCACATGTTTAAGCCTTTGTATTTGTGTTTTAATTGGCAGATTAAACAGAAACGTAACAGAAAAACACAAACCATCAATACAGTGTTAGAACATCGGATCAGTAAGCGTCAAGCAACCATGATAGCCTAATATCATGCGTGTGATATGATGCCTTTAGATCAGCGTAAAATTAAACCGTTTGCTTGTCACGGTGAATGTGTTTTTATGTATCAATTTCGTACTAACACGGCATGACTTATATATGATAATTATATCAGTTATCATAAAAAAATACATTGCTTTGTTTTAATGAGGTCAAACGCTTGTTTTATCTTTTATATTCCTAAGTGTACCAAACCAGTTTTCTGGAATTATTCAAGTATCATCGCCTACTATGTAGCACGTACCTTCTTTCTATTTACCGTTTAAAAAAACATGCTCTACCCAATCGTCGAATATAATATATTTTTAGAAAGATTGTGCAACTTGGTCAAAAACAGTATTCCAATAATACGGAGATGACCAGTCATAACCATTATCCACCTATGCACAGTATCAAGATATTGGGGCATGAAGGTGTTATCTAGAACTACCCTCAAATACCGAGCGTCCAGCAAGGTAGACACAGCAATACAATTTAAGCAACGCGTTATGTGACATAACAATACACTGTTGTAGAATATAATTCACATTTCGACTGTCGCTCTTAAAAGATCGGTGGCAAGTTAAGGAATCTTATTCACTTTCAATATTTAATGTACTTTTCGCCCTCACATTATGAAAAAGGTTCAAGTATTGTATATATATATAGCTTACAATGATTAATAAAAAAGGCGTATAAACAAACATTATGCAGATAATAAAGAGGAAAGACAACCTTTTCTGAAATATTAAGTTCAAGCCCGATGCTCAGGCTTAATCATTTGTGAACAAGCCACCAACAGTACATGTATTTAGTATCGACTGTCTAAGGTCTTGCATTACATTTTTTATTAAAGTTTCGTCTTGTAAGATTAGTTTGATAGATATGTACGTTACATAGAATTCTGGCATAGCCTATTTTTATCACACATACATTGGCGGTGTATAGAACTGCACTATGTTCTAGCAAATATTTTGTAATAGTAAGGCAAAAAACTATACGTATATATGAACAAACGAACGTCCGTCGTGCAAGGAACGCAAATAAAACGTGAAATAACTTTAAATAATATGCAAGATAAAATGTAATTGCGATATATTGTACACTATAATACTCGCTATAATAAATGTTCCGAGTATGATTCAGATAACATTTGATTTTCTTTGAACGAATGAAGAATGATGTTATATACGAGCAGTTCAAAGTTTTATTTTAGCGAGATAATTATTTATTACGAATGTCAGGTAAAGGGGGAGGAGTACCAAATGTTACATATAATAAAAATGATTGAGTTAAATCGTAAGCTGGCACGAAATTTTGGTATTTATCATCTATGTTTTTGTGGTTGTATTGGTCCTAAGACTTGTAATAGAGTCAAAATATTAACATACCTCTGCAAATTCCATTTAAACAATTAAACTCAAGTTCTGTGTCACAATTTAGACCAGTCCCACAAGCATTTCCGGCAACAACCGGACAACAACCGGAAGTTGATTTAGGCCTAAATCCATAACATGCTTCCGTATTATTACATTCTAACTGATTCAATTCCGCTGATATGAATACAAGATTTATCCACAGAATAACGTATAGAAACATTTCCTATCGAATTCTACTGTATTTTATTCTAACATGATTCGCGAAAATAACAAGCTCTTTTATATTCACAAGCGTCTGGCAAAATACAAACTTTACACATGTGAACACTTTTACCAAAACGCCAATGAAACATTTTAATGTCACCGATTACAGTGCTAGCCACTATAATATTGGACAGCGAGTTTGAGTTCCAAGGATTTATAGTAAATAGTTCCATCTAGAGTAATTACATCCGAGCTCTGGTCAATCAAATTATTTCCGTCCGTGTCTTGTAAAGTGATTGTCTCATGCTAGCGTCCAATAATTTCAACAATAAAATCTGTCTGACATACTTCTTTTTTTCACGCCACGCAAAGTGATTTTTTAAAAAACTACTTTGCTTCTGTCGTCTTTCCGCCTTATCGACCTGATACCAGACAGTTCGTCAATAATTCTAATTTTCTACTAAGAATGTTATGTTTTTACATTTAACAAATTGCTTTAAAATATTGACACTTCTTCGTAAACTTTACATACTTTATCGCCCATATGATACCATATCGTGTTTTTAAGATATAAATCCACGGCTACGTCAGGAATTAAAGTCGCCAATAATTCTTCTCGGCTGATTCAATCCCAAGTTTTCCGGCATTAAACTCCACTCCTGCTGATTGTATAATACAGAATTCACGCTTTCAGCGACTAAAATTGAGCAAAATTTCCAAATCAACATTTATTCTATAAATCAGCTGAATTATTCCCAGAACAAGTCTCAATTAAATGTTTTGTCTCCCAAACGATTTCATATTTCCTGACGATATCATGAAATAGTTATTCTCCCCACGTTACTTATTTCACACGCAGAGATATCCGAAAAATTGTGCTTTTAGTTTTTATAATTTGATTATACCATCTTCGCTGAAGAGAGAATATTTATTTAATTATTCAAAGCAAAGACACCAAATTCGTTTAATTTTATATTGGGTATGACATTAAATATTTAAACAAAAGCTTAAGGTTTTTGTTTGTATTAAATATTAAAAGAGTAGAGAGGTCAACTAATAAAACAATCAAGAACGAAACCGATATAGCATGACCTTGGTGAATTCGTATCTAACATATTTTCTTTCTATAAATTAACTTAGAACAGTCTGACTTTTACAAACCATCCTAGTACATAAAAGTCAGGTAGTGATGTTATTTTCTGACCTCATAATAATCTAAGGATACAAGGAACTTATATCTGAACATTTAATTTTGGAATCGTGTTCTCGTAATATGTAGTTTCAACATCAGTAGCTTTTTTCACTGGTACACAGTAGTGTGTTGATCTAAGTATTCTTAGGTTCCCTACTCGTGCATAGCTTTTATGTTGTTTTTGCCATCACACACATGCTACATGCATCTACTGTATTTAATCTGACTTCATTCTTATACACCCATGTCGAGATTTATATAAAGCAGCGTATTTTCGTCGTTTTTTAAACTTATCGCAAACATAACATTTCATTGGAAAATAAAAAACACATGCAAACATATTGCATTACATTTTAAAAATGTTCACGCAAAATGATCATATTATATTGAATGGGCAATATATATACATATATCTCGTCAGGTTTATCAAGCCATTTAGGGATATTGTAAAGCCTGGTCTATATGTTGGCATCCAGTTGACCTTACTAGTTTTCATGGAATAAATAACTAACAAAAATAAAGAACATTGTTACTAAATCCTTTATTGGTATAATTAATGTATATATACTTTTTTTATAACATGATACGTAATATTATGTTGAATATCATGTTATGAAAACAATGTTTAAACTAGCTTTGCCAAACTTTTATGTGAAACCAAGATCTACTGGGTGACAGTTAAATATTGAATGAACATAGTTAGCTCCGCTGTCAAACGCAGACACACGTAGTGGGATAAGGGATGGTCAATAAATCACCGTACACAATCCAACTGACAAGACAACAACAACAACCCCCGGATATTTGAATTCATAATTATACTCGTCCATAATTTAAGTATATACTCAATATTATGTAAACACTAATACGTGATTAATAGAAGCCATTGAAGCTTTATGTTTAAAGTGTTTCGATAAATAAAGAGTTGTGGTTTATTCTGGGGGCACTAAACTTTCATCAACAAAGTACCAAACGAAGTTTATAAATACGCTAAAATGTGTTGTAACGTTTTACGCAACTTAGATTTCCAAACATTCGACTGGAATATTGACCATTTAAAATAAAATCAGACCATATAATATTATACGCTCAGTTCCAATTCATATAAAAGCAACCGTAACAATAAACATCTCCGTATACAATATGGTTATGTTTAAGAAATTTAATATGCAATGCTCAGGATTATATGTCGTAATATGGTTGCCATGGGACATGGGTTGAATGATCCGATTAAACGCTGTATTTGAACCTTTGTTGGTGTTATTTTGCCAGTTTTTCAACAAATAAACCACGACTAGGTGACCAACAAGTATTTCTGGAGTGATGTATGCACTTGAAGTAAACGTCACAGGCCATGAAATAACATCACCTATATTGTCATAATGGCCAGATGTTATATTCCAACAAGGAATATAAGAAAGTAACTATGAACAAACAGTTTGCTCATGTACATCATTAAGTTAACAAATTACCAATGAAAAGCAATAACCTTAGGCATCCATGACCATTGTTTACATATATTTTAAACAGTTTTCACAAGAACTCACTTATAATCAATTGATCGTGAATTGTACAAACATTATTTGCGCATAATGCTTACACTGACGAGTCTGACTCGATGCTTACAGTAAGTGTTCAGTTGGGTTAAAACATTTTCAGTGATTATACATTGAATAAGCATTTCGTGTTAGATATAAGTTATTTGGCCTTTGGTACGACGACCTTTATTTGCCTCTCACGAAGGTGTAGCTCTACCGACGTTTTACTAATATCCCACTTGTCCGCACATTAGTTGTATGCATAAGATTTTTACAGTGCCCAAACAGTAACCACAAGACTAAAGTAAATTTTCCTTCTACGCACAGTGCTGCTTTCGATGCCTCCTTTGAAAGGAGTGGTTATTGGTTTTTTTTGTGATAAAAATATTTAATAACTGGGAATATTTTAAACACTTTGGATCAACTTAAATTCTAAAAAGGAACACTGATAGGGAGAACCTACTCATATAAATAGAAGTTATGAACCCTATTTATCAAACATAATTTAATTTTATCACTCATATTTCGATGTTATTTAATTACGAGATGAATTACGTTCGTTTAACGATATTCATATGATTGCTCCATGATAATTTCTTCCAACAACTCAAATGTATCAGCATCCTGATTACTTGAAGTATGTATATGAAATTGGTGTCTTTCTACTCAAATTTCGAAACTATTTTTTTCAATTTTGGAAATGTTTTGATTTGGAACATACACAACCACAACAATGATAGGATTCTTTCACTACACCATTCATGATCAATTCTCTGACCACAGGTACCATGACTCGAAACAACGAAATCATTAACTTCCAGTGTTAAAAATTCTTAAACATAAAAAATACGATAATATGTTTTATTTATATAAACCTTAGTGAAATAGCCTGACTCTGTATAATGCATGCAGAATATTGTCTGTGAATTGTCTAAGATTGTATTCGCCATAACTTCCCCTTTCCCATAAACCCACAGTTTGTTGATAAAGCCTAGCGATTCGTTAAGGGATACATTGTCTTGTAAACGTTATCTTCTTTGTACTATATCACTGTCATAAAACAATAGTTACTGACAGAGATTTCATTGGATAAATGGTATATCACTTTTGATGAAGCCGAAACATCCTACGTTGTAGTGGTAAGATTAGTGATTATCTTAAGTGCTTTACGTGGATAGTCTTGAATTTGATGCATCATATATGGTTTAATTAAGTTCTGGGCTTGATGATGGAATTGTAGAATAGACAAGATTTCTTATTAACAATTCCATAGAATAAAAAATGATAGCACCGGACATAAACGTATGTTTTATATAATGATATATGTCATTGGGATTGTTCGGGGACAATGCGTTGTATTGTAGACGTGTCATAACCTATACTACATAACACTCTCATGTGGGGAGCGGTGGCCTAGAGGTAGGGCACGCGCTTCGGGATCGAGAGGTCCCGGGTTCGATTCCCCTCTGGACCACTGGGTAATTTCTCTGAGCAAGACTCACAGCTCCACTCCACCATGGTGTAAAATGGTACCAGTGAGGACAGTGTCTATTCCTGGGCGCCGCAGATCGATGTTGGCTGCCACACCACAGGAGAGAAATAGTGTCCACAGGGAGACACGAGTGTAGGTTTCAAAATGTAGCCCAATGACCAGGGGAAGTTGAAATGTCAAAGGGTGCTTGAGCGGCCTAGCAGCTGAAAAGAGCCCTAGAAAATTGGTAACTTTTTTATGTAATAGTTAGTTAGTTCTTATGTTTTGATTTAAACCAATGCTGTATGGCGACGTTATCTACTAGATGTAATAAATAGGAAACCATAAGGCTAGTCGGCTGTCACATTGTTAACACCGACCTGTGGATTGTTCTAACATAATATATCACAGAGGAATACAAACACGCCAAATTGCTAATAAGAATTTAGAAAACAACTGATATATAATGCTAACGATTCCTAGCCAATGAATATCTGAATTATAATTACAAGTAACACATACGTTACGCTTGTCGGACCATTTATTGTCTTAATTAAACATTTGAAAAGTTTGAATAATCGCCAAAATCGTGTTTACTAAAGCAACTCAATCAATGTGGTTTTATTATGCAGAACAGAACTATCGTTAAAGATAAACAATAACTAACCATGGTCTAATGGTAAGTTAGATAGTTCCGTTATTACATCCACAGGAGCAACTGATATTTCGGTGCTTGGTAGAATCACGGTTAACTGTAGATCAAGAGTGAAACTAAAAGAAAAATGGAACATTTAAAAATATTAATTTTACAAAAACAAAAGTTTTTCGTTTTTTTATCAATGAGACACAGCGGGTAGAATCACAATGCAAAAAATATATTTTTTAACATTTTTGCATTACGTAACCATTACCAAAATATCAGTAAAATCAACCATGTGCATTCTTCTAAAAAATGTAATTTCGTGCTAAAGGAGTATTACAAATGTAAACTACAATTCTAAGAACACCCGCATAGTGCAACCTGAATCTTTGCCTTTCCGTTAAGATAATATGTATGTATCAACATGTTAAGTCAGAGTTAATGGATTCAATGTTATAAGTGCGCAACACTGTTACTGCATTTTGTAACAACTAAACGTAAACAGTTTAAGTTTTAACTACCAAATCAAAGAACCGAAATAACAATCGTAAGAAAAAGGATTTGTTGGCGGAAGCTGCTCAGCAATGATCTTGCCGCCATATACTTGGTACTTATAAACCAGTAGTAACATATCCTTCATTCGTCTAACTTGCATTTTTCGGTTACACAAATGTAACTTATGTTGATTGATTGCGAACAATGTTCAACATAAATATATTCAAGATCTAAAACAAATAGTTTACACGAAAGAAAAATACTATTTAAAATAAGATGATGCTGTTTATTAGGGCGCTGCAAATTATTTGCAGGTGCCCTATAGTAATCACCCTGTCCGTCTGTCTGTCTGTCCGTACTCACCCACTTGTAGTTGTGAGGTGTGGAACAATAGGCTATATTTAGATTCTATTCATTCCGTTGCTTACGGGGTGCAAAATGTTGCTTATGGGGTTTTACAAACAAAAGGATGAACAAAAGAAAACCCCACAATGTCAAGTCAGTGAGAACGTCCGTCCGTCCGTCTGTCCGTCCACATTTTTTATGTTTGTTTCTTAATAACGTGCAAACCGTTAGATGTATCGACTTCAAACTTTAAACAAAAGGTCACAGCAACGATACACTATTGAATGCCAAGTAATGTTACTCCAGCTACAAAAGTGTAAGAATTATGGCCCTTTGTAAAATTACAATTTTCCTCATTTTTCATCTTTTTTTCTACATTACTTCAAAACCGTTACAGATATTTATATATATATATATATAACGACAGGGCCCTGATCACGACAGTGATGGTTCTAGTTTGAGTTATTTTGCCTTTTGTATTTGGCCAGACTCACTAATAATGCTATTGGAAAATGCTGTATTACATCGTTTTGCGGTTGTTGTTATCTTAAAGCGTTAATTTTACCATGTCATTTTTGTGCGGAGCAAGCAATCAGTACTCTGTCTTTCGTGTACTGGTGCTGAGTGATATCTTCGCTGTGTTTGCTATATTGTAGTGTACTGTATATGTGCTGTATTATATATAATTATGAATAATACATTACTAATTTACAATCAATTAATAGTAACAATAGTAAACGTGAAAACATTACAAAAACAATGTCCAATGGGACAGAACTGTTGCCTTGGCTTGACACGTACATTTGTGTAAATACCAAAGATCTGCAACATGATATTCGTTGAATAATGAAATATATTCGAAAGTTAATTACTACTGATATCTGGAACTTTACGTAATTGTTCATACCTCTTAATAAAACATGAAACCATTACATGATAGACTTTTTGGTGAGAGGTCTGGTGATTGTACGATCTGCTAAAAGCATTATAAATCACATAATGTACTAAATGAATTGTGGCGAGTCGTAAATTGAAACATAGATAGTTATGGTTCCGTTGATTAATAGTTAACACCGTTCTAGACAGAGTAAAGCTGATTCTTATATTACGTTATGGTGCATCCTGTTTGCCAAAACGATACATCATGATTTTCTTGGTTACTCTTGGTATACCAAATATATGTGTGTTCCAGTGCATAGGTTTGAGTTTTAGTCCCATATTTGATGTAACTGTCTAAATCCGTAATAACAATTCATAACCTTGATTCGAAAATTTATATATTTAATAGAAACTATAACCAAAATGACAAAAGCTCTACAAAATTAAATACCTTGGCATTTTGCTTTAAAAGTTGCGATACACATTTCGAATATGATCTTGCATAAATACCATCAAACGTACTATAAAAAAATTGGAAGCCAGAAGTCAAACGGAAAGTTGGACCACTGTAAACCATATGAAGACAGACAACATAATAGGAAAGAAAACGCTTGGATAACAGTTTGGCAACAAACAAGACAGTTGCACAAGACAGAACGTCATGGTAATGGCGCATCAAGACACATGTGTCCTTGTATTTTATTGTTGTGCAGACACAAAGGTAATATTTAGGAAATAGATCTTAGTTTTCCGTGATATACCGGCCAATATATCACGGTTTGGAGTTCATATGCGTAGGAATTAATCACGAAGGCCGTAGGCCTGAGTGATTAATAACTATGCATGAGAACGACAAACCGTGATATATTGGCCGGTATATCACGGAAAACTAAGATCTATTTGCATTCTAACACGCGTAATATGCGCAATTTTATATGGACTCATTTTTATTGCAGAGTGGTGCGTTGTTTGTCGTGTTGCTATAGACAACTTCCGCTGTTTAAAGTATAAAACCTCCACCCCTGGAATATCGTTTTTTGCTCATTTCCTTTAAACAGAGGCATAACTAGAGCTCATTCCAAACTGTGTATTTCATAAAAACTAAAATGAATCGATAAATGCAATTGACGTTGCAATACTACGGAAATAATTAAATAATTAAAGAAAGAACGCTACGCAAATAAAAGTTCGCACAACGCCACGTTAACGTTGACGCCAAATAAACGTCATACAATCCATGACGTCATTTGATAAACAAGACGTAAATTCCATTCATAAAAAGCGTTATTTATACGTGGGAGGTAATTCAACAGCCAAAAAGTAGTACGGCAAAAACTGTGATATACCGGAAATTTAACCACGGTACAGTCCTATACGTTAACACGGAGCTAAAAATAGACAGTGTTAGAATTGTGTATACAACAGAAGGCAGTCGAAAACATATTCTTTAAAATAATTAATCACAGAAATATCGATGTATATACAAACATGTAACAACGTTACCAGTATTGTCTCATAAAGACTCATTAACATGCCCATATGCGACAAACGGCTATACATTTTTGTTCTTTTCTTTTTTAGAAAGTCTCATGCATTATTAAGAGTGCGGGGAAGCTAAGGGCTAACACCTAATGTTACCGATCTCCTGCAGAAATGTGAAAGTTTGACATAAATTGAAATGTTAATCCATGTTTACGATCTAAAGCATGGTTTAAATTTGAAAGATGGCTGACTTAATGGACTTAACAACTCAACACTTTTAACAAATTATTGTAATGGAAAACAAAAACGAAAACATTTCTTGTCTTAAATTTCTTTGGCATCGTTGAAAATTAGATTAGTTTGATGAGGTGATATTCCAGTCATGTACGTACCCGCCAGTCAAAAACAAAACCAGTCTGACTATAGTACTAATTTATTTAAACAAGATCACTGTATGAATTGGCTATACTTGCACAGTATTGCTCCCTTTCCCCCAACTGTTTGCAAGTTTATAATGACCTAGTGCCGACAATCGACTAAATGAAGGTATTATGTAAATTAGTATAAGTCATAAAGTGTTTAATCAAATACGAAACAATGAGCAATGGGTTTCCATCAATATTAATTAATACGTTCTTTTTCGATATTGTCTGACTAAAACGATCGACATGTCAGCGTAATATATGTGGTTTTTTTTTTATAAAATCTTTACCACAATGTAATTAATTAATTTGTGTATGCCTCAGAGGTATTGTTCACTTTACTGACATTTTTATGCTTGCTTATGATTGGATTTCAGTTCTGACAAATCCATGACATGTATTTGGAACAAGGTACAACTTGTATTGGATGCATATTCTCTAGCGTAGTTATCGAACACCCCTCAACCCGAATACTAGGCGAACATTGTCTTTGAGTACCGGGGGATTTACACGCACGTCCACCATCGATCTCTACCTACCTAATTTAACTCCAAATGCTGGAATTATATGCTTATGGCTCTTAAATGAAATTTTCGTTGGAACTTGTGCTTGGCCCGCCGTATTAATAAAACCGAAAATGAAGATCGAGTATTCTACAAAGCGGACTTGAGTATCACTAAACGGGTAGTTTAAATAAACACGGTCTCTTATTTCGGTACAATCGATGTTAGCACGTGTTTAAAAATTCTAAAACTCATAAATCTGCCTAATTAGTTGCATACGCAGGTTTGATTATAACAATGTACGCAGCAATTTATTTTATGAATAAAACAGTGTGAGTAATTGCTAACGAACATAAAATGAAATTTGATGTTTTTAAAAAGGTACCAAAAACTGGGTTATCTATGGCACATGTTAAGCCTATGTTTTTATGTTTTAATTGGCTTTAAACAGAAACGTAACAGGCAAACGCAGAAACCATCAATACAATGTTAGAACATCGGATCAGTAAGCGTCAAGGAGCCATGCTAGCATTGAAGCATGTTTGTGATATGATACTTTTAGATCGATGTAAAATTAAACCGTTTCTTATTGATGGTGAACTTGTTTTATGAATCCATTTCGTATAGACATGTGGTGTCTTGCATATGATAACGATACCGTTTATCATAACAATATATATTTCTTTGTTTTAATTAGGTTAAGTGTATTTGTATCATCTTAGCCAGTTTTCCGGAATTGTTCATGTATTAACGACTACTAAGTAGCTCTTCCCCAAGTAAACATTACGCGCCTTGCCGTACAAAAGAACATGCTCTACCCAACCATTGGGTAGAATATATTTTTAGAAATATTGCCACCATGGGTCAACAACAGTATTCCAATAATATAAAGATGCTCAAAAATGCCTAATATCTACCCAAGCACAATATGAAGATAGTGGGCCATCAAGGAGTTAAGTTGTCTTACACTCATATTACAATTTCAACTTTGATATGTGATATAACAGTACATGTACCCTGTCGTAGAATAAAATCCAATTTCGACAGTCGTACTTTAAATATCGGAGGCAAGTTCAGAAGTTTGAACAAGTATTGTATACACAATGATAATAGGTTTATAATCAAACATTATGCAGACGAAATTTCACAGATTGATTCAATAAAGAGGAAAGTTGATTTTTCGCAAATATTAAGTTAAAGTCAGAATATCAGTCTGATTCATTTGTGAATAAATAACAAGAAGTTAAAGTCTTAAACAATACATGGATGTAGCATCAGCTGACTAAGGTCTTGCATTATTAAAGTTATGTTTTGTAAAATTGGTTTGATAGAAATGTACGTGCCGCAACATATTTCCATCATCTATACATTGGTACGTGCAGGTCTGCATCATGTTATAGCAAGTATTTTGGCATAGCAAGGAGAAGAAACTAAATATATAAATAAAGCACAAGTCGTACAAGGATATGTAAAATCAGCGTTAAAATTAAATTGCAATATATTGTACACTATGATACACGCTGTAACAAATGATCCATCACTTCTAAAATCCAAATTACATTTGATTTTCTTCAAACGAGTGAAGAAGAAACCACTGCTGTATACGCACAGTTCACAGTTTTAATTTGGAAGATTATTATGTATAACGAATGTTAGGTACAATGGTGTTTTCCCAATGTCTCTTATAATGCAATGCTAGGTATAGAGTTAAACATTTGAAACGAAATTTTGGTATTTTTCCTAAATTATCTGTTTGTCTTGTTAAGCATTGTATTTGTCCCAATAACTTGAAAACAAATATTAACATACCTCTGCAAATTCCATTTAAACAATTAAGTCCAAGTTCTGTGTCACAATTTAGACCAGTCCCACAAGCATTTCCGGCAACAACCGGACAACAACCGGAAGTTGATTTAGGCCTAAATCCATAGCATGATTCAGTATGATTACATCCTAACTGATTCAATTCAGCTGATATGAATACCAGATTTATCCACAGTATAGCGCAGAGAAACATTTCCTATCGAATACGTCTGTATCTTATTCTAACATGATTCGTGAATATAACAAGCTCTTTTATATTCACAACCGTCTGACAAAATACAAAGTTTTCACTTGAGAACACTTTTACTGTGACGCTGATCGAACATTTTAATGTCACCGATCACAATGCTAGCCACTTTAATATTGGACAGCAAGTTTTAGTTCCAAGGATTTATAGTAAATAATTCCATCTAGAGTAATTACATCCGAGCTCTGGTCAATCTTATTATTTCCATCCGTCTCTCGTTAAGTGATTGTCTCAAACTAGCATGCAATGATTTCAAAAATAAAGTCTGTCTGACGAACTTCTTTTTCACGCCACGCAAAGTAATTTTTTAAACAACGTTGCTTCTGTCGTCTTTTCGCCTTATCGATCTGATACCAGACAGTTCGTCAATAATTCTAATTTTCTACTAAGAATTATGTTTTTACATTTACCAAATTGCTTTAAAATATTGACATTTCTCCGTAAACTTTACATAATTTATCGTCCATTTGATCCCATATCGTGATGGTATCATATAAATCCACGATTATGTCAGGAAAAAATGCCGCTGATAGTTCTTCTCGGCAGATTCAATCGCGAGTTTTCCCGCATTAAACTCCACGTCTGCTGTTTGTATAATGCAGAAATCACGCTTTCAGCGACTACAATTGAGCTAAAAATTCCAAATCTACATTTATTCTATAAATCAGTCGAATTACTCCCAGAACAAGTCTCAATTAAATGTTTTGTTTCCCGAACGATTTTATCTTTCCTGAAAATAAAGTTATTCTCCCCACGTTACTAATTGCACAAACAGGGATATCCGAAAAATAGTGATTTTAGTTTTTTATAATTTGTTTATACTAACTTCGCTTTAATTTTATATTGGGTATGACATTAAATATTTAAACAAAAGCTTAAGGTTTTTGTTTGTATTAAATCTTGAAAGAGTACAGAGGTCAATTAATAAAACGATCAGGAACGAAAATGGTAAAGTATGATATCGAACATATCTTTTTCTATATATAGATCAACTTAGAGCAGCTTGGCTTTAACATCACACCCTAGTACATCATAGACAAGCAGTGATGCTATTATCTGACCTCATAATTATATAAAGATACAAGGAAATTATATATGATCTTTAATTTTGGAATCGTGTTCTTGTAATATTTGCTTTCAACATCAGTAGTTTTTTTCACTGGTACACTGTAGTGTATTTATCTAACACGTGTTCTCAGGTATCGTATGTATTCACACATAGGTTTAATGTTGTATTTGCCATCATAGACATGCTGGATACAGCTACTGCATTTTAACTGCCCTTGTCTGCCAATATTTAGATTAATCTCAGGCAGCATATTTCCGTTTCAAGCCTTTTAACTTATGGTAAACATAACAGTCGTTTAAGAGTAAAAAGAGCCACTAAACAACAGAACAAAGAGTCACGCCTAATGGGATAGGCAATTAATCACCGCCGTGTAAAATACCTCTAACAAGACAGCAACAACCCCCGGATGTTGACATTTATAGTCGATCCTAATTTAAATTCGAACTCAACAGTTTGTAAACACTAATACGTGATTAATAGAAGGCAAAGAAGCTTCATGATTCAAGTGTTTAAATAAATAAAGAGTTACGGTTTCTTATCAGGGTATTTAACTTTCCTAAACAAAGTACGCCTGAACGAAGCTTATGCTAAAATGTGTTATAACGTTTCACGCGACTTGCATTTCCAAATATTCGAGGCCTCAAATGTTGACGATTTAAAATGATGTTAGACCAGATAATATTAAGTTCATTACCAAAAAATAAAACCCAGCCATAATGACCATTATGTCTATATAAAATCGCTGGCTTAGAATGAGAAATATAGGAATTACTACTAACGACCTTACAAGACTGATACAGTCGCAGGTCATGGGACAACATAACCGAGATTGTTATAATGAAAAGGTTTTACAATTCAACAAGAAATATAGAAAAAGTATTTGTACTTGTACAGAATTATGTTAACAAAGTACCAGTGAAAAGCACTCAAGATAAGCATCACCCATCATTGTTTACACAGCTTTTAAACAGTTCGCACAAGAACTCACTTATAATCAATTGATCTTGAATTATACAAACATTACTTGCGCATGATGCTAACACTGACTCGATGCATACAGCAAGTGTCAATTCATTTAACATCAACATTTCGTGTGATGAAAGTATTAGTAAAGTCATTGGTTCACTAAAAACTGAAAGTATTTTTTAATTTTCATTGTATATGTGGTATGCTTTACATGCTTTTTTATAGCATCAGCCTTCTCTTTGAGTAAGTATGGTTGCGTAAGGTACATTGTGACCATATAAGAGTATAACATGTCCTACAATGTGTGACTGGTGAGGCGCTTGAATTTTTTATTTTTATTTTATTATTCTCTTGATTTAAATACATGTATCATTGCAATTGTCATTACTTCTCTTCTCGGATAAAACAGACATGTCTGCAGCCATGTTAATGGATTTTCATCACTGGACATTGCAGACAATTGGTTTTTGTCCGGTATCAGCCTAATTGAGTCGACCAATTACAGCAACTAGCGTGCAACAGCAGGAACATCGTTCGATAAAGTGCTAGATTAGTTTAGATCAAGAGGAAAACCTCACCCCGTTTTAGAACGGTGATTATCTTAAAAGCATTTCTATTTTTTCTTATTGAAAAGGTTTTATCATGCATACATTTATTTAGAGTTTTATCATTGTCCGAGAAGTACGTTAATGTACCAAAGTATTAGTCGTATTCAAAGTACAGAAGGGTCAAAATCATTTGTTAGTTTGATAAATAATTTACTTGATACATTCTATAGCTGATGTACGTGAATCTAAACTTGGTGATGTTTGCATTCATTAAGTTGATTAAACTAAAGAGGGGAACAGGGTATGCTAACTAAGCTCTTATTGTAACGATTTTAGACTCACTATGTGTTTATACATATAACTGTATAACTTGAATCTCAAGGACTATTGTCATGTTTCTTCTCTGGAATTTCTTTACGGATAATTAAACCAATTAGCAATGAAGTGTTCTAACTTGCTTCCCTAATACTGGTACTTACAATTGTATTTGCACAGGGATTTAAAGCGACTTTTTATCTGAGTACTTGGCTAATCATTGTTTTCTTGTGTTTTTGTGGTTGACCCAAACAGTTTACCAATAACTCACCTGGATTAAACTCAGAATAAACCTGGACGTATATTAATCACCATTACTGATGTGCTCTTTCACCAGGAGAAGCTTTGATAATGTGATTTACAACGCATTGGATTATGTAGAGGAAAGAAATAAGAAAGAAATCTGCGAAAGTTGGTAATCAAATCCAGACAACATGGTTTATAATCTTGTTCTCTGTCCATTTTACTAGCATAGCGGCCGTTGTACTAGTCTGCTAAATCAGAATCCAGAGACTATTCCTTTGCTAAAACACTAACAACTACTTTCGGGGTAAAAGTTTTAAGTATAGTATTTACCAGAAGTGATGTGTTTCATTGGTATCGTATTTATGATTTCATATTTTGTGGTAATGCTTTTGATTCATGAAGTGGGCATGCATTTACTATGTGTATATAATTACTTGCCATAGTTTGTGTGATATGAACCAAAATTATTCCATTTGTTATACCGCATATGTTGATAGTTCCTTTTACCATTAGGTAGCGTGTTAGTATTTACGGCGGACAGACGATATACAATGTAACTATAAGCTTCCTGGAAAACTGGCGAAATGTGGATGCTTGGGATACGACCACGTATTATTTTGACGATGGTTTTAAAAATACATACGAATTGTTAAGTATTGTAAAAATTAGAACCCATTGGGTAAATATTATGGGTAAACCGGCGAATCGCGTGTTGTCCAAGAGCAGTAAGTACCCAAACCCGGCGAGAAAAAAGATAAATGTGAAATTTGGAAATCTTCGACATTTAATCATTGGACATATTTCTCGAGTTAATGTGACGTTTGGAACACCTTAAAACTTCTCTACTCTACATGTAACCCTAAAATATAGCAAACACCTCTGTACTACGACCAGTATTTGCCTTTTACAAAAGTGTAGCTGTACATACATTTTACTAATATGCCATGTGTCCGCACATTAGTTGTATGCAGACAGTGCCCCAACAGCTACCACAATACTAAAGTAACCACTTCCTTCTACCAACAATGCTGCCTATGATACATCCTGAATGGAGTGATTATTGGGTATTTGTGATAAAATATGTATTTTAAACTCTTTGGATCAATTTAAATTCAAACAGGAACAATGATAGGGAGAAGCCTTTCATATGAAGTTATGAACGCTATTAATCAAACATAGTGTAAGTTTATCACTCATATTTAGATGTTAATAAATTACGATGTGAATAACGTTCGTTTTACGGTATTCATATGATTTCGTCATGGTCATTTCTCCCAACCGCTTAAATGTATCAGTATACTGATTACTGCAGTATGTATTTAAAATTGGTGAATTTCTACTGAAATTCCTCAAGTTAATGTCTCAAATTATATTATGGTGTCATTTCTGTTTGGAACATACACAACTACAGCAACAGTAGACACGTTTAAATTCACCATTCCTCATCAATTCATTTACCACAATTACCATGGCTTGAAACAATGAAACCAGAATTCCTTGGTTTGAAATGCTGAAACATGAATCTCCGATGGTGACGAAAAGTCGAATATACGGCGATACTACTATATAGGCCTACTAGTTGAATATTATATCTCTGGAGAATGCATACAGAATATTGTCTGTGAATTGTCCAAGATTGGATTCGTCATTAATTCCCCTTTCCCATAAACTCACATTTTGTTGATAAAGCCAAGGGATCCGTTAAGGGAGACATTGTCTTTTACTTTTGTAAACGTAATGTTCTTGGTAATAAATCACTGTCATAAAACAATAATTACTGACAATGATTTCATTTGATAAAACGGTATATTACTTTTGAGGGAGCCGAAACATCCTACGTTGTAGTGGTAAGAATAGTGATTATCTTAAGTGCTTTCCGTGGATTGTCTTGAATTTGATGCATCATATATGTATTTATTACGTTCTAGACTTGATGATGGAATGGTGGAATAGACAAGAATTCTTATAAACAAGTCCATAGAATAAATGATAGCACGTGCAAACTAGAATAAACGTATGTTTTATATAATGATATATGTCCTTGGGGATTGTTCGCGGACACTGCGCTGTATTCTGGACGTGTCATAACCTATACTACATAACACTCTCATGTATTAGTTTGTTTGTTTTTATGTTTGGATTTAAACCTATATACGGCTCCGTTAGGTATCAGCAATACGAATTAGAAAAGCATATGGCTGTCGCAGTGTTTAACATCGATGTGTGGAATTTTCTAACATGTTTTTTTTACAGAGGAACACAACTGTTACTAGGATTATAAAAAAGGCTGCAACACAGTGTTTATCGCATAACGATCATTGTCCTTAGTGTTTTAATCTAGGTCCCACCCCGGGGTTGTTGTGCCTCATATGGTCGCCGTTTCGGCATGAGTTTCTGTCGGCACTGCTCAGGGTAGTTGTGTCGTGGTGTTTCTGATTTCTGTGCTCGGCTGGTTGGGTTGAGTGCTACCTTCCCTGTTGGATTTTCTCATACCTTTTTTTTAATTATGCAAAACATACTGATTGTTAAATATCAATTACTAACGATGGCGGTACATAAAGTAAGACATTTGCCTTTTAAGCCAGCAACGTGTACACTACACACTATCATTACATGTCTGTACAATGCAAACTATCAATGTGTGCTTTGGGACTATGGTTATCTTTATTAACACGAACAAGTAATCTACGTATATGTTAAACGAAAATTGAATGTATTTATACACGGAAATACATCGGTAGGTCTATGCGTAAACGTAAATTTGACAAAAACCCTATCAATTAATAATAACAATAGTACTGCGAACATAATCACAAAACAAGATCCGACGTGATAAAACAGTGACATAAGCTTAACACCTAAATACCTAAGTTCTGCAACATGATATTCGCTGAATCATACAATATATTCATAAGTCGATTACTCCTGATTTCTGGCACTGAACGTAATTGTTTATATCTCTTAATAAAAAACCTGAAACTATTACATGATAGAATTTTCGGTGTGAGGTCTGACGATTTTACGAGTTGCTAAAAGCATTATAAATCACATAATGTACTTGATGAATTGTGGCGAGTCTAAAATTGAAACATAAATCATTATGGTTTCAATGATTAATAGTAAACACCGCTCTAGACAAAGTAATGCTAATTCTTATATATCATTATGTTGCATCCTGTTCGCCAAAACGATACATCATGATTTTCTTGGTAACTCCTGTGTTTACCAAATATCTGTGTGTTCCAGCGCATAGGTTGGAGTTTAAGTCCTATATTCGACGTAACTGCCTAAATCAGAAATAACTATGTCATAACCTTAATTCGAAAATTATATATTTAATTGAAACTATAACCAAAATGACAGAAGTTCTACAAAATTAAATACTTTGCCATTTTGCTTTAAAAATTGAGATACAAATTTTGAATATGATCTTGCATAAATATCATCAACAGTACAAACAAAAAATGGAAGCCAGAAAAGAAGCGGAAAGTTGGACCACTGTAAACCATATGAAGACAGACAACATAATAGAAAAGAAAACACTTGGATAACAGTTTGGCAACAATCAAGACGGTTGCAAAAGACAGAACGCCATGAAAATGGCGCATCAAGACAAATGTGTCCTTGTAATGTATTATTGTGCAGACACAAATGTAATACTTGTGTATACAGTAGAGGTCAGTCGTAAGCATATTCTTTGAAATAATTAATCGCATTAATATCGATGTATATATATAAAAACATTTCCAGTATTCCCCCATAAAGACTTATCAACATGCCCATGTGCGACAAACGGCCCATCGTCGGATACCCACGGTACACATTACGTACAACTGTATGAGTATAACGTAATGCAATCGAACGTGGGTATCCGACGATGCAAACGTCCATACTTTTTTGTTCTTTTCTTTTTTTCAAAATTCTCATGCATTATTAAGAGTGCGGGGGAAACTAAAGACTAACACCTAATGCTATTGATCGCCAGCAGAAACAAGAGAGTTTGACGTGAATTGAAATGTTAATTCATGTTTACGATCTAAAGCATGATTTAAATTTGAAAGATGGCTGACTTAATAGACTTAACAACTCAACACTTCAACAAATTATAGTAAATGGAAAACAAAAACGAAAACATTTCTTGTCTGAAATTTCTCTGGCATCGTTGAAAATTAGATTAGTTGGATAAGGCGATATTCCAGTCATGTACGCATCCGCCAGTCAAAAACAAAACCAGTCTGACTACAGTATTTATTAACTTATTTCCATAAAGTCACTTTAAGATTTGGCTATACTCGCACAGTATTGACCCCTTGCCTCCACCTGTAATATTATCGCTATTCTAACTACTAGCATATGTTAGGCGAACATTGGTTTTGAGCATGTATGCATCGACCCATGGATTCATACGCACAACCACCTTCAATCCTCACCTACATAATTTAACTCCCAACTCTGAAATGTATTGTAAATGACTCTCAAATGACATTTTCGTTAGAACACGTAGCTAATTAAACCGAAAATGAAGATCGAGTATTCTACAAAGCGGACTTGAGTATCACTAAACAGGTAGTTTTAATAAACACTGTCTCTTATTTCGGAACAATTGATGTCATCACGTGTTCAAAACTTTCTAAAACTCATAAATCTGCCAAATTAGTTGCGTAGGCAGGTTTGATTATAACAATGTACGCAGTAATTTCTTTTATGACTAAAACAGTGTGAGTATTGCTAACGAGCATAAAAATGAAATTGGATGTTTTTAAGAAAATAAAAAACTTGGTTATTTATGGCACATGTTTCACCCTCTATATTTATGTTTTAATTGGCAGGTTGAAAAGAAAGGTAACAGAAAAACACAAACCTTCAAGACAGTGTTAGAACACCGGATCAGTAAACGCCAAGTAGCCATGATAGCCTTATAGCATGCGTTTGATATGGTGCCTTTAGATCAGTGTAAATTAATACCAGGTCTTAGTCATGATAAACGTGTTTATGTAACAATTTTGTACAGGCGAGTAGTGTCTTGTATATGATAACGATACCGTTTTTCATAACAATATATATTACTTTGTTTTAATTAGGTTAAGCATATTTGGATCATCTTAGCCAGTTTTCCGGAATTGTTCATGTATCAACGCCTAGTAAGTATTTTTTCCCCAAGTGAACATCACGCGCATTGCCGTACAAAAGAACATGCTCTACCCAACCATGGAATAGAATATCTTTTCAGAAATATTGCCACAATGGGTCAACAACAGTATTCAAATTATATAAAGATGCTCAATTATACCTAACATCTACCAAAGCACAGTATCAAGATAGTGGGCCATCAAGGAGTTAAGTTGTCTTACACTCATATTACAATTTCAACTTTAATATGTGATATAACAGTACCCTTTTGTAGAATAAGATCCAATTTCGACAGTCGTACTTTAAATATCGGTGGCAAGTTCAGGAATCTTATTAACTCATAAATTTTAAGTTTGAACAAGTATTGTATACGCAATGATTAATATAATAGGCTTATAATCAAACATTATGCAGACGAAAGTTCACAGATTGATTCAATTAAGAGGAAAGTTGATTTTTCGCTAATATTAAGTTTAAGTTAGACTACCAGTCTGATTCATTTGTGAATAAATAACCAGAAGTCGAAGTCTTAAACAATACATGGATGTAGCATCAGCTGACTAAGGTCTTGCATTATTAAAGTTATGTTTTGTAAAATTGTTTTGATAGAGATGTACGTGCCACAACATATTTCCATCATCTATACATTGGTACGTGTAGATCTGCATCATGTAATAGCAAGTATTTTGGCATAGCAAGGAGAAGAAACTAAATATATAAACAAACACAAGTCGTACAAGGAAATGCAAAATCAGCGTCAAATAACGTTAAATGTTATGCATCTTAAAATTAAATTGCGATATATTGTACACTATGATACACGCTGTTACAAATGATCCATCACTTCTACGATCCAAATTACATTTGATTTTCTTCAAACGAGTGAAGAAGAAACCACTGCTGTATACGCCGAGTTCACTGTTTTAATTTGGAAGATTATTATGTATAACGAATATTAGATACTATGGTGTTTTCCCAATGTTTCTTATAATGCAATGCTAGGTAGAGAGTTAAACATTTGAAACGAAATTTTGGTATTTTTCCTACATTATCTATTTGTCTTGCTGAACATTGCATAAGTCCCAATAACTTGAAAAAAACCAAAACACATACCTCTGCAAATTCCATTTAAACAATTAAATCCAAGTTCTGTGTCACAATTTAAACCAGTCCCACAAGTATTTCCGGCAAGAACCGGGCAACAACCGGAAGTTGATTTAGGCCTAAATCCATAGCATGCCTCCGTATGATTACATCCTAACTGATTCAATTCAGCTGATATGAATACAATATTTATCCACAGAATAGCGTATAGAAACATGTCCTATCGAATACGTCTGTATCTTATTCTAACATGATTCGCGAAAAAACAAGCTCTTTTATATTCACAACCGTCTGACAAAATACAAAGTTTTCACTCGAGAAGAACACCTATAACGCCAATGGAACATTTTAAGTACACCGATCACAATGCAAGCCACTATTATATTGGACAGCGAGGTTTAGTACAAAGACTTTATAGTAAATAGATCCATGTAGAGTAATTACAACCGAGCTCTGGTCAATCAAGTTTTTTCCGTCCGTCTCTCGTACATTGAATGTCTCATGCTAGCGTCCAATGATTTCAACAATAAAATCTGTTTGACGAACTACTTTTTTCACGCCACGCAAAGACTGAGCTTTGCTTTTGTCGAATTTCCGACTTATCGATCAGATACCAGACAGTTCGTCAATATTTCTTATTTTCTATTTAGAATTTTTTGTTTAAATTACATGTAACAAATTGCTTATGAATATTGACACTTTTCCGTAAACTTTACAAACGTTATCACCAAGTTGATCCCATATCGTGATGGTAACATATAAAGCCACGGTTATGCCAGGAATTAATACCGCAGATATTTCATCTCGGCTGATTCAATTCCTAGTTTTCCCGCATTAAACTCCACGTCTGCTGTTTGTATAATACAGAATTCACGCTTTCAGCGACTAAAATTGAGCTAAAATTTCCAAATCAACATTTATTCTATAAATCAGCTGAATTACTCCCAGAATGTGTCTCAATTAAATGTTTTGTTTCCCAAACGTTTTCATCTTTCTTAAAGATATCATGGAATAGTTATTCTCCCCACGTTACTAATTGCACACACTGGGATATCCGAAAAATTGTGATTTTAGTTTTTATAATTCGATTATACCATCTTTGCTGAAGAGAGAATATTTATTGAATTATTCAACGCAAAGATACCAAATTCGTTTTATTTTATATTGGCTATGAAAGTAAATATTTAAACAAAAGCTTAAGGTTTTTGTTTGTATTAAATATTTAAAGAATAGAGAGGTCAATTAATTAAACAACCGAGAACGTAAATGGTGGAGCGTGACTTGGTGCGAAAGCGTATCTGATATATTTTTTCTATAGACCCTTTCAATTAAGCGATAATCGTATGTACAGAGTTACCTCCCGTAAACCGGATGTGACGTCAAACGAGGGCTCTACAAATTAATGACACTATAAACGCAGTAGCGAAGAGATTATTTAATCGCTTTTTTTCGTTAATTGCATGTTTTGTAGCTGTTGTTTTTTCAATAAAGATGTTTATAATGTACTAACAATGTATGTATAATATGTTACATGTTATGGATGTGGAGGAAACGTGTGATTTCTCGGATTTTTTTCTATCAACGATGGTCAATTATCGGGCGTTAATTTCCAAAAAGATCTGTAGTTGTATTAATTTTGTTTTGTAATTCGGTTGATTGTCATGCACATTTCGTACATTAAATTGAGCGTTAGTGCTAAGATACAGTGTATATTTGTACTTTGATAAATGTATATTTTGCCGGGAATATAAAGCGCAAGTATTTTCACCTGGTTCTTTCAATACTACATCATTACCGCCATTAGACCTAGTTAACTCTGGATCATTGCAATGTCTCATTTCTTTTTACCAATACAATTCACAAGTTATGTGTTGTTTATTATGGATTGTAATAAAACAAAGACATAATTATTTAGGCCTTTGAATACACGTATATTTGAGCCACAACGATTTATTGGAATGTCCTATCTGGTTACATACGTGCCATTTCGGGCAAATTCGGCTTAAAAAGCTGTATAAATGACGATTATGATAGCAGTTGATTGTTATAAATTAATTTAAAAGATACATTATTTATATACAACTGCTCTTCAAACTAACATCACAATTAACAATATTTTGTTTTTAATATAAGAATTGTAAATCTTAATTCACAAAAAGTGACCTGAACTGCAATTCGAGTGACGGGAAAACATAACAAATTAAAGTGAGACAGATACTTAAGAAGTTAAGGTGCTAAAACCCTAATGCATAAATAAAATCTTGTCAGATGATGAGGTGCTAAAACCCTAACGCATAAATAAATTCTAGGTGCTGTATAATTGTATAATGATTTACAATAAACAGCATAGATCCCCTTATATCAAGATAAGCCACCAAGACCATACACTAAATTAGTTTCACAGCAGGGTACTAATATACAACCAATCAGTACTATGTTGTCACCATCTGTCATCTTAATATACATGTACAGTATATTGATCAGTGTTTTACCTTAAATGATTAACATTGATTGACACTTTTAAATCAACGTTTGGGTTACTTTTATAAAAAAGTATAAATTATGTTTATCCAAACCACGGAGGTCTCTCTAATTGCGTGTCCGAACAAAAAGTGTAAATTAATGGACATGCACCTGTATGACTTGTGCTACAATGCTCATTTTGATGTTTCAAATATAATTTATTGCAATATTTTTACACGTAGACACCATTTAAAATAAATAAATAAATAAAGCACTTTTCTCATTTACTTGTATATATGAATTTCAAATGAACAAAGGTTTCATGATGGAAGAGTAAGATTTGAAACAGACTACATTGTATTGCCAAACAATTTAGTTTTACCTACATACAACAAAATTTTACATAGAATTGATTCTGATTTTAAGTTATTCGTCGTGTGAACTTTTCCGGCGATTCCTTACTTTCTTTGATTGTAGTAAACAACACATCAATGTACTCGTGTTAACACTAAACAAGTAAGCACATGCGGACATGTAAAATCATGCCGCCCGGATTTTAGTACAAACTATATCTAGAAAGAAATTTCCTCCTGTGTAAATTAACGTTTTAATTTCTGGCTGGATAGTCGTACTTTTGAAATGATATAGCTAATATTCTATACTTTTATGATGTGTGATGAATTATTGAAATACACAATTTCTTTATGCTAGTATAAAATGTAAGTCAGGTTTCAACGAGTGGATTGTGCGCGCGTGATGCATGGTATTTAGGTTCGAAAAGCATGGCTCTCCTTTAAAAACTTTAATAATATCTGTTAATAATATAATTATCGGAAAGCTTAGTCTACACAATTCTTAAAACTGCAAATAATAAACATTTTGAGCAAGTTAAATGCCAATTGTTGAGTATTGAATTCAGTTCTTTATTTTTACATTTTCTTGCCCTTGAAATTTTTGTTCCGAAAACATGGCTTTTTATGTTTTATTATTGAAAATACATTAACAAAAGTTACATTATTAAAAAGTCTATACGATCTTGTTTTCGTAAGTGTTCATCTTTTAAAAATCGACAGAGTAAAACGTGATTTACAGCGGTTTAAAGTTGACACATTTTTTATTTCCTTTACACGCTAACGGTAATCGGCTCGTGTATTCGCTTTGAGCCCTCGTTTGACGTCATCAAAGGGAGACAATTTAATTACGGTCTTAATTGAAAGGGTGTATATGTTAATCAACTTAGAGCAGTTGGCTTTAGCAACACATCCTGAGCCATAATAACCAGACGGTGATGCTATTATCTGACCTCATAATCATATAAAGATAGAAGGAAATTACATCTGAAAATTTGAGTTTTTGGAATCGTGTTCTTGTAATATTTAGCTTCAACATGAGTAGTTTTTTGTCACTGGTGCACGATAGTGTGCTGATGTAACAAGTGATATAACCAGTGTTCTCGTGTTTCCTATTTATGCATAGGTTTTATGTTGTTTTTGTCATCATACATATGCTACATGCAGCTACTGTATTCAGATAAGCATTGTCTTCATTCTTATACACTCATGTCAAGATTTATATCAAGCTGTGTATGTCCGTTTTTTAACTGTTCGCAAATATAACATGTAGTTTGAAAATAAAAAGCCACAGGTAAACATATTGCATGACAACTTAAAACTGTTCACCCAAAAGTATCATATTTTATTGCACTGCACTGAAAACGCGAACTCTTTTTGCATGTCTTATTGTAAATGTGGTATGCTCTACATGCCATTTATTTATTTCGAAAATGTATTTTTGCGAAAGGGAATCAGCAGCATCAACATTCGCCTTAATTACGTTTGGTTGTGTAAGGTACATTGTGACCATATAAGAGTATAAAATTTCCTAAACAACAAGTAAGGTTATGTGTGGCAGATGAAGCGCTTTGAATTGTGTTCTCCGATCATACCAATTATCATTACTTCTCTGTTCTCATAAACAGTCTTGTCTGTAGCCACGTTAAAAGTTTTTCATTGCTAGACATTGCAGACATTGGGTTTATGTCCAGTATCAGACTAATTGACTCGACCAATTACAGAAACTAGCGTGCAACAGCAGGAACATCGTTCGGTAAAGTGCTAGATTAGTTTGGATCAAGAGGCAGATCTCATCTCGTGCCTTGGTGATTATCTTAAAAGCATTTCTAATTTCTCTTATTGAAAAGGTTTTATTATGCGAACATTTATTTAGATTTTTATCATTGTCCGAGAAGTACGTTAATGTACCAAAATATTGGTCGTATTCAAAGTATTGAAGCGTCAAAACCATTTGGTAGATATATAATTTACTTGATACATTCTATAACTGATTTGCCTGAATCTAAACTTGGTGATGTTTGCATTCATTAAGTGTTTTTATTTATAAACTAATATATTATACATCTTAATATCTTAATGGCGTCATTCTTATGAACGTTATGCGTTGTAGCTCTGAACGAGCAGTGCTTACGAGTGCAAGGTTCTAAACGATTTGGAGGAGCCAATAAGCCAATAAAGTGGTGTTGTCGATCAAAACTCGAAGCTTACCTTTGAAACTAAAAGCGTAGAGGAACTATAAAAACTCAAGCAATTGTCTTACGCTATGTCAAGGCTTATTCCAGAACACACAAAAGAAATAATTTAGGAGACCAACCACCACATGAACAAGGGTATCCAACTTCAATCGACAAGACGTGTCGCCGTGTCTTAGTTTTTCCTTTATATTTATTACTTCTAAATAAACTAAAGGGAGGCACAGGTATGCTTAATAAGCTCTCATGGTAACGATTTTAGACTCACTTGATGTGTTCATGTATACAACTGTATAACTTGAATCTCAAGGACTATTGTCATGTTTCTGATTCGGAACTTCTTTGCGGATAATTTAACCAATTAGCAATGAAGTGTTCCAACTTGCTTTTCCAATACTGGTTCTTACAATTGTATTTGTACATGCTTTTGAGTGATTGTTTATCTGAGTATTTAGGATAATTATGGTTGCCTTGTGTTTTCGTCGTTTTTTACGAGGCGGGAAGATGAATAAAACATAACTTACTTGGACTAATCTTGCAACTCATCTGGACGTACTAGTATATTAATCATCATTACTTACGTGCTCTTTCACAAAGAGAAGCTTTGATAATGTGATTTACATCGCCTTGGCTTATGTAGAGGAAAGAAATAAGAAAGAAATATGCAAAAGTTTGTAATCAAATCCAGACAACAAAGTTTATTTATAATCTTGTTCTCTATCCATTTTACTAGTCTAACGGCCATTGTACTACCCGTAGTCTGCTGAAACCAGAGATTATTCCTTCGCTAAAACACTTACAACTGCTTTCGTGGTAAAAGTTTTAAGTATAGCAATTAACAGAAGTGACGTGTTTCATTCGTATTTATCATTTAAATTGGCAGAAATGGTTTTGAAACATAACGTGGGCTTGTATTTACTTTGTTTATGTAATAACCTGCCATAGTTTGTGGAATGAACTAAAATTACTCCGTTAGTTATACCGTATATGTTGACAGTTCCTTTCCATTTGGTCTCATGCGTGTATTTATGGCGGACTGAGGATGTAACTATAAGTTTCCTGGACAACTGAAGGAATGTGTATGCTTGGGATACGACTACGAATAATTTTGACCATTGTTTAAAGCATGTATACGAAGTGCAAGATGATTAAAAAAATCCATTGGGTAAATATTATGAGTAAACCGGTCAATCTCGAGTTGTCAAAAGTAAGTATCACAAACCCGGCGAGAAATTCTTTTTTACATATGCAATATTTGCAAATCTTCGACATTTTATCACTGGAGTTATTTCTCGACTTAAATTGAACTTTGGAAAAATCTAACTCGTTTGAATTGAACTTTAATAGCGTCGCATACAGTATAACCTTTCCAGTGTGGTCTTCTGTAGAGCAAACATCTATTCATAACAACACCTTAGAACTTCCCTAAACAGATATCTACTCTACATGTTGCCTCCATAGAGCAACAACCTCTGTACCACGACCATTATTTGCCTCTCTACAGACGTTTTACAATTTGCCACTTGTCTGCACATTAGTTGTATGCATAAGCTCTTTACAGTGCCCTAACAGTAACCACTAGACAAAAGTAAGTTTCCTTCTACGCACAATGCTGCTTTCGATGCCTCCTTAGAATGGAGTGGTTATTGGTTTTTGTGATAAAAATATTTAATAACTGACATATTTTAAACTCTTTGGATCAATTTAAATTCCAAAAAGGAACACTGATAGGGAGAACCTACTCGTATAAATAGAAGTTATGAACCCTATTAATCAAACATAATTTAATTTTATCACTCCCATTTCGATGTTATTAAATTACGAGATGAATTATGTTCTTTTAACAATATTCTTATGATAGCTTCATGATCATTTCTTCCAACAACTCAAATGTATCAGCATCCTGATTACTTGAAGTATGGATTTGAAATTGGTGTCTTTATACTCAAATTTCAAAACTATTTTGTTCAAATTTGGTAATGTTTTGATTTGGAACATACACAACCACAACAATGTTAGGATTATTTCACTACATCATTCATGATGGATTCTCTGTCCACAAGTACCATGACTCGAAACAACGAAATCATGAACTTCCAGTGTTAAAAATCCTTAAACATAAAAAATACGATAATATGTTTTATTTATATAAACCTTAGTTAAATAGCCTGACTCTGTATAATGCATGCAGAATATTGTCTGTGAATTGTCTAAGATTGGATTCGCCATAACTTCCCCTTCCCCATAAACCCACAGTTTGTTGATAAAGCCTAGCGATTCGTTAAGGGAGACATTGTCTTGTAAACGTAATCTTTTTGGTAATAAATCACTGTCATAAAACAATAATTACTTATAGTGATTTCATTTGATAAATGGTATATCACTTTTGATGAAGCCGAAACATACTACGTTGGAGTGGTAAGATTAGTGATTATCTTAAGTGCTTTCCGTGGATAGTCTTGAATTGGATGCATCATATATGGTTTAATTAAGTTCTGGACTTGATGAATCTTTGAATTCTAATTACAAGTAATACATACGTTACGCTTGTCGGACAATTTATTGTCTTAATTAAACATTTGAAAAGTTTGAATAATCGCCAAAATCGTGTTTACTAAAGCAACTCAATCAATGTGGTTTTATTATGCAGAACAGAATTATCGTCAAAGATAAACAAAAACTAACCATGGTAGGCACAAAAGTTAGATAATTCCGTAATAACATCTACATAAGCAACTAATATTTTGGTGCTTGGTAGAATCACGATTAACTGTAGATCAAGAGTGAAACTAAAAGAAAAATGGAACATGTAAAAATATTAATTTTACAAAAACAAAAGTTTTTCGTTTTTTATCAATGAGACACAGCGGGTAGAATCACAATGCAAAAAATATATTTTTTAACTTTTTCGCATTACGTAACCATTACCAAAATATCGGTAAAATCAACATGTGCAGTCTTCTAAAAAATGTAATTTCATGCTAAAGGAGTATTACAAATGTAAACTACAATTCTAAGAACACCCGCATAGTGCAAACTGAATCTTTGCCTTTCCGTTAAGATAATATGTATGTATCAACATGTTAAGTCATAGTTAATGGATTCAATGTTAAAAATGTGCAACACTGTTACTGCATTTTGTAACAACTAAACGTAAACAGTTTAAGTTTTAATTACCAAATCAAAGAACCGAAATAACAATTCTGCCTTTTGTATTTGGCCAAACTCACCAATAATGCTATTGGAAAATGCTTTAGCACATCGTTTTGTGGTTGTTGTTATCTTAAAGCGTTAATTTTACATGTCATTATTGTGCTGAGCTAGCAATCAGGACTCTGCCTTTTGTGTACTGGTGCTGAGTGATATCTTCGCTGTGTTTGCTATATTGTATTGTACTGTATATGTGTTACATAATATACATAATTATGAATAATAAATTACTAATTTACTATCAATTAATAGTAAACAATAGTAAACGTAAAATATCACAAAAATAGTATCCAATGAGACAGAATTGTTGCCATGCCTTAACACTTACATTTTTGTAATAACCTAAGTTCTGCAACATGATATTCGTTGAATAATAAAACATATTCGAAAGTCGATTACTCCTGATATCTGGAACTGAACGTAATTGTTCATATTTCTTTATAAAACCTGAAACCACTACGAGATAGACTTTTCGGTGTGAGGTCTGACGATGTTACGAGTTGCTAAAAGCATTATAAATCACAGGATGTTCTTGATGAATTTTGGCGAGTCTAAAATTGAAACATTAATCATTATGGTTCCATTGATTAATAGTTAACACCGCTCTAGACACAGTAATGCTAATTCTTATATTACATTATTGTGCATCCTGTTTGGCAAAACGATCTATCATGATTTTCTCGGTAACTCCTGTCCATACAAAATATCTGTGTGATCCGGTACATGTGTCAAAGATTTAGTCCTATACTCGATGTAACTGTCTCAATAAATAGTAACAATGTCATAATCCCAAATCGTATATTTATTTAAAATAGAAACTATAACCAAAATGATACCTAGGCAAAGTCATTTTGCTTTAAAAATTGAGATGCCAATTTTGAGTCTGATCTTGCATTAATATCATCAACAATACAGCAATAACATGGACACCGACGGAACACAGAAACTTTAACCACTGTAAACCATATGTAGACGGACAACCAAATAAGAAAGAATAGAACTTGTATATAACTGTTGGGCACTAGCCAAGACTGTTGTTAAAGATATGAGGAAATCAGACAGCGAAATCAGCACTCAACTTAACCAGCCAAGCACAGGAAACAGTAACAACACAACACAACTGTACGGAGCGTCCACACACAACCCAAAGAAATGAAAAAAAGTCAAAGTCCCTGTCGCAAAAAATGCAGGATTACCACATTTCACAAAAATAACAAACAAAACGGTGAACCCAAGTCACCAAATGAAACGCAGCTAAGATTCGACAGAACGCAATAGGCAGAACACAAAAGGTAGAACGCAATGGAAACGCATCCTGGTATTTTATTATGTGGAGACATAAAAGTAATGTTAGCGCATACCACAGAGGCCAGTCGTCAAAATATTCTTTAAAACACCTAATCAAAGTGATATCGATGGATTTCCATAACAACAATATCAATATTCCTCTACAAAGACTTATGAATATGACCATGTGCGACAAACCGCCATTCATTTTGGGTTATTTTTTCAAAAGTCCTATGCATTATTAAGTATGTGGATGAAGCTAAAGGCTAAAACATAATGCTATCGATCTCCTGCAGAAACGCGAAAGTTTGACGTGAATTGAAATGTTAATCCATGTTTACGATCTAAAGCATGGTTTAACTTTGAAAGATGGCTGACTTAATGGACTTAACAACTCAACACTTCAACAAATTATAGTAAATGGAAAACAAAAACGAAAACATTTCTTGTCTGAAATTTCTCTGGCATCGTTGAAAATTAGATTAGTTGGATGAGGTGATATTCCAGTCATGTACGCACCCACCAGTCAAAAACAAAGTCTGACTACAGTATTAATTCATTTCAACAAAATCACTGTATGAATTGGCTATACTCGCACAATATTGACCCCTTGACCCCGACGTTTTGCAAGTTTACAATGACTAAGTGCCGACAATCGACTAAATGAAGGTATTATGTAAATTAGTATAAGTCATTTAAGCGTGTAATCAATTATGAAAACAACGAGCAATGGATTTCCATCAATATTTATTAATACGTTCTTTTTCAATATTGTCTGTTTTAATGTTCACCACATGAAGTGTACATGATCTGATGTTCACGGAAGAGCCCATTATATGTTCCACTAAAACATCCTAACTGATTCAATTCCGCTGATATGAATACCAGATTTGTCCACATGATAGCGTATAGAAACATTTCCTATCGAACACGTCTGTATCTTATTTTTACATGATTCGTGAATATAACAAGCTCTTTTATATTCATAAGCGTCTGGCAAAATACAAAGTTTTCACTTGTGAACACTTCTACTGTAACGCTGATCGAATATTTTAACGTCACCGATAACAATGCTAGCATCTATGATATTGGACAGCGAGTTTTAGTCCAAAGGCTTTATAGTAAATAGCTCTTTCTAGACCAATTACAACCGAGCTCTGGTCAATCAAATTATTTCCGTCCGTGGCTCGTAAAGTGATTGTCTCATGCTAGCGTCCAATGATTTCAACAATACAGTCTGTCTGTTTTCACGCCACGCAAAGTCTGAGTTTTTTTAACTACTTTGCTTCTGTCGTCTTTCCGCCTTATCGATCTGATACCAGACAGTTCGTCAATAATTCTAATTTTCTACTAAGAATTATATGTTTTTAAAAATATTGACATTTCTCCGTACACTTTGCCTACTTTATCGCCCATTTGATCGTATATAGTGATGGTAACATATAAATCCACGGTTATGCCATGAATTGATGTTGCAAATAATTCTTCTCGGCAGATTCAATCCCGAGTTTTCCCGCATTAAACTCTACGCCTGTTGTTTGTATAATGCAGAATTCACGCTGTCAGCGACTAAAATTGAGCTAAAATCAACATTTATTCTATAAATCAGCTGAATTATTCCCATAACAAGTCTCAATTAAATGTTTTGTTTCCCAAACGATTTCAGCTTTCCTGAAGATATCATGGAATAGTTATTCTCCCCACGTTACTAATTGCACACACAGAGATATCCGAAAAATTGTGATTTTAGTTTTTATAATTTGATTATACCATCTTCGTTGAAGAGAGAATATTTATCTAATTATTCAAAGCAATGATACCAAATTCGTTTTATTTTATATTGGCTTTGAAATTAAATATGTAAACAAAAGCTTAGAGTTTTTTTGCTCGTATTAAAAATTGAAAGAACACCGATGTCAATTAATAAAACAACCAATAACGAAAATGGTAGCGTACAAGTCTTGTAATATTTGGTTTAATATCAGTAGATCTTTCACTGGTACACTGTAGTGTCTTGAGCTAACATGTGTTCTCAGGTTTCGTGTTCATGCATAGGTTTAATGTTGTATTTGCCATCATAGACATGCTACATGCAGCTACTGCATTTAAACTGCCATTGTCGGCATTATTATACCCCAATATTTAGATGCATCTCAGGCAGCATATTTCCGTTTCAAGCCTTTTAACTTATGGTAAACATAACAGTCGTTTAAGAATAAAAATAGCCACGGAACAACAGAACAAAGAGTCACGCCTAATGGGATAGGCAATTAATCACCGTGTAAAATACCTCTAACAAGACAGCAATAACCCCCGGATGTTAACTTTTATAGTTGATCCTAATTCAAATTCGAACTCAACTGTTTGTAAACACTAACGTGATTAATAGTAGCCAAAGAAGCTTCATGATTCAAGTGTTTAAATAAATAAAGAGCTACGGTTTATTATCAGGGTATTTAACTTTCCTAAACAAAGTACGCCTGAACGAAGTTTCTAAACAGCTTATGCTAAAATGTGTTATAACGCGTTACGCAACTTATATTTCCAAATATTCGAGACCTCAAATGTTGACGATTTAAAATGATGTTAGACCAGATAATATTAAGTTCACTACCAAAAAATAAAACAAACAGCCATAGAGACCATCATGTCTGTATAAAATCGCTGGCTTAGAATGAGAAAGATAGGAATTACTACTAACGACCTTATAAGACTGATACAGTCGCAGGTCATGGGACAACATAACCGACATTGTTATAATGACAAGGTTTTACAATTCAACAAGGAATATAGAAAAAATACTTGTACTTGTACAACATTATGTTAACAAAGTACCAGTGAAAAGCACTCACCCATCATTGTTTACATAGCTTTTAAACAGTTTGCATAATAACTCACTTATAATCAATTGATCTTGAATTATACAAACATTGCTTGCGCATGATAATAACACTGAATCGATGCATACAGCAAGTGTCAATTCACTTAACATTCTCAGTGATTATATAAACATTTCGTGTGATGAAAGTATTAGTAAAGACATGGGTGCACTAAAAACTGAAAATTTAATTTAATTTTAATTGTATATGTGGTATGCTCTACATGCTTTTTTATAGCATCAGCCTTCTCTTTGAGTAAGTATGGTTGCGTAAAGTACATTGTCACCATGCAAGAGTATAACATGTCCTACAATGGGTGACTGGTGAGGCGCTTGAATTATTATTTTTTATTTTATTATTCTCTTGATTTCAATTGTCATTACTTCTCTTTTCAGTCATGTCTGCAGCCATGTTAATGTTTTTTCATCACTGGACATTGCAGACAATTGGTTAATGTCCAATATCCGCCTAATTGACTCGACCAATTACAGCAACTAGCGTGCACCAGCAGGAACATCGTTCGATAAAGTGCTAGATTAGTTTGGATCAAGAGGAAAATCTCATCCCGTGTCTCAGAACGGTGATTATCTTAAAAGCTTTACTAATTTATGTTATTAAAAAGGTTTTATCATGCATACATTTATTTAGATTTGTATCATTGTCCGAGAAGAATGTTAATGTACAAAAGTCTTGGTCATATTCAAAGTACCAAAAGGTCAAAACCATTTTGAATTGGGGATATATAGTTGAGTTAATATATTCCATCACTGATTCGCAAATAAACTGAACCTGAATCGAAACTTAGTACTGTTTGGATTCATTGATTCTTTTATAAACTAGCATTTGCATATTCTTAATCTTAGTGTCGTCACTGTTGTAAACGTCGTGCATTTGTGCTATGAACAAACGGTGTTTATAAGCGACATGGTTTCAAAAGATGTGGAGGAGCCAATTAGTCAACGTGTTCTTGTCGATCAAACTTCGAAACTTGTCATTGTAACTAAAAGTTAAGAGGAACTATAACAACCGAAACAAGGGTCTTAAAATATGTAAGCTTATTAATAAGCCGTATTCTATAAAATACAAAACTAAACGAGTATTATAACGATTTTAGACTCACTTTGTGTGTTTATAAATATATCTGTATATCTTGAACCTGAAGGACTAGAATGATTTTTGTCATGTGGTTTTTTTTAACTTCTTTACGGATAATTTAACCAATGAGCAATTAAGTGTTCCAACTTGCTTCTCTAATACGGCTACTTACAATTGTATTTGCATAGGCTTTTTAAGCGATTCTTTATCTGAGTACGGATAATTATTGTTACCTTGTGTTTCGACTTTTTTACGAGGCGGGAAGTTGACTCAAAACATTAACCAAGAACTTAAATGGATTAAACTTGGAATAAATATGGATTTAATCGTCATAAGTACAACACCAGGAAAAGCTTTTCGTAATGCGATTTAAATCACCATAACTTATTTCGAGAAAAGGAGTATGAAAGAAATCTGCAGAACCTGGTAATGCTATCCAGACAAAACGTTTATAATCTAGTTTTCTACCAACTGTACTGCTCTAGTGGCTTATGTGCTAGTCCTGATTTGACAGAGATTAACCCTCTGCCAAAAAAACACTATCAACCACTGTCCGTTGGAGAAAAGTTAAATATAGTAATAACCTGTTCTAAATTACCAGTTTCCTTCGTATCGCACTTAATATCTGATATCGTGTGGAAATGGCTTTGATTATTGAAGACGGAATTGGTTTACTTTGTGAAGGTAGTTATCTGTCATAGTTTGAGTGGTATGAACCAACATTACTCCATGAGTTAAATCGTATATGTTGACAGTTCTTTTAACTGTTTGATCGCGACTTTTAGCTGCCTGAAAAACTTTGTGGACGTTCTGGATACGACCACGTATAATTTTGACCATGGTTTATATATATATATATATATAGTTTATTTCAAGTTTATTACATCAATACGATGATTGTCAAAATACGATCAATTGGGTTAAGTATTTGCTGAGTAAGTTCAGTTTTATTATGGGCTAACCGACGAATCTCGAGTTTCAATTAGCAGTACTCAAAACGCGTCGAGTAAATAGATTTTAAGTATGTAATACTTTCAACTTTTTTTGATAGTACTTATTTCTCGACTTTATTTGAAATTTTGAAAAAATCTTATTCGTAAGAAATAAACTTTAATAGTTTCGCATAAAGTACAACCTCTCCAGAGTGGCCCTTAAAAACGTCCCTGACTAATGTGCCACTTGTGCACACATTAGTTCTATGCACAAGCTTCATCAATTTCCCCAATGCGGTAACCATACGACTAGCGTAACCTTCCTGCTACCAACAATGCTGCAGTCGATGCCTCTTTTGGAGTGATTATTGGGTAGTTTATGATTAAAATATCTGATCACTTGTTAAACGTTATGTATCAATTAAAATTCCAAGAAGAAACACTGATAGGGTGAATATATTCATATGAAGCTATTAATCAAACATACTTTAAAATTATCACTCAAATCAATATTATTGAATGAAGATATGAATTACGTTCGTTTAACGATATTCTTATGATTGATTCATGTTTATTTCTTCCAATAGTTCAAATGTATCAGCATGCTGATTATTCGAAGTATGTATTTGACTTGCTACTCAAATTTCAAAAGTAGTTTTCAACTATAGTTTTGATTTGGAGCACACATAACCACACTGATAGTAAAATTGTTTCAATACACCATTCATGACCAATTCACTGACCACAAGTACGATGACTCGAAACAACAAAGTCATGAAATTACAGTGTTTAAAATCCTAAAACATAAAACATAAAACATACGATGATACTTGTTTATTCATGTAAACCTACTAGTTAATAAATATCATGACTCTGGAGAATGCATAAAAAATATTGTCTGTGAATTGTCTACGATTGGATTCGCCATAACTTCCCCTTTCCCATAAACCAACACTTTGTTGATAAAGCATAACGTTCCGTTTGTTTGGGGAGACATTGTCTTGTAAACATAATCTTTGATAATAAATCAATGTTATAAAACAATAATTACTGACAATTATTACATTTGATAAAATGGTATATTACTTTTGAGGAAGCCGACACATCATACGTTGTAGTGGTAAGAATAGTGATTATCTTAAGTGCTTTCCGAATATTATATTCAATATGATGCATCATATATGGATTTATAAAGTTCTAGACTTGGTGATGAAATGATATAACAGACAAGTTTTCTTATAAACAATTCCATAGAATAGATGATGGCACGTGCACACTAGAATAAACGTATGTTTTATATACTAGTAATGCTATATCTGCTTTGGGATTGTTCGGGGACAACGCGTTGTATTCTGGACGTGTCATAACCTATACTACATTACACTCCCGTGTATTAGTTAGTTTGTTCTTATGTTGGATTCAAACCCATGTACGGCTCCGTTAGGTATAAGCAATACGAATTAGAAAAGCATATGACTGTCGCAGTGTTAAACATCGAGGTGTGGATTTTCTGACATGTTATTTTACAGAGAAATACAACTGCTACTTGGATTATAAGAAAATATGTAACGTAGAACTATCTATGGTCATTGATGCCTAGCGGGCGAATCTAATTTAATCGAGTTTAATTACAAGTAGCACATACGTTCCGCCTGTCGCACCATTTATTGTCTTAATTAAGACAAATGTTAAGTTTGAAATATCGCCAAAATCGTGTTTTCTAAAGCTTCTCACTCAATGTGGTTTAATTATGCAAACATCCTTATTGTTAATTATCAATTACTAACCATGGCGGCACATAATGTTAGACATTTGCCTTTTAAGCCAGCAACGTGTTCACTACACACTATCATTGTCTGTACAATGCAAAGTATCAATATGCACTTTGGGACTATGGTTATCTTTATTAACACGAACTAGTAATTTACGTATATCTAAACCAAATATTGGATGTATTTATACACGGAAATACATCGGTAGGTCTATGTGTAAACATAAAGTTGACAAATAGTACGTTACATGCGAAAATATTCACAAAACAAGGTCCGACGGCATAAAATAGTGACATTAGCTTAACACCTAAATACCTAAGTTCTGCAACATGATATTCGCTGAATCATTCAATATATTCAAAAGTCGATTATTCCTGGTTACAGTAATTGAACGGAATTGCTCATATCGCTTAATAAAAACATGAAACCATTAAAGTATTGACCTTTCGGAGTGAGGTCTGACGATTATACGAGCTGCTAAAAGCATTATAAATCACATAATGTACTTGATGAATTGTGGCGAGTCTAAAATTGAAATATAAATCATTATGGTTCCGATGATTAATAGTTAACACGGTTCTAGACAGAGTAATGATAATTCTTATATTACATTATGGTGCATCCTGTTCGCCAAAACGATGCATCAAGATTTCCTTGGTAACTCATGTGTATATTAAATATCTGTGTGTTCCGGTGCATGTGTCGGAGTTTTAGTCCAATACTTGATGTAACTGTCTAAATCAGTAATAACAATGTCATAATCTCAATTCTTATATTAATATATTTAATAGAAACTATAACATTGAAAATACTGAAGTACTGACAGGCTGGCGAACTTCAAAGGGACAATAGCTTTTCAAGTAATATAACATCAAGTGGTTTTCTAAGTCGAAAGAGAGGTAAGTGCTGGACGAAAAATAAAATTTTAAAAAATATAAAAAAAAGTCGCCATGATTCGATCGCTGGACCTTAGCACCAGAAAATTACTAAGCGAGTTGCTTAACCATTCGGCCACGATCTCGTTAGAGAATATTGAATTAACTAATTTAACGTAATAAAATCATTGATGCACGCGCTACATCGCGTTTGCAACGCGTAGTTATAATTATCAACGCCTTTAAACACTTTGTTTTTTAATTTCATACAATTTACTTCCACTACAAGAAGAAACTAATATATTACAATCGAACACATTAAATGAAACAAGGAAAGTTTAATGTTCTAATCTTGCAAAACTGATTAACGAGGAGGAACTATTTTTACTGAGTGTATAGATTCTGTGTTCTAAGTTTCGGGAGTAAATTCATCTTAGTGAAATTCATTTTTTTGGCATTGTAATAGGTCTGGCGACATCACCAGCCTCAAAATGATACATTTTCCACCCAGTCAAATACCTTGTCATTTTGCTATAAAAATGAGATATGCATTTTGAGTTTGCATTAATATCGTCAACATTACATTATTAACATAGAAACCAGACAAAAACGGAAACGGGCCGCTGTAACTCATATGCAGACGGATAAACAAATAGGAAAAAGAAAGTTCGGCAACCGCAAAGACATAACGCAATGAAAACGGCCATCAAGACAAATGTGTCCTGGTTTTTGTTTTTGTGCAGACAAAAAGAAATGTCGAGGCCAGTCGACAAAATATTTATTAAAACTAATTAATCACAAAACTATAGAAATATATGCATAAAACAGTAACAGTATTTCTACATGTACCACAAAGATTTACAAACATGCCCCTGTGCCACAAACCGCCATACAACTTTCAATTGTTATTTTCTTTTTTCAAAAGTCTCATGCATTATTAAGCGTGTGGGTGAAGCTTAAGGCTAACACCTAATGCTATCGATCTCCTTCAGAAACGCGAAAGTTTGACATAAATTGAAATGTTAATTCATGTTTACGATTTAAAGCATGGTTTAAATTTGAAAGATGGCTGACTTAATGGACTTAACAACTCAGCACTTCAACAAATAATTGAAAATGGAAAACAAAAACGAAACCATTTCTTGTCTGAAATTTCTCTTGCATCGTTGAAAATTAGATTAGTTGGATGGGGTGATATTCAAGTCATGTACGCACCCGCCAGTCAAAACAAAACCAGTCTGACTACAGTATTAATTTATTTCCATAAAGCCACAGTATGTATTGGCTATACTCGCACGAGCAATATTGACCCCTTGCCTCCGATATATTATCGCTAGTCCAACTACTAGTATATGTCAGTGACTAACCCCCCCGAAGACCAGAGGAGCATTGTCTTTGAGTAGCTATGTCTCGACACAGAGAGTCACACGCACGGCCACCATCGATCTCTACCTACCTTATGTAACTCCAAACCCTGGAATGCTTTGTAAATGGCTCTCAAATGACATTTTCGTTTGAACATGCAGCCAATTAAACAGAAAATGAATATCGAGTATTCTACAATGCGGACTAGAGTAAGTGATGCTATCAGGTGTTTAAAACATTCTTAAACTCATACATCTGCCAAAATCAGTTGCATACAAAGGTTTGATTAAAACAATGTACGCAGTAATTTCTTTTAAAGTAAAACAGTTTGAGTAATTGCTAACAAACATAAAATGAAATTTGATATTTTTAAAAAGTACAAAAAACTGGGTTATCTATGGCACATGTTAACCCTCTATTTTTATGTTTTAATTGGCAGGTGTAACAGAAACGTAGTAGAAACACCAACCATCAATACAATGTCAGAACATCGGATCAGTAAACGTAAAGGATCCATGATAGCCTTATAGCATGCGTTTGATATTCTGCTGTTAGATCGATGTAAAATTAGAACCATTTCTTAGTCATGGTGAACGTGCCTTTATGTATCCATTTTTTACAGGCAAGTGGTGTCTTGTTATGATAACGATATCGTTTATTATAACACTAGATATTCCTTTATTATAATTAGGTTAAGCTTGTGCGGATAATCTAAGCCAGTTTTCTGGAATTGTGCACGTATCAACGCCTAATAAGCAGCTCTTCCCTAAGTAAACACCACATGCCTTGCCGTACAAACGAATATGCTCTACTCATCCGTGGAATTTAATATAGTTTTTTGAGAAAAATATCCCACTTGGTGAACAATATTATTCCAATAATACAGAGACGATCAATCATTACCATTATCCACCCAACCACAGTATCAAGGTAGCGTGTCACCAAGATGTTACATTGTCCTACCCTCTATGTATACCGGGTGCCATGCATGGTAGACACACCATAAAAATTAGTCTTCTTTTGTAGAATAAAATCACAGTATCATCAATATTACTGCAAGATCGGTGGCAAGGTCAGAAATCTTATTCACTCAAACATTTTAAGGTTGAACATTTTTTAAAATGTTAAATGTACTTATCAATTTTACATTGCTATACAGGTACAAGTACTGTATATACAATGATTAATAGAATAAGCATATAATCAAACATTATGCAGACGAAATTTTACTGAATAAGATTCAATAAAGTTGATTTGTCGCAAATATTGAGTTCAATCGGAATAAGTTATGAATAAGTCTACAAAAACCGAAGTCTTAAACAATACATGGATTTAGCATCAATTGTCTAAGGTCTTGCATTATAAACGTTATTGTTTTTGTAAAATTGGTTTGATGGATATGTACGTGACCTATTTTCATCACACACATATTGGCGGTGTAAAGTATTGTGCTGATGCAGACGAAATTTTACTGAATAGGATTTAATAAAGTTGATTTGTCGCAAATATTGAGTTACAGTCGGAATAATTTGTGAATAAGTCAACATATGTCGAAGTCAACAATACATGAATTTAGCATGACCTGTCTAAGGTCTTGCATTGTAAACGTTATTGTTTTTGTAAAATTGGTTTGATGGATATGTACGTGACACAACCTATTTTCATCACACATATATTGGCGGTGTAAAGTATTGTGGCATAGTAGGGAGAAGAAACTAAATATATTTACAACCAAAATTCGTACAAGAAAATGCAAAACACAACGTAAAAAATATGAGGAAATCGTACAAAGAAGGCAGCACTCAACTTAAATACTTAAACAACGTTAAATAGTATGCATCTTAAATTGCTATATATTGGACACTATGATACACACTATAACAAATGATCACATCCCTTCTACGATCCAAATTACATTTTATATCCTTTAAACCAGTGAAGAAGGAACCACTGCTGTATACGCACAGTTCACTGTTTTATTTTGGAAGATTTTTATGTATAACGAATGTTAAGTAATATGGTGTTTTCCCAATGTCTTTCATAATGCAATGCTTGATAGAGTGAAACCATAAGCTGAAACGAAAGTTTAGTATTTTTCCTAAATTATATACTTGTCTTGTTGTATTAGTCCAAATTACTTAAAAAAAACATTAACATACCTCTGCAAATTCCATTTAAACAATTAAATCCAAGTTCTGTGTCACAATTTCGATCAGTCCCACAAGCATTTCCGGCAAGAACCGGACAACAACCGGAAGTTGATTTAGGCCTAAATCCATAACATGCTTCCGTATGATTACATCCTAACTGATTCAATTCCGCTGATATGAATATCAGATTTGTCCACAGGATAGCGTATAGAAACATTTCCTATCGAATACGTCTGTATGTTATTCTAACATGATTCGCGAATATATATAAGACAAAGTTTTCACTCGAGAAGAACAATTGTCCTATAACGCCAGAACATTTTAATGTCACCGATCACAATGCAAGCCACTATTATATTGGACAGCGAGGTTTAGTTCAAAGACTTTATAGTAAATAGTTTCATCTAGAGTAATTACAGCCGAACTCTGGTCAATCAAATTATATCCGTCCGTCTCTCGTAAAGTGATTGTCTCATGCTAGCGACCAATAATTTTAACAATATAGTCTGTCTGACGAACTACTTTTTTCACGCCACGCAAAGTCTGAGTTTTATAAAACTACTTTGCTTCTGTCGTCTTTTCGCCTGATCGATCTGACTTCAGACAGTTCGTCAATAATTCTAATTTTCTACAAAGAATTATATATTTATACATTTAACAAATTACTTCAAAATATTGACACATCTCCGTAAACTTTACATAATAATCGCCCATTTGATCCTATATCGTTATGGTAACATGTAAATCCACGGTTATGCCATGAATTGATGTTGCAAATAATTCTTCTCAGCAGATTTAATCCCGAGTTTTCCCGCATTAAACTCCACGCCTGCTGTTAGTATAATACAGAATTCACGCTTTCAGCGACTGAAATTGAGCTAAACTGTCCAAATCAACATTTATTCTATAAATCAGCTGAAATATTCCCAGAACAAGTTTAATTAAATGTTTTGTTTCCCAAACGTTTTCATCTTTCCTGAAAATATCATGGAATAGTTATTCTCCCCACGTTACTAATTGTACAAAGGGATATACGGAAAAAGCGTGATTTAAGTTTTGATTGTACCATCTTCGCTGAAGAGAGAATATTTTTTAAAAGATGTTATATTGGCTATGAAATAAAATATTTAAACAAAAGCTTAGAGTTCAGTTTGTATTAAATATATAAATAGTAGAGAGGTTAATTAATAAAACAACAAAGAACGTAAAATGGTAGAGTATGACCTGGGTGAATGCGTATCTAACATATTTTCTCCTATATTTAAATCAACTTATGGCAGTTTGGCTTTTACATCTTATCCTAGGCCATAATAGCCAGGTAGTGATGTTACTTTCTGACCTCATAATACTCTAAGAATACAAGGAACTTATATCTGAAAATTTAATTTGGGAATCGTGTTCTCGTAATATTTAGTTTCAACATCAGTAGTTTTTTTCACTGGTACACTGTAGTGTGTTGGACTAGTAAGTATTCTCGTGTTTCGTATTCATGCATAGGTTTAATGTTGCATTTGCCATCATTCACATGCAACATGCAGCTACTGTATTTAAACTGCCCTTGTCTTCAGTCTTATACCCCAATGTTTAGATTAATCTCAAGCAGCGTATTTCCATTCCAAGCCTTTTTAAACTTATAGCAAACATAACAGTCGTATATGTAAACATATTGCATTGCACCTTTAAACTGTTCATACAAAAATATCATATGTTATTGAATGGGCAATATATTTGTCTCCATAGTTTTAATACCGCTGATCAGCAATATTCTAATGTCAGATCTGTACATTGAAACAATCGAACAAAGGGTCACACCTGATGTGATATGGGATTGTCAATAAATCACCGCGTAAAATACCACTAACAAGACAAAAACAACCGGATGATAACATTT